>CM038673.1:473975093-474605093 GCA_021605145.1 Aegilops bicornis | reverse complement strand
CCAGCTGTGGCACCCTCGCCACGGCCACACCACCACCGGCCGGTTCATCTCGAAAGAGTGAGTCGCGAACCACGCCACCAACATGAGAATGACATGTGGGCCAGCCGCCTTTAAGGTCCGCATGTCATTGACTCATAGGTCGGGCACTAAGCCACTGAAGTTTGGTCCCATGGGCCCCGAGAGGGAAATGTAACTCCTGTGGCAGGCCTTGTGGTGCTCCCGTAGTACGAGCTCGTGCCAAAACCGGAATTTGTTTCTTACTACTACCAACTAATACTAGTAAGGTACACGTGCATTGCACGCATGAGATTCTGGTGGTTTGTGCATTATGCTTCTACATGTGGAGTTTTCTAAATTCTACATGTGGCAAAATCTGGTGGAATGTAGATCATATCCAACGGCAAGTAGTGCTCGGATTTTCCATGTTTGTACCGTCAGATTGGCTTCATCCAACGACCAACTTTCAAAGTTATTCACACACTATATAGGGGTATAGATATATAGATGTTTGGTTTGCAGCCTAAGGTTGCCATGCCCAAGCTTAGGCGTGCCACAATATCTTAGGCATGTGTTTGGTTCATTGCTACACTTGTGGCTTGCCACACTTTTCTAGCTACATGGTCCACATGTCATAGACTCAACTTCTTGCCAAATCTTGCCACACTTGTGGTGCCCATTTTGTTAGCCACATTATTTGCGGCAGACACAGGGGTTGTTTGGTTTTAGGCCCAGCAATGCCACACTTTATCATACAGTGTTGCCAAACTTGCCTAAGGTTAGGCTTTGTTTGGTTATTAGGGCTGTTTGAATTGTGACTATCTTTGCCATATATTGCCACATGATTTTTGCCACACTTGCCACACTTGCCTTAGTTGAGTTGCTTTGTTAGCCACACTTTGGCTTGCCTAAGGGAATCTTGCCACACAGTTATTAGGGCTTGTTTGGTTTTTGACTAACTTTGCCAAAGATTGCCACACCTAAAGTTAGGCAAGTTTGACCAACTTAGTTGAGTGTTTGGTTCAAGCCACATCTTAGGCAAGCCCCACTTGGGCCCCACATGGCATACACATAAAAAATGTGGCAAGATTCTCTTAGGCTTGCCAACTTGTGGCTCTCATTTTGATGAACTAACCTTAGGAAAGCTTGGCAAAAATGTGTGGCAAAGTGTGGCAATGCTAGGCCTAGAACCAAACAGCCCCTTTGTGTCTATGACATGTGGGGCTCACTGCTCATAAAAAAATCTTTGCCTTATGTGTGGCTAGAACGAAACACCTCCCTAACTTAGTCAAACTTGCCTAAGGTTAGGTGTAGCAAAGTGTGGCAAGGTGTGGCTAGAACCTAACAGCCACTAAGATTGCCAAAGATTGCCACACGAAGGTTAGGCAAGTTTGACTAACTTAGGTGAGTGTTTGGTTCAAGCCACACCTTAGGCAAGCCACACTAAGGCCCCACATGACATACACACAAAAAATGTGGCAAGATTCCCTTAGGCTTGCCAACTTGTGGCTCTCATTTTGAAGAAATAATAACTTTGCCTAAGCTTAGTTGTGGCAAAGTTAGTCATGAATTAAGTTCAACCATGGAGTCTTCTAGATTATACATGTGGCAGAATCTGGTGGAGGATATCCAACGGCCAATAGTGCTCAGATTTGCCATCTTTGTACCGTCGGATTGGCTTCATCCAACAACCGACTTTCAAAGTTTTTCACACACTATATAGGGGGTATAGATATAGATGTGTCGGTCCGTTGCAATGGATCCAAAGTATATCTATTTAGTGGAGTGCACTCTAAACACATTATCTATTTATTTTTCTCTAACCTTTCGTAGCCATGCAACCAAGCCACATAAGTTTCATGGGTGCCCCCCACATCATATTATTCATACTACGTTGACTGGAAAAAATATAAATCACCCAGAACAAGATCTTCCCGTTTTTTGTTAATACGATATTGTGTCATGCACGGACCTGCTAGTTGTATAGTGGTAGTACTAGTAATATAGTATTAGGAGTACAAACTTGGTACTAGTAGGAGTAGTACTAGTACGGAATGCTCCTACTCTATCAACGAGCCCCATCTGACACCAAATTACTTGGCTTCCGTGCTACAGCTAGATCTTCCCATCATTTCTGTTTTCCAACCCGGCGTCGCGCGGGGTGCGGTTTGCCAATAGTCGGTTTGCTCAACAGTGGTTCCACATGAAAGTGAAAATGCTAGGCAACACGCCTTCCCTAAGCTATGTGTCATGCCGGACGGGCCGTGGAGTACTCCCGATTCCCGGGCGTGTGCGGGTGCGACGCAAACGCGGCAGGCCCTTTCCTTTTACTAGCAATGTGCCCATGCGTTGCGACGGATCCAAAGTAGTAGAATAGTAGTACTTGTTCACAAACTTGAAAGAAATCACTCTTGTTTTGATATACTCCTAATATATTACTCCTCCATTTAAATATTTGTCTTTTTAGAGATTTCAAATGGACTATCACATACGGATTATATAGACATATTTTGAAGTGTAG
Source organism: Aegilops bicornis (assembly GCA_021605145.1). Taxonomy (NCBI): domain Eukaryota; kingdom Viridiplantae; phylum Streptophyta; class Magnoliopsida; order Poales; family Poaceae; genus Aegilops; species Aegilops bicornis. The sequence continues at coordinate 474,602,575 of CM038673.1, read as the reverse complement.
ATTCACTCATTTTGCTTCGTATGTAGTCACTTATTGAGATCTCTAGAAAGACAAATATTTAGGAACAGAGGGAGTAATTTTCACCCAAAATATATTTCTCAGGCTGTTTTGATGAGGTGAGGGAGGGATGTGGTTGCTTTCAAGATAATAAGGGGTTTTCTGCAAATTGGAGCAGAGAAGTGGGTATTGTTGCAAAAATGCCACAACTTACTTCACAGCCGTTAGATGCAGATCTAATGGTCAGAAACGACGCATGACAGACACACCACCATCACCAACTGAGTCTTTTAGAAGGAAAAAAGTAGGAGTAGAGAAACATGGATAAATTGTAACATTTGGTTCCGCTCCTTGGCATGATCGATAGATAGAAATAACAATTAGAAACGCTAGGGAGGGGCTATTTCCGCCAGATAAGCAGGGTACGTAGTACTAGGTTGGCGCATCGTCGGTTTGGTCACACGCGGTCCAACATGTTCTAGTGTTTCTTGCAAGATGCCCGCGCGTTGCACGAAGTTGATGGAAAAGGTAAGCACAACTTATAAATTGACGGATGTAGTACTAGTTACAGTGATGCATATAATTAAGCAAAGGGATCGCACATGTCGGTATTGACTGGAACGAGAATGCAACAGCACAATAAGAATTAAGGCCACGATGATGCGATCGCAGTGGTGGTTACAGGAGGCAAGAAGAAATATGGATCCATGAACGTACGACCTCCTCCTCCTCAAGTTAGTGTGCCTTACCACCGACCGGCGGCTAAGGAGCAGCGGCTTTTATGGCGAGGTCGAGGTGCTTGTCAGCAAAGGCATCCAAGGCTTCCAACCGGTTGAGGAAGGCCAACGTCGTAGCGTCCTCACTGGCCTTGTAGATACCTATGTACAGGATTTGCTCGTACAGTGGATGTGTAGGTTGACAAATTCTTGCAGGGCAAGGCGCCTCGCAGCGAGCGCGACCTCCAGGTGGACATTCTTTGTGGCATCGGCGGGCAGTCGCAGGGCCACCAGTGCTTGAAAGAGGTTCCGTGTCAGGACCCCGATTCCAAGTCACATCGACCTAGCCGGTAACACCTCATATCACTTTGCGGCCTCACGCACGGTATTCCCACGGGTGTCGCCTTACCATGGCCCGGGACCGCTTACGCCTTTTGGCTCACGATATGATAGTGTCGCTAGCATCCACATGACAAAGAACCCGGGCCGACATGGCTAGTCGTGAACCCAAAGCGGCGCTTAACCTATGGGGGACAGTATACATGAATCACATCGAGCATGTCGGTCATCAACGATGAATTCGGCTGTAGCACTGGCTAACAGGACTCGCATCCCGGCTGTAGTAGGCTAGGCAGGACTCCGAATATCACCGCTGACATTTCCCGAAGGCGACGTATATAGGAACGAAGTGAAACACATGCCGCCAATCAAGTGTCCAAGCAGTAGTCTTTGGGTTAGCAGGACTCCGGTGAACCGGGCCAGAAGCGGACTACTATCACTCAGAAGCACGAGACTACATTTCCCCATATGAGAGGCTGCCAAGGATAAATAACTAGTTTGTCGAATCCCACTCATACCAAGCATTTCAATCATACACGCAATATGCTCGATATGAGTACATACAACAAGGCATCACAACAAAACTCTACAACTCAAAGTACTTTATTTAAGAGGCTCCGAGGAGCCATACATAACATATCCATACAGGTAGGGGTCACATGACCCAACACTCAAGTCATACAAACATACAAGCACATGCGAAAGCAAACGAGTCTCGAGTACGTACTCTAAAAAGAAAGAAAGCTTGTTGAAGCCCTTCTATCTACAAAGGGCCCTTCACAAGCCTTGGATCACCACCGGTGGCTAGTTCACTCGCCGATGTCAAGGTCTACATAAAACCCATCGGAGGGGCAGTGTTGTCGTCCCAAAACATTAATTAAGAAAACATGAGTACGGAGGTACTCAAAGAAGTCTTACCACGTAATCCTATCATACATGCACATTCTCAAGAAGGTGGTGGAGTTATTTGCAGAAGCCAGCCTTTGACTCTTGGCTAAGCTATCCTACGTGACACCACTTGAAAAGCATTTGTCGCACACGAGTCCACTAATCACCATCACAATACTCCACCGTGGATCCTCTCTCACAACCCACGAGAGGGCCATCCGCTGATACTCACACTTATCTTGAGGCTTTTAGTAGTATCCATTTACTTGTCTATGAACCGATATAGGCAACCCAGAAGTTCTTCTCCGTGGACACGGCTATTCGAATAGATCATATTAACCCCGCAGGGTGTACTTCTTCACACACGCTCACCACTTACCGCCGTTTACACGACATGTACTGCAACCATCAAGCGGAAGCCCAACGTGGGTGTCGGCCACAGCCTACCTAAACACTCAAGTCCCTAGTCCAGGTTTATCGCCTATTCGGTTCCATCCGCAGGAGTCCGCCGAGGTTTCCATACAGCCCCGAACGATGTGTGTGGTTCTGAGATACCAAACGGGCACTGCAGTACACGGGCCACGTGCCTACCGCAACACAACCCACCCCTAAGGTCAGCTGCTATGCGTGCCCCAAAGATGCTACAAACACCGTAAACTACTTGCAACTCCTGACCGAGAACAAGGGTGGTTAAGAAGTTTAGAGGGTCAATTAAGGATCCCAATGCGTGGTAGTAACTGTTTCATGGATCACAAACACGTAACTCAGTTCTTAGGGACGTCTTCAATGAAACAACCCACCATGTACTCCTACATGGCCTCTCATCGATACCTTTACCAAAACGTGTTCAACACTTTCACTCTCGAACCGACACAACCTTTCACTCCAGCTTCATCATCCCGATGAGCCGCACTGACACAACTCTAAGCATAGCAAGCATAGCATGGTAGGAATCACAAACATGGCTCAATCAACTCCTACACATACTAGTGGGTTTCATCTAGTTACCGTGGCAATGACAGTCATGCAAAGGAAGTGGGTTCAACTACCGCAAAGACACAACAGTTTGAATCGCATTGTCTTGATGCACGTAAACAAGAGCGTAAGCGAGAACATGGGTTTGTATCGGAATGATCAATGGGTTGCTTGCCTGATGGAGTGGTGGTAGGATACTGCCCTTCAGACGGATATTCGGGATTATCCTCGGAGGCAGAACCTATCACGAAAAGCATACCGAAAATAAACACACATGGCAATATGCAACAATATGATGCATGCTATGACATGGCAATATGGATGTGTGTTGGCCTAATGCAAGCTGAAACAAAAAGGGATGAACTCATTTGAATCAAAGATTCAAATGCTAGCTCATTTAAAATAACCCTAAAGGTGTAATATCCTATTCTGCTTAAACAGCAAGATTAACTTGTTTTATCATGCATGAAACCTGTACCAATGGATAGAATGGATTTTTCTGATCATTTTTCATATATAGATCTTTGCATTTGGAGTTACAGATTAATAGTTATGAATTTTTGAAGTTTGAACTATATTCTGGAATTTCCCATAATAGAATAAATCCAAAGAATTAATTTATCGCATCAAAGAATGCGCCGTGGTGACGCTGTGGTCAACGGAGATGTCCAGGTCAAACCTGACTGTGGCTCTGTGGTGTCAAGGCAATTAGTTTAACTAAAGTATTGATTAAAACTAATCCTATTTAGTTAATGTGGTTGGGCCCCACTGCCATTGACTCAACAGAGTCAACCAGGCCCACCTGGTCAAAGTCAACGCCGGCTGCACCGGCGTTTAGTCACCAGCGAGCCCGACGCCAAGGTGGAAGTGGATTTGCCATTCCGGCGACCAAATGGGTCGCGGAGGGCATCTAGGTGGAGCTGGGGACAAACCGCAACTCTTGGTGGAGTTAATGAGCTGGGCGGCCGAATCGGCGCCGCGACGACCCTAGGCGGTCACGGAGTTCGGGCGAAGGTGAACTCGAGGCTAGGGCGTTCGGTGAGGTGCGTGGAGTAGTTGGTTAGACTCACGTGGTGTGGTGAGCTTGATGGACACCGAAGGTGGCGGAGGATGGCTGGGAGCACGCCGCGACGAGCTCCGCGGCGGTGGGTGCGGGTGATCTTCATGCGGTCGCTACAAAGCTCGAGAGCGAGAGAGGAAGGGAAGGGGGTAGCTAGGCTCACAAGGCACTCGTGGAGGCAACCGGCATGGCCGGGGATGGACTGGTGCGACGGCGGCGTTGAAGGGGATCTCCGGCGACGGCGGGATCGGGCGAGGTCGGTGCAGTGGCCTCGGGTTACTCGAGCTCGCGGGGCTCGGCTATCTCAATGTAGAGGAGGGCGGCGGAGCTCCTAGACACGGCGAGGAGGAGCACGGACGGCGGGGAGCGCGTCTACGGCGACGGCGTGGCTGCGGTGGTGTCACATCCCAGATAGACCATGCATTAGGGTGTGCATCATGTTTAAATTTCATTTGAATTTGAAATGGGGAAGGCAGAAACCCCGTAACACCCCCCCTTTAACAACTAGGGTTTACTAAAATTATTTCAATGAACTCAAATGCCCTTCAAAATGTTCGCCCTCTTTTCCTTGGCTCGTAACCCATGTCAAAGGAGGTGTGTCATTTTCTAGGTCATCTAAGGGTTCTAGAATTAATCCACAAGTTTTTGAAATGGGCATTTTAAATTATATAAAATATTTTAAATGTTCAAAAATTTCCAAACCAAAATGTTTCATGTTAGGAATATTCTAACAAGTGACCAGGAGCATTTTGGTGATTTTTAAAATAGTTTTGGTATTTTTAAAAACCCCACAAAGTTGCAGGAAATTAGAAAAGATTAAATAAAACGGAAAACTTACCTGACGCCACTGCCCACCGGCTGCCCAGCCCACAGGCCAATGAAGCTGCTTGGCTCGCCAGCAGCCAGTGCCCGACGGCGAGCACTGGCGCGCCACGCAGCCGGGCCGTCGCCTGCTTCACCCCTCGCCGCCTCGCCTGGATGACCTCCACGTCGTCAGCTCGAACCCCCGGACACCCATTCGCCCCTGCCACCTCTCTCGCTCTCCCCAACTCTGGCCGACGCCACACCGACGCTGCCACCGCCAAGTCGTGCTCCCGCCGTCCATGCTCCTCCCCACCATGTCCAGAGCTCCGCCAGACTCCACTACCCCTAGCTAGCTGAGTCCCGCCGCTCTAAGTGCCCTGGCCACTACACCGACCTCGCCTTGAGCTCAAGTCGCCGGAGATCCCTTTGACGTCGCCGTCAGCCCGGTTCGCCCCCGACCCCGACGAGGCTCTCTACGCGCGCCTGCGTGAGCCTATCTAACTCCCTCTCCTCTCTCGCCTCGAAAGCACCACAACGACTCCAACCTCGATCACCAGACGCACCGCCGCTGGAGCTCGTCGCCGACGTGCTCCCGGCCACTCCGGCCACCCTGTGGTGCCCCGTATTCACCCCACCCCAACGGGTCTGCCCATGCACTTCCCGCACCTCGCCGAGCCCTCCAACCCCAAACCCAGAAGTTGGTCGAACCCCGGGCCGCTTAACTCGTCAGCCGGGCGCCAACTCCGCCATCCCGACCTAAGCTAACTCCACCAAGAGCCGCGGTTCATCTCCAGCCCACGTAGATGCCTTCCGCCCCATTTGGTGGCCGAACGTAAAAGCACTCTGCTCCGCTGGCCTCGCTCGCCATGGCTAGACGCCGCGAGTTGACCATCGACCGTTGACTGGTGGGCCCCGCTGATCGCCTGAAGTCACCGATGTGGACCCCCTGCTAACTAATCCGGTTAGTTTTAATTAAAGTTAATTAGTTAAACTAATTACTGACATGCGGGTCCCACCGGGTCAGTTTGACCTGACGCACCCGTTGACCCCTCGACGTCACGCCGACCTCATGTCGACGCAATAAATGAATTTCTGGATTTATTCTAATATATCAAATTACATAATATAATTCAAATTTCAAATTCTTATAACTTTTATTATATAACTCCAAATGCAAAGATTTATATATGAAAAATTATCAGAAAAATCCACTCTATCCATTGGTACAGGTTTCATGCATGTTAAAACAAGTTAACTATGCTGAATAACCAGAATAAGATATTGCACCATTAGGACCATCTCAAATGAGCTATCATTTGAATCCTTGATTCAAATGAGTTCATCCCCTGTTCTTCAAGCTTGCATTAGGCCAACACACATCCATATTGCCATGTCATAGCATGCATCATATTGTTGCATATTGTCATGTGTGTTTACTTTCGTGTGCTTTCATGATAGGTTCTCGCCTCAAGATAACCTCGACTACCCATCCAAGGGCAGTTCTCTACCCCAGCCCATCAGCAAGCAAAACCCCTTGTTCATTCCGATATAATCCCACTCTCTCGCCTCCTGCTCTATTTTATTGCATTAGGACAACAACGACTCATGTATTACTTGTCATGTAGCTGAACCCTTCATCCTCTGCATGACCTGTCATTCCACAGTAAATAGATGAAACCCACTAGCATGAGTAGGAGTTGTTTGAGCCATGTTGTGCCTACTCATTTATGCTTGTTGTCATGCCCGCTACTGCTTAGAGTTGAGTCGGGTCTGATTCATCGGGAATGAATTGGAATTGTTATGAACATGTCCTATTGGGTGTGAGCTAAGTGTGTGAACACGATTTGGTAAAGGTAGCGGTGAGAGGCCATGTAGGAGTACATGGTGGGTTGTCTCATTGCAGCCGTCCTCGTGAACTGAGTTCTGTGTTTGTGATCCATGATACAGCTATTACCACGCATTGGGCCCAACCAATGGACCCTCTCGGCTTCTTGACCACCCTTGTCCTCAGTCCGGAGTTGCAAGTAGTTTCGTGTTTGTAGCATGCTGGGGGCCGCACGCAACGCTGACCTTAGGGGTGGGCTGTGTTGCGGTAGGCACTGTGGGTCTGATGTACCGAAAGTGCCCGCTTGGTATCTCGGGAACCCTGCACACATCGTTCGGGGCTGTATGGGAAACCTCGGCCGGACTCCCTGCAGATGGAACCCGAATAGGCGATAAACCTGGACTAGGGACTTGAGTGTTTAGGTAGGCCGTGGCCGACACCCACGCTAGCTTCCGCTTGAAGGTTGCCGAGTACATGTCGTGTAAACGGCGGTAAGTGGTGAGAGCGTGTGTGAAGAAGTACACCCCAGCAGGGTTTAATATGATCTATTCGAATAGCCGTGTCCACGGAAAAGGACTTCTGGGTTGCCTATATCAGTTCATAGACAAGTGAAAGTGGATACTCTAAAATGCGCAAGATAAGCGTGAGTGCTATGGATGGCGTTCTCGTAGGGAGACGGGAGCGGGTCCATAGTGGTGTATTGATATGGTGAATATGTGGACTCGTAGCGCCACCTCAAAAGAGTTACTTGCAAATGTAGTTCAGATAGCCACGGGTCAAAGCTGGCTTGCTGCAGTCAAACTCCACCACCCCCCTTTGATACCGATGCATATGTAGTTAGTTCGATGTAAGTCTTGCTGAGTACAATTGTACTCACGCTTGCTATTTTATGTTTTGCGGAGAGACGTCGGCCTCGCTTAGTAGTTCCGCTTGGACTCCGACGCTTAGCTTGTTACCTCAGCTACGATCTTGTGCCTTCGGCAGATCTCGGTAGATAGTCGAGCTTCTCAGCCTTTTTCATTTATAGTTGTCTGTACTCGCATATGATTAGCTTTCGCTTGTGCTTTGACTTGTATGTTTCGAAAAGTGTTGGGTCATGAGACCCATGTTTGTAATATCTCGCTCTTGAGCCTAATGAATAATATTTGAGTCGTAGAGTTATGTTGTGATGCCATGTTGTATCTACGCATATTGAGCATAATGTGTGTATGTTTGAAATGCTTGGTATGTGTGGGATCCGACAAACTAGTTGTTTATCCTTGGCAGCCTCTCATATGGGGAAATGTAGTCTCGTGATTCTGAGCGATAGTAGTCCGCTACAGCCCGGTTCACCGGAGTCCTGCTAGCCCAAAGACTACCGCTTGGACACTTGACTGGCCGGGCATGTGTTTCATTTCGCTCCTATGTCTGTCCCCTCGGGAAATGTCACGCTGTGTTATTCGGAGTCCTGCCTAGCTCGCTACATGTACCGGGATACCGGAGTCCTGTTAGCCCAAAGGTTACAGCCCGAATATATACGTTGATGACCGACATGCTCGATGTGATTCATGTATGCCTGTCCCCATAGGTTAGTGCCGCTTTGGGTTCATGACTAGCCATGTCGGCCCGGTTCTTTGTCATATGGATGCTAGCGACACTATCATATACGTGAGCCAAAAGACGCAAACGGTCCCGGGACATGGTAAGGCGACACCCGTGGGAATACCGTGCGTGAGGCCGCAAAGTGATATGATGGGTTACATGCTAGATCGGTGTGACTTAGGATCGGGGTCCTGACAGCGTTGGTATCAGAGCCTGACTGCCTGTAGGATTACCAAGCCAAACTGGTCGAAGTTGTGTCTAGAAATGCTTTAGTTATATAAGGGAATTGATTGTGGAAGGGAACGTAAGGCTCTTTTTACTCCTTATACCTCATGGCCTTCTCGATCCGAAAGTCATCCTCTTTTCTTCTACGGGTTTAAGAACTAGGCTTCTCATCTATCTATCGTGATGACGTGTTACTAATCCATAGACCTTTAAGATTGTTGGTTTTAATCCTCGGATCAGTTCTTACTACTCCTGTATGATAACCGTTGATCTCGTAATCTTGTTATGATGTTGTTGAGTGGTTATGCCACCATTTTTGCAGGATGTCTCAAATCATTTTGAGCATTTACAGCCGTTATGTCAGTCCGAGTCATCCCAGGTCTCTAAATAGTCCGATGCATTTGCAAATTCCTTCTTTCCGTTCCCGATGTCCTTTTTGGTCAGAATAAGCACACTAACCGGTGCATTGAGGTAATTTATTACCTTGACATATATGTTGGAACTATTATTATGACCTTAGGTGTTTAGGAAGTCACCTAGCAATTTAGCAATGCTTTTGTATCCCCGGTGTGATGATTCTGGCCGTTATTCTTGAAAGCATCCCGTGATGCCATTTAGTAGTAGGTATTCTACTCCTGGGTTCTGAACCCGAGATTCACCCTACTTCAGGTTGATAGTAATTGTTAGCTCCCTTAGGATATTAGTAACCTTTGCGATAGTCCTCGAAGTCTGTGGTATCTCCTTCTTCCAAATACCATGAACTATTTATGGCGAAGTTCTTTTGAACTAAAAGATCACAATAAGAGTGCTCTTGAGGAGTTCTCCATTCATAATTGTGAATCTGCCAGTTCTACTTTTCTCGCATGGATTATCCGGAAGAAATGTTGAGCTTCGTTCGACATACTAATCTGTGCATCCACAACTCGTAGTTATATGTTCCTCCGAGTTGCTCTCTTCGCCAGCATTCGACCTTCATCTATCAATTGATAGCCAAGGGTATGTGTGCATTTGTGTTCATCGATGCATTTTGTCCTTGTGGTCCGTCAAGCCATTCTATTCGAATGACTAGGAGAAACAAACTCCAAAGACCTCATCCATTTCTAGGATTGGGTCAAAGTAGTTGTATCCCGCAGATCAAATGCCAATCCAGCTTTTGTTCTGCTTTCTACCTTGGAGTGTTACCATCTTTATGTCAAGAATGTCATGGGAATTGCATAACCTCTTAGGAATTCTTGACGCAGTTGATACTCTCGCTATCATTATTCATTCCTCGGTTCCATGTTGTTGTAACCGAATGCCGGCAAGTGAATTGTGATGTGCGAAATCAATACTCCGAGCCACTCGTTGCTTGGTGGTAAATGGACAATATTCTCATTCTTAGCGTGTTGGTTATTAAACCATCATTCTAAGATTGATCGTGCTACCTAGTCCTTATTTTCGGTGCACTCTTCGATCCATGAGTTAGGATCTTGTCAAGTCCTCACTCTCTTAATCATATCATCTTGCCTTGAAAAGCAAGATTGTTCTCGAGCTTAGTAACATACCGGTGGTTCGTGACTTTCCAAATATGTTCTTGGAAGTGTTACCGGGTTGTTTCTGATCGCTGTGTTGGGCTCGTGATCAAGTTGGTTTTCCGTAAACCACCCCTTCTCCAAGAATCTGTGTTGAATATCCCCGAGCTAGTTGGTTAAGCTAGACAATAACTTGGAGAGTTGGAAGATAAAAGCTTGCCTAATTTAGTTCGATTCAAAGGGATATTCTTGTGTAGTGTGTGTTGAAGAAAGATGATATCTTCATCGATCGCTCCTCGTGATCGCTTGTTGGATCTATTGTCCTACCAATTCTTTGATTGAGTATGGGCCATTGTCAAGTCAAATCAGAACCAACGATATTCGTAATGTTGTCTTACTCGTGGTTGATCCCTCGAGCATACACCATTATGTCTTTTGGTTCCGCCAATGCTATCACCGTGTTCACATGATGGTGGAAGTCCGATGATATGGAAATTTCGATAAGTTGCTGTTGAGCCCATCAAGAGCATTTTGTCTCCCCCATGAGTCATGTTGAGCATCAACCTAGTATTGGAAAGTTGTGTAAGCATTTCTTCGTGTTTCATTCATGAAGCATATGTTTGGATGAAAGTAGTGACTTCCTCTAGTTCATGTGCATCTGATGTAAGTTGCCGCCATGAATTTGAGAAAGGTTTGTTTTGCTTCCTCCGAATCATCCCAAGTCAGTCATGCATGTGCGAAGTATTCTATGGTTTGATAGACCGATCATCTTCATTCCGTATGTATTCCTAGCACCCCCAAGCCAATCGATCGATTTGTTCAAGGAGAAGAAGTTCCTTCATAAGAGCTAATCCGGATTTATGAAGTGATTTCAATATCCTCGATGATGGTTTCCCCACCCGAACTCGGTAGTATTTTATTATAAGACTACCTTGTGGTCATGCTTGTCTGGGACAATGTGTTCACAGGTTTGTAGCAGAACCAGCTCATGTTTTGGAGCTTGCTATCGTAGCTCATATCCCGAGAATCTCGCAACGCCATCTCGTCAAATTGTGTTGCAACCTTTCCTTTTTCAGACGTCTTTGAGTCTGAAATATCCTAACACCAACCAGATCTGAATCTCAAAGCGGATATGATGGTTGGAACATTCGAACAGTTGCATTTCGTTCCCAGCTTGCACCGTCCTTGTGGCATTTCGTTATGGGCTGCCTTCTTAGTAATTCTTGTCTAGGATCATCCTCAAAAGTGGACTTACCATGGGTCCCCTCCACCTCCGACGACAAGCAAAAATCATCCATTGCGTTGTCTTCAACAAGGTAGTCTACATCATCCATTCTAGTCCGGTGTACCATTCCTTGCATTCCACCAAATGATCGCTTGTGAATTGCCTTAGGCTGGTTTAAAGAGTTTCAATGATCCCTGTATCAAAAGTAATTCTTTTTGCCACTTAAGGGAATAGTTCTTGTGTCACCTTTCTCGAGGTGTCGTGTTACGGGATCATGATAAATATTTCCTCGCCATCTTGACACCATCCACCATCTTTCTAAGCGTGGAATTGTTGCCACCAATCAAACCCCATCGGTTGTTCCTCCATCCCTCTCGATGTATTTTGTGTCTCAACTCGAGATGTGTCACCGTCTCAGTCCGTGAGTCGATCATATTTGCTTGATCTTCATGAAGATCGAGTCATGTAGGATTTCCCCCTTCTCTCTGTTGTCGTGTCGAGCGAAGATCTTGAAAGCAAGACGTCAAGACTAAGATGATGGAATGAATCAACGCCTTCGAGAAAGGCAATTGGATCATGAAGATTGTGATAGTTCGTGACTTCCCTTTTCCTCCTACCTCACGCCTTGAATCTCGGCGAGATTCTTGTTTAGTGGGGGTGAGTTGTCACATCCCGTATAGACCATGCATTAGGGTGTGCATCATGTTTAAATTTCATTTGAATTTGAAATGGGGAAGGCAGAAACCCTGTAACACCCCCCCCTTTTAACAACTAGGGTTTACTAAAATTATTTCAATGAACCTCAAATGCCCTTCAAAATGTTCATCCTCTTTGCCTTGGTTCGTAACCCATGTCAAAGGAGGTGTGTCATTTTCTAGGTCATCTAAGGGTTCTAGAATTAATCCACAAGTTTTTGAAATGGGCATTTTAAATTATATAAAATATTTTAAATGTTCAAAAATTTCCAAACCAAAATGTTTCATGTTAGGAATATTCTAACAAGTGATCAGGAGCATTTTGGTGATTTTTAAAATAGTTTTGGTATTTTTAAAAACCCCACAAAGTTGCAGGAAATTAGAAAAGATTAAATAAAACGGAAAACTTACCTGACGCCCACCCGGCCCACCTGCCGGCCCAGCCCAGCAGCCGCGCCAGCGAGCTGCTTGGCTCGCTTGACAGGCAGCCAGTGCCCGGAAAAGCACAGCGCCACGCAGCTGGCCGTCGCCTCGCTTCACCCCTCGCCGCCTCCTGGATGACCTCCACGTCGTCGCCCGAACCCCCGGACACTCCATTACCTGCCACCTCTCTCTCGCTCTCTCCCAACTCGCCGACGCTGCCGCCGACGCGCCACCGCCAAGTCGTGCTCCCGCCGTCCATGCTCCTCCCCACCATGTCCAGAGCTCCAAGACTCCACTACCCCTAGCTAGCTGAGTCCCGCCGCTCTAAGTGCCCAAGCCACTACACCGACCTCGCCGAGCTCAAGTCGCGGAGATCCCCCTTTGACGTCGCCCGTCAGCCCGGTTCGTCCCGACCCCGACGAGGCTCTCTACGCTGCGCCTGTGAGCCTATCTAACTCCCTCTCCTCTCTCTCGCGCCCGAGCACCACAACGACTCCAACCTCGATCACTGCAGACGCACCGCCGCTGGAGCTCGTCAGCCGACGTGCTCCCGGCCACTCTCCGCCACCCTGTGGTGCCCGTTGCATTCACCCCACCCCAACGGGTCTGCCCATGCACTTCCCGCACCTCGCCGAGCCCTCCAACCCCAAACCCGTAGTTGGTCGAACCCGGCGGCCGCTTAACTCGTCACGGCGCCAACTCCGCCATCTCGACTCAAGCTAACTCCACCAAGAGCCGCGGTTCATCTCCAGCTCCACGTAGATGCCTTCCGCCCCATTTGGTGGCCGGAACGCGTAAAAGCACTCTGCTCACGCCAAGCCTCGCCGGGCTGACTAGACGCCAGCGAGTTGACCATCGACTGCTGATCGGTGGGCCCCGTTGATCGCTTCCGAGTCACCGATGTGGACCCCTCGGTTAACTAATCCGGTTAGTTTTAATTAAAGTTAATTAGTTAAACTAATTATCGACATGCGGGTCCCACTGGTCAGTTTGACCTGGACGACCCCGTTGACCCCTGACGTCACGCTGACCTCATGCTGACGCAATAAATGAATTTCTGGATTTATTCTAATATAGCAAATTTCAGAATATAATTCAAATTTCAAATGCTTATAACTTTTATTCTATAACTCCAAATGCAAAGATTTATATATGAAAAATTATCAGAAAAATCCACTCTATCCATTGGTACAGGTTTCATGCATGTTAAAACAAGTTAACTATGCTGAATAACCAGAATAAGATATTGCACCATTAGGACCAACTCAAATGAGCTATCATTTGAATCCTTGATTCAAATGAGTTCATCCCCTGCTCTTCAAGCTTGCATTAGGCCAACACACATCCATATTGCCATGTCATAGCATGCATCATATTGTTGCATATTGTCATGTGTGTTTACTTTCGGTGTGCTTTCATGATAGGTTACTCGCCTCAAGATAACCTCGACTACCCATCCGAAGGGCGTTCTCTACCCCAGCCCATCAGCAAGCAAAACCCCTTGTTCATTCCGATATAATCCCACTCTCTCTCTCCTGCTCTATTTTATTGCATTAGGACAACAACGACTCATGTATTACTTGTCATGCGGTAGCTGAACCCCTTGATCCTTTGCATGACCTGTCATTCCACAGTAATTAGATGAAACCCACTAGCATGAGTAGGAGTTGTTTGAGCCATGTTGTGCCTACTCATTTATGCTTGTTGTCATGCCTGCTACTGCTTAGAGTTGAGTCGGGTCTGATTCATCGGGAAAGAATTGGAATTGTTATGAACATGTCCTATTGGGTGTGAGCTAAGTGTGTGAACACGATTTGGTAAAAGGTAGCGGTGAGAGGCCATGTAGGAGTACATGGTGGGTTGTCTCATTGCAGCCGTCCTCAGGAACTGAAGTTCTCGTGTTTGTGATCCATGATACAGATTACTACCACGCATTGGGCCTGAAACCAATGGACCCTCTCGGCTTCTTGACCACCCTTGTCCTCGGTCCGAGTTGCAAGTAGTTTCGTGTTTGTAGCATCTTTGGGGGCCTTACGCAACGCCGACCTTAGGGGTGGGTTGTGTTGCGGTAGGCACTGCGTGGCCCGTGTACCGAAAGTGCCCGTTTGGTATCTCGGGAACCCTGCACACATCGTTCGGGGCTATATGGGAAACCTCGGCGGACTTCCTGCGGATGGAACCCGAATAGGCGATAAACCTGGACTAGGGACTTGAGTGTTTAGGTAGGCCGTGGCCGACACCCACGTTGGGCTTCCGCTTGAAGGTTGCCGAGTACATGTCGTGTAAACGGCGGTAAGTGGTGAGAGCGTGTGTGAAGAAGTACACCCCTGCAGGGTTTAATATGATCTATTCGAATAGTCGTGTCCACGGAAAAGGACTTCTGGGTTGCCTATATCAGTTCATAGACAAGTGAAAGTGGATACTCAAAAATGCGCAAGATAAGCGTGAGTGCTATGGATGGCGTTCTCGTAGGGAGACGGGAGCGGGTCCATAGTGGTGTATTGATATGGTGAATATGTGGACTCGTGTGTGCCACCTCAAAAGAGTTACTTGCAAATGTAGTTCAGGATAGCCACTGGTCAAAGCTGGCTTGCTGCAACAAACTCCACCACCCCCCTTTTATACCGATGCATATGTAGTTAGTTCTCGATGTAAGTCTTGCTGAGTACAATTGTACTCACGCTTGCTATTTTATGTTTTGCGTAGAGACGTCGGTCTCGCTTAGTAGTTCCACTTGGACTTCGACGCTTAGCTTGTTACCTCAGCTACGATCTTAGCCTTCGGCAGATCTGGTAGATAGTCGGGCTTCTCAGCCTTTTTTCATTTATAGTTGTCTGTACTCGAGACATGATTAGCTTCCGCTTGTGCTTTGACTTGTATGCTTCGAGTGTTGGGTCATGAGACCCATGTTTGTAATATCTCGCTCTTGAGCCTAATGAATAATATTTGAGTCGTAGAGTTATGTTGTGATGCCATGTTGTATCTACGCATATTGAGCATAATGTGTGTATGTTTGAAATGCTTGGTATGTGTGGGATCCGACAAACTAGTTGTTTATCCTTGGCAGCCTCTCATATGGGGAAATGTAGTCTCGTGATTCTCGAGCGATAGTAGTCCGCTACAGCCGGTTCACCGGAGTCCTGCTAGCCCAAAGCACTACTGCTTGGACACTTGATCGGGCCGGCATGTGTTTCATTTCGTTCCTATGTCTGTCCCCTCGGGAAATGTCACGCGGTGTTATTCGAGTCCTGCTTAGCCTGCTACATGCCCGGGATACCGGAGTCTTGTTAGCCCAAAGGTGCTACAGCCCGAATATATACGTTGATGACCGACATGCTCGATGTGATTCATGTATGCCTGTCCCCATAGGTTAGTGCCGCTTTGGGTTCACGACTAGCCATGTCGGCCCGGTTCTTTGTCATATGGATGCTAGCGACACTATCATATACGTGAGCCAAAAGACGCATAACGGTCCCGGGACATGGTAAGGCGACACCTGTAGAATACCGTGCGTGAGGCCGCAAAGTGATATGATGGGTTACATGCTAGATCGGTGTGACTTAGGATCGGGGTCCTGACAGGTGGCGTCGGCCATGGCTGGGGAGCGCGAGGGGGAGGAGCTGGGGAGGAGAGGAGATGTCCGAGGGGTTTGGGGGAGAGAGGGGGAGTGATCCGCTGTCATGCTCGGTGAGGGGAGCGGCGAGGCGGCGACCAGGTGCGTGGCACCCATGCGGTGCTCGCCGAGCACTGCTACTGCTGGCCGAGCTGGCCATTGGCCCGGCAGCTGGGCTGGGCCGGCAGGTGGGCCGGTTGGGAGGCGCCAGGTAAGTATTTCATCCTGTTTTCCTTTTTTATTTTTCTGTAACTTTGTGGAGTTTTTAAAAATACTAAAACAGCTTCAAAAATCACCAAACTGCTCCAGGTCCATAGTTAGATTATTTCCAACATGAAACATTTCTGTTTGGGAATATTTGGGCATTTGCAATATATTATATAATTTTAAATGCCCAAACTCAAATACTTATGATTTAATCCAACAACCTTAGGATGACCTAGAAAATTGTGCACCACTTTTGGCAGAGGCTCTGAACCAAAGCAAAGGTGATGAGCATTTTAGAAGGGCATTTCAGTTCATTGAAAATAATTTTAGTAAACCCTAGTTGGATTCAAAAAGGGTTCTGGGGGTTCTGTCCTTCCCATTTCAGATTTCAGATGAAAGTTAAACATGATGCACACACTAATGCAAGGACTAGCTAGGATGTGACAACTCACCCCCACTCAAAAGAATCTCGTCCCGAGATTTAGGGTCCGTTGTGAAAAAAGGTGGGATACTCAAGTCAAAGACGATCCTCCCTTTCCCAAGTTGCTTCTTGCTCAGAATGGTTTGACGATTGAACCTTTAGAAACTTGATATCCTGACGTCGAGTGGTACGCTCGGCTTGATCAAGGATACGAACGGGATATTCTCGATAGGTGAGGTTATCTTGGAGATCAAGCGTTTCGTGGTCCACTCCACGGATAGGATCCGAGAAGCAACGCCTGAGTTGGGAAACGTGGAAGACATCATGGACTCTCGGAAAGATGCGGAGGTAGTTCCAATTGGTAGGCAACTTCTCCTCGCTTGGTAAGAATGCGAAAGGGTCCAATGTAACGAGGAGCCAACTTGCCTTTGATACCGAATCGATGGGTTCCTTCAAAGGAGTAACCCGAAGGTAAGCCTTCGCCAATTTCATAAGCCATAGGCTTATGCTTGCGGTCATATTGGCTCTTTTAACGAGATTGGGCTGTTTTCAATTTTTCACGAATAACACGAACCTGCTCTTCTGCTTCCTGAATCATATCCGGGCCAAAGAGTTGTCTCTCCCCGGTTTCTGACCAGTTAAGAGGCGTTCGACATTTCCGTCCATAAAGAACTTCGAAAGGAGCTCTGCCCAAGCTAGCTTGATAACTATTGTTATAGTTTAACTCGGCGAATGGAAGGCATTTCTCCCAATTCATGCCGAAGAGATGACGGAAGCTTCAAGCATATCCTCTAGGATTTGATTGACTCCTTCTACTTGACCACTTGATTGAGGATGGAAAGGCGGTGCTAAAGGAGAGACGAGTTCCCATAGCGTTTTGGAAACTTTCCCAAAATCGAGAGGTGAAGAGACTTCCACGGTCTGAAAGTTAATCTCCAATGGAACACCATGAAGAGACACTATTCGAGAGATGTACAATTCAGCTAGCTGGCTAGCGGTTATACTCTCACGAACGGGTAGGAAGTGGTCTACTTTGGAAAGACGATCGACGACAACGAAGATAGCATTATTCCCTCTCTTGGTCTTGGGAAACCCGGTAATGAAATCCATACCGATTTTATCCCATTTCCATTCAGGAATTTCCAAAGGTTGAAGGGTACCAAAGAGCCGTTGATGTTCTGCTTTAACTCGACGGCATCGCCGCAATTAGCAATGTATTAAGCGATTTCTCTCTTCATCCTAGTCCACTAAAACCCCTGGCGTAGGTCTTGATACATTTTAGTACTACCGGGCTGAATGGTGAGAGGAGAGTCATGAGCTTCCTTAAGGATCAGTTGCCGTAGCTGTCGTTTCTTGGGAACCACCAAGCGGTTATCAAAGAAGACAACACCTCGTTCATCTATGGAGAAACACTTAGCAGCTCCGCTAGCAATGTTCTCCTTGATCCGAGATATTCCACTATCATCTTCTTTGAGCAGCTATGATTCGATCCGTAAGGTTAGGTTTCGCCACCAGGGTGGAAAGGAATCCTCGAGGAACAATGTGAAGATTAAGCTTATGAAATTCCTCATGGAGAAATGGTTGACTTTGTTGTAACATCAGATTGTTACAATAAGATTTGCGACTTAGTGCGTCAGCCATGACATTGGCTTTGCTTGGGGTGTAAGATATTCCTAAGTCGTAATCTGTAATCAACTCAACCCAATGTCTTTGCCTGAGATTCAAATCCAGTTGGGTGAAGATGTATTTCAGACTTTGGTGATCAGTGTAGATTTCGCAACAATTACCAAGAAGGTAATGTCGCCAGCTTTTGAGTGCATGAACCATCGGCTGCAAGCTCTAGATCATGTGTGGGATAATTATCCTCATGTGGACGCAACTGTCGAGAAGCATAGGCAATCACATGATGATCTTGCATGAGTATGCAACCTAGTCCTTGTCGCGAGGCGTCGCAATAGATAATAAAGTCCTTAGAAAAATCTGGTGGAACAAGTACGGGAGCAGATGTCAGGCGTCTTTTCAGTTCCTGAAAGCTGAACTCGCACTGTGGTGTCCATTCAAACTTCTTATCTTTCTTGAGGAGTTCGGTTAGAGGTTTAGCAACTTTAGAGAAATTCTCGACGAAGCGGTGGCAATAGCTCGCTAAACCGAGGAAACTCCGAACTTGCTTGACCGATTCAGGTGGAGTCCAGTCAAGGACGGCTTGAACTCGCTCGGGATTGACAGCAATGCCCTAACCAGAGATTACATGGCCTAGATAGGTCACTTCTGGTAACCAAAATTCACACTTAGAGAATTTGGCATAAAGGCGATGCTCTCGAAGTTTCATCAATACTAGCCTTAGATGTTCGGCATGTTCTTCCTCATTCCTGGAGTAGATGAGTATATCATCGAGGTATACCACGACGAATTTATCCAAATACTCCATGAAGATTGAGTTCATTAACCGAGAGAAAGTGGCTGGAGCATTGGTTAATCCGAAGGACATGACGGTGTACTTGTATTGGCCATAACGAGTAACAAAGGTCGTTTTAGGAATGTCCCCGTTCTTGATTTTGATTTGATGGTAGCCCAACCTCAAATCCATCTTGGAAAAGACTGAGGATCCAGCGAGCTGATCATACAGATCGTTGATCCAGTGGAGCGGATACTTGTTCTTGATAGTGACCAAATTGACAGGTCGGTAATCTACAACCATCCGATCCGTTCCATCCTTCTTCTTGACGAAGAGGACGGGGCAAGCCCATGGACATGAACTAGGACGGATGAAACCCTTTTGCAAGGACTCATCGAGTTGTTTCTTAAGCTCGGCTAGTTCTAGGGGTGCCATCTTATAAGGTCTTCTAGAAATTGGAACGGTTCCGGGAACAAGATCTATCACGAACTGGACATCCCTGTCAGGTGGAACACCTGGCAGTTCTTCTGGAAAGACATCCGGAAAATCACGGACTATTGGAATATCTTCGAGGTCTGGAAGGGGGTTGGCATTTAAGGAGTATAGCTGGCGCTTAGACACTCGGGATAAAACATTAACTTTCTTGCCCGAAGGATGGGTGAGTTGAACAGTTCTAGTAGAGCAATCAATCTTAGCATAATGGGCTGACATCCAGTCCATACCCAAGATGATGTTTATGTCCGAGGACTTGAGAGCTATTAGAGATGCAAGAAAGACTAATCTGTCGACAAGAATTTCATTCCCATGACTTATTCTAGAGGTTTGTCATCTAGAGCCAGGAGTCTGAATTTCCATGGAGGTGTGCATGTCACGTATCGTGGTGTTGTGCAAGCGAGCATAGCTCTCAGAAATACATGCATGAGAAGCTCCAGGATCAACAACAACAGTGGCCAGATGACAATTAACAAGGAGCGTACCGAGAACGGCGTTGGGATCCTCATAGGTTTCCTCACCGAAACATAGTTGACGTGGCCACGGCAAAGGGCAGCTGGTTTAGCATGGAGCACCTTTCCTCTTTGGCTTGCCACGGCCAACAGAATTTCCGATCCGACCGGGTTGTTCTGGGACACTCACGGATGTAGTGGCCCGTCTCTCCACAGTTGAAGCAAGTTATCATATTGGGGCGTGGAGCAGCATTAGCAGCGGGGCCTCCATAAGTCTTGGGTGGTACATACTGCTGGTTGGTGCAAGGTGCCTCAAAGGATGGCCTCGGGGTGAACCTGGGTGGCAGAGCAGTATTTGGAATCCAAACCCGGCGCTTCTGAGATCCAGAGCCGGATGAAGAACCAGAGTCACGGACGTGCTTGCGTGAAGCCTCAAAGTCGACCGGCTGTCGGCCAAAGACCGATAGCCTTGTTGACTAACTTCGAAAGGAGGTGCACTCGCGACGAAGATCACGGCGAAGCTCGGGGCTAAGTCCCGTGCGGAACCTTGCCTGCTTCTTGGCGTCGGTAGAAACTTCTTCAGGAGCATAACGTGCTAAATTCCCAAACTCACGGCTGTAAGTATCCACAGTCAGCTTACCCTGGGTGAAATTGCAGAATTCCTCCCTTTTACGATCCATGAGACCTTCCGGGATGTGATGCTCACGGAAAGCGGCACTGAATTCAGCCCAAGTAGTAATTTGTCCAACCGGACGGATAGCCTCATAATTCTCCCACCAAAGGCTAGCAGGGCCTTCGAGGTGATAGGCGGCAAAGGTAACTCTATTAGCTTCAGCCACGTTGGCAGAACGCAGCTTGTGGGTGATGCTGCGAAGCCAATCATCCACGTCGAGAGGCTCAACGGAATATTTGAACTTCGGTGGATACAACTTGACGAAGTCATTAAGTGACACCAGATCATTTCTTGGCTGGCGTGTGGTGTTTTGCTCAATCCGCTCCAGTAGGCAATTGGTCTCACGCTTATTGCATTCTGCTTCCAGCATAACCTCGGCCAAAGATGGCGGTTGAGGCAGATTTACATTCCTGGCTGCACTGGCTTCTCCCTGCTCCGGAGCAGCAGGATTGTTGCGGGTGTTGACCATCCTAGGAAACAAAACAACGGTTTAAACCAGGATGGCAGAATTTAGCAAGGAAGTGTGGAATGTAATGGATAACACGGAATGCAAAGATGTTCATCCGTATGACATGGTAATATAAAAACTGCCATATATATACCAACGGTCATACACACCATTCATAGTTTAGTACAAGCCCGACGGAGTACAACTATAAGGAAAGGCGTTTCCAACTCCTATACATTATTTTTCTACACTTCCGGAATGATACACACTAAGTCATATTCCACAAGTCACACAGGACAGTGGAAATACAACTATTACAATACTAGGGATACTACTACTAACTCAGACAGCTCCGTAGTAGTCCTCATAGAAGTCACCACCCAAGCCTGGAAGTGGAACATGATCATCCGGAAACAGACGATCCTGTGGAGCTTGCGGACCATAGGGACTCGGATGTGGCCATGGTCCAACAAACGGCGGCAGACGAGGTCCACGAGGAGGAGTGATGCCTCCAACCTCATGCCACTCCATAAAGTCTGGCAGACCAGCCCGCACAGGGTACAAGTCCCTCATATCCATGAATCCGGCTTGCACGGCAGGTGCAAACCGAGTCAGAGTAGCCCAGTGATCAGAACGGGCATTAAAGAGTTCCATACGCAAGGCCCGGTTTTCACGGTCCTTGTCTTCCAAAGATCTCTGTAGTGGTGCGAAGAAGTGAGTCCTCATGGGATGCATCGCTGTACATACCCTGAAGGTAGCCATGCGCCCCAGGGAGGGATGCTGGCATGTAGCGGAAATCGGTGTTGCACAGCAAGACAATTCTGGCTCGAATAATAGTCATCATTGAATAAGCTGCATCTTGCACGGACATCCCAATAGTGATCCCAAGTCCATAAGAACAGTGGAGCGGTTCAATAGCTCCGGGATAAGATGGATATATCCTGACCGTGCGCAGATATTGGCTTTGATTAAAATCCCTAAACTGCTCCTCGACGGTATATTCAGGATACCATCGGTAACCGGTCTCGACCATCACCCGAACCAACATTGCCGTGTGACCACACACATCTATGCAACCGGTTAGACGAACCACTTGGTTCTGGGGACGGGTGGCCATCTGAAAGCACAGCCACAATGCAAAGACATTAGAATTTCTAGGGAAAATCGGGCAGCATAACATCTGTAAATGCTCAAAACAGATTTGAAAAATTCAAAATCAGATTGCAAAACCACTCAACAACATCATATCAAGGTTCTGGTTCAACTGATAGCATACTAGAAAGCAGTAGAAACTGAACTGAGGATGTAACCAACAATCCTATAAGTTACTACGGATTAGTAACACGTGAACCTGATAGAGAGAAGAGAGCCTAGTCCTATACCCACGTAGAATGAGAAGAGGATGACTCAGATCGTAGGGCATAAGGTAAAGGAGTAAAAGAGCCTTACGTTCCGGCCCCACAATCAATTCCCTACATATAACTAAAGCATTTCTAGACTCAACATCGACCAGTTTGGCTTAGCGAACCTACAGGCAGCCCTTCTCTGATGCCAACGCTGTCATGACCCCGATTCCAAGTCACATCAACCTAGCCGGTAACACCTCATATCACTTTGCGGCCTCACGCACGGTATTCCCACGGGTGTCGCCTTACCATGGCCCGGGACCGTTTGCGCCTTTTGGCTCACGTATATGATAGTGTCGCTAGCATCCACATGACAAAGAACCCGGGCAGACATGGCTAGTCATGAACCCAAAGCGGCGCTAACCTATGGGGACAGGCATACATGAATCACATCGAGCATGTCGGTCATCAACGTATGAATTCGGGTTGTAGCATCAGGCTAACAGACTTCGGTATCCCGGGCTGTAGCAGGCTAGGCAGGACTCGAATATCACCAAGCGTGACATTTCCCCGAAGGGAACGGACATATAGGAACGGCGAAACACATGCCGCCAGTCAAGTGTCGAAGCGATAGTCTTTGGGCTAGCAGGACTCCGGTGAACCGGGCTGTAGCGGACTACTATCGCTCAGAAGCACGAGACTATATTTCCCCATATGAGAGGCTGCCAAGGATAAACAACTAGTTTGTCGGATCCCACTCATACCAAGCATTTCAATCATACACGCAATATGCTCGATATGAGTACATACAACAAGGCATCACAACAAAACTCTACAACTCAAATTACTTTATTTAAGAGGCTCCGAGGAGCCATACATAACATATCCATACAGGTAGGGGTCACATGACCCAACACTCAAGTCATACAAACATACAAGCACATGCGGAAGCAAACTAGTCTGAGTACAGACTCAAAAGAAAGAAAGCTTGTTGAAGCCCTTCTATCTACAATGGCCCTTCACAAGCCTTGGATCACCACCTGGGTGGCTAGTTCACTCCTCGATGTCAAGGTCTACATAAAACCCATCGGAGGGGGCAGTGTTGTCGTCTGAAAAACATTAATTAAGCAAACATGACTATGGAGGTACTCAGCAAGTCTTACCACAGAATCCTATCATACATGCACATTCTCAAGAAGGTGGTGGAGTTATTTGCAGCAAGCCAGCTTTGACTCTTGGCTAAGTTATCCTACGTGACACCACTTGAAAAGCATTTGTCGCACATGAGTCCACTAATCACCATCACAATACTCCACCGTGGATCCTCTCTCATCAACCCACGAGAGGGCCATCCGCGGTACTCACACTTATCTTGAGGCTTTTAGTAGTATCCATTTACTTGTCTATGAACTGATATAGGCAACCCAGAAGTCCTTCTCCGTGGACACGGCTATTCGAATAGATCATATTAACCCTGCAGGGGTGTACTTCTTCGCACACGCTCTCACCACTTACCGCCGTTTACACGACATGTACTAGGCAAACTTCAAGCGGAAGCCCAACGTGGGTGTCGGCCACAGCCTACCTAAACACTCAAGTCCCTAGTCCAGGTTTATCGCCTATTCGGGTTCCATCCGCAGGGAGTCCGGCCGAGGTTTCCCATACAGCCCCGAACGATGTGTGCAGGGTTCCCGAGATACCAAATGGGCACTCGGTACACCGGGCCACGTGCCTACCGCAACACAACCCACCCCTAAGGTCAGCGTTGCGTGCGGCCCCCAGCATGCTACAAACACCAGAAACTACTTGCAACTCCTGGACCGAGAACAAGGGTGGTTAAGAAGCCGAGAGGGTCAATTAAGGATCCCAATGTGTGGTAGTAACTGTTTCATGGATCACAAACACAGAACTCAGTTCTTAGGGACGGCTTCAATGAAACAACCCACCATGTACTCCTACATGGCCTCTCATCGATACCTTTACCAAAACGTGTTCAACACTTTCACTCTCGAACCGACACAACCTTTCACTCCAGTTCATCATCCCGATGAGCCGCACACGACACAACTCTAAGCATAGCAAGCATAGCATGGTAGGAATCACAAACATGGCTCAATCAACTCCTACACATACTAGTGGGTTTCATCTAGTTACTGTGGCAATGACAGGTCATGCAAAGGAAGTGGGTTCAACTACCACAGCACACAACAGTTTGAATCGCGTAGTCTTAATGCAGTAAACAAGAGCAGAAGCGAGAACATGGGTTTGTATCGGAATGATCAATGGGTTGCTTGCCTGATGGAGTGGTGGTAGGATCTGCCCTTCAGACGGATATTCGGGATTATCCTCGGAGGCAGAACCTATCACGAAAAGCATACCGAAAATAAACACACATGGCAATATGCAACAATATGATGCATGCTATGACATGGCAATATGGATGTGTGTTGGCCTAATGCAAGCTGAAACAAAAAGGGATGAACTCATTTGAATCAAAGATTCAAATGCTAGCTCATTTAAAATAACCCTAAAGGTGTAATATCCTATTCTGCTTAAACAGCAAGGTTAACTTGTTTTATCATGCATGAAACCTGTACCGATGGATAGAATGGATGTTTCTGATCATTTTTCATATATAGATCTTTGCATTTGGAGTTACAGATTAATAGTTATGAATTTTTGAAGTTTGAACTATATTCTGGAATTTCCTATAATAGAATAAATCCAAGAATTAATTTCATCGCGTCGTAATGCGTCGTGGTGACGCTGTGGTCAACGGAGACGTCCAGTCAATCCTGATCAGGTCCAGGGTGTCGATTGCAATTAGTTTAACTAAAGTATTGATTAAAACTAATCCTATTTAGTTAACAGGGTTGGGCCCCACCTGTCATTGACTCAACAGAGTCAACCAGGGCCCACCGTGGTCAAAGTCAACGCGTCGGCTGCACTGCGTTTAGCCGCCAACAAGCCCGACGCGCGGTGGAAGTGGATTTGCCATTCCGCGACCAAATGGGTCGCGGAGGGCATCTAGGTGGAGCTGGGGACAAACCGCAGCTCTTGGTGGAGTTAGCTGAGCTCGGGGCGGCCGAAATCGGCGCCGGCGACGACCTAGGCGGCCGCCGGAGTTCGGGCAAAGGTGAACTCGAGGCTAGGGCGTTCGGTGAGGTGCGTGGAGTAGTTGGTTAGACTCTACGTGGTGTGGTGAGCTTGATGGACACCGAAAGGTGGCCGGAGGATGGCTGGGAGCACGTCGGCGACGAGCTCCGCGGCGGCGGGTGCGGGTGATCTTCGTGCGGTCGCTACAAAGCTCGAGAACGAGAGAGGAAGGGAAGGGGGGTAGCTAGGCTCACAGGGCACTCGTGGAGGCAACCGGCGTGGCCGGGGACGGACTGGTGCGACGGCGGCGTTGAAGGGGATCTCCGGCGACGGCGGGATCGGGCGAGGTCGGTGCAGTGGCCTCGGGCTACTCGAGCACGCGGGGCTCGGCTATCTCGATGTAGAGGAGGGCGGCGGAGCTCCTAGACACGGCGGGGAGGAGAACGGACGGCGGGGAGCGCGTCTACGGCGACGGCATGGCTGCGGTGGCGTCGGCCATGGCTGGGGAGCGCGAGGGGGAGGAGCTGGGGAGGAGAGGAGATGTCCGAGGGGTTCGGGGGAGAGAGGGGGAGTGATCCGCGTCGCGGCTCGGTGAGGGGAACGGCGAGGCGGCGACCAGGTGCGTGGCACCCATGCGGTGCTCGCCGCCGAGTACATGCCTGCCTGCCTGGCCAAGCCAAGCAGCTCGCTGGCGCGGCAGCTGGGCTGGGCCGGCAGGTGGGCCGGTTGGTAGGCGCCAGGTAAGTATTTCATTTTGTTTTCCTTTTTCTATTTTTCTGCAACTTTGTGGAGTTTTTAAAAATACTTAAATAGCTCCAATAAATCACCAAACTGCTCCAGGTCCATAGTTGGATTATTTCCAACATGAAACATTTCTGTTTGGGAATATTTGGGCATTTGCAATATTTTATATAATTTTAAATGCCCAAACTCAAATACTTATGATTTAATCCAACAACCTTAGGATGACCTAGAAAATTGTGCACCACTTTTGGCAGAAGCTCTGAACCAAAGCAAAGGTGATGAGCATTTTAGAAGGGCATTTCAGGTTCATTGAAAATAATTTTAGTAAACCCTAGTTGGATTCAAAAAGGATTTTGGGGGTTCTGTCCTTCCCATTTCAGATTTCAGATGAAAGTTAAACATGATGCACACACTAATGCAAGGACTAGCTAGGATGTGACATTCCGGCCATGGAGGCCGATTAGGGTGGCAGGCAATGAGGAGCCCGAGCGCGCGGGCTATAGGAGTACGGCGATGTCGTCCACGAGCTTCTTGAGGATGGTGAACTTGTTGCTGGTGGCAACGATCATCTGGTCCAACTGAGAGTCGTAGTTGGCGTCGACGGCGGCCATCCACCAGCCGGTCTCCAACACTGCCGAGGCGATCCTCGGTGCCATGCCGCAGGCTGCGTCGTGGACCATCGCTGCACAGCCGGCTGCCGCTCACGCGCATCACCGCCATGGGTCTGGAGTGAGCTCTTTTGCGCTTAGTGTAGGTTCTTAGGCAAATGCTTAGGTGTGTACGATGTGGTAGATGCATTGGAATGGAGGGGCGCCTTTATATGAGGGCAATGAGGGCAAACTGCATTGCCACATCGAGCAGCCTCTTTTCCTGGACCTCCTCCCATTACTTCCCTCATGCATTAACTGAAGGAGGATGCATTAGTCGTTCAACATTTCGGGAACCGCTACTCCCTCCCTCGTCTGCATTAAAGCCGAATCGGGAACAGCGCCGCCCGCTGTCAAATCGAATACTCCCTCCGTCTAGGTGAGTAAGTCATCTTACGAAAACCAAATAGTAAGCACATAGGCGCGGTGCATTAACTCTCACATTGTTTCTTATTTTTTGACATAAATAGAGGAATCAACCAATAAGAGATGTGGGGCTTGTATGCTTTTAAAGACTTGAGACTATCAAACATGACATGCAGTGGTCAGTTCGTTGCACGCAATGATATTAACAATGCACTACAAAAAAATACACTTCTGTGATGATACGTGTTTGTCACAGTAGGTCGCGTTTTTTGTCATGCATGTACATTCATGACGATTTTATGACAGAATCAAGATAGTCATACCTGTGCTGTCGTAGAAGTGTTCCATGACATTACCAAAATTATCATCACGGAAGTTTCCACTTCCATGACGGTAAATCGTGCGTCACGGAAGTGCTTTCGTCAAGGGTGACCGACACGTGGCATCCACCGTAATGGAACGCCGTTGAGCTATCGGGTCCAGTTTTGGATCCGATAACCCGTTAACAGCCCGGACCAATGGGGATTTTCCACGTGTAAAATCATCATTGGCCGAAGGAAACACGTGTTGCCTCACCGTTGGGAAAGATGTCATCCACTCATTGGACAGGAGGCGCCTATGATAGATCGACACGTGGCACGGCGCAACAGTGGCCCATTCCGGTGAAAAAGGTCGGCCCAGTGATACGTCCATTTTGCATCATGCTTTTATATCGATATTTATTGTTTTATGGGCTGTTATTTCACGTTATGTCACAATACTTATGGCTATTCTCTCTTATTTTACAAGGTTTACCATGAAGAAGGGGAATGCCGGCAGCTGGAATTCTGGCTGGAAAAGGAGCAAATATTGGAGACCTATTCTGCGCAACTCCAAACGTCCTGAAACTCTATGGAATATCTTAAAATAAATAAAGAAAAATCATCGTCAAAGATGAAGGCCAGGGGGCCCACACCCTGCTCATGAGGGTGGGGGCGCCCCTCCCCCCTGGGCGCGCCCCCCTACCTCATGGGCCCCCTGGTGGCTCTCCGACGCCCATCTTCTCCTATATGAGCTCTTTCGATGAGAAAAAAATTATAAGCAACCTTTCGGGACGAGACTCCGCCGCCATGAGGCGGAACCTTGGCGGAACCAATCTAGGGCTCCGGTAGAGCTGTTCTACCGGGGACACTTCCCTCCGGGAGGGGAAAATCACCGCCATTGTCACAGCCCTAGAATTGTTTGACATTAGTTGCATTAAGGCATTCATGTCATCATGTTAATTTCCATGAAAATTGAAATGGGGATTGTTGGAACCCTAGCACCAATTGAATTCTAATAGGTTCAAATAAAATCATTTTCAATAATCCCAAAATGCCCTGTGAAAATGTTCATGATTAAAGGATAAAGGTGAAAGCCTCTTCCAAAATGATGAACAT
This sequence comes from Aegilops bicornis, assembly GCA_021605145.1. NCBI lineage: Eukaryota > Viridiplantae > Streptophyta > Magnoliopsida > Poales > Poaceae > Aegilops > Aegilops bicornis. The sequence continues at coordinate 474,573,993 of CM038673.1, read as the reverse complement.
ATCTTATAGGTCATTCCTGGATTTTTGAATTAAATCTTAAACCATTTGACTTTGGGCATTTAAACACTATAAATAATTTAAATGCTCAAATAATGTTGGAAGTATTTAGGCCATAGAAATAATTCAGAAAGTGCCCGTGAATATTTTCAGGATTTATAAAATTGATTTGGTTTTAAATCTGGATCAAAAACAAACTGCAAAATAGAAAACAGAATTGGAAAAGAGAGAGAGAGGAAACCTTACCGTGCAGCCCACCCGGCCCAAACCTACTGGCGCCCAGCCGCCCAACCTCCTTCTCCCCCCCCTGGGCCGGCCGGTTGGCCCAGCCCACCACCGCCTCCTCCTGTCGCCTTCCTCCTCTGCCAGAGGAGGGCAGCGTCTTGAAGCCGACGCTGACGCCAGCCAGCGCCACGCAGCAGCTGCCTGCCCCCTCCCGGACCTCGGGCGCCCTCGCGACGCCACGGAGACAGCCACCGCGACCCCACAGCTCTCTCTCACTCTCTCCCGACCCCTCCCCTTCCTCTGCTCTCTCTCCCCCACGCGACCGAGAGCCGTCGTCGCCACCGCTCGCCGTAGCCACGGCCACAGGCCTTCCCTTGCCTCGCCGGCGTGCCCAAGGGCTCCGCCTCGTCGCCCCGGACCTCTCCGCTGGCCCACGCGACTCCAATCGCCTCCGAAGCGCCGACCTCGCCTCGTCTTCAACCTCGGGCACCGAGCCGCCTCCCGGTCGATTCGGCGCCGCCAGGACCTCCCCGAGCTCACTGCCTCCCTCTCCGACCCCGCTGTGAGCTCCTGCCCCTTCTCCCCTTCTCCGTTTGCCTTATTGCGCACCCCAACGACCACACCGAGCTCGGCCGCACCCGCCGCCGCCACTGCACGTCGCCGTCGTGGCCACAGTCACGATGGCTCGATTCGAAACGCCATCGTCTTCACCGTACTCGTAGGAGTCCGTAGCACCCACCCTTTCGGCCTGCTGTGCCCCTAAGCGCCAACCCCGACCTCGCCCGAGCTCCGGCAGCCGCCAAGGTCGTCGCCCGGCGACGTTTCCGGCGACCGAAGCCAATCACCACCACCACTCGATGCGGCTCACTTCGCATCACGTGAAGCGTCTTCCGCTTCGCCAAACCGTGCTCAGAGGCCAATTCCGCAGCGCACCGCCGCGTCGGGCTCGCCGGCGGCTAAACGCCGGCGCCCGCTGACCGCTGACCGGCGTGGGTTGACCCACTGCCCGGTTTGACCTCCCCCTCTCCTCACTGACATGCGGGCCCCGCCCGGCTAACTACTCTGGTTAGGTTTAAACTAACTTAACTAACCCAGGTTAGTGCTAATTAACTAGGTTAGTTTAGTTAGTCAGCGGCAGGCCCCACACGTCAGGGTTTGACCCAGGGCGCCCAGTTGACCGGCCGACGTCCTGCGGCGTCGGTGACGCAGTAATACCCTTTTATAGATTTAATTTAAATCAGTAAATTTCAGAAAATACTCTAAACTTCTAAAAATCATATAAATTCAACCGTAACTCGGATGGAAATAATTTATATATGAAAAATGATCAGAAAAATATGAAGAATCTGTTTATGCCATGATCATGCATGTTTGAACAAGTTAACATCACTGAATAGGATGAATCATGATTAGGGTAATTTAGGAAATAGCATTTTGAGTTGGAATTCAACCTTGTTTGAATTCCACTCCAACTAACTTGGATTATTATTGCATTAGGTGAATTCAGTACCTTAACATGATCATGCATCATATATGTGCATTGCATTGATTGTGTTCTCTCTTGTTTGCGGTAATTGTCCCCTCGGTGAGACGATGTACCGAAGCGACGATTATTCGATGACACCGATGAAGAACTATTATCTTCGAAGTGCCGGGCAAGCAAAACCCCTTGTTCATTCCGATATAATCCCACTCTCTCGCTCCTGCTCTATTTTATTGCATTAGGACAACAACGACTCATGTATTACTTGCTGCGGTAGCTGAACCCTTGATCCTTTGCATGACCTGTCATTCCACAAGAATTAGATGAAACCCACTAGCATGAGTAGGAGTTGTTTGAGCCATGTTGTGCCTACTCATTTATGCTTGTTGTCATGCACGCCATCGCTGAGAGTTGAGTCAGGTCTGATTCATCGGGAATGAATTGGAATGGGTGTGTGAACATGTCCTACTGCGTGTGTGAGCTAAGTGTGTGAACACGATTTGGTAAAGGTAGCGGTGAGAGGCCATGTAGGAGTACATGGTGGGTTGTCTCATTGAAACCGTCCTCAGGAACTGAGATCTGTGTTTGTGATCCATGAAACAGTTACTACCACGCATTGGGCCCGAAACCAATGGACCCTCTCGGCTTCTTAACCACCCTTGTTCCTGGTCCGGAGTTGCAAGTAGTTTCGGTGTTTGTAGTATCTTTGGGGGCATGCATAGCGCTGACCTCGAGGTGGGTTGTGTTGCGGTAGGCACCGTGGCCCGGTGTCTGGAGTGCCCGTTTGGTATCTCGGGAACCCCGCACATCGTTCGGGCTGTATGGGAAACCTCGGCGGACTCCTGCGGATGGAACCCGAATAGGCGATAAACTGGACTAGGGACTTGAGTGTTTAGGTAGGCCGTGGCCGACACCCACGTTGGGCTTCCGCTTGAAGGTTGCCGAGTACATGTCGTGTAAACGGCGGTAAGTGGTGAGCGTGTGTGAAGAAGTACACCCTGCAGGGTTTAATATGATCTATTCGAATAGCCGTGTCCACGGAGAAGGACTTCTGGATTGCCTATATCGGTTCATAGACAAGTGAAAGTGGATACCCTAAAATGCGCAAGATAAGCGTGAGTACTATGGATGGCGTTCTCGTAGGGAGGCGGAGCGGGTCCATAGTGGTGTATTGATATGGTGAATATGTGGACTCGTGCGCCACCTCAAAAGAGTTACTTGCGATGTAGTTCAGATAGCCACCGAGTCAAAGCTGGCTTGTCGGTCAAACTCCACCATCCCTTTTGATAATGATGCATATGTAGTTAGTTCTGATGTAAGTCTTGCTGGGTACAATTGTACTCACGTTTGCTTATTTATGTTTTGCGAGAGAGACATCAGTCTCGCTTAGTAGTTCCGCTTGGACTTGACGTTTAGCTTGTTACCTCATTACGATCTTGTGCCTTGGCAGATCGGTAGATAGTCGCTTCTCAGCCTTTTTCATTTATAGTTATGCGTACTCGAGACATGATTAGCTTCCGCTTGTGCTATGACTTGTATGCTCTGAGTGTTGGGTCATGAGACCCATGTTTGTAATATCTCGCTCTTCGGAGCCTAATGAATAATATTTGAGTCGTAGAGTTATGTTGTGATGCCATGTTGTATCTACACATATTGAGCATAATGTGTGTATGTTTGAAATGCTTGGTATGTGTGGGATCCGACAAACTAGTTGTTTATCCTTGGCAGCCTCTCATATGGGGAAATGTAGTCTCGTGCTTCGAGCGATAGTAGTCCGCTACTGACCCGGTCCACCGAGTCCTGCTAGCCCAAAGACTACCGCTTGGACACTTGATCGGCGGCATGTGTTTCACTTCGTTCCTATGTCTGTCTCCTTCGGGAAATGTCACGCGGTGTTATTCGAGTCCTGCCTAGCACTTTCTGACCGGGATACCGGAGTCCTGTTAGCCCAGTGCTACAGCCCGAATACATACGTTGATGACCGACATGCTCGATGTGATTCATGTATGCCTCGTCCCCATAGGCTAAGCGCCGCTTTGGGTTCACGACTAGCCATGTCGGCCGGGTTCTTTGTCATATGGATGCTAGCGACATTATCATATACGTGAGCCAAAAGACGCAAACGGTCCCGGGCCATGGTAAGGCGACACCCGTGGGAATACCGTGCGTGAGGCCGCAAAGTGATATGAGGTGTTATATGCTAGATCGGAGTGACTTAGGATCGGGGTCCTGACAGCGTTGGTATCAGAGCCTGACTGCCTGTAGGATTACCAAGCCAAACTGGTCGAAGTTGTGTCTAGAAATGCTTTAGTTATATAAGGGAATTGTTTGTGGAAGGAACGTAAGGCTCTGTTTACTCCTTGTACCTCATGGCCTTCTGATCTGAGTCATCCTCTTCTCTTCTACGGGGTTTAAGAACTAGGCTTCTCATCTATCCATTAGGATGACGTGTTACTAATCCATAGACCTATAAGATTGTTGGATTTAATCCCCAGTTCAGTTCTTACTACTCCTGTATGATAACTGTTGATTTCAGAATCTTGTTATGATGTTGTTGAGTGGTTATGCCACCAATTTTTGCAGGATGTCTCAAATCATTTTGAGCATTTACAGCCGTTATGCTGTCCGAGTCATCCCAGGTCTCTAAATAGTCTGATGCGTTTGCAAATCCCTCCCCTCCATTTCTAATGTTCATCCGGGCCAGATTAATCACACAAATTGGTGTGTTGAGGTACTCGCTGCCTCAACATATATGTTGGAATTATTATTATGACCCTAAGTGTTTAGGAAGTCACCTAGCAATTCAGCAATGCTTTTGTATCCCAAGTGTGATGATTAAGCCATCACTTTCGAAAGCATCCCGTGATGCCATTTAGTAGTAGTTATTCTACTCACGGGTTACGAACCGAGATTCATCCTACTTCATGTCGTTAGTATTGCTAGTGCCTTTAGGATATTAGTAACCTTTGCGATAGTCCTCGAGGTCCGTGGTATATCCTTCTTCCAAATACCATGAACCACTTATGGCGAAGTTTGTTGAACCAAAAGATCACAACTAGAGTGCTCTTGAGGAGTTCTCCATTCATAATTGTGAATCTGCCAATTCTACTTTTCTGCATGGGTTATCCGGAAGAAATGTTGAGCTTCGATTCGACATACTAATCTGTGCATCCACAACTCGAAAAAATTATATGTTCCTTTGAGTTGCTCTCTTTAGTTGTATTCCGACCATCCTCTATCAATTGATAGTCAAGGTTATGTGTGCGATCGTGTTTATCGATGTCTATTATCCTTATGGTCCGTCAAGCCATTACTGCTCGAATGACTAGGAGAAACAAACTCGATTACCTCATCCATTTCGAGGATTGGGTCAAAGCAGTTGTATTCCGCAGATCAAAATGCCAATTCAGCTTTTGAATCTGTTCTACCTGAAGTATTGCCATCTTATGTCAAGAGTGTCATAAGGATTGCACTAACTCTCATGAAATTTTGACGTAGTGATACTTCTCACCATCATCATTCATTCCTCGGTCCCGTGTTGTTGTAACCGAATGCGGCAAGTGAATTGTGATGTGCGAAATCAATACTCCGAGCCACTCGTTGCTTGGTAGTTAATGGACAATATCCTCATTTTTAGCGTGTTGATTATTAAATCATCATCCTAAGATTGATCGTGCTACCTAGTCCTTATTTCGGTGCACCCTTCGATTGATGAGTTAGGATTGTGTCAAGTCCTCACTCATTCGATCATATCGTCTTGCCCTTAAAAGCAAGATTTTCTCGAGCTTAGTAACATACCGTGGTTCGTGACTTTCCAAATATCTTCTTGGAAGTGTTACCGGTTGTTTTCCGACTCGATGTGTTGGGCTGCGTGATCAAGTTGGTTTTCTGTGAACCACCCCTTCTCCAAGAATCTGTGTTGGTTATCCACGAGCTAGTTGGTTAAGCTAGACAATAACTTGGAGAGTTGGAAGATAAAAGCTTGTCCAACTTAGTTCGCTCCAAAGGGATATTCTCGTAGTAGTGTGTTGAAGAAAGATGATATCTTCATCAATTGTTCCTCGTGATCGATTCTTTGGATCTATTGTCTTATCGATCCTTTGACTTGAGGTGGGCAATCGTCAAGTCAAATCAAGACTAACGATATTTGTAATGTTGTCTTACTCGTGGTTGATCCCTCGAGCATACACCATTATGTCTTTTGGTCGACCAATGCTATCACCGTGTTCACATGATGATGGAAGTCCAGTGATATGGAAATTCCGATAAGTTGCTGTTGAGCCCATCAGTAGCATCTTGTCTCCCCCATGAGTCATGTTGAGCATCAACCTAGTATTGGAAACTTGTGTAAGCATTTCTTCGTGTTTCATTCATGAAGCATATGTTTGGATGAAAGTAGTGACTTCCTCTAATTCATGTGCATCTGATGTAAGTTGCCGCCATGAATTTGAAAAAGGTTTGTTTTGTTCCTCCGAATCATCCCAAGCCGATCATGCACGTGCGAAGTATTCTATGGTTTGATAGACTGATCATCTTCATTCCATATGTATCCCTAGCACACCAAGCCACTGATTGATTTGTTCAAGGAAAAGGAGTTCTTTCATAAGAGCTAATCATATGACTTATGTTAAACTCCGATATCCTCGATGATGGTTCCCCACCCGAACTTCGGTAGCATTTTACTATAAGACTACCATGTGGTCATGCTTGTCTAGGACAACGTGTTCACAGGTTTGTAGCGTAATCCAGCTCATGTTTTGAAGCTTGCTATCGTAGTTCATATCCCGAGAATCTCGCAACGCCATCGCGTCAAATTGTGTTGCAACCTTTCCTTTTCAGACAAGCTGAGTCTGAAATATCCTAACACCAACCAGATCTGAACCTCAGGCAGATATGATGGTTGGAACAATCGAAACGATTGCATTTCGTTCCCAGCTTGCACCGTCCTTATGCCATTTCATTATGGGCTGCCTTCGTAGTAATTTCTGTTCAAGATCATCCTCAAAAGTGGACTTACCATGGGTTCCCTCCACCTCCGATGATAAGCAAAATCATCCATTGCGTTGTCTTCAACAAGGTAGTCCACATCATTCATTCTAGTCCGGATGTACCATTCCTTTAAACTCCACCAAACGATCCTTGTGAATTGCCTTAGGCTGGTGTAAAGAGTCTCAATGATCTCTAATTCAAAAGTAATTCTTTTGCCACTTAAGGGAATAGTTCTTTCGTCACCTTTTTCGAGGTGCCCCGTTACGGGATCATGGTAAATATTTCCTCACCACCATGACACCATCCACCATCTCTCTAAGCGTGGGATTGTTGCCACTAATCAAACCCCGTTGTTGTTCTTCCATCCCTCTCGATGCCTGTTATGTCTCAACTCAAGATGTGTCACCGTCTCAGTCCGTGAGTCGATCATGTTTATTTGATCTTCGTGAAGATCGAATCATGTAGGGTTTCCCCCTTCTGTTTGTTGTCGTGTCAGGTAAAGATCTCGAAGTCAAAGACCTCAAGACCAAGGTGATGGAATGAATCAACATTTTCGAGGAAGGCGAATGGATCATGAAGATTGTGATAGTTTGTGACTTCCTCTTTTCCTCTTACCTCACGTCTTGAATCTCAAGTAGATTCTTGTTTAGTGGGGTGAGTTGTCACAACCCTAGAATTGTTTGACATTAGTTGCATTAAGGCATTCATGTCATCATGTTAATTTCCATGAAAATTGAAATGGGGATTGTTGGAACCCTAGCACCAATTGAATTCTAATAGGTTCAAATAAAATCATTTTCAATAATCACAAAATGCCACGTGAAAATGTTCATGATTAAAGGATAAAGGTGAAAGCCTCTTCCAAAAATGATGAACATATCTTATAGGTCATTCTGGATTTTTGAATTAAATCTTAAACCATTTGACTTTGGGCATTTAAACACTATAAATAATTTAAATGCTCAAATAATGTTGGAAGTATTTGTGGGCCATAGAAATAATTCAGAAAGTGCCCGTGAATATTTTCAGGATTTATAAAATTGATTTGGTTTTAAATCTGGATCAAAAACAAACTGCAAAATAGAAAACAGAATTGGAAAAGAGAGAGAGAGGAAACCTTACCGTGCAGCCCACCCGGCCCAAACCTACCTGGCGCCCAGCCGGCCCAACCTCCTTCTCCCCCCCCCCTGCTGGCCGGCCCGGTTGGCCCAGCCCACCACCGCCTCCTCCCTGTCGCCTTCCTCCTCTGCCAGGAGGACGAGCAGCGTGCCAAGACGCTGCTGCCACGCCACGCAGCAGCTTGCCTGCCCCCCTCCCGACGCTCCGGACGCCCTCGCGACGCCACGGAGACAGCCACGCTGACCCCACTCTCTCTCACTCTCTCCCGACCCCTCCCCTTCCTCTGCTCTCTCTCCCCACGCGACCGAGAGCCGTCGCCGCCACCGCCGCCGTAGCCACGGCCACAGGCCTTCCCTTGCCTCACGGCGTGCCCAAGGGCTCCGCCTCGTCGCCCCGGACCTCTCCGCTGGCCCACGCGACTCCAAACGCCTCCGAGCGCCGACCTCGCCCTCGTCTTCAACCTCGGGCACCCGAGCCGCCTCCGGTCGATTCGGCGCCGCCAGGACCTCCCCGAGCTCACTGCCTCCCTCTCCGACCCCGCTGTGAGCTCCTGCCCCTTCTCCCCTTCTCCGTTTGCCTTATTGCGCACCCCAACGACCACACCGAGCTCGGCCGCACTCCGCCGCCCGCCCGCGTCGCCGTCGTGGCCACAATCCACGATGGCTCGATTCCGGCACGCCATCGTCTTCACCGTACTCGTAGAGGAGTCCGTAGCACCCACCCTTCGGCCTGCTGTGCCCCCCTAGCGCCAACCCCGACCTCGCCCGAGCTCGCAGCCGCCAAGGTCGCCGCCGGCGACGCTTCCGGCGACCCCGAAGCCAATCACCACCACCACTCGATGCGGCTCACTCCCGCATCACGTAGACGTGCTCCGCTCGCCAAACCGTGCTCTGTAGGCCAATTCCGCAGCGCACCGCCGCGTCGGGCTCGCCGGCGGCTAAACGCCCGCCAGCGACTCACGCTGACCGGGCGTGGGTTGACCTTGCCGGTTTGACCTCCCCTCTCCTCATCGACATGCGGGCCCCGCCCGCTAACTACTGGTTAGGTTTAAACTAACTTAACTAACCCAAAGTTAGTGCTAATTAACTAGGTTAGTTTAGTTAGTCATCGACGTGTGGCCCCACACGTCGAGTTTGACCCGGCGCCCAGTTGACCGCTGACGTCTGCTTGACGTCGGTGACGTAGTAATACCCTTTTATAGATTTAATTTAAATCGGTAAATTTTAAAAATACTCTAAACTTCTAAAATCATATAAATTCAACCGTAACTCGGATGGAAATAATTTATATATGAAAAATGATCAGAAAAATATGAAGAATCTGTTTATGCCATGATCATGCATGTTTGAACAAGTTAACATCACTGAATAGGATGAATCATGATTAGGTAATTTAGGAAATAGCATTTTGAGTTGGAATTCAACCTTGTTTGAATTCCACTCCAACTAACTTGGATTATTATTGCATTAGGTGAATTCAGTACCTTAACATGATCATGCATCATATATGTGCATTGCATTGATTGTGTTCTCTCTTGTTTGCCGGTAATTGTCCCTCCCGTAGACGATGTACCGACGATTTATTATTCGATGACACCGATGAAGAACTATTATCTTCGTAAGTGCGTGCAAGCAAAACCCCTTGTTCATTCCGATATAATCCCACTCTCTCGCTCCTGCTCTATTTTATTGCATTAGGACAACAACGACTCATGTATTACTTGCTGCGGTAGCTGAACCCTTGATCCTTTGCATGACCTGTCATTCCACAAGAATTAGATGAAACCCACTAGCATGAGTAGGAGTTGTTTGAGCCATGTTGTGCCTACTCATTTATGCTTGTTGTCATGCCTGCTACTGCTTAGAGTTGAGTCAGTCTGATTCATCGGGAATGAATTGGAATGGGTGTGTGAACATGTCCTCATGCGTGTGTGAGCTAAGTGTGTGAACACGATTTGGTAAAGGTAGCGGTGAGAGGCCATGTAGGAGTACATGGTGGGTTGTCTCATTGAAACCGTCCTCGTGAACTGAGATCTGTGTTTGTGATCCATGAAACAGTTACTACCACGCATTGGGCCCGAAACCAATGGACCCTCTCGGCTTCTTAACCACCCTTGTTCCCTGGTCCGGAGTTGCAAGTAGTTTCGTGTTTGTAGTATCTTTGGGGCCGCACGCAACGCTGACCTCGTGGGTGGGTTGTGTTGCGGTAGGCACCGTGTTGATGTACCGAGTGCCCGTTTGGTATCTCGGGAACCCTGCACACATCGTTCGGGGCTGTATGGGAAACCTCGGCGGACTCCTGCGGATGGAACCCGAATAGGCGATAAACCTGGACTAGGGACTTGAGTGTTTAGGTAGGCCGTGGCCGACACCCACGTTGGGCTTCCGCTTGAAGGTTGCCGAGTACATGTCGTGTAAACGGCGGTAAGTGGTGAGAGCGTGTGTGAAGAAGTACACCCTGCAGGGTTTAATATGATCTATTCGAATAGCCGTGTCCACGGAGAAGGACTTCGGATTGCCTATATCAGTTCATAGACAAGTGAAAGTGGATACCCTAAAATGCGCAAGATAAGCGTGAGTACTATGGATGGCGTTCTCGTAGGGAGACGGGAGCGGGTCCATAGTGGTGTATTGATATGGTGAATATGTGGACTCGTGTATGCGCCACCTCAAAAGAGTTACTTGCGATGTAGTTCAGATAGCCACCGAGTCAAAGCTGGCTTGCTGGTCAAACTCCACCATCCCCTTTTGATAATGATGCATATGTAGTTAGTTACGATGTAAGTCTTGCTTTGGGTACAATTGTACTCACGTTTGCTTATTTATGTTTTGCGAGAGAGACATCAGTCTCGCTAGTAGTTCCGCTTGGACTTGACGTTTAGCTTGTTACCTCAGCTACGATCTTGTGCCTTCGGCGGGATCGGTAGATAGTCGCTTCTCAGCCTTTTTCATTTATAGTTATGCGTACTCAGACATGATTAGCTTCCGCTTGTGCTATGACTTGTATGCTCGAGTGTTGGGTCATGAGACCCATGTTTGTAATATCTCGCTCTTGGAGCCTAATGAATAATATTTGAGTCGTAGAGTTATGTTGTGATGCCATGTTGTATCTACACATATTGAGCATAATGTGTGTATGTTTGAAATGCTTGGTATGTGTGGGATCCGACAAACTAGTTGTTTATCCTTGGCAGCCTCTCATATGGGGAAATGTAGTCTCGTGCTTCTGAGCGATAGTAGTCCGCTACATGCCGGTCCACCGGAGTCCTGCTAGCCCAAAGACTACTGCTTGGACACTTGATCGGCGGCATGTGTTTCACTTCGTTCCTATGTCTGTCCCTTCGAAATGTCACGCGGTGTTATTCGAGTCCTGCTTAGCCTGCTACAGCCGGGATACCGGAGTCCTGTTAGCCGGTGCTACAGCCCGAATACATACGTTGATGACCGACATGCTCGATGTGATTCATGTATGCTCGTCCCCATAGGCTAAGCGCCGCTTTGGGTTCACGACTAGCCATGTCGGCCCGGTTCTTTGTCATATGGATGCTAGCGACATTATCATATACGTGAGCCAAAAGACGCAAACGGTCCCGGGCCATGGTAAGGCGACACCCGTGGGAATACCGTGCGTGAGGCCGCAAAGTGATATGAGGTGTTATATGCTAGATCGGAGTGACTTAGGATCGGGGTCCTGACAGCCATCATCATCACCAACGCTCCTCTCATCGGGAGAGGGCAATCTCCATCAACATCTTCACCAGCACCATCTCATCTCCAAACCCTAGTTCATCTCTTGTATCCAATTCTTGTCTCCAAGTCCGGGATTGGTGCTAGTAGGTTGCTAGTAGTGTTGATTACTCCTTATAGTTGATGCTAGTTGGTTTACTTGGTGGAAGATCATATGTTCAGATCCTTTATGCATATTATTACCCCTCTAATTACGAACATGAATATGCTTTGTGAGTAGTTACGTTTGTTCCTGAGGACACGGGAGAAGTCTTGCTAGTAGTAGTCATGTGAATTTGGTATTCCTTCGATATTTTGATGAGATGTATGTTGTCTAGCCTCTAATGGTGTTATGTGAATGTCGACTACATAACACTTCACCATTATTTGGGCCTAGAGGAAGGCATTGGGAAGTAATAAGTAGATGATGGGTTGCTAGAGTGACAGAAGCTTAAACCCTAGTTTATGCGTTGCCGTAAGGGGCTGATTTGGATCCATATGTTTCATGCTATGGTTAGGTTTACCATAATACTTTTGTTGTAGTTGCGGATGCTTGCAATAGAGGTTAATCATAAGTGGGATGTTTGTTCAAGTAAGAACAGCACCCAAGCACCGGTCCACCCACATATCAAATTATCAAAGTACCGAACGCGAATCATACGAGCGTGATGAAAACTAGCTTGACGATATTCCCATGTGTCCTCGGAGCGCTTTTCCTATTATAAGAGTTTGTTCCGGCTTGTCCTTTGCTACAAAAAGGATTGGGCCACCTTGCTGCACCTTATTTACTTTTGTTACTTGTTACTCGTTACAATTTATCTTATCACAAAACTATCTCGTTACCACTTATTTCAAGATTTGCAGAGAATACCTTGCTGAAAACTGCTTATCATTTCCTTCTGCTCCTCGTTGGGTTCGATACTCTTACTTATCGAAAGGACTACGATAGATCCCCTATACTTGTGGGTCATCAAGACTCTTTTCTGGAGCCGTTGCTGGGGAGTGTAGCGCCTTTGGTAAGTGGAATTTGGTAAGGAAAAATTTATATAGTGTGCTGAAATTTTCTGTCACTTGTTACTATGGAAAGTGAATCTCTGAGGGGCTTGTTCGGGGTATCTTCACCCCATCCAGTAGAGCAAAGAGTTACTCCTCAACCTACTGAACCTATTGAAAATGAAAATCCTTTTGAATTTCCTTCGGGTATTATGGAAAAACTGCTGGCTAATACTTTTACAGGAGATGGGACAAAGCATCCCGACGAGCATCTACGCTATTTGGATGATATTTGTGGATTATTTAAGCTTGCAGGTATACCCGATGATGTTGTTAAGAAGAAGGTTTTCCCTTTATATTTGGAGGGAGACGCACCGACATGGTATAGGCTATGTGATGATACGAGATCATGGAACTATAAAAGAGTGAAATTGGAATTTCATCAAAAGTATTACCCTATGCATCTTGTTCATCGTGATCGCAATTATATATATAATTTTTGGCCTCATGAAGGAGAAAGCATTGCTCAAGCTTGGGGAGGCTTAAATCAATGTTATATTCATGCCCCAATCATGACCTCTCAAGAGAAACAATTCTTGAGAATTTTTATGCTCGGCTTTTCGATAACAATCGCACCATGCTCGATACTTCTTGTGCTGGCTCTTTTATGATGAAGACTATTGAATTCAGATGGAATTTATTGGATATAATTAAACGCAACTCTGAATATTGGGACCTCGACGAAGGTAAAGAGACAGGTATGACACCTAAGTTTGATTGTGTTAAATCTTTTATGTATACCGATATTTTCCGTAAGTTTAGCACTAAATATGGACTTGACTCTGAGATAGTAGCTTCTTTCTGTGAATCTTTTGCTACTTATGTTGATCTCCCCAAGGAGAAGTGGTTTAAATATCATGCTCCCATATAAGTAAAGTAGCTTCACCTATTAAAGTTGAAGAAAAGACCATCACTTATAATGATCCTATTGTTCCCACCTCTTATGTTGAGAAACCACCTTTCCCTGCTAGAGTAAAGGATCATGCTAAAGCTTCAACTGTTGTTCGTAAAAGCAATAATAGAACTTATACACCTCCTCGGCAAGTCAAAGTAGAACCTAATATTGCTATTGTTAAAGATCTCTTGTCTGATAATATTGATGGGCATGTCATTGAATTCTCTTGTGAAACTGCTAGAACTGCTAAACCATGTGATAGAGATAAACATAGACCTGTGGTAGGCGTGCCTGTTATTTCTGTTAAAATAGGAGATCATTGTTATCATGGCTTATGTGATATGGGTGCTAGTGCTAGTGTTATACCCATTGACTTATATAAAGAAATTATGCATGATATCGCACCTTTGAGTTAGAAGATATTGATGTTACAATTAAACTTGCCAATAGAGATACTATATCTGCAATGGGAATTGTTAGAGATGTTGAAGTCTTGTGGGAAAACCAAATATCCCGCTGATTTTCTTGTTCTTGGTTCTCCACAAGATAGCTTTTGTCCCATTATTTTTGGTAGACCCTTCTTGAATACTGTTAATGCTACGATAGATTGCAAAAAGAATGTTGTTACTGTTGGCTTGGATGATATGGTTCATGAGTTTAATTTCTCTAAATTTAGTAAACAACATCGTGAGGAAGAATTGCCTAGTAAGCATGAAATTATTGGTCTTGCTTCTATTGCCGTACCTCCTAGTGATCCTTTGGAACACTATTTGCTAGACCATGAAAATGAAATGTTCATGAATGAAAGAAGGGAAATAGATGAAGTATTCTTTAAACAGGAACCTATTCTGCAGCATAATTTACCTGTTGAAATCTTAGGGGATCCTCCTCCACCCAAGGGTGATCCCGTGTTTGAGCTTAAACCGTTGCCTGATAATCTTAAATATGCTTATCTTGATGAAAACAAAATATATCCTGTTATTATTAGTGCTAACCTTTCAGAGCATGAAGAACAAAGATTATTGAAAACTCTGAAGAAGCACCGTGCCGCTATTGGATATACTCTTGATGATCTTAAGGGCATTAGCCCCACTCTATGTCAGCATAAAATAAATTTGGAAGCAGATGCCAAACCAGTTTGTGATCCTCAACGACGTTTGAATCCTAAAATGAAAGAAGTGGTAAGAAAGGAAATACTCAAGCTTCTGGAGGCAGGTATAATTTATCCCGTTGCTGATAGTCAGTGGGTAAGTCCTGTCCGTTGTGTCCCTAAGAAGGGAGGTATTACTGTTGTCCCTAATGATAAAGATGAATTGATTCCGCAAAGAATTATTACGGGTTATAGGATGGTAATTGATTTCCACAAATTAAATAAAGCTACTAAGAAAGATCATTACCCCTTACCTTTTATTGATCAAATGCTAGAAAGATTATGCAAACATACACATTATTGCTTTCTAGATGGTTATTCTGGTTTCTCTCAAATACTGTAATCGGCTAAAGATCAATCAAAGACTACTTTTACATGCCCTTTTGGTACTTTTGCTTATAGACGTATGCCTTTTGGTTTATGTAATGCACCCGCTACCTTTCAAAGATGCATGATGGCTATATTCTCTGACTTTTGTGAAAAGATTTGTGAGGTTTTCATGGATGACTTTTCCGTCTATGGTTCCTCTTTTGACGATAGCTTGAGCAATCTTGATCGAGTTTTGCAGAGATGTGAAGAAACTAATCTTGTCTTGAATTGGGAAAAGTGCCACTTTATGGTTAATGAAGGTATTGTCTTGGGTCACAAAGTTTCTGAAAGAGGTATTGAAGTTGATAAAGCCAAGGTTGATGCTATTGAAAAGATGCCATGTCCCAAGGACATCAAAGCTTCACATACCAACAAAAGAAAAAGTTCTTTTATGATTTGAGACATTACTTTTGGGATGATCCACATCTTTATAAAGAAGGAGTAGATGGTGTTATTAGATGTTATGTACCTGAGCATGAACAGGAACAGATCCTACGCAAGTGTCACTCCGAATCTTATGGAGGACACCACGCTGGAGATAGAACTGCCCATAAGGTATTGCAATCCGGTTTCTATTGGCCTACTCTCTTCAAGGATGCTTGTAAGTTTGTTTTGTCTCGTGATGAATGTCAAAGAATTGGTAATATTAGTAGACATCAAGAAATGCCTATGAATTATTCACTTGTTATTGAACCATTTGATGTCTGGGGCTTTGATTACATGGGACCTTTTCCTGCTTCTAATGGATACACTCATATTTTAGTTGCTGTTGATTACATACTAAGTGGGTAGAAGCTATTCCAACTAGTAGTGCTGATCATAACACTTCTATTAAAATGCTTAAGGAAGTTATTTTTCCGAGGTTTGGAGTCCCTAGATATTTAATGACTGATGGTGGTTCACATTTTATTCATGGTGCTTTCAAAAATGCTTGCTAAATATGACGTTAATCATAGAATTGCATCTCCATATCACCCATGATCTAGTGGTCAAGTAGAATTGAGTAATAGAGAGCTCAAATTAATTTTGCAAAAGACTGTTAATAGGTCTAGAAAGAATTGGTCCAAGAAACTTGATGATGCATTATGAGCATATAGAATTGCATATAAGAATCCTATGGGTATGTCTCCGTATAAAATGGTTTATGGAAAAGCATGTCACTTACCTCTCGAAGTAGAACATAAGGCATATTGGGCTATTAAAGAGCTCAACTATGATTTCAAACTTGCCGGTGAGAAGAGGTTATTTGATATTAGCTCACTTGATGAATGGAGAACCTAAGCCTATGAAAATGCCAAGTTGTTTAAAGAAAAAGTTAAAAGATGGCATGACAAAAGGATACAAAAGCGTGAGTTTAATGTAGGTGATTATGTACTACTATACAACTCTCGTTTAAGATTTTTTGCAGGAAAACTTCTCTCCAAATGGGAAGGTCCTTATGTTATCGAGGAGGTCTATCATTCCGGTGCCATAAAAATCAACAACTTCGCAGGCTCAAATCCGAAGGTGGTAAACGGTCAAAGAATCAAACACTATATCTCAGGTAATCCTATAAATGTTGAAACCAATGTTATCGAAACCATAACCCCGGAGGAATACATAAGGGATACTTTCCGGAACGTTTCAGACTTCTAAAAGGAATAGGTATGTGGGACGGTAAGTAAACCGACTCCAAAACAATTTTTAAAGCAATATTTCTCCGTTTTGGAATATTTAGAAAAATAGAAAAATAAGTAGCAGTCCAGGGAGGACACGAGGCCTCCACGAGGGTGGAGGGCGCGCCCTACCCCCCTGGGCGCGCACCCCTATCTCGTGAGCACCTCGTGTGCCCTCCGGACACCGTTTTCTTGCATGATACGTATTTCGGTCATTAAAATTTCATTATATATTCTCCCGAAGGTTTTGACTCCCGTATCACGCAAATATCCTCTGTTTTCGTTTCGAGCTGTTTCCGTTGCAGATATGAGGATTCACGATACTCTATCATCCTTCTATGAGGGTTAGCCTATGCCATGGAAGGTGGACGACAAGCTTGCATCATCAACAACACCTCCACCAACAACAACAAAGAAGGAGACATGATCACATGGGTATGGGCACTCCCCTTGGCAACTGCCAAGCTTGGGGGAGTTGCCCCGGTATCGTATCACCATCACAACTCCTATCTTTACCGTTTTTCTTAGTTCGATCATATTAGTAGTATCTTGATTTAGTAGAATAAAGTCACATGATCTAGTTTTGAAGTTTTTCTTTATGATCCCTATATGAAATCGAGTCCGTGAGCTATATATATATAATAAAGATTAGTGTTGAGTCAAGGGCTTGATTACTTTGCCATGATCTTGAGTGAATAAAAGAAAAGAATAAAAAGAAACAAAGAGTTCATATTGATCTTATTGAGAGTAATGACTTCACATAGAAAGAGTATGATGATTAAAAAGTTGTTGGGAGTTGGCAAATATAGCTTTGATCATCGTTGCAATTAATAGGAAGTAATAAGGAGAGAGAAGTTTCACATATAGATATATTATCATTGACATCTTTTATGATTGGGAACACTCATTAAAATATGACATGCTAAGGAGTTGATGTTGGACAAGGAAGACAATGTAATGAGTTATGTTTTCTTATATCTGAGAGAAAGTATATTGTCATGGATCTCCTAACATGTTGAGCTTGTCTTTCCCCCTCATGCTAGCCAAATTCTCAGCACCAAGTAGAGATACTACTTGTGCTTCCAAATACCCCTAAACCAGTTTAGCCATGAGAGTCCACCATATCTACCTATGGATTGAGTAAGATCCTTCAAGTAAGTTGTCATCGATGCAAGCAATAAAATTGCTCTCTAAATATGCATGACTTATTAGTGCGGAGAAATAAGCTTTGTACGAACTTGTTGTGGGCGCTTAATAAAAGCGACGGACTGCATAATAAAGGTTCACATACAAGGCAATATAAAGTGACGCGTTCTTTTGCATTAAAATTTTGTGCATCCAACCATAAAAGCGCATGGCAACCTCTGCTTCCCTCTGCGAAGGGCCTATCTTTTATTATTATCTTCTATCTTATGCAAGAGTCACGGTGATCTTCACCTTTCCTTTTTCATTTTATCCTTTGGCAAGCCCAGCATGTTGGAAAGAACATGATATATATATATCTAATTGGATGTAGGGGAGCATGAATTGTTATTGTTGACATTACCCTTGAGGTAAAAGGTTGTGGGGCAAAACTATAAGCCCCTATCTTTCTCTGTGTCCGATTAAAACTCCGTAACCACAAGTATTGCGTGAGTGTTAGCAATTATGAAGGACTAAGTGATAGTTGAGTATGTGGACTTGCCTTTAAGCTCTGACATAGACTCTTTCTGATGTTATGATAAATTGCAATTGCTTCAATGACTGAGGGTATAATTTGTTGGTGCTCAATAAGGTTTATGATTCATACTTTGGCTTTGTGTAAAGATCATCACTTGAACATAAGTAATCATATGACAAATCTATATATGTTGTTGTTATGAAAATAATCATGATGCCATCATGTCCGTATTTTATTTTTATCGACGCCTTTACTTATAAACATGAGGACATATTTATTGTTATCGACTTTTCGCTTGAGGACAAGCGAGGTCTAAGCTTGGGGGAGTTGATACGTCCATTTTGCATCATGCTTTTATATCGATATTTATTGCTTCATGGGCTGTATTTCACGTTATGTCACAATACTTATGGCTATTCTCTCTTATTTTACAAGGTTTACCATGAAGAAGGGGAATGCCGGCAGCTGGAATTCTGGCTAGAAAAGGAGCAAATATTGGAGACCTATTCTGCGCAACTCCAAAAGTCCTGAAACTCCACGGAATATCTTAAAATAAATAAAGAAAAATCATTGCCAAAGATGAAGGCCAGGGGGCCCACACCCTGCTCACGAGGGTGGGGGGCGCGCCCCTCCCCCCTGAGCGCGCCCCCCTACCTCGTGGGCCCCTGGTGGCTCTCCGACGCCCATCTTCTCCTATATAAGCTCTTTCGATGAGAAAAAAATTATAAGCAACCTTTCGGGACGAGACTCCGCCGCCACGAGGCGGAACCTTGGCGGAACCAATCTAGGGCTCCGTGAGCTATTCTGCCGGGGACACTTCCCTGGGGAGGAAATCACCGCCATCATCATCACCAATCCTCCTCTCATCGGGAGAGGGCAATCTCCGTCAACATCTTCACCAGCACCATCTCATCTCCAAACCCTAGTTCATCTCTTGTATCCAATTCTTGTCTCCAAGTCCGGGATTGGTGCTAGTAGGTTACTAGTAGTGTTGATTACTCCTTATAGTTGATGCTAGTTGGTTTACTTGGTGGAACATCATATGTTCAGATCCTTTATGCATATTCTTACCCCTCTGATTATGAACATGAATATGCTTTGTGAGTAGTTATGTTTGTTCCTGAGGACACGGGAGAAGTCTTGCTATTAGTAGTCATGTGAATTTGGTATTCGATTCGATATTTTGATGAGATGTATGTTGTCTATCCTCTAGTGGTGTTATGTGAACGTCGACTACATAACACTTCACCATTATTTGGGCCTAGAGGAAGGCATTGGGAAGTAATAAGTAGATGATGGGTTGCTAGAGTGACAGAAGCTTAAACCCTAGTTTATGCGTTGCTTCGTAAGGGGCGGATTTGGATCCGTATGTTTCATGCTATGGTTAGGTTTACCTTAATACTTTTGGTGTAGTTGCGGATGCTTGCAATAGAGGTTAATCATAAGTGGGATGTTTGTTCAAGTAAGAACAGCACCCAAGCACCGGTCCACCCACATATCAAATTATCAAAGTACCGAACGCGAATCATACGAGCGTGATGAAAACTAGCTTGACGATATTCCCATGTGTCCTCGGGAGCGCTTTTCCTATTATAAGAGTTTGTTTCGGCTTGTCCTTTGCTACAAAAAGGATTGGGCCACCTTGCTGCACCTTATTTACTTTTGTTACTTGTTACTCGTTACAGTTTATCTTATTACAAAACTATCTGTTACCACTTATTTCAGTACTTGCAGAGAATACCTTGCTGAAAACCGCTTATCATTTCCTTCTGCTCCTCGTTGGGTTCGACACTCTTACTTATCGAAAGGACTAGATAGATCCCCTATACTTGTGGGTCATCACCCAGTAAAAATTAGCAGGCCGGCCCATATAAGGCCTACTTGTGTCAGGTCCATTTAAGCCCACGGCCCATATGAGATGTGCCAATTCGGCCCGTCAACGGCCCGTTAAAGATTTGACACCATTGCAGCCCATCGTCAGTTCGAGCCCGTTAACAGCCCGCTATATATTTGGGCTCAATATCGGCCCGATGAGATTTCGGCCTGTTAACGGCCCATTCAACGGATGGGCCAATTTTCATGATGTACATCTTTCGGCCTTTTAGCAACCCATTTAAATGTTGGGCTAATTTATGGCCCGGTGTGTCTTTCAGCCTGTTGACGGCCCATAAATCTGATGGGCCATTTGTAGTTGGACCTGAGTTTCGGCCTTTTAGCGGCCCATTTAAGTGTTGGGCCAATTTACGTCCCGGTGTCACTTTCAGCCTGTTGAGGGCCCATAAATCAGTTGGGCCATTTGTAGTCGGACCTGAGTTTTGGCCTTTTAGCGACCCATTTAAGTGTTGGGCCAATTCCCGGCCCTGTGTGCCTTCGGCACGTTAACGGACCATAAATGAGTTGGGCCATTTGTACTCGGACATGAGTTTTGGCCTTTTAACGGCCCATGCCCTTCATGGTCCAATACCAGCCCGGTTTCTCTTTCGGCCTACTAAAGGCCCACAACACAGTTGGGCCATTTACAATATGACCTGACTTTCGGCCTCTTAGCGGCCCATGCTCTTCATGGTCCAGTACAAGCTCGCTGTCTCTTTCGGCCTACTAAAGGCCTACAGTATAGTTGAGCCATACACTACTAGGAAAAGGGCTATAGATAATATGGACATTAATGGCGCACCACACATGTGGTGCGCCACTACTATATACTAATGGCGCACCATGTGTTGGTGCGCCATTAGTGTCCAAATACTAATGGCGCACCACATCCATGGTGCGCCATTAGTAACAATTTTTTTTTAAAAAAACTAGTAATGGCGCACCACGGGATAGTGCACCACATCCACGGTGCGCCACTAGTAATTTATTTTCAATTATTTTCAATTTTTTTTCAAAACTAGTAATGGCGCACCGTGTGTGTGGTGCGCCATTACTAACTTGGCCCAAAAATTCCACCGAATGCACCCCCCCCCCACTGTGGACCGCCTTTTCAGTTTTAAAAAAATAAAAGAAAATGATGGAAATCTCAAAAAAATAAAAGAAAATAAGTTTCCCGTGTGATATGTGGTCTACTTGTTGGGAAAATTTACAAATATGAATTTCGACTTTATTTGCAAAATCTCCCTGGAATTTGTAAAATGGGGATAACTTTTGCATACGAACTCGGATTAAAAAGTTTTTTACATGAAAAATCATCTACTCGAAAAGTTACATCCGAATTTAACTGGGGGAACCCCGTTAAACATTTTCAAAATCCTCAAAAACCTAACCGCAAAAAAGTTACGGGGCTTTTAAGATCTACAGGGGAAAAAATGAAAAAAAATTCAAACTTACTAGTGGCGCACCGTTTGCTAGGTGCGCCACTAGTAACAGAAAAAAAATTGGTTTCGAATGTTTTTTTGGAAAAAAAATTCAAAAAATGATACGTAATATAACTGGGAAGTTTGAAATATTTTTCAAAATTTCATCATACTCATGAACATGAACAAACTCATAGACATCAACAAGGTTTAATAGGATTGATATGATAGATATATCAACAAATGCCTGTTAAGTGAGGTGGTGCTGGGGTTGGATAGAACTGCGAAGTTAAGCGTGCTCGAGCGGGAGTAGTGTGAGGATGGGTGACCTTCCGGGAAGTTTGACCACTTAGTGTGATTTGACTTGAGATTAAGCCATAGTGACCCGAGATTAAGAAAAAAACAAAAAAAATGAAAAAAAAATTTAAAAAAATATTTGAAAAAAATTGTTAGTAATGGCGCACTTCTATGTGGTGCGTCATTACTAAGTCAGATAGTAATGGCGCACCGTGTGATATAGTAATGGCGCACCGTGTGAAAAAAATGCTAATGGCGTGATGCTAGTGGCGCACCTGTAGTGCGCCATTAGTAGCCAAAACAGGTGCGCCACTAGCAGGCCTTTTCCTAGTAGTGATATGTAGCCCAAACTTAGTAATGGCCTGTTAACGGCCCGTGAAATAAATTGGGCCCACATGTTGCCCGCTTCAATGTCGGCCTGTTAACGACCCGGGAGGCAAGAGGGCCGACCATTAACTTCCGGCCTAGTAACGGCCCATTAACTTAATGGGCCCACTAAAGTTCGTACATGTCTTTAGGCCAAATTAGATAATTTGAGCCCATTACGATGAGCAATTATGCACAGGACCAAAACCGATCAAGCAAAGGTACGGCATACAGGGAATAACGTTGCACATCCAGCATATATTACAGGAAATTACATCCAGTGGGCAGATGGCGATTTTGGCAGGCTTGTATTATTGATAGTGGAGAGTGTCTCGACCACCGCATCATAACATAAATTAGGACGGGAACTAAACGGATTAATCATGAGTTATTCCCATATTACCTGGCCTAGATTTACTGGAAAGAAACAATGGGGTTGCCTTCTTTGTTTCGTAGTTTGTCTTCTTATCTTGACAGCAGCACAAAATTAACACACTAGCATTGCTATCATTGGCCAAGTCGGATAATAGGAAAGCAACATTGACACAACGAACGTTTGGGCAACTAGCCTACACCAAATTAACACAATATGGCACAGCTATCATCAGCCAGGTAAGGTAATACGAAAGCAAAATTGACACAATGAATGAATGGGCAACCAGAGAAGCACAATTCAGTAATGTGCGTGATATGAGATAGTGCATTCATGCAGCTGAGTATGCAAAACTACCAGGCAGTTTTCCTTACAAAAATCAACATTGGCGCCTTTAACATTTTGCTACAACTAATTTTAGATCAGATAAAGGTTAGATTCACACCGATTAACAAAATACATGCTGATGTAAAAATATAGTGATATACAACAGGTACTTACATCAGCATTGGAGCACAGAGAATTCCCGCAAGATATTTTCCTCGAGTACGATCCCAATGGAGGAAGTCTTCTATCGTTTAACCTTATTTTCTAAAAGAGAGATGGGTAAGAAACATGTAGAAAATATGATCAGAATGCTATAAAATTTCATGATGCAAGGATACACACACGCTTCTTAGAATGGAGTTGACATTCTTTTGTTGGACTGGAGCGGACTAGTTCTTTGGCCACTGGAATCTACTTATTATCAGTGGGAGTTGGGTTTCTCTGTCTTTGGAGCGATATCTATAAAAAGCTGGAGTTGGTTTATTATCTCCTGGCGTTTGGATCTTTTGCAAAGGCCTTGTTTGTAACCCTTCAGATTCTAACATAGTCGTCTTCCCCTTGCATGCCTTGTATAGAAGAATGGTGCTTTAGTTATAAAACATGCGACAGCAAAGAGATGGAATAGGTACTGAAGAATTGAAAGGAATGACATATTGACATGTATTCCCTCCATCCGGAAAAAAATGGATGGGTCTAGGCGTATTTCAGTTCTAGATACATCCTTTTTTATCCATTTCGGCAACATGTAATGCGGACGGAGGGAGTATGGTGTAAGAGCTAGGGATACGACAGGACAACACAGCAAAAAAACTAGTTGAATGTAGAACTGTATGCTAGCGGAATACGTACAAAAATAACTAAGGCAACATACACGTGTATGATTGGGAAACTAAGATGGCATTGCAACAGAGCACTAGAACAGCACTTCAATGTAAAAAACATGGTATGGTAGACAGATGAAGTACATACTGATGAATAACAATGCTTAAGATATTCAGAAGCATGATGTCCAAATTAAGCGAGATGGCATTGCGATAGAGTAGAATGACAAGATTTGAATTTGAAAACATGTTATCATGAATGGAATAGGTACTGAAAAACAGGAAGGCATGACATATTTACATGCATGATCAGCATGCTAAGCACATGGCATTGCAACAGAATAGATAGACTCCAGGACATTATATGCATGTTGTGCCATTATCACAGGCCAAGTTAGAGCAAGGACCTTGTGGTGTGAAGAGGATTCATCATCTTTCTGCAAGTCTTCTGAAGAACTGCCTTTACATGTTCCATCATATTGGGTATCATTGACATCAAGTTTATTGGCCTTTACATTGCTCCATGAGGTTCTTGTGGATATATCAGTGTGTGCAATTATATCTGACATGCATGGAAGACAACTAGTAGTTAGACTTATGTAATGAGTGCACATGTGAGACGACATAAATAGTAGGACTGGGGTTAACTAGCAGCAACAGGTCTCATAAACTAAAGGGAGAACACAGATGAAAGCTACAGAATATGTATCGTTTGTACTCGAGATTAACTAGATGGCACACAAAAGTATTAAAGAATAACATAGGTAATACTAGAAATGGTATAATACTATAATCACTAGCCTGCGGGATAGCATTGGCTGATGGATGATAACTATGGAACAATGTTACCTAAAGAACAAGTATCTTAGCTGAACTATGGAACAGCGTTAACTCCTGAACAAGACCCATAAGAGATCAGCATGAATATACAGTGAAATGTGATGATCTATTTTCCATGCTTAGATGAATAACAAAGCCATAAATGTTGCACACAAGTAAGATGAGGGTACAACCTATCTGCTGCCATCCATAGGAGTGAGCATCATGTGCTGACTTGTCGATGGCCCTGCAGTTGTTGTGGTTGTCCATGTCGGGCATGCGCATTCGATGCAGGGAACTGTTGAGTGGGG
Source organism: Aegilops bicornis (assembly GCA_021605145.1). Classification (NCBI taxonomy): domain Eukaryota; kingdom Viridiplantae; phylum Streptophyta; class Magnoliopsida; order Poales; family Poaceae; genus Aegilops; species Aegilops bicornis. The sequence goes on along the minus strand of CM038673.1, from coordinate 474,549,066 downwards.
ACTATAGCTCGCTTCTAGTGTATGTTTCCCTTGTTGGAGCAGCTGCGGTGAGTCGGAAGACGGTGTGTCTGAAGATGCAGATAACGCATAATGTTAAGAACAACATATCTCTTTGTTCTGAAGAAATACACAAAGAGATCAACAGCAAGGTACGAGCGTGGTCACATGTCTGTTGAATGAAGACAAAATTGGGGTCACACGATTTTATTTTATTTTGGTACTGTCCGATCTACGCCGGATGGCTTGATGGCCGTCTTGTGCCTCACGGCTGACACTGTTCGGAATCTTCCCCGAAGAGCCAGCGACCAACAATGAGCAGCCTGCCTCCGCCGTCCGTGGCCCGGCCAAAACCCGCTCCCGCCCCACCGCCTTGCCGTGGTTGCACCGCCCGGGGCCAATCCACAAAGACTCCCTTCATCCAGATCCGGCGGCGGCGTACCTTCAACCCACGCAACTCTAAAGATAGCCATCTAAGTGCCGCTTCCATGGCGAACTTGCGGCCCCGCACCCTTACGTTAGACACCAGCCAACCGGTAGCCTAGGAGCTCCGCCGCCTCGAGGGGTGCTGCTTCCCATTGGGAATCGATTGGCCCAGAATAAAAATTTAGACAACTGACAGCTAAATAAAGTGATTTGAGATGAGGTCCAGCTGCCGAGTCGGTGAGGCCAGCGCGGTTAAGGTGGCGACTGGCGACAGGGAAAGAGCGATGTCGCGACGGTCGACGGCTACGGGGAAGCAGCGCCAGGACTCTGGACGGATCCGAAGTTGGAGCCGCTCCGGCGCCGTGAACAACGGCGGGGGTGAATCGGCTCCGGTACGGTTCACACGGCTGTCATCGAGGAAGCACCAGCAGCACGGAGTAAGAGGCACACGGCCCAGTGCATGTCGGCAAATGGACAGCATCTCCGGCATTAGGGTGGAGGGCGGCTGTGAAATTGGTGCGGTGGGGGCGCCATGGAGGTGGGGCTGAGGTTTCGCGACTCGAGAGAAGGGATCTTCCCGGGGAGAAGGTGATTTGGCGCCCACAAGGTATGAATGGGGGCGAGGCGAGGCGGGGGTGAGAGGAGTGGAACCATGTCTTCTGAGCATTTATGCGAAATGTGATGGGAATTCTGATTCTACCCTTGCCTATAGGCTTCTCGGCTTGGAGTACGTGTCTTTGAGGCTCGGGGATAGTAGAGTAACTTTGCTTCTCCCCAAATAGTGGGCGGGAGCGATTTCGGGCGAGGAGGGCGTGTTTTGAACTACAATGGGCGCGAGCGATTTCGGGCGAGGAGAGCGTGTTTTGAAATAGTGGGCTTGAGCTATTTCGGGCGAAGAGAGCGTGTTTTGCTAACCATGGTTTATGAATTATTCGGCACATGTCATTTCGGCCGAGGAGAAGGCGCGCTTGGATGAAGGTACGAACCTACCCTCGATGTACAACGGGCCAATTGATGTGTGTCCCACATAGGACGGTAATTTCGCATCTCCCATTTATTTGCTCGGGCGAATTCCACCAAGCAGAGAGGATGTTTAACGGTACGTTCAAATTTTGGGAGAACGAGCATACACGTCTACCTTACCAAGTCGATTCGAATCAAATTTTGAAATATTAGCTTGCCACTTCTTTTTTAGATGGAGAGATGATGCTCGGGAGTAATGTGTTTTTACATGCTCGTTGCTAGCGATTTACTATATGACAAATAGTTGACCCACTCAAAAACGCGAATCAAACCCAAAATGACATATCTCGATTCAATGAAATAGCTCGTTCAGTAGGTCAAAATAGTGAACTAAATCCAAAATTGAACACCTCAGTCGAGTAGCATGTTGTACAGTATTATAGTACTCCATGAACATGTTGAAAGTCAAATTAATGAACTTGTTTGATATACGCATATATTCGTTCATGTGTGGATTGCAGAGAACATGTTCTCCAATTTAAATATTTGAATGCAAGTTTATATCGAAACATGGTTTATATCAGTCTTTGATGCATAAAACGCGACCTCCCCCTCTCCCGGACTCCTGTTCTCTCTCTCTCTCTCTCTCTATCTCTCTCTCTCTCTCTCTCTCTCTCTCTCTCTCTCTCTCTCTCCGACAATCTTCAATTCTATGCATACGCATCCGACACAAAAACCTTGTTGGTCCCTCTCCCTTTCTCTCCATCTCTCTCTCTCTCTCTCTCTCTCTCTTTGTGTGTCTCTGGGGGTCTTTCTAGTTCGCATGCATATATACACCATCTATAGGTCTCTCTCGCACACTATGTATGATACTCTAGCTAGTCCAAGCTAGATATCTTGGGTGCACTCATCGTACGCACACAAATTTCCTTGGCTCTTTGCCCGTAACTCTCTCACGCACCACTCTGTCATCTCGGAGCTCTCCCCCCCCCCCCCTCTCAAACTCTCCATCCACCTGGGTCACACATACACATGCATATCTCACTTGCACTTGATAGGCCCATCTAAAACTCTATCTCTCTCCATCTCACACGCACGCACACACACAATTCATGCCTAGCTATCCAAGTACGATGGTCTCTCACTCAATTGTAGGCACACGCAGTCCCCCCTATATGTATATGACTAGCTAATCTTAGTCTCCATCACAAACATGTGCATGGTCTATCTCAATTTCTCTTGGGGCATCTTTCTATCGCGCACGCACTCCCTCGATCTCCCACCCATATAGTTCCCTCACGATCTCGAGGGGATCTCTCTATCACAAACACACCCTCTCTCCCTCCCCATGCATCCATGCCATCCATGTGTCCCTCTCGACCTTTGTTCCTTGTTGGCCAGACCTCTATTGGACATGTGCTACAGGAGTGTCTCTCCCCATTGCAAACAATCACACACTAGCTATCTTCGTGTATCTCCTCGCCTCGCTTTTCCATCTCGTGAAGGAAATATGCCCTAGAGGCAATAATAAAGTTATTATTTATTTCCTTATTTCATAATAAATGTTTATTATTCATGCTATAATTGTATTAACCGGAAACATGATACATGTGTGAATACATAGACAAACATATAGTCACTAGTATGCCTCTACTTGACTAGCTCATTAATCAAAGATGGTTATGTTTCCTAACCATAGACATGTGTTGTTATTTGATTAATGGGATCACATCATTAGGAGAATGATGTGATTGACATGACCCATTCCGTTAGCCTAGCACTTGATGCGTTTAGTATGTTGCTATTGCTTTCTTCATGACTTATACATGTTCACCGTAACTATGAGATTATGCAACTCCCGTTTACGGAGGAACACTTTGGGTGCTACCAAGCGTCACAACGTGAATCGGGTGATTATAAAGGAGTACTACAGGTGTCTCCAAAGGTACATGTTGGGTTGGCGTATTTCGAGATTAGGTTTTGTCACTCCGATTGTCGGAAAGGTATCTCTGGGCCCTCTCGGTAATATACATCACATAAGCCTTGCAAGCATTGCAATTAATAAGTTAGTTGCGAGATGATGTATTATGGAACGAGTAAAGAGACTTGCCGATGCGAGATTGAACTAGGTATTGGATACCGACGATCGAATCTCGGGCAAGTAACATACCGATGACAAAGGGAACAACGTATGTCGTTATGCGGTTTGACCGATAAAGATCTTCGTAGAATATGTAGGAACCAATATGGGCATCCAGGTTCCGCTATTGGTTATTGACTGAGAATAGTTCTAGGTCATGTCTACGTAGTTCTCGAACCCGTAGGGTCCGCGCGCTTAACGTTACGATGACAACTTTATTATGAGTTTATAAGTTTTGATGTACCGAAGTTTGTTCAAGTCCCGGATGTGATCACGGACATGACGAGGAGTCTCGAAATGGTCGAGACATAAAGATTGATATATTGGAAGCCTATATTTGGATATCGGAATGGTTAGGGTGAATCGGGATTTTACGGAACCCTCCGAGGATAATGGGCCTTAGTGGGCCATGAGGGAGAAGAGGAGGGCCGGCGGGGCAGGCCGTCGCCCCCTCCCCTAGTCCGAATAGGCCAAGGAGCGGGGGGCGGTGCCCCCCTTCCTCTTTCCCCTCCACCCTTCCCTTCTCCAACAAGGCAAGTGGGGGGAGTCCTCCTCCCGGTGGGAGTAGGACTCCTCCAGGCGCCCCCCTTGGGGGCCGGCCGCCCCTCCCCCTCCCTCCGTTATATACGAGGGCCGGGGGCACCCCATGACACACAAGTTGATCTACGGATCGTTCCTTAGCCGTGTCTGGTGCCCCCTCCACCATATTCCACCTCGGTCATATCGTCGCGGAGTTTAGGCGAAGCCCTGTGCGATAGAGCATCATCATAAATCCTGCGCCGTCGTCTTGTGGAACTCATCCCGGCGCTTTCTTTGGATCGGAGCCGGGATCGTCATCGAGCTGAGCGTGTGCTGAACTCGGAGGTGTCGTGCGTTCGGTACTTGGATCGGTCGGATCGTGAAGGCGTGCGACTACATCAACAGCGTTGTCATAACGCTTCCGCTTCACGGTCTCACGAGTGCGTGGACAATACTCTCCCCTCTCGTTGCTATGCCATCACCATTATCTTGCGTGTGCGTAGGAAAATTTTGAAATTACTACGTTCCCCAACAGTGGCATCCGAGCCCGGTTTTATGCGTAGATGTCATATGCACGAGTAGAACACAAGTGAGTTGTGGGCGATAGAAGTCATACTGCTTACCAGCATGTCATACTTTGGTTCGGCGGTATTGTGAGATGAAGCAGCCCGGACCGACATTACGCGTACGCTTACGCGAGACTGGTTTCACCGCTGCGAGCACTCGTTGCTTAAAGGTGATTTGGCGGGTGTCTGTCTCTCTCACTTTAGTTGAACCGAGTGTGGCTACGCCCGGTCCTTGCGAAGGTTAAAACAGCACCAACTTGACAAACTATCGTTGTGGTTTTGATGCGTAGGTAAGAACGGTTCTTTCTCAGCCCATAGCAGCCACGTAAAACTTGCAACAACAAAGTAGAGGGCGTCTAACTTGTTTTTGCAGGGCATGTTGTGATGTGATATGGTCAAGGCGTGATGCTATATTTTATTGTATGAGATGATCATATTTTGTAACCGAAGTTATCGACGGTGGCGAGAGCCATATGGTTGTCGCTTTATTGTATGAAATGCAAGCGCCATGTAATTGCTTTACTTTATCACTAAGCGGTAGCGATAGTCGTAGAAGCAATAGATGGCGTAACGACAATGATGCTACGATGGAGATCAAGGTGTCGGCGCGGTGGCGATGGTGATCACGGCGGTGCTTCGGAGATGGAGATCACAAGCACAAGATGATGATGGCCATATCATATCACTTATATTGATTGCATGTGATGTTTATCCTTTATGCATCTTATCTTGCTTTGATTGGCGGTAGCATTTTAAGATGATCTCTCACTAAAAATATCAAGAAGTGTTCTCCACGAGTATGCACCGTTCTGCGAAAGTTCTTTGTCTTTGAGACACCACGGGATGATCGGGTGTGATAGGCTCTACGTTCAAATACAACGGGTGCAAAACAGTTGCACACGCGGAATACTCAGGTTAAACTTGACGAGCCTAGCATATACAGATATGGCCTCGGAACACGGAGACCGAAAGGTCGAATGTGAATCATATAGTAGATATGATCAACATAGTGATGTTCACCATTGAAACTACTCCATCTCACGTGATGATCGGACATGGTTTAGTTGATTTGGATCACGTAATCACTTAGAAGATTAGAGGTATGTCTATCTAAGTGGGAGTTCTTAAGTAATATGATTAATTGAACTTTAATTTATCATGAACTTAGTCCTGGTAACATTTTGCAAATTATGTTGTAGATCAATAGCTCGCGTTGTTGCTTCCCTATGTTTTTTGCTTCCCTATGTTTTTATATGTGTTCCTAGACAAAATTGTATTGAAAAATGTTAGTAGCAATGATGCGGATTGGATCCGTGATCTGAGGTTTATCCTCATTGCTGCACAGAAGAATTATCTCCTTGATGCACCGCTAGGTGACAGACCTATTGCGAGGAAGCGGAATCTGAGGGCGTTATGAGCGTTTGGCTAGCTCAATATGATGACTACTTGATAGTTTAGTGCACCATGCTTAGCGGCTTAGAATCAGGACTTCAAAGGCGTTTTGAGCGTCATGGACCATATGAGATGTTCCAGGAATTGAAGTTAATATTTCAAGAAAATACCCGAGTTGAGAGATATGAAGTCTCCAACAAGTTCTATAGCTAAAAGATGGAGGAGAATCGCTCAACTAGTGAGCATGTGCTCAGATTGTCTGGGTACTTCAATCGCTTGAATCAAGTGGGAGTTAATCTTCCAGATAAGATAGTGATTGACAGAATTCTCTAATCACCATCACTAAGTTACTAGAACTTTGTGATGAACTATAATATGCAAGGAATGACAAAAGTAATTCCCAAGCTCTTCGTGATGCTGAAATCGACGAAGGTAGAAATCAAGAAAAGAGCATCAAGTGTTGATGATTGACAAGACCACTAGTTTCAAGAAAAGGGCAAAGGGAAAGAAAGGGAACTTCAAGTAGAATGACAAGCAAGTTGTAGCGCTCCCTTGAAGAAACCCAAAGCTGGACCAAAGCCTGAAACTGAGTGCTCTTCTTGCAAAGGAAATGATCCTTTGGGCAGAAATGACCTGAATATTTGGTAGATAAGAAGGGTGGCAAAGTGAAAAAGGGTATATTTGATATACAGGTGTTTGATGTGTGCCTTACTAGTGTTTATAGTAGCCCCTGAGTATTTGGTACTTGTTCAGTTGCTAAGATTAGTAACTCGAAACAGGAGTTACATAATAAACAGAGACTAGTAGGGGAAGTGACGATGAGTGTTGGAAATAGTTCCAAGATTGATATGATCATCATCACACACTCCCTATATTTTCGAGATTAGTGTTAAAAGCCAAATAAATGTTATTTAGCGTTTGCGTTGAGCATGAATATGATTTGATCATGTTTATTGCAAAAGCGGTTATTCATTTAAAGTTAAAGAATAATTGTTATTACATTTTACATGAATAAAACCTTCGATGGTTATACACCCAATGAAAATAGTTTGTTGGATCTCGATCGTAGTGATACACATATTCATAATATTGATGTCAAAAGATGCAAAGTTAATAATGATAGTGCAATTTATTTGTGGCACTTTGCCGTTTGGGTCATATCGATTGTAAAGCGCATGAAGAAACTCCATAAAGATGGATTTTCGGAATCACTTGGTTATGAATCATTTGATGCTTGCGAACCGTGTCGTTTGGGCAAGATGACTAAAACTCCGTTCTCCGGAACAATGGAACAAGCTACTGACTTATTGGAAATAATACATACCGATGTATGCGATCCAATGTGTGTTGATGCTCGTGGCAAGTATCATTATTTTCTGACCTTCACAGATGATTTGAGCAGATATGCGTATATCTTCTTAATCAAACATAAGTATGAAATTGTAATATCCCAAATTTCCTATTTGGAATGTTTTACAATTATAGCTAAGCATCTATGCATTCTGTTTGAATTTGAGTGGAAATTTGAAGTTTCAGAGGTTTTGGAGTTGTTGGAATTTGAATTCAAATTTTGGCAATGGAAATCATTTCAAAAACTATGCCTGATAAATACTTGAGAAAAAGTATGAGAGGAGTAAACATGACACTCCAAAAATATCAGAGGAAAAACATTGCCAAAAAGTTTGAATTCAAATTTGAGTTTTATTTGAATTTTAGAAAAATGATTTTTTTATAAAGTTTGGATTTTGCCCCTGGAAAAATGTTCAAATGATAGGGAATATTCCCCTGATCATTTTGATATATATATGTCCTATATAAAATATTTATATTTTATATATTTTCTCTCTCTTTTTATTTTCAACAAAAAAATAGAAAAAGAAAAAAACCTCAGCGCCGCCAGCTAATTGACCAGCCGAGGCGACCCAGCCGGCCCAGCCGACCGAGCCCACCAGGCGCCCGAGCAGCCCACGCCCGAGCCCCGCGCCGAAAACCTCCCGCATCGGTCGCCCGCCCGTTCCCCCGCTCCCCTCTCTCACCGATGGGTGGCCCCCACCCCGTCACCTTCCCCTCGCCCACGCCAACCCGCGCCGCCCGCTCATGGAGAGCCCGACATCCCCGAGATCCGCCCCGCTCCCCTCGCCGGATCTTTCCCCTCCTCCACGTCGTCCCTCCCCCTATAAATACCCCCACCCGACCCCGTGCCCCCCCTCGCCCCCTCACCCGACGCTCTCCTCCCTCCGTAATACCTCGCCGGAGCCCGAGAGCGCCGCCGCCGCCATTAACACCGCACCCGACGCCCCGGCCACCCCCGAGCTCCATCGACCCCACCCCCGGACTCCCCGCGCCACGCCGCACTCGCCGGAGGCCTCCGCCGTCGCCCCCGACCACCGGAGTCGCCGGAACCATCGCCGCCCGAGCCGCCGTCGCCATCGCCGCCTCGGTGAGTCGCCGGACCCCTCTCCGCCATCCGATCTAGCACGAACGGCATAGATTAGATCCCCCCCGAAGGGGTATGTTATTTCAAATAAACCGGGTTTTACTCCGGTTTAGATCGGTTTAGTTAGGGTTTATTTGAACCGGCCCGACCCGGTTTAACCCTAGGGCCGATTTAGTTATATTACGCCAGTATGCTAGTTGAGCCCATTAGCCCGTTTTTCTTTATTTTTCGTTTTCTGTTCTAACAGAATAGTTTCAGATTTGAAAAATTCATATCTTTTAATCTACTTAATATTTTTAAGTGATTCTTTTTTCTGTTGGTTTGCAAATTTCTTATAGTTTCTGTAGAAAATATAATTAGCCATGTTAAAATTATTTAAAATTGCTTTATTTTAGATTTAGACAGAATAGTAATTCTGCTATAAAATGAGTTAGGAATATTATTTTTAAATGATTCTTTTTGTCACAACTTTGTTTTGACATTACCTAACCGTAGGAATTTATTTGGGCATTTTAGGATTAAAAAAAATAGTTTCAATCAGAATCATGTTATTCTTGATTATTTAACTAGCTACTGCTTTCCTATTGTTTTACTTAGCAAATAAATTTATTTTTCCTATGTGATAGATTATTATAGGTTAGTTTCTGTAACTTTAGAGCATGAACTTTTATTTTTAATAAATAAAACTTTTATTTTATTTTTCCTACTAGAATTTGCTTTAGGCCTAATAGGAGTTTTATAATAGATTTTAAGGTGATTATTTTTGCTCCTAGTTGCTTAATAAATTCTTTTCTGTTAAGTTAACAAAAACCCATGCTTAGGTTATGTTAAGAAATTTTTTGTTATGTAAAACTATTTTTAGTTGTTGCTTGAAGTAGGAAAACCTTGAGTTGGATTTCCTTGAGTTTTTCTTTGGGTTTTGATTCGATTACTTTGTGTGTTGTGTTAGCATGCTATTATGTTAAGTGATCATATGCTATATGCTTATTATGGTTATTGTTTGCCTCAGTAGAATTTCCGGTCTGAAGCTTGCTACCACGAGTCCCTAGCTTACGAAGATCGTCAGCAAGGCAAGTCATTGACCATGTTCTTTACAATACCTATGATTTCTATTGCATTAGAATTATACCTCCCCACCATGCATGCAGTAGGGGATCTTGAGTAGTATCATGAGGTAGGATGAACAAATTCCCCTTGTTACCATGACCCGGGACGAAGTAGTTTATTTTTGCTATGCTCGTAGACGGGGTTGGTTGAGTGAATTCATAAGGGAGATGTGAGAGTCAAGATGATGACAAACCCATGAACTTCAAGCTCAAGATGGACTTCGAAATTCACTCTTTGGGTGGAGGGGCGGTTGGCGGGCACCTGGAGAACCCAGTGGTTGGCGGGCTGCATGGTGAAGTGCCATGACATCTTGCGGAAAGCTTCACCCAGCCCCGTAGAGACGGTTGGATTGCCCATTGACCGGATGCTTAGCTGTGCAGCCGCAAGCCAATATGGGCTCTGGCTTGGTCAACCCTAGTTGTGACTCTGGCGGACGGTGCTACGAGATGTAGAAGAGCGGTAGGATTGGATGGAATGCGGCGGTGGCGGAAGAACTCTTCGGAAGACCCTGTTTCGTTCGTCCCATCTTCAAACACCATGAAGTGCGAAGACTTAAAAGGAGGGAACGATTCTTGCGGGTAAAGTGCGCAAACCTCTGCAGAGTTAAAGATCTAATTGATTAGCCGTGTCCCGGGTTACGGACAATTTGAGCCTCTGGAACTTGGAAGTATTCGGAAATCTCAACATTGGAATTAATAAGTTAATTGAGGGGTTATTATGTAATAATTTGGGAATGAGACATTGGTTGGCGGAACCATCTCAATAAACACCAACAATTTTGTAGTATTTGCAAGCAAGTCCACTGTAGTAGGGAAAAACTGGCTTTTCGCAAAATGATGAAACTTAGAGCCCCACAGCCAAATTGCATATAGTGTTAGTAATTTTTATTATTACTTCTCTCTTCATGACTTGCCAGCATATTCAAAATGCTGACCTACACGGCTGCAACGTCTTATGTTGCAGAGGAGTATTCCGATCAGGATTGAGGCTACGATCCGCGCTTGGCGATTGCCCTTTGGAGTCGGATGGACTCGCTATTCTTCTATGCTTCCGCAGCTTTACTTAGTTTATATCTCATGAGTTGGCCTTCGGCCGAATTTATTCTATTGTAATAAAGACTAGATATGAGAATCGTGTAATAAATTCAGGTGTGATTGAACTTTGATTATTTCATCAATGTACTATGAGTGCCAGCATGATCTTGGGATGGTACAGACACAGAGACTTGACCGATTTTGGGTCAGTCGCTCTGAAGATGGTATCGAGAGCACCTGTTGACCGTGGGGCGTAACCCCTAGGATCGAAAAACCATAGGAAGAGACTATTTATTTTATATCCTTATCATTCCGTAATTCTCCCCTGTTCATTTCGACTTCTCTCCGATTTTCAACATTCTAGATGGCCGAGATCACCCCAGTTTGCTACGGAGTTTTGCCACCGGATGAGACGATGCCTTTCGGCGGGAAGCTGGTCCAGATCGTGAAGAAACTGAAGATTGCTCTGCCCTCGATCACCGGAAGCCTACCAATGCGCTTCCGACGGATACCCGCTTCTGTGATTGAGGTGCATATTCCAGGAGAACCTTCGGAGGACATACTGAGCCTATTGACTTTGAGTTTACCGACTTCAACTGGATCCTCGGAAGGGACATGGCGATTTATTGTGCACTTGGACATCTCGAGAAGAGTACAGGCGAGCTCGATCCATCGAGACCTCGCCATGGTTTCTCGCATGAGCAAGGAATGGAGATATCATCCGTGCAAGTGAGGGCGACTCCATTCTCTCGTATGTCCAAGACTTGGAGTGTCTCCTCGGAAGCGGGAGATCCGGACTCGCCCGTAACTTCGAAGGTACACGGAGGCTGTTGTTCCGTGAACTGGGCGGAGGAGAAGGCACACGCAGACTTCCTTGACCATGAGGAAGAAATCGCGGACTTCATGGAGAGAGTCGACGACACGAAGATGAAGGTTGCCGCATTAGAGGAAAAGATGGACTTGGGAGAGGATCTTTTTCCGAGTGGAGATGACGGACCTCTCGTGAGCAATGATCAGGATTATGAAGGGAGTTCCACTGGAGAAAGCCGCAAGAGGAGGCGCCGCAACAGAGGACGCCACACCGGAGGACATCGCACCAGAGGACGCAAGGATAATTGATGAAGACATTTAGTCGACCGCCATGTTATTTTATTTTCATCGATCAGTTAGGTCGTTATTTTCGATTAGTCGTGAGATATTTTGTAATCGAGATTGAACCATACTTGAGTGGAATGAATAAATGATTGGTGTGATTATGATTGTGCATTCATATGGGTAGTGATATTTTCTCATTAGACCATTGTTCTATTCTAATTTTCTCATCCACTCCAAAACACCAGATGCCTCAGAGGCGTGACCCGGTCTCAACTTCCCGCCGGAGCTCACCCGGTGATCCAGCAGCGAGAATGCCCTCATGCGGATGCTCATCCGTAACTGCAACAACAACAACAACAACAACAATCCACCGCCACCACCCCTATTGACAACTTGACTCGGTTCCTAAGGCTGAATCCGCCGGTGTTCTCTAGCGACCGAAAGCGGTTGTGGCCGATGATTAGCTCCGCAAGGTCGGAAGGAGTTAGTCACCGTTGGATGCACCGATGCAGAGAAGGTGCGCTTTGCCGCACATCAACTTGATGGACCTGCAGCTTCTTGGTGGGAGAACTACACCGCCACTTATCCCATCGGCACCATCACGTGGGATCGGTTCTAGCGAACTTTCCGCACCGCTCATGTTTCACCGGAGCCATGAGTGCGAAGAAGCGTGAGTTCCGCAACTTACGCCCGAGGGAACCGTCTTTGTGGGCGATGCATTGGATGAGTTCAGCAAGTTAGCTCGCTATGCCGGATGATGTGGCCACAGATGCCGCATAAGCGGAAAAGTTTCTCGAGGACTCAATGACGAGCTGGGAATGCAGCTTATGGTGGCTACCTTCACCAATTACCAGAGCTGGTAGACAAGGCCACCATACTTGAAGGCAAGCAAAGCGGCAGATTGATAGCATAAGCGGAAGTATGGTCAGGAAATACAACTCGAGCTCAGCGAAGCCCGATATGCCCCATACTCAGGAGGGCATACCCATCACAACCATGGAGGACATAACCATGGAGGAAATGGGAACAACCGCAAACAGGACAACAAGTCAGGCAATGGAAATGGCAATGGAAACGGCAATGGTAACCAACATCGTCCTGCCCCGGCTCCGAAGGATCTGAGTCACATCACCTGTTTCAAGTGCCAGAAAACAAGGTACTATGCCACCGACTGCCCGGAGGCCAAGCAGAGGAATGGAAACGGCAATGGAAGCTCAGCGAAGAAGCCCAACCCTTTTCCTCGAGCTCAGGTGAACCACATTGACGTGGAGGACGTCTATGATCAGCCGGAACAACGTGGTTGGTAAGTTTTATTGAATTCACGTTCAGTATTGGTACTCTTTGATTACGGTGCAACGCATTCATTCATATCAAGGGTAGTTGTGGAAAATGCAGGTTGCCCACTAAAACCCTTAGAAGCCCCCTTTGCGTCGGTTCGCGAGAGGAGAAATGATGGCGAGCTTAGGCTGTCATGCAACCCTCAACATCGGAAACCATAAATTTCCGCAGACCTCATAGTATTGGAAACCCGGACCTTGGATGTAATCCTAGGCATGGATTGGTTGACGAAGTTTGAAGGAAACATAGATCGTGCCCATAAGTCGATTCTCGCTCACCACCGGAGCGTAAGAGGATCAAGTATGTATCCGAGCATAGCCGGATGAAGAATCGGTGAATTCCCTCACGGGAGTTGTTCAGAGGAAGTGCCGATGGTGCAAGATTTTCCCGATGTGTTTCCGGAGGAATTACCAGGAATGCCACCGGACAGAGACATTGAATTTCTGATTGAGTTATTGCCCGGCACAGCCTCGATATCCAAGAGACCCTATCGGATGCCACCGAACAATTTGAAAGAGATCAAGAACCAAATTAATGAGTTATTGGAGAAGGGATATATTTGGCCAAGCTCATCACCTTGGGGAGCCCCAGTTCTTTTGGTAGAGAAGAAGGATGGAACTTTGAGAATGGTGGTGGATTATCGTTCGTTGAACGACGTGACCATCAAGAACAAGTACCCTCTGCCGATGATTAATGATCTATTTGATCAGCTAGTTGGAGCCAAGGTATTCTCCAAGATCGATCTTCGATCAGGGTATCATCGATTGAAGATCCGTGAAAAGGATATACCCAAAACAGCATTCACTACCAGGTATGGTTTATATGAGTATACCGTCATGTCATTTGGATTGACTAATGCCCCTGCATACTTCATGAATTTGATGAACAAGGTATATATGGAATATCTGGACAAGTTTGTCGTGGTGTTCATCGACGATATACTGATTTTCTCCAAGAGCGAGGAAGAGCATAAGGAACATTTGCGTCTAGTTACGGAGAAACTTCGAGAACATCGGTTATGCGCCAAGTTCAGCAAATGTGAATTTTGGTGAAGGAAGTTGGATTCCTCGGACATGTTATTTCAGGAGAAGGAATAGCGATTGACCCGCCAAGGTTGAATCGATCACCGATTGGCGGTCACCCACCTCGATCAAGGAGATCCGCAGTTTTCTCGGACTCGTAGGATATTATCGGAGGTTTATTGAGAATTTCTCGAAGATTGCCAAGCCCATGACCTGAGCTGTTGAAGAAGGAGGCCAAGTACATTTGGACCGAGGATTGTGAAGCCGCCTCGAGGAATTGAAGAAACGTTTGGTTACAGACCCAGATCTTGATTTTGCGGACATACACAAGGATTACCGGTATATTGTGGCGCTTCTCGTCGGGGACTCGGAGGAGTACTCATGCAGGAAGGAAAAGTTGTAGCCTATACCTCCAGACAGCTACGACCTCACGAGATGAATTATGCCACACATGATTTGGAGTTAGCAGCAGTAGTGCATGCACTCAAGACCTGGTGGCATTTCCTCATCGGAAACCGTTGTGATGTTTACACAGATCACAAGAGCTTGAAATATATTTTCACGTAGAAAGAGTTGAACCTCAGGCAGAGGAGATGGCTAGAGTTAATCAAGGACTATGACATGAGATTGCATTACCACCTAGGTAAGGCTAATGTTGTAGCAGATGCTTTGAGCCGTAAGAGTTATGTGAATACTCTTGTAGCAGGAGGATTACCCCAGGAGTTAGTCGATGACCTCAGAGATCTCCGACTGGAGATAGTTCTGAGAGGATATGTTGCAACTCTGGAAGTTCAGTCCACTTTGGCCGAAAGGATTCGTGAAGCCCAGAAGTCGGACAAGGAAATTGATGAGATAAAGAAAAAGATGAATGAAGGAAAAGCTAAAGGGTTCCGTAAGGATGAATACGGAGCTATATGGTTCGAGGATCGTATTTACGTGCCCAATGATCCCGAACTCAGGAAGCTAATTCTTCAGGAGGCTCATGATTCACCGTACTCGATTCACCCCGGTAACACCAAGATGTATCTGGATCTGAAGGAAAGTTTCGTGGGCGGTATGAAGAAGGATATTGCGAGTGCGTAGCGATTATGCGATGTTTGCCAACGAGTAAAGGCGTAACATCGAAGCCCGGCGAGGTTACTTCAACCTTTGCCGATTCCCGATTGGAAATGGGAAAAACTTGGAATGGATTTTATCACAGGATTACCCAGACCCGTTCGGGTTATGATTCCATCTGGGTAGTGGTTGATCGATTGACCAAGGTAGCTCACTTCATTCCGTGAAGACTACCTATACCGATTGCTAAGTTAGCCAAGATATACATGACCAGGATAAATGCGTCTGCATGGAGTTCCGAGGAGTATCGTGTCGATAGAGGAACACAATTTACCTCAAAGTTTTGGAATCGGTTGCATGAAACTTTGGAGTGCGAGGCTGAGTTCAAGATAGCCTTTCATCCCGAACGGATGGGCCGAGCGAGAGAGTCAATCAGATTCTGGAGGACATGTTGAGAGCTTGTGTGCTAGACTATGGATCTAGCTGGGATGATAATTTGCCATACGCTGAGTTCTCATACAACAACAGTTATCAGACCAGTCTGAAGATGGCCCCTTTCGAAGCTCTATACGGAAGGAGGTGCAGAACACCCTTGCTGTGGGATGGTGTTGGAGATCGAACACTTTTCGGTTCCGATCGTATCAGAGATTCCGAAGAGAAAGTCAAGCTGATTCGGGATAGACTCAAGATAGCACAGTCGAGACAGAAAAGTTATGCCGACAGTAAACGCAAGGAAGTAACTTATGAAGCGGGAGACCGAGCATATCTTCGTGTGTCTCCACTTCGCGGAATCAAGAGGTTTGGTGTCAAAGGAAAGTTAGCACCCCGATTCATTGGCCCCTACAAAATCCTCGAACGTCGTGGAGAAGTTGCTTACAAGTTGGAATTGCGGAAGGATTGTCCGGAGTTCATGATGTCTTCCATGTTTCTCGGTGAAGAAATGCCATGCCGACATGGCCGATATTCCGTTGAGAGACACGGTGCCCCTAGAGGCCATACAGCTCGACAGGTGATCGACTTATAAGGAGAAACCCGTCCGAATTCTCGAGACTGCGAACAGAGTCACCCGCAGCAAGATCATCAAGTTTTGCAAGGTGTTGTGGAGTCATCACTCGAGGAAGAAGCCACACAGGAGCAAGAAGAAGACCTTCTTGAGACCACCGCACCTATTTGCTAGCCAACCCGAATCTCGAGGGCGAGATTCATCTTAAGGTGGGTAGGTTTGTAACATCCCAAATTTCCTATTTGGAATGTTTTACAATTATAGCTAAGCGTCTATGCATTCTGTTTGAATTTGAGTGGAAATTTGAAGTTTCAGAGGTTTTGGAGTTGTTGGAATTTGAATTCAAATTTTGGCAACGGAAATCATTTCAAAAACTATGCCTGATAAATACTTGAGAAAAAG
Source organism: Aegilops bicornis (assembly GCA_021605145.1). Lineage (NCBI taxonomy): Eukaryota > Viridiplantae > Streptophyta > Magnoliopsida > Poales > Poaceae > Aegilops > Aegilops bicornis. Next base: position 474,532,569 of record CM038673.1, on the reverse strand, counting down.
TATGAGAGGAGTAAACATGACACTCCAAAACTATCAGAGGAAAAACATTGCCAAAAAGTTTGAATTCAAATTTGAGTTTTATTTGAATTTTAGAAAAAAATGATTTTTTATAAAGTTTGGATTTTGCCCCTAGAAAAGTGTTCAAATGATAGGGAATATTCCCCTGATCATTTTGATATATATATGTCCTATATAAAATATTTATATTTTATATATTTTCTCTCTCTTTTATTTTCAAAAAAAATTAGAAAAAGAAAAAAACCTCAGGCGCCCGGCCGAACCTGACCCGGCCAGGCGACCCGGCCAACTAGGCGGCCAACCCGGCCCGACCGAGCCCACCAGCGCCGAGCAGCCCACGCCCAGCGCCGAAAACCTCCCGCATCGGTCGCCCGCCCGTTCCCCCGCTCCTCTCTCTCACCGACGGGTGGCCCCCACCCCGTCACCTTCCCCTCGCCCACGCCAACCCGCGCCGCCGCTCGCCGGAGATCCCGAGATCCCCGGGATCCTCCCCGATCCCCTCGCCGGATCTTTCCCCTCCTCCAAGTCGTCCCTCCCCCTATAAATACCCCCACCCGACCCCGTTCCCCCCCTCGCCCCCTCACCCGACACTCTCCTCCCTCCGTAATACCTCGCCGGAGCCCGAGAGCGCCGCCGCCGCCATTAACACCGCACCCGACGCCCTGGCCACCCCCGAGCTCCATCGACCCCACCCCCAGACTCCCCGCACCACGCCGCACTCGCCGGAGGCCTCCGCCGTCGCCCCCGACCACCGGAGTCGCCGGAACTATCACCGCCCGAGCCGTCGTCGACGTCGCCGCCTCGGTGAGTCGCCGGACCCCTCTCCGCCATCCGATCTAGCACGAACGGCATAGATTAGATCCCCCCCCCCCCCCCGAATGGGTATGTTATTTCAAATAAACCGGGTTTTACTCCGTTTTAGATCGGTTTAGTTAGGGTTTATTTGAACCGGCCCGACTCGGTTTAACCCTAGGGCCGATTTAGTTATATTACGCCCAGGGCGCTAGTTAGGCCCATTAGCCCGTTTTTCTTTATTTTTCGTTTTCTGTTTTAACAGAATAGTTTCAGATTTGAAAAATTCATATCTTTTAATCTACTTAATATTTTTAAGTGATTCTTTTTTTTGTTGGTTTGCAAATTTCTGATAGTTTCTGTAGAAAATATAATTAGCCATGTTAAAATTATTTAAAATTGCTTTATTTTAGATTTAGACAGAATAGTAATTCTGCTATAAAATGAGTTAGGAATATTATTTTTAAATGATTCTTTTTGTCACAACTTTGTTCTGACATTACCTAACCGTAGGAATTTATTTGGGCATTTTAGGATTAATAAAAAAATAGTTTTAATCAGAATCATGTTATTCTTGATTATTTAACTAGCTACTGCTTTCCTATTGTTTTAATTAGCAAATAAATTTATTTTTCCTATGTGATAGATTATTATAGGTTAGTTTATGTAACTTTAGAGCATGAACTTTTATTTTTAATAAATAAAACTTTTATTTTATTTTTCCTACTAGAATTTGCTTTAAGCCTAATAGGAGTTTTATAATAGATTTTAAGGTGATTATTTTTGCTCCTAGTTGCTTAATAAATTCTTTTCTGTTAAGTTAACAAAAACCCATGCTTAGGTTATGTTAAGAAATTTTTTGTTATGTAAAACTATTTTTAGTTGTTGCTTGAAGTAGGAAAACCTTGAGTTGGATTTCCTTGAGTTTTTCTTTGGGTTTTGATTCGATTACTTTGTGTGTTGTGTTAGCATGCTATTATGTTAAGTGATCATATGCTATATGCTTATTATGGTTATTGTTTGCCTCAGTAGAATTTCCGGAGTGTGAAGCTTGCTACCACGAGTCCCTAGCTTACGAAGATCGTCAGCAAGGCAAGTCATTGATCATGTTCTTTACAATACCTATGATTTCTATTGCATTAAAATTATACCTCCCCACCATGCATGCAGTAGGGGATCTTGAGTAGTATCATGAGGTAGGATGAACCAATTCCCCTTGTTACCATGACCCGGGACGAAGTAGTTTATTTTTGCTATGCTCGTAGACGGGGTTTGTTGAGTGAATTCATAAGGGAGACGTGAGAGTCAAGATGATGACAACCCCATGAACTTCAAGCTCAAGATGGACTTCGAAATTCACTACTGGGTGGAGGACGGTTGACGGGCACCCTGGAGAACCCACTGGTTGGCCGGGATGCATGGAGAAGTGCCATGACATCTTGCGGAAAGCTTCACCCAGCCATGAAGAGACTTATGGATACCCCATTGACCGGAAGCTTACATGTGCAGCCGCAAGCCAATATGGGCTCTGGCTTGGTCAACCCTAGTTGTGACTCTGGCCGGACGGTGCTACGAGATGTAGAAGAACGGTAGGATTGGATGGGTACCGGCGGTGGCGGAAGAACTCTTCGGAAGACCCTGTTTCGTTCGTCCGTCTTCAAACACCTTGAAGTGCGAAGACTTAAAAGGAGGAGCGATTCTTGCGGGTAAAGTCATGAAACCTCTGCAGAGTTAAAGATCTAATCGATTAGCCGTGTCCCCGGTTACGGACAATTTGAGCCTCTGGAACTTGGAAGTATTCGGAAATCTCAACATTGAAATTAATAAGTTAATTGAGGGGTTATTATGTAATAATTTGGGAATGAGACATTGGTTGGCGGAACCATCTCAATAAACACCAACAATTTTGTAGTATTTGCAAGCAAGTCCACCGTAGTAGGAAAAAGCGGCTTTTAGCAAAATGATGAAACTTAGAGCCCCACAGCCAAATTGCATATAGTGTTAGTAATTTTTATTATTACTTCTCTCTTCATGACTTGCCATATTCAAAATGCTGACCTACACTGCAACGTCTTATGTTGCGGAGGAGTATTCCGATCGAGGATTGAGGCTACGATCCGCGCTTGGCGATTGCCCTTTGGAGTCGGATGGACTCGCTATTCTTCTACGCTTCCGCAGCTTTACTTAGTTTATTTCTCATGAGTTGGCCTTGACGAATTTATTCTATTGTAATAAAGACTCGATATGAGAATCGTGTAACAAATTCAGGTGTGATTGAACTTTGATTATTTCATCAATGTACTGTGAGTGCCAGCATGATCTTGGGATGGTAGAGACACAGAGACTTGACCGATTTTGGGTCAGGTCGCTACAGAAATAGTTGAAAAGTTCAAAGAATTTCAGAGTGAAGTGGAAAATCATCGTAACAAGAAAATAAAGTTTCTACGATCTGATCGTGGAGATGAATATTTGAGTTACGAGTTTGGTCTTCAATTAAAACAAAGTGGAATAGTTTCACAGCTCACGCCACATGGAACACCACAACTTAATGGTGTGTCCGAACGTCGTAACCGCACTTTATTGGATATGGTGCGATCTATGATGTATCTTACCGATTTACCACTATCATTTTGGGGTTATGCTTTAGAGACGGCCGCATTCACGTTAAATAGGGCACCATCTAAATCCGTTGAGATGACACTGTATGAACTATGGTTTAACAGTAAACCTAAGCTGTCGTTTCTTAAAGTTTGGAGTTATGCTTATGTGGAAAAGTTTTCACCTGATAAGCTCGAACCCAAATCGGAGAAGTGCGTCTTCATAGAATGCCCAAAGGTAACTATTGGGTACACCTTCTATCACAGATCCGAAGGCAAGTTATTCGTTGCTAAGATGGATCCTTTCTAGAGAATAAGTTTCTCTCGAAAGAAGTGAGTGGGAGGAAAGTAGAACTTGATGAGGTAATTGTACCTTCTCCCTTATTGGAAAGTAGTTCATCACAGAAATCAGTTCCAGTGATTCCTACACCAATTAGTGAGGAAGTTAATGATGATGATCATGAAACTTCAGATCAAGTTACTACCGAACCACGTAGTTCTTCAAGAATAAGATCCGCACCAAAGTGGTACGGTAATCCTATTCTAGAAGTCATGTTACTAGACCAAGATGAACCTGCGAACTATGAGGAAGCGATGATGAGCCCAGATTCCGCGAAATAGCTTGAGGCCATAAAATCTGAGATAGGATCCATGTATGAGAACAAAGTATGGACTTTGATTGACTTGCTCGATGATCAGCAAGCCATGTTAAATAAATGGATCTTCAAGAGGAAGACGGACACTGATAATAGTGTTACTATCTACAAAGCTCGACAAGTTCAAGGTGTTGACTACAATGAGATTTTCTCAACTGTAGTGATGCTTAAGTCTGTCCGAATCATGTTAGCAATTGCCACATTTTATGAAATCTGGCAAATGGATGTCAAAACTACATTCTTTAATGGATTTATTGTGCATATGATGCAACCAGAAGGTTTTTTCAATCCTAAAGGAGCTAACAAAATGTGCAAGCTTCAGCGATCCATCTATGGACTAGTGCAAGCATCTCAGAGTTGGAATACACGCTTTGATAGTGTGATCAAAGCATATGGTTTTATCTGAGACTTTTGGAGAAGCACGTATTTACAAGAAAGTGAGTGGGAGCACTACAAAGATTTCGATAAATATATGTGAGTAACATATTGTTGATAAAAAATGATGTAGAATTTTTCTGGAAAGCATAAAGGAGTATTTGAAAGGAGTTCTTTAAAAGAAAGACCTCAGTAAAGCTACTTACATATTGAGCATCAAGATCTATTGAGATAGATCAAGACGCTTGATAAGTTTTTTCAATAAGTATATACCTTGACAAGATTTTGTAGTAGTTCAAAATGGAACAGTCAAAGAAAAGTTCTTTCCTGTGTTGCAAAGGTGTGAAATTGAGTAAGACTCAAATCCCGACCACGGCAGAAAATAGAAAAGAGAATGAAAGTCATTCCCTATGCCTCAGTCATAGGTTCTATAAAGTATGGTATGCTATGTACCAGACCTATTGTATACCTTGCTCCGAGTTTGGCAAAGGAATACAATTTTGATATAATAGTAGATCACTGGACAGCGGTCAAGAATATCCATAGTGAGGACTAAGGAAATATTTCTCGATTATGGAGGTGATAAAAGAGCCCGTCATAAAGAATTACAACAGTGCAAGCTTTTACACCGATCTAGATGACTATAAGTCTCAATCTTGATACATATTGAAAGTGGGAGCAATTAGCTATAGTAGCTCCGTGCAGATCATTATAGACATAGAATATTTGCAAAATACATACGACTCTGAATATGACAGACCCGTTGACTAAGCCTCTCTCACGAGCAAAACATGATCACACCTTAGTACTCTTTTGGGTGTTAATCACATAGCGATGTGAACTAGATTATTGACTCTAGTAAACCCTTTGGGTGTTGGTCACATGATGATGTGAACTATGGGTGTTAATCATATACAGATATGAATATTGGTGTTAAATCACATGGCGATGTGAACTAGATTATTGACTCTAGTGCAAGTGGGATATTGAAGGAAATATGCCCTAGAGGCAATAATAAAGTTATTATTTATTTCCTTATTTCATGATAAATGTTTATTATTCATGCTAGAATTGTATTAACCGGAAACATGATACATGTGTGAATACATAGACAAACATATAGTCACTAGTATGCCTCTACTTGACTAGCTCATTAATCAAAGATGGTTATGTTTCCTAACCATAGACATGTGTTGTTATTTGATTAATGGGATCACATCATTAGGAGAATGATGTGATTGACATGACCCATTCCGTTAGCCTAGCACTTGATCGTTTAGTATGTTGCTATTGCTTTCTTCATGACTTATACATGTTCCTGTAACTATGAGATTATGCAACTCCCGTTTACCGTAGGAACACTTTGGGTGCTACCAAACCTCACAACGTAACTAGGTGATTATAAAGGAGTACTACAGGTGTCTCCAAAGGTACATGTTGGGTTGGCGTATTTCGAGATTAGGTTTTGTCACTCCGATTGTCGGAAAGGTATCTCTAGGCCCTCTCGGTAATACACATCACATAAGCCTTGCAAGCATTGCAATTAATAAGTTAGTTGCGAGATGATGTATTACGGAACGAGTAAAGAGACTTGCCAGTAACAAGATTGAACTAGGTATTGGATACCGACGATCGAATCTCGGGCAAGTAACATACCGATGACAAAGGGAAAAGCATTAATGTCGTTATGCGGTTTGACCGATAAAGATCTTCGTAGAATATGTAGGAACCAATATGGGCATCCAGGTTCCGCTATTGGTTATTGACCGAGAATAGTTCTAGGTCATGTCTACATAGTTCTCGAACCCGTAGGGTCCGCACGCTTAACGTTACGATGACAGTTTTATTATGAGTTTATAAGTTTTGATGTACGAAGTTTGTTCGAGTCCCGGATGTGATCACGGACGTGACGAGGAGTCTCGAAATGGTCGAGACATAAAGATTGATATATTGGAAGCCTATATTTGGATATCGGAATGGTTAGGGTGAAATCGGGATTTTACCGGAACACAGGGGTTACCGAACCCTCCGGGGATAATGGGCCTTAGTGGGCCATGAGGGAGAAGAGGAGGGCGGCCGTCGCCTCCCGCCTAGTCCTAATAGGACAAGGAGAGGGGGGCGGCGCCCCCCTTCCTCTTTCCCCTCCCCCCTTTCCTTCTCCAACAAGGCAAGAGGGGGGAGTCCTACTCCCGGTGGGAGTAGGACTCCTCCAGGCGCACTTACTCATTCTCCTTCACACGCACTTGATCTGTCTCGACTTACGCACTCTCCTCGGTCCATAGCATATAGATTTATTTAAAAGTCAAACATCACAAAGTTTGACCATGTACGTGAAGAAAAACAATTACATCTAGTACGGCAAACATATACCATTATATTCACCATGAGATGTAGTTTTGTATGATGTATCTTTGGTATTGTAGATATAAATAACATTCGCGTAAACCTGATCAAAGTTTCCAAAGTTTGACTTCTAAAAATTTACATGCACCTTTGCATTATCGAGCAGATGGAATATCTCTTTCCCCTCTCAGCTATCGACACAAAGACTCAGCCTTATCGGGGCTCCTCAATCTCTCTCAAACTTTATTGGTCGGTTTGGTTCGTGACTGACCCTCATGCCTTGATGGCCGATCGCTGGTGTGGACGTGAGATGTAAAATATTTCTGCCTGGCCAGGCTTGTGTGGTGATGAAGCGTTTGGTTCATGCCTGGGCCAGGCAAAGCATCAACGTCCCATCAATCAATCCATACAGCAATTATTTAATGCTAATATCCGTCCATGTTGTTGTTAGCCTCGTGGTCGCACGACCGAAACACGGCCAGCGTTGAATTCGGCCGCTGGGCTGGGCTACTGCGATGTCTGGAGTCGGCCGGGCTAATTAAAGTGCAAGGAACCCGGGCCAGCGGGCTTTCTTTTTCACAGTAGCAACCAAACAAGCGTGCATGAAATCTAGCCACAACCCCAGGCCAGGCAAAAGATGCTCAGGAAGCAAGCCAAACTGACCTTATATCTCCCTGGTTCACACATACACATGTCTCGCTCGTGCCATACATATAGACACATCCAACACTCTCCGCCCTTGTTCTCTCTCCATGTGACACGCACCCCCCTAAGTACCATAATCCCTCACTCCATCATAGGCGCAAGCACTCCCCCCTCCTAAGTATGATTATCTCTTACTAGCCATCAAGAACACACGTATTGTCTCCTTCCATCCATACATCTATCTCGATATCTCTCGGGGCATCTTCTATTGCGCACACACCTTGTCACTCGATCTCCCACCCATGTAGTCCCATCACGATCTCCGTGGGATCTCTCTATGACAAACATACACTCTCTCCTCCCCATGTCTGCATTTTCTCCGTCGTCTCTCTCGACCTCTCTCCCTTGTTTGTCGACCCCTCTTGGCCACATGCTAGGGGTCTTGCTCTCTCGGTTCCAAACAACCACACACTATCTCCTCACCTTGCCTCCGTTGTCGAAGATGCATGTGTGATATGTTTGCATAAGACACGACGCTTTTCTCTACTTTTATCGTGTGTTGTCCATGTCTCTTTCACACATGCACACACACATTTTCACTCTCTCTCTCTCTCTCTCTCTCTCTCTCTAGTTAGGGACTCACACGTCCATCAGATATGGATGTTTTGAAAAGTCAAACCTCGTAAAAAATTGACCGGTATATGTGGAGAAAAACATTTACATCTGGAACGATCATTAGATTCATCACAACATGTACTTACTTCATACTATCATTTATCTTTGGTATTGTAGATATAAGTAATTTGTTTATAAACTTGGTCAAAGTTTCAAAAGTTTGACTTAAAAAAATGTTGGAACTACATTATCGAACGGACGGAGTAGCTCTTTCTCTCTCTCTCTCTCTCTCTCTCTCTCTCTCTCTCTGCTATCTCTCACGGGCCTCCCCTCTCACTCGAACTCTCTATACCGACGGATTATATGCTCACTGTGTTAGCGTATAGCTCCGTATATTGTTTAGTTGACCGGTCAACAAATCCACATGTTGCCTTGTCAGCTCGTGTTATGTATCTTCGTGTGCTGGCCCATGTGGCAGTGGGTGAAAATAAGTAAACTAGAGGCCCATCTGACAGGTGGTGAAGTAAACAAAGTTAAAACCACTCAGGGTAGCACCCCTCACGCTAGTAAATTGAGGGCGCATTGAGGAAACACTTCTTGTGCGCGAAGGACGCACTCACAAGACAATTCACCACCTGCAGCGGCATGCATGTAAGGACGCACTCGCACACCCAGCACACAACACACACGAGCACACATGTACACGGCGTCGCCACGGTTGAGATGGACGGCGAGGCAGCCAACAAGCGGAGGCGGCTCGAGCCAAAAACCGCATCGAGCGAGCACAGACTTCATCGGCAAGCCTCCCGACGACATGCTGCTCGTCATCATCGGCCTCCTCCCCACCAAATCTGCCATGTGGACCGCCCTGCTCTCCCGCTAGTGGCGCCCCCTCTGGCGTTGCGTCCCCCTCAACCTCACCGTCGACAGCTGCCTCAGTGACGGGGATTGCAAACACATGGCCACAGTCTCCAAGATCCTTTCATCGCACCCTGGGCCAGCCAGACGCCTTGACATCCACATGTTCAGTATCAACTGCAAGGTCGAACCCAAGTTCGATGAGTGGTTCTTATCCCCCGCCCTAGATCAGCTCGAGGAACTCAGCTTTGAAGCTGGACAATGTCTCTCACTGCCATCGTCCGCACTTCGCCTCACGCCAACGCTGCGCCGCACCAGCTTCAGCTCCTGCTATCTTCCCCAGATTAATGTCGCGCCCGCCCTTCTTCTCCCTCAACTCAAGCAGCTCGACCTCTTCGACGTTGTCATCTCGAAGAAGGCTATGGAGCACCAACCCTTGGTATCTGTCTTGCGCTCGACTACCTTCGTCTTGAGCAGATCCATGGGTTCATTAGCCTCCACATTGCCTCGACGAATCTCCGATGGATTTATGTGTCTTCTTGGCCCGCAACAAGACATCAATTGGGAAGAGCTCACTCCAGCTGTTCCATGTTATGGTCATTGAGAATGCGCCTTTCCTCGAGAGATTGCTTGTATCGGATCTAGAAGGTCCAACAAAAATCAGGGTCATTGACGCGCCGAAATTGACAGCGTTGGTATACTCGTCTGCCAAATTCTCCGAACTCTTTATTGGATCTGTAATCGTTCAGGTACAGCACTCATCTTCTTCTCCGTCTTCTTGAAATTCACATTTTTCAATTTCTTCTTGATGTATTTACGACCGTCTTCCAGAAAATGATTCCCACAAGCTTGACCTAGTCCATGCGCACAGTGAAGATCTTAGAACTAAAATCTATCGGCCCCAATCTGGATCAAGTTGTTGGATTCCTTACATGCTTTCCGTTAACGGAGAAGCTACTCATCGAGGTGAAACTTCTTTCCTATAAGTAAACGGTAATCACAACGTAGCTCAATTTTTTCATAATTTTCCCAAAGTACGATGACAAGCGTAGTGTTCAAAACTGTGTCTATGCACTGCACCGAAAGAAATGTTTTTAGTATTTTTTCTCACGTGATCACCTTCATCATTTTTATGTTGTACTACTATAGTAGCCTAGGCTAGTCATAGTGAAAAGTAACTTAGACTACTCCAGTAACTCTATTTACCCTAAGAGCAAGTACTACCTCCGTCCTGGTTTACTCTTCCAATTTTGTAGGACAAAATGTTAATGCATGTCACTAAGAACTATATCGTTGGATTCGTATTTGAACATAATTTCAAATGGTGTAATTTTTAGTGACATGCATTGGCATTTTCTTAGGTAAATCTATGGTCAAAAATTTATACTAAATACGAGGTAGTATTCCCTCCGTCCCAAAATTCTTGTCTTACATTTGTTTAGATACGGATGTATCTAACACTAAAATGTAACTAGATACATCTGTATTTAGACAAATTTAAGACAAGAATTTTGGGACGGAGGGAGTACAAAAGTGGGCTATGTAGGCCAAAACATGTGCCAAATTCACTTGTGATGCATTTGGCATCGATGCCCCTCCATTGCTCACCTGGTGCCCCAATCTGGATCACCTACTTTGCTCCGGTGCCAAATTAACTCACGCGTGGGAGAGAGAGAGGACTGAGGCAATAAAAAAACACTTGTTTGGGAGAGTGAGAGGCTGGTGTAGTTGGTTTGATTGATTTGTCTATACATGTGGGTCTGTGTGCATAGCGGTGCCAACTCTCTCACATCGCGAGAGCGGTGCCAAAATCTTTTGATTTGACATCGATGCGTATTATATGGCATACTTTTGCGAAATATGGCATCGGCCACATAGTGGAAGGCAACAAATTCCCATGCTCTTCACGTGCTCCTAGTTAAATGAGAGGAAATAGAAAGAGAGAGAGAGAGAGAGAGAGTGAAAAAATATCACTAGCCAGCCAACCCTATCATATGAGCGAATGATATTGGTACCTCTTGATGACACGGCAATCTTATACAGCCAGCTGCTCTAATATGTTCTCTTCTTTTGAAGATAAAAAAAGACCCAAAAGTGAAAAATGTGATGCACTATAACAATCTCATCGAATGCCTTGATCTCCATCTTACAGAAATTGATTTGATCGACTACCAAGGCAGCACATCTGAGATTAAATTGGCCAGGTTCTTTGTTCTGGAGGCAAGTGTGCTCAAGGTAATGAGGTTTGGCGTTCTCTGGCGCAACAATGAATGGCGTGCTCATCACCGCAAGCGTCTAAGCCTAAATGACAAAGTCTCCGCAGAAGCTGAATTTGTTTTTGAAACATCAAGTGGCGGAGACTCGAAAACTTATTTGCCCATTAGTGACTTGTCAGGGTGGTGGATTTTAGTTTGTACGATAATGCTTCATCCACCTAAAGTAACGAAAGTTCTTACGTAAACTTCCTAGTAATTCCCTCTTCGTAGATTCAGCATTACTCCTAACATTTGTAATATCAGTTTGAAACTTGTAATATTGTCGTGTCCTATTCCTGCGTTTTCAAAATCCTGCGAATCAAACAGGTCCTGAGTTGGTGATGATGTTGTGCCTCCCATCTTTCACCAATAGCCGTCGGATCTAGATCTCGACGCCACAAACCAAGCTTCTCCATTTTTGCAAAAGATGCCCGCACTTGTTCCCTATTTACAAACAACTCCTTGTCTCTCACAATCAGCCTTATCTCCTCCCCACCACATCTAGAAGGCCGTGGAAAAATATGGCGCGATGGTCATTGTCGGCGCCTGGCCCACCCCAATCTTGGTGTTTCGTGCAATGCACGAGCATCTACTGTGGGAAATTATGTCGAGCAGGGCTAGTTGTAAGAAGGCTAGCTCTACAGCCATGATGATAATGACTACGCACGGTGAGGCTGACTATGGTATGCGAACACGGCGCCTATACTCAGTGTCATCTCCGTGGCAGGTCTTGTCACTTCACTGTGAGGAGCAGCACGTAATAATTTGACCAACGGGTAGTACAGTGCTAGTACTCCTACTACTACATTTGTAGTACAACTACTAGTACTAGTAGCACCACCGTCTGGATTTAGGAATACTACCACGTCCATCTGGATTTTAGTATTTGACTAGCAATATCTAGTAACGCATGTCACAAAAAATGTACTACTCCCTCTGTAAATAAATACATGGTGTTTTATTCCTATCGGCGAGAGAACTTAATGTATTTTTGCTAACTAGAGTACTAATAGGATTACATGCAATGAACTAAACACTGCATGTCATGTTTGGTAGTTATGTCACAAAATAAGAAACAAGGAGGGAGTTAATGCACCGTGCCTAAGTGTTTTGGGATTATTTTGTTTTCGTAAGGTGACTTACACAACATTTTTGTTTACATGCATTAACATTTTATTAGTTAAATCAAAGGTCAAAACTTGGCGCAAAATGCAAAGGGACCAATAAACCAGTAAACATCAAACTTCTCTCGTTTGGCCCCAACTAGAGGTCCGGTGAGATGACTATACTGCACCGGCACGGAGGGGGACGCAGCTTCATTGACTTACAGCAACTGCCATTGGGTGAATGACACGTGGGCCCAAGGGGTGGTTGGCCCACCTATCATACAGCCAAAGGTAGGTGCAGTAGAGGGCCGAGGAGTAGTACGAAATCCTACGCACCTACGCACGCTAACCAAGGGCAAGAGTGATCACTCGAATCGCAAGATCAGTTGACTAGAAGCTAAGCTAGACCCATGGAGGCGGTGAGCGGGAGCATCAGCCGGCTGTGCCTGATGGTCCACGACGCAGGCCTGCGGCCCGGCACCGAGGAACGTCTCCAGGTAGTATTGCTTGAGGCCTCCAGGGCGAGGGGCCGCTTGGACGACAGCTTCATCTCCTCGTTCGACGAGGTCCCCATCGGTTTCCTCGACAAGTTCACCATTGTCAAGAAGCTCGCGGACGACTTTGATGTACGCCTCCAGCCAACGCGCTCAGGCTCTGCGATGCTCGCCACCCTCAACGGCCACTATGGTGACAACCTCTTCGACGCACTAGTGGCCCTGCGACTGCCCGCTGTCGCGCCGGATAAAGTCCACCTCGAGGTCGTGCTCGCCGCACAGCGCCTGGCGCAGCAAGACACCATCGACATAATCACCCACTTCTACGCGCAAATCGTCCACAAGGACTACTACATGCAAGAGGAGGACGATAGGACGCTGGCCTTCTTGGACCACAGGGTAACCTTGGACGGCATTGTTCAGAAGCACGTTGAGCTCACCGCCAATGCCGCTGCTCCTCACACGTCGGTTGGTGACCCGGCGCACTAGGGCATGAGGATGTCGTTGATGGATTCGTATGTATTTTTATGTTTCCGTCAAATCCATGTAGTAGTATATGATACTACTAGTAATTATCTTACCTTTCGCATCAACTTCATAATTTCCATACGTACTCCATGCATGAACGGCGCCAGAACCAAACTTCTCATTACTCTAGGCAAAATCGTTATTTTCTATCTATCGGTCGCGCCATGGAGCGAACCAAATTTTACAAGTTACGAAGTTCAAAAGGAAAAGCCTGCCGTGTCCGCTCGCACTCCCCACACGGTTGGTCAAGCACGCCGCTCAAGCGGGAATGAGTGCGGTGTTGCATTTTCACTTACAAGTGGGACATGATTGAGCAAACCGACTATCGGCAAACCCCCACCCGCCCACAGCTGACGGCTGAGAAAACAGGAGGGAGAAGAGATGGTTGTAGCACGGACTCCAAGAAAATTGGTGTCGGATGGGACTCGTGTGGGTGGCATGTGCCGTACTACTAGACGTGAATGCTAGTTATGGCCCATGCCACCCCACTATATCGAGCCTATATCAAGGTACATAGAACAAATTTCCTGCAGTCCATGCTCAGCCCTCCTCTATCTCTCTTCTCAGCCAGACAGCGGACGCGCGTAGCCCATCATCTGTTTGCTCATATGCGGTCCCACATGTCAGTGAAAACGCAAGAGGACCCACTGAACCTGCACATCTTTCACCTCGACGTGCTGGTGATGAAAAACAAATCCAATAAAGATCTTCGGTGGCCGCTTTTGGAGTTACTCTAGAGTAGTAAGATTCTATTTACAGTTTAACCAAAGATGCACATCTCGTGGCTTCAACTACCACTCTATTTTCTTTCATGACACAACCTGGATGTTGGATGTCCCACGTGTCAGCAAAAGGAGGAAGAATCAGACCAAATCTTCGGTTGTGCTCTCGGATTAGACTAGTTGTGCTAACTTAAAAAATTTATTGTGTACTCCCTCCGTTCCAAAATACTTGACTTCCATTTGTCCAAACATGGATGTACCTATATACTAAAACATGTCTAGACACATATATATTTTGACAAATAGAAGGCATGTATTGTGCAACGGAGGGAGTAGAATGGATGCAGGTCTTGGTATTGGGAAGAAGAGTACATCCATATATTGATAGAGCGCAATTTAGTAGATGTTCTAGCACTTTCAGCTAGCATAGAGGCTAGAGATGAGACTAGTGCACTTGTTGATACTCCTACTAGAATAGAGGCTAGACATGAGACTAGATGCGAGGAAGCAACGTCTACTTCTTTACACTCTAAGAAGAAAGAAGCACGCAAGATCGAGCCTCCGCAGATCAACAATGAATGCATCGAGAAGGCACTAATCCAACTTACAGGAGTAGTAAAATGTATTATTGTGGTTCTTGTTTTCTTTGGTCTTGCTTGTCTAGTCAAAATTATCGTTGGAGTTTGTGCAAAACGGAGGTCCGTTTGGGGTCGTGCGTTGGAGTTGGCCTTACAAGTGGGACCGCAGTTGAGGAAACCGACTATCGGCAAACCCCCACCTCGCCCGCCGCGCGATGGCTGAAGTTAGAGAAATGATGAGGTTGAAGAGATTGCTCTAGCACGGAGTCCAAGAAATAATATGGTGTCAAATGGATGTCATGGTGGTGGCGTGTGCCGTACTCCTGGACGTGAATGCTTGTTCTGGCCCATGCCACCCTACTACTCCTACTACTTACTATATACTACCAGTATCGAGGATTCGAGGTGCTGGTTACGTACAGCGAACACATATTAACATATGGCTACAGTAAAAACACCCGCCCGACGCGCGAAGCATGTGAATCTAGTACAAATAGTGTACTACTATTGTTGATTGGCCTTGTAGGTGTCAAAACCGGCAGATCTCGGGTAGGGGGCCCGAACTGTGCGTCTGGGCGGATGGTAACAAGAGACAAGGGACACGATGTTTTTACCCAGGTTCGGGCCCTCTCGATGGAGGTAAAACCCTACTCCTTCTTGATTAATATTGATGATATGGGTAGTACAAGAGTAGATCTACCACGAGATCGAGAGGCTAAACCCTAGAAGCGAGCCTATGGTATGATTGTTGTTCGTCCTACGGACTAAAACCTTCCGGTTTATATAGACACGGAGAGGGCTAGGGTTACACAGAGTCGGTTACAATGGGAGGAGATCTACATATCCGTATCGCCAAGCTTTCCTTCCACGCCAAGGAAAGTCCCATCCGGACACGGGACGAAGTCTGCAAAATAAGTTCCACATACCACCATAGAGAGAATAATATTTACACAAATCCAATCTGCTGACGTACTCCGCAGCGTGACATCACACCACGGCCAAGCCTTTATTTCAATCGTTTTTACTGTCCCACCTCAGCGCACTTAGCGAGGTAGTTTCCTTGGCACGTCTTGTCGAAGCAGAGATCGTGTCCCCTTATTCCGGGATTCTCATCAATACGGGCGTGGGTAACCCAACCGTGCCATTAATTACGGCGCTTGGGAGATAAGCGAGTTTTACCAGGCGGGCGGGGACGTGCAATCTCGCCCGCCCATATAAGGGGATAAGGATCCACCTTTTTCATCTACGCCTTCTTCATCCTTTGCTTATCCATTTTCGCGCACTCGAGCTCCAGCGCCCAAGTCCGCACATCCCACCTCAACCTTCTCCAGCCATGTCCGGAGGCGGGAGGCAAGTGGATGGTCTCCTCCGTCACGGAGGGACACATCAAGAAGCCGAGAAAGCCGGATACTTGTCCAATGACATCGCGCACCGGCTCCCAGACGAGGGGCAGCTCATCCCCACCCCCAGGCCCCATGAGAGAGGGTGGTGTTCCTCACCCATTTCCTCCGCGGACTAGGTTTCCCACTTCACCCATTTTTCCGGGGGCTTATGTTCTACTACGGCCTGGATTTCCATGATCTGGCCCCGAACTTCATCCTCAACATCTCGGCGTTCATCGTCGTGTGCGAGGCCTTCCTCTGCATCCAGCCCCACTTCGGCTTATGGCTGAAGACCTTCAATGTCAAGCCGAAGGTAGTGAGCGGCCGCCAAGCGTTGTGCAAAGGTGCCATGGTGGGCAAGATGCCCAACGTCCTATGGCTCGAGGGCTCCTTCGTAGAGACCATAAAGGGGTGGCAATCGGGGTGGTTCTACATCACCGAGTCGCGTGACCCTGAATGGGTAGCGGCACCCGAATTCCGATCTGGCATCCTCACGCGGCTCACCTCCTGGAAAGAGAACGGCCTGACGTGGGGCAATTCGGAAGAGCTGACCGGACTCCAAACCTGCGTCCAAAACCAGGTGAGCAAGAAGCTCAAACTCGTCAACGTAGTCCAGGTCATGTTCATCCACCGGATCCTCCCATGCCAACAACGGGCTTTCAGCTTGTGGGAGTTTAATCCGGCACAGCACCGAACTCTGAGCAGGCTCTTCGACACTATGTACGAAGATGCCTGGAAGGTGCTGTTCAAGGCTGCCGAGGCTCCCGCATCCGCTACCGAGGATCGCGGATTCAGCGCGCAGCATCAAGCCAACACTGTAAGTTGTTTTACCCTTTACGGGATACTTGTTTTTCAAAGTTTGACCCTATGCGGGATCTAAACTCCCTTACCTTTGACAGGATTGGCAAAAGACGTCCGGGCAGATCAACTGTCTGGCTCCCTTGCCCGAAGACCCAGCGGACGCCCAGCAGCCAGGCTCTTTGGTTCCGGCACCTTACGTGGTGCGGAGAAGAAGGCTAAGAAGAGGGCCATGGGAACTCGAAAGAGTTCGGCGCTGATGGTGTCGGACTCATCGTCTGATGACTCGAGGCGGACTCCTCCCACAAAAACGAGGAGGAGGAAAGAGAGGTCTCTCCCCCAGCGGCGGGAGAGAAGAAAAGGAAGGTCGCCCCAACTGGGGGGCCGGAGGGAACAAGAAGGGGAGGACCTTCCTCCGGACTACTCCACCAACGTCGACGACGGCGAAGAGGAGTGGCCATCCACGGCCAAGCCCCTGGCAAAATCGTAAGTATCCGGATACCAGAATAACTCATGGCGTTCCTTTGTTGCACAGTATCTTGGCGCGAATATAATCATGCAGTCCGCCCGAGCCCAGTCGGCGTGTCGCCGAGCGGCTCCTTAAGCTCGTCGGATGTGAATAGCACTTCATTTCCGGTGCGCCTCCTCCTCAAGCTGCGGATGATGCCGAGGTGGAGTCCCAAAAGGGTCCAAGCCAGGAGGAGGTGGTCCTGGAGGCACCGCAAGGCGACCTCCCAGACTCCAGGCGCACAGGGGACAAAACCCCCAAGGGCTCCAATTCCGGAGCTGGGCCGGACACCGCACCGGAACCTTCAGTGGTTCCAGAGTCCGGCAGGCGCCCCCCTAGTAAGAAGGGCAAGCCTACGACCCCGGTGACCTTCGTCCAACCGGAGGCACCGGATAATCTGCTGGAGGTGCTTAACGGCGCCTCCATCGACGAGGAGCACCGCCCTATTATGAGTGCGGTGATCCAGAAGGTTCAGTCCGCCAAGAGCGGGCTGACTGAAGCCTGTGCCATCCTTCTAACAGGCTTTGAGGTATGTATTTAAGATATGTAAAAATATTACCGCATAGACAGTAGCCCCTGATGCTCAGTTTAGTGTTTGGAAAGAAAAGTCGAACTGAGGATCAAAAAGATATACACAGGAGTCTAACATAAGTATGTCAATATGGGAATGCAGGATCTTGCCACGACCTCTGCCAAGACCGACTGCAGAGGTCGATGCATTGAAGCGAGCCTCGGCGGTCCGAGAACGAGCTCGGCCTTGCCAAGAAGCAGCTCGAGGACAAGGAAGGTAAGTAATACCTTATGTAAGTATATAAAAAAGATGTGGTTGCAAAAAATGACAGGACCAACATGATTATTACAGGGGCCACAACCGAGGTGGCGACCCTAAAGAAAGCACTGTCCAAGGCCGAAGACAATGAGGCCGTGGAGCGCGCCGAGCGAGAAAAGCAGGAGGCGTGGGTGGCGGAGGTGCAGCAAGAGCTCCAGGCTCTCGTGAAGAAACACGAGAGTTTGGAGCTTGACTCAAAGACTGGAGAGTCTGAGCTTGTCTCTGCCCTTGAGAGCGCCAAATCTGCCAAGGCCGAAGCCCAAAAAGCCCTCCAGGAAATTGAGGCGATGAAGAAGATAGCGGCGGGTAAGGCATTCTTTATGCAAAGCAAGCACGTGAAAGTGAATTACTTGTTACTTACCCGAGTCCGGAGCTCTCCAGAACATTCGCAGATCTGCCCCGCAGATGTGTCCGGCGCCGCCGCTACCGGGCCGAGGAGGGGAGCTCGACGGAGAAGGTGTTCTCGGTCTCAAGATGTCTTTGAGGCCGGACACCCAGTGCCCTGAGCGACCAGTGAAGCAGCTGGTCGAGCTCCATAAGGTGGCCGAATAGGCCATGAAGGGCATTATAGTCCGGCTATGGCCTGGGGAGGTCATGCCTGGGAGCTACTTTGGGCTGGTGAGGCGGCTGGCGGATGCCTGTCCATGACTTGAAGTCATCAAGCGCTCCGTATGCATCAAAGGCGCCCGTAGGACCCTTGCCCGTGTTAAAGTGCACTGGGGCAAGATGGGTGCTGAGAAGCTGGTGACAGATGGGCCACCGCAGGGCAAGGAGCATCGCAAGCCCGAGATGTATTATGAGGGCGTCCTGAAGGGTGCCCGCCTTGTGGCGGATGAATGTTCCAAGGATGTAATTTTTGAGTAAACTCGCTCGTGTTATCCTGTGCGCTGAAAACTTGTTCATACGCGCTAAGCAACGCTTGTTGAATTTAAAATATTACCTTCAGTGCAGCCGTTTATTAAATCTGAGAGATGGCGAGTCGTCGGCTTACGCCCCCATGCCACAGTCTTTGGGGTGTTAAGGATAAACCGAGCGCTCTTGTTCCCATTATTGGGTCCTTCGAGGAGGCGCCAAAGCACAATGAACAAGGCAATCGGACTATAATGCTTTATCACTCTCACTTAGCCATAGAATTCTATAATTTTAAAATTCGGCGAAGCCCCTAGTATTCGGAAGACCGAGTTCGGGGCGCTATCCACGCCTAGGCCGGACAAAGCCGACTCCTCGCTCTAAGAGGCATAAGTCTTCAGGGAATCGAAACCTCTCGAACAGCGACCAGCTCTCGCCTTATCATGACGGTCAGTTTTAGCTTTCTCTACTAAGGTGCTTAACCCAGCTCAACCGGGGCACAATCGCAGTAGTTCTCCCAGCGCTACCTTAGCCGATATAACGGAACGTAAGGTACCAAAACATGGGAGCCGGGCAAACCCAACTATTGACCAAAGACATGATTCGGAGCCGATGCATATAATGCTATAAGTTCGGGGTGCTGCACTCGTGAGAGTGTTCGGACTTCTCACACCATATTCTGGGGTACTTAAGCCCCTGGTGTATTGGCCGTACCAGAGTGTACGGTTGCATAATGTCATAACTGAACATATTTACATAAAAAAGGAATGCAATAATAGACAAAAGCTATGTATTGTTTATTCGAAAAATCTGCGGTAAAAGCAGAACGATACAAATAGTGCGATAAGCAAGAGATGGGACTATTTGATATGTCCCCCTTCAGGGGCGAGCTGCGAGATGATATGTGAAACAAGTATACTGCTCGTTATAGAGACCACCTGGACACTCGACGTAGCTTTCTCCCTCCCTGGCTGTTGCATCGTGTCTTCGGCGATTGTACTGTCGGACAGGCCTTCAGGAGAGTGGAGTCCTGGAAGTAAGAAAAAAAAGAAGAATGACAAAATCGGGAGCCCCTAGTGCGGTTGAGCCGCATTTTGGGCATGTCGTGGTCGTGCCCCTCCCCCTATGCCCATGTATTTCCAGAGCGTAATTATGTACGCGTAGTACTGGTTTCGCAATTTCGCGAGGGCTGGGGTTGGGGCCGCATTACTCTGCGATGCTCGGAACGTGCCAGGCGGTCTTGTTGTAGGTTACTCCAGGCGCGCTTGACGGTGTCCGGACGTTTAATAGCCGGACTCGAGAATTGCCTTGAGAGGCTACTTTGTACTTCCGCCGCGAGGGCCGCCGTATGCTCCTTCGTTCGGAGAGCGTTCGGTGTTTCCATTGACCGTAATGACTCCTCGAGGGCCTGGCATCTTGAGCTTGAGGTATGCATAGTGCGGCACCGCATTGAACTTTGCAAATGCGGTTCGTCCAAGCAGTGCGTGATAGCCACTGCGGAACGGGACTATGTCGAAGATTAACTCCTCGCTTCGGAAATTATCCGGGGATCCGAAGACCACCTCAAGTGTAACTGAGCCTGTACAGTTGGCCTCTACACCTGGTATGACGCTTTTAAAGGTCGTCTTGGTGGGTTTAATCCTTGAGGGATCTATGCCCATTTTTCGCACTGTATCCTAATAAAGAAGGTTCAGGTTGCTGCCGCCATCCATAAGGACTCTAGTGAGGTGAAATCCGTCAATGATTGGGTCTAGAACCAATGCGGCGAATCCGCCATGGCGGATGCTAGTGGGGTGGTCCCTTCGATCAAAAGTGATCGGGCAGGAGGACCATGGGTTGAACTTTGGGGCGACTGGCTCCAACGCATATCGTCCTCGAGTGCACGCTTCCGCTCCCTTTTGGGTATGTGGGTTGCGTATATCATGTTCACCGTCCGCACTTGTGGGGGGAAGCCCTTCTATCCCCTTTTGTTCGGCGGCTGGGGCTCCTCCTCGTCATCGCTATGCAGCCCCTTGTCACTGTTTTCGGCACTTAACTTGCCTGCCTGCCTGAACACCCAACAATCCCTGTTGGTGTGATTGGCTGGTTTTTTAGGGGTGCCGTGTATCTGGCACGAGCGATCGAGTATTCGGTCCAAACTGGACGGGCCCGGAGTATTTCTTTTAAATGGCTTTTTTCACTGACCGGGTTTAGAGCCTCTGAATCCGGCATTAACTGCCGTATCCTCAGCATTATCGCCGTTAATGCGGCGCTTGTGCTTGTTGCGACACGACCTGCCATTGCTGTCCTTGGTATGCGAATTACCAGGGCTCTTGGTCATGTTATTACTACGAGCTAGCCAGCTGTCTTCTCCCGCGCAAAAGCGGGTCATGAGTGTTGTGAGGGCTTCCATGGATTTCGGCTTTTCCTGTCCTAGGTGTCCGGCAAGCCATTCGTCACGGATGTTATGTTTGAAGGCTGCAAGGGCCTCTGCGTCCGGACAGTCGACTATTTGATTTTTCTTAGTTAGGAACCGTGTCCGTATTGTCCGCCGATTCCTCTGGCTGCTGAATTATGTGGCTTAGGTCATCGGCGCCTGGTGGTCGCACATAGGTGCCCTGGAAATTGTCAAGGAATGCGGCTTCCAGGTCCTCCCAACAACTAATTGACTCTGCTGGCAAGCTGTTAAGCCAATGCCGAGCTGGTCCTTTAAGCTTGAGTGGGAGGTATTTGATGGTATGTAGATCATCACCGCGGGCCATGTGGATATGAAGGAGATAATCCTTGATCCATACTGCAGGATCTGTTGTGACATCGTATGATTCAATGTTTACGGGTTTGAAACCCTCGGGGATTTGATGATCCATTACTTCATCTGTGAAGCATAGTGGGTGTCTTGGCGCCTCAGATCGGGCTATATCACGACGTAGCTCAAATGAGCTATGTCTCCGTATTCGCCCGGCCGGAATTGCCATATCCGGCATGACGGTTATAAATCGCCACGTCGTGGGGCGCCCACGCGATCCGTAGATCGATCTTGTTTGCCTTGCCTTGTCCTCCAATATATCTCGCAGGTCTGGCGCATTTCCCCGTGCCTTGGTATTCTATGAGCGACGCCGGGGTGCGGCTTGAGTGGAGGGCCGAGAGGCCTCTCTGTCACGGCCACGAGGTGGCCGATCGGCCGCGTCGTGCGCTAGTGATGTAGGTTTAGGTGCTTCCTCCTCTAATCGGGTAGCAGCCTGCGCTTTGGGTAGCTCTTGGAGGGGCGTTCGAGTTCGTACTCTTCGGCCGCAAGGACTTCGGTCCATCTGTCGGCTAGCAAGTCTTGGTCAGCTCTAAGTTGTTGCTGTTTTTTCTTAAGGCTGCTCGCCGTGGCCATAAGCCTGCATTTGAAACGCTCTTGTTCGACGGGATCCTCAGGCACAACAAATTGCCGTCAATCGAAGTCTTGCCTCGTCTTGGAGGGAGGCATGTAATTATCGTCCTCTACCTCTCTCGCTCGCCGCTCTCTCATGAGGGCTGGCTTCTCCATCCTCTGTCTGAATCCTGCTTGGATGGGGTTGTCTTGACCTTTGTCCGGTGTTATTATCTCCTGTGCGGAATCGCCATTTTTGCTTTAGCGGGATTTAGAGCGGCGCCCGACGCCGGGCGCTTAGGCTGCTTCTTGGAGGGTCATCCTCCGTTGTTCCATCGCCCTTCCCTTCTTTTGGGGTGTCCACCATGTATATGTCATCTGACGACGTGGCCTTCCAGTGCCCTATAGGCGCTGGTTCTTGGTCGTCTCCTCGCATCGGCGTCCATACCGTCGATGTCTTGAGTCGAAGTCGAGCATGTCGGTGAAATCATCGGCATGGCTCTGAAGTGGGTGGTGGGTGGGTTTTGAATTTCTTCGTCGTCGCATCCCAACCTTGCCGACCATAGTCGGCGAGGCTCTCGATAAAGAGAGACTTTAGTGAATTCAGGATGTCACCAAAGGGCGAGTGCTGAAAGATGTCTGCGGCGGTGAACTCCATGATCGGCGCCCAATCGGATTCGATTGGCAGGGGCGCGGAAGGTTAGGAGTTCGGAGAGGAGTCCGGCACCTTGGAGTCACGAGCTTCACAAAGGACAAGGCTGGTGTTCGGCTCGATCGCCATAGAGATTGCAGCCCCCAAGGCAATGTCCAGCCACCCGTCCTCGATTGGCGCAGTCGGCTCTGAGCTAAGGGTCGGAGCGGACATCGGTGCGACCTTCGAGCACTGTTCGCGGCGAGCTCGATCATGCCCATTGTGACAGTGCGGCGCGCTCGTCTGTGGCTCGAACCCGTCAAAGATCAAGTCTCCGCGGACGTCGGCCGTGTAGTTCAAACTTCCAATATGACCTGATGGCCAGGGGCATAGCTTTCGACCTGCTCCAGATGGCCAAGCGAATTGGTCCGCAGTGCAAAGCCGCCGAATACGAAGATCTGTCCGGGGAGAAAAGTCTCACCCTGGACCGTGTCGTTGTTGATGATCGGAGGAGCCATCGGGCCTAAAGATGACGACATAGAGGAACTCTCAATGAAAGCACCAATGTCAGTGTCAAAACTGGCGGATCTCGGGTAGGGGGTTCCGAACTGTGCGTCTAGGCGGATGGTAACAGGAGATAAGGGACACGATGTTTTTACCCAGGTTCGGGCCATCTCGATGGAGGTAAAACCCTACTCCCGCTTGATTAATATTGATGATATGGGTAGTACAAGAGTAGATCTACCACGAGATCAGAGAGGCTAAACCCTAGAAGCTAGCCTATGGTATGATTGTTGTTCGTCCTATGGACTAAAACCCTCCGGTTTATATAGACACCAAAGAGGGCTAGGGTTACACACAGTCGGTTACAATGGGAGGAGATCTACATATCCGTATCGCCAAGCTTGCCTTCCACGCCAAGGAAATTCCCATCCGGACACGGGACGAAGTCTTCAATCTTGTGTCTTCATAGTCCAGGAGTCCGGCCAAAGGTTATAGTCTGGCCATCCGAACACCCTCTAATCCAGGACTCCCTCAGGCCTCATCCGATAACCTGTTGCAATGCACATACAATTAAGTATTCGGAAAAATATTTTTTTGCCTCGTCGCACCACTCACTCAGAGAAGCGACTCGAAAGCCATTCATAAATTTAGTAAGTTTATCATAGGCATATCATTTTATTACATACAACAGGTCATCAACCCACATCGACAATGAGGATACATTATAAATACTAAAGTTTTCACCACACAACAAATAACAAGCAATGAAATGAACTTCAATTCAACCATTCCTCAGCGTTGGAAACGCTTGCTTTGAACCACAAGTGATTCTCTGGGACGGGCCATCTATTGTCGATCTCGAGACCAACACGGGACTGATCATCCAGGCTGAAGCGGCCTACTATATCAGTACGAGGGTAGGGAACCACCCAAATGTCCGAGGTATAGACACAGTTGCTTCTCATAAATGGTACTAGTAACGTTGTGTCAACAGCAGTTGGATCGCCTTTCACCATCATCGGATAGTTTTGTCCAAGGAAGAGAGAGTTTTCTCCAAGACTGTCAATTCTGTACCAGGGCAAAGGTGTTGGCGCTAGCACACTAGTATCCATCCCGAATACCATGCAACGGGTGTTGGAATAGGTCCAGAGAGTGCGACCATGGGAGACAACACGTGCTCCCTCTGTAGTAACAAACTCAGTGCGCTGTATACACACAAGAAGAGGTGATCCATCAGAATTAGTTGCCAGGCGCCACTGAGTATATACGTTCTGCTCGTGATCATCACCATCGTCATCTCCCCCTTGGTTATAAAAACTTTCAAGTATAGGTGGTGGAATGTTCACAGGACCTCGGAAACACAAGAAGAAGGTTAATTAGTAAGGGGAAACTTGCTAACCCACATGCATGTGGATGAAACAATTATAATTACGGTGGAAGACAAACGTACCGAAAGTATAAGGATTCCATGCAAAAACAGTGCCACGAGTGGTGGAAGCAAACACAAGGCCCTCGTATTGAATTGCATCACAATACACATCCATGTATAGAAACTGATTTTTGAGTAATATCCATCCAGTCGAACCACGAAGGACGGCAACAAGCTTGTCGAAGATAGCAACAACTTCATAGTTGTTGTAATTCCAAGAGCGGTCGGGAACTCAAAAAATTGCTATATTCCGTAGAAGACAGTCACCATGATCGTATTTGAACGTGCGTACAATACCGGTGTGCTCAATCTCTGGGCAATATGCTGAGATTTTTGGAAGTGGAACCCGGTCACGAGTGTACACATTCACAAGTTCCCACTTTCAGCTTGGACCCAATGTAAACAACCCAATCTCCATTTGCGCCTGCACAAGCCTTACCCTCAAGCGATGGCATCTTAACATCATACATATCATTATCAAGCGGCATCAACTTGCACAGGGCGAGGCCTCCGTCTTCCCGACGCCAGTCATCAGGGTCACGACAAAGAAGATAGGGGAGATCAAACCGCTCCTTGACTCTTGGGTTCCTTGTAATGATGTTATTAGTTGAGTCGAGAATGGGCTTGAACGAACCTGCCATGCTAGCCGAGGTGATGACGTCGCACCAATCAATGAGTTCCTCCACCACGTCATCTTTCAGATCGGGGCAAGAATAACGGGGTCGTTTTCGGCCTGTTCCCTCCATGGAGAAGACGATCGAACAATGGCAGAAGAAAGGGTGAAGGGCTGAAGGAAAAGGGAGGAGGGAGAGGAAGAGCGTGCGACAGCAGTTCCAAATCTAGAGGGAAAGGCGAAGAGTCGGTGGATGGTTGCCAGTTTGCCACGGTTCATGAAGAGGCGCCCCGGCCTACACGTCCGTTCGGAAATACTACTACTCGTTGTCGTCTCACTGATATGTTGGAACGGGGACCACATGTCAACGAAACATGGTGTGTAATTTCTCGTGCAAAATGCGATCTGGCCGCATTGGCCCGAGGTGCCGCATTAGTTATCGACCTTTATTTTTTTAATGGCGTGCCGTTCAGTTTTGAAGCACGACTAACTGGTACTGTACGTAGAGAAAATATAAACTACTCTACCACTACTCCACCTCCAGTACTAGTAGTATAAAAAAGATATATAGTTTGGAGCTTCAGCGCTTTCTTGCTAAGGGCTGCCCACTTGCTTCTCACACCACCACCCTCTCTCCAGATCTAAAAAAGACGGCCTCTCTCTCCCTCCTCACCGGTGGTCACAGATCCTCCGGGGAAGAAAAGGACGTGCAGCGTTGACGCACTCGTCGTTGGCGAGCGAGGTCACACACTGACGACAAGGCCGTCCTCTCAGACCTAGCGCCCGCGCAGGATGGCCTCCGTCCCCAAGCTCGCTACCATAATGTGTGCGGAGGACGACGACCACGAGCGAAGCCACTTCCCACCGACCCTTAGGTATGCTACCTCTTTTCGAATCATACCCTTGTTCTATTGCCCCATCTGCCACGTCGTTGCATGTGGATCTTTTTCCACTCCACCATCTTCCCAATTTGCTATCCTCTGCTCTGCTAGCCACGCAGACGAGAACCATAATTTGCACTATTAAAGGAAACCCTACTTCATGCAGACTAATCCATGTCTGGGTTGAATAAGGAAAGGAAGGGAGACTGTATTGTCCAAGAGAGTAGGCATCGAACCCGCATCTAGGTTGAAAAGGAGAAAATCAGTAGCTAAGGAACGAGTCTCATGTCTCTTGGTTGAAGAAGGGTAGAAAGGCATGACAATGCAATATAGAATGACCAGGTTGATCGGTTTGTTGTCCTCACATAGGAAAAAGGTGGCTAAAGAGAACAATAATGGGATGTAATCCACATATGCTGCCTGGATATTTGTTGCTCTAGGCAACCATACCTCCCTCACCACTCTGCGTCCATGGAGGTACATCGTACTGGTGCGCCCACTGTCCGAATGGGCCTCCCATGCTCTTATTGCCACTTTTTGTCAAGTAGTATAACGCCAAAGAATCAAGTCAAGCAATGCTATCGCTAAAGTGATGCCACATTTAACTAATGCCGCTCTCGCCTAATGCCACCGATAAATTTAAGCAATGCCATTTAATGTCACCGGATTATTTCAGGGTTAGGCTGTTGATTGTGGATGTATTAAAGATTTTTCAGCTAAGGCATTCTAATGCTGTTGCACAGCCAGTATACCAACGATGAAACTTGTTCCTACCTTCAGATTTTTGCACTGTTAATGCTTATAGATTACATACCTCACTTTCATGAGATAAGTTAATTTTTTTGTACAGTGTCACCAAAATACCAAGGCACTGATGTCATTCTATTTTGGTTAAACTGCACAAACAATTATGAAGACAAGAGGAAAGGTCAAGAGTGGGCACTTCCTCCTCCGGCTGTTCTCTTGATTCGTTCAATCAAGTTTTTATGTTTGATCGATTATCAAGATTGGGATAGCAATTTTTAAGGTCCCCCCGAGTTCGAAATGATATTTACCTTGGAGGTACATGGTTTGCAATTTTTTATACTGTCATTAGTTAATAATGCTAGTTACCTTCAGACTTTTTTATTTGGTTTAATGCTCATGCACAGCTTGTATACCAATGCTGAAACTTGTTACCTTTACATTTTGTATTGTTAATTCTTATAGAAACCTTTCAGTACTAGAGTTTATTGAAAACTGTTCAGTAAAACCATTGTAATGTACCCTGTAATAAAATAACTACTCTCAAGTTGCACTAGCCCTTTGGATTAGTGTATATTTGTAGTATTCGAATGGTGTTGCATTAGCGTATGGACATAAATAAAGTGTGGCAAGCTTTCCCGGATATGTGCTCAAGAAAACTACTACCTGTTTTTCTAAATACTAGACGTTTGGGTACTTTAAATTGAACCACAAAACGCGTCTTATATTAAGGAACGAGAGGGTGTAGAGTTCACTCAAATTATCCCTAAAGCTAGTCACACCTTTGTTAAAATTAATGTTCATTATTTTATCGAAGCAGGTCTGTATGTTTGTCTCTAATGCATGTCGACTACATACCTGACATCATGATGTAATGTTAAGTCATTTCCTTTTGTACAGGTCACCTTTGAATTGTCAAGGCGGTGATGGCATTTTATTTTAGTAGAACTGCACAAAATTTGCTTAAAAGAAGAGCAAAGGTCAGGGATGGCTCAGTTTTTCAGAAAAAACTATGTATGCCTTCCTGACATCAGCCGTTGTTGCTTTATTTATTAATTCAAACAGGTGGTTAGAAATAGTCTTGCTACCTTTTCCCATTAAGAAATTGGAATGCTTATATTTGTGAGTCTATGCTTCAACTACTGCCACTTTTATAGTAATCACACTTTCAATATCTATGCAAACAGGGATGCTCGATTTTAGTGGAACTGCACAAAAAGTCCAACTGGTTCAACATTAGGAGCATGTTTTTTCCAAACCTTTATATCGAATTGGTGGCACTATGAGTTGTTCATTACGAAGGTACATGGTTTGCTACTATCTTGCTACTAATCTTTTTGTACTGTCATTAGATAGTAATACTAGTGGTTTGCATGTGAATTTATTGGCAGGGTGGACCTACATTGGAGGTGCAGGACAGGATTCAATGATTGGATGCTCAATTTTGGTTGTATCGATTTCACCTCTTCCATCACTGCGAACATGGATATCCTTGGTCTGATGAAGAATAGGCGCTATATTTCTGCTCTGAACCAGCAAATCAATTCAGTATGAAATTGTCCAGGGCAAAACATAAGCAGATCAGATTGTCCGGTCTGAGAACATGACAGATGCTAAGCGGAAGAGACATGCTTAAACCGAAAATACATGGTGTGGTATATGTCTACTAGCTGCTTGATATTTGTGCAGACAGAGATGTCTGCCCGTTTCTATTTGGTAAACAAACAAAGTGTTCGCAATTTTGGTTGAGCTGCACAAGAGAATAGTATAGTCACTGCATGAAGTGCCATTTGAAAATAGACACAGAAAGATTGGATAGTCACTTCATGGACTGCAGAAAAGTAGTATTGTACTATTTATTGGCCAACACTAGGTGCTTCATTGCTTTGGTCTGATTATACAATGGGCATCATTTTGCCTAAGTTAAAGTTTGTATTCCGAAAATAGTCTCTCGGTGTGATCGAGAGAAGACCAAATCATATTTCAGTGGATGTTCCTCCATCATGTGTGCTTCATTCTCATGGTTCCAAATTTGTTGGTGAAACCACTTACGTTTGCAAGAGGAATTGTAGACTTCACAAACAAATTTGTCTTTCAAATGCATATTGAATGTTGGCCAAGAGAAGCATCCATGTTAGTAGGAAGAACAAATGTTCTTTCTAGATCTTTGCTTTTGGAGCTACATATTTGTATATGATCTGTGAATCATTGAGATGCATTAACATGTTGATCTTATGTATGGGAATCGTACTAGTTAGTTTTAGTTGCGATGCAAGATCCGAGGTGGCTGATCTTTGCTTTTGGAGCTACATATTTGTATATGATCTGTGAATCATTGAGATGCATTAACAGTTACTTATTTCTGTTAGCTCTGTGTTTACAAGTTACTGATCGATCACTAGCTAGCCTACAAATGCGCTCCTGCCAGTTTTATTTGCGACGCAAGATGCGAAGTGGCAGTTTTTCGAATAAAAAAGCCTACCTCTGGAGAAACTGACTTACTGACAAGCTACACTATCGATCCTACACGGATAAATAGCAGATCACGCACGTACTACCTCCTTTCCGGTTTGCAGGGCTCAATTCAGGAAACGACCTACTCGATCCTACACGAATAAATAGCGGATCACGCACGTACTAGTACCTACTTTCCGGTTTGCAGGGCTTAATTCAAACCTCTCACTGTCGGAGGGGAACGACACCTATGGGACCAACGAGGATCCCTGCTACGGTTGCGGGGCCCTGGAAGTGGTGAGGAGAGCAGGATCAACAGTCAGCGCAAACACGAGGGTCGTTTACCCAGGTTCGGGCCGCAGAGATGCGTAATACCCTAGTCCTGCTTTGGTGGTTGTATATCTGTGTTCTTGTGGAGCTCGAACTAGCTACATGGAGCGTAACTTGTCCCTGGGTCCGAATCCTTCTCCTGGATGCCTTGGGTCTCCTTTTATAGGCAAAGGGATCGCCACAGTGGCACCAGGAGGTGGCATCGGGGTAATGTGGCTATGCTTATTGCCAGCCATTACGGGACAAAAGGCATAAAATGCGCCCCCGACGTGTCTCCCTCGCTTCTTCGCCGCTTCATCGTCTTGACACGCTACGCTGGGCCAGCGAGGCGGTGGTGCCATGTAGACGTGCAAGCAGGTGAGGTGGTGCGGTGGTGGAGCCTTCAGAAGATTCAGATGCCACCACGTGAGGCACGCGGCTGAGTTGGCGGAGGAGCCCAGCGTTGACACGCAGGTGCCTGCCGCCTGGTGGGTGGCAGCATCCATCGATTTGGCGGTGGAAAGCTTTGGCGAGCGAGGGCCTGGCTGTGGCCTCGCGGATTTTCCCGGCAAGGACCTTGTCGGGGCCCCGGCAAGGGTCCCGCCGTGGCGTGCGGTCGTCCCCGGCAAGGATCTTTCCGGGGGTCTCGTGGGCTTCCTAGACAAGGATCCTGCCAAGGCTCGTCATTTCTCACTCTTCTGATTAAGAGTGTTTGTTCCTTGTCTTCACAAAGATCTGCATACCACCATGGAGGTGCCTCCCGAGCCCTGGCCCAACACAGTTGATGGTGTTGGAAACCATGGGCTCAAGGGCGGCTCGCTCTGTTGGTGTTGGGGCGGGCTGCCCCGGCAAGGGTCTTCCGGGGCCGCAGAAGCTGCCCCGGCAAGGACCTTGCCGGGGGAACCTGCTTTGTCCCTCTGCTCTCTACGTCTTGGCCTTGGCATTGCTTTGCTTTGTCTTGTGCTTTCGTCTTCTCTCCGGCTTCCCTTTCCTGCCCTGTTACGCGTGGCCGTGGCAGGTGGCTCTGACTACCCGTGCATAAGTAAAGGGGTCAAAAGCAGAGCCCCTACTTTTGTACACTGATAGGAGCCCCCGGCCAGGGCCATACATAAGCGCAGCACATTGTTGGGCCAGGCCCAGAACGGTGTGCGGGCAGTTGGGGCGGATTTTTACTGCGGTAACTGCCCTGTCCGCTGCGCTTCCCCACGACCCGCGTTGAACACGCGCCATGGAGGTCGTGCGCGTGCGCATGACGTGGGTGGCGTGCGTGGGACGGTTGTCGCACGCATGCGTCGTATCACAGTTAATTGGAAAGGAGGTG
This sequence comes from Aegilops bicornis, assembly GCA_021605145.1. Lineage (NCBI taxonomy): Eukaryota > Viridiplantae > Streptophyta > Magnoliopsida > Poales > Poaceae > Aegilops > Aegilops bicornis. The sequence continues at coordinate 474,501,401 of CM038673.1, read as the reverse complement.
GCCCGCGCCTTCCCCGTAAAAAGGAATAACCGCGGGCGCGCTGCTCACTTTACCCCCCCTCCTTGCGCCTTTTCCAATCTCAGAACCGCCGCCCCTTTCTTCCTTCTTCTCGAGCCTCTCTGCCTTCGTCCATCGCCGCCGTGCTTCCGCCATCCTCTGCTTTTTCGCTTCTCGCAGCCGCCATGGCGCCCAAGTCCACCAAAAGCAAAGGAGTGGCGAAGGATGCCGGGGTGACGGAGCAGCCAGAGAGCGAGCTGGTGGCGCGACGGGCACAGTTCGCCTGCTTCCCCTTGACGGTCTACGTGACCGAGCTCTGGGAGATGTTCAAGGACTTGTGGAGAGTGAAGACGGGGGGAGAGAAGACGGGCATCCAGCCACGCACGTCGTTCCTGCTAGCGCCGGGGCCTCCCCAAATGGGTACCTTGGGCTCTGTCCCCCCTTTTCTGATTTCTTCAAGGATATCATGCACACCTACGGCTTTCACCTTCTGGATTTTACTCTGAATGTCGTGGCGTACATGGCTCTTTTTGCACACCTCTGTGAGGGCTTCGCCGGGGTGCACCCCAGCACGGCGCTCTTCCACCACTACTTCTCCCCTCGGATCCAAAAAGGGGGCGCCATTTCTGGCTGCGTCGCCTAGATCCTGAGGGCCAAGGGAGCGTACCCGGACGGCGCCACGGAGGAGAGGTGGGAAGAGTGGCGGGGCCGATGGTGCTGGATTGAGGAGGAGGACCTGCCAGCATTCTGCGAGGTTCGCCAGGAGCCGCCGACCCGTGGAAGTGATTGGGGTGACGTCAACGCCAAAGATGGGAAGCTCACGATCGCCACCACCAGGATTCTTCGGCTCACCCAGGCCGGGCTCACCCTCGAGATGATCGGGGCGGACTTCATCCGCCGCCGAATTGCTCCTCTGCACGACAAGGGGAGGCTGGCCTGGCTCTTTGTGAACGCCGCCGACATCATGAGGCTCCACCCCGGCCTCGACAACAACCTGACGGTGCTAAGGCACGCCCATCTCTGCCAACGGATCTTCCAGCTCGAGGTTAACAACGAGGGTGAGGTCGAGCGGTCCAGCAAGGTTGCCAGGGCCGCCGCAAAGGCCGGAAAGGTCGTCAAGGAGCCCGTTTTCAGGCTGCCGGCGGGAGTGGTCCCGCTGAGCAACAACTCTCCCCGGTCCGAGATCATTGCCATGATGCCGCTTTTCAACGCGCATGGCCTTGACCCGAACTGGGTCGAGCCGGATGAGCTCAAGGTGCAGGAGTTCTTCGACACCTTGCATGAGATGTACGTCACCGCCGAGCCGCGGCTTATCCAGGACACCTCTCCGGCGGAGCTGGACTACATCGCCGCCAGGGTGGAGGAGGCAAGGCTTGCCAATGAGGAGGCAAAGCTCCTTGAGGAGGCCGGCAGCGCCGGCGGCGTGGCGGACAAGGCCGCGGCGGAGGCGGAGGAAGAAGAGCTCGCCCGATTGGCAGCAGCCGCTGGGGAGGCCAGCGGCGCCAGTGCCGGGGCTCCCCTCGTCGAGGACATGGTCGGCGAGTCATCACAGGAGGAGGGGGAGAGGGACGACACCGGGACCGCCGACCCCCCAGCTGCTGGAAGGGGGCGAGTCCTTCGGCGGGCCTCCTCCGGCGAGCCGGTCCGTCCCGGCCGAATCGTGCAGCCGCAGTAGGCCCAGGAGATGTCCGTGCACCAGACGAGGGCCGCGACGATGAAGAAGGCGGTGAGGGTTGTGGCGGCGAGGAAGAAGGCATCTTCTCCTTCGTCGTCCAAGTGCGTCTGGACGCCATCACCTCCCCCTTCGCCGGCAAACATTGGCGTGGGGATTGCATTTGACTTCGGGCCTCTCAGCCCGGAGAGGAAGAGGAAGACAGCAGAGGAGTAGGAGGAGGAGGAGGAATAGTAAGCTCTGCTTCCTCCCTGCCCTTTCTTTTTTTTCCTCCAATGGTGCCGTCCATTCTGAATTATCCTTATCTTGCAGGGACCTGGAGATGTTGGCCCAGAGGGTGAAGAGGGCCAGGATTTCGGTGAGTGGCCAGCCCCCGACAGGCACCTCCAGTACGCCACTGGTGGTGTTGAGCAGCCCGGACAGCAGCCCCAGCCCAGCCCCCAGCATGAGTCCATCACCCATCCTTCGTCAATGTGCGTAATGCACGACGCATTGGTACTGACCCTACTGTGGATGTAGGAGGGGAGCAACACTAAGGGGAGCCGCAGAGGGCTTCTCCCATCATGCCGCCCCCGTCGACCACGTCGCCCCGAGGGGCGTCCCCGGCAAGGGTACCAAGCGCCGAGGCCATGCACACGGAGGAGGAGGAGGAGAACACGGGCGTCGGTGGCTTCGCCTCGACGCCAGACCTCGGCGGAGAAGGGAATTCACCCTCTCGGCCCGGCATGGGTAAGCCACTCGCTCTCCACTTCTGCTTGTGTTCTTTCTTTCCTCTTTTCCTTACTGGCTTTCGATCTCGGCTCTGCCCTGTCTCCTTCTTGGCATCTAGACCCCTCCTCGATAGACTCAGAGGACGTCGACACCGTCATCAAGGATGACGCCGCGGATGCCGTGGCGGAGCCGGAGAAGATTGCTGCCGAGGAGAGCGCCGGGGGCGCCGCTGAGGACGCCGCCAAGCGGCCCGCCGAAGAGGCCGGCAAGGGGCCTGCCGGGGAAGCCGGCAAGGCCACTGCCGAGGAGGTGGCGTTTGACGACCTGCCCACCTCCTCCGCTGCCTCTGGCTCCGGCAGGTACCTGAGGGTAAGCGACGACCTCTTCGTCCACCTCCTTGGCGCGTCGAGCACCAGGGCTCCCTTTGAGGGAGGGGTGTTCGACGAGGAGGTGCTTGCCGCCGCCGGGCTCGAGGTCGACGATGAGCCGGGCGTCGGTGGCGTCGGCTCCCAGGAGGAGCAGCTGCTCCAGGCCCTGGGCGCCAGCTTCCGGAAGCTTCAGGCACTCCACCGCGCCCGCCTGGACAAGGCCAAGTCGAGGACGGCGGTGGTGGAGAAGGCGGAGGCGGACTTTGGAGGGCGCGTTGCCGAGGCGCAAGACTGGTTCTACCAGGCCCGGGACGAGCTGAAGGCCTCCCAGGGCGAGCTGGCCAACCGTGAGGTGGAGCTCACCCCGAAGCTGGCCGACATCGAGAAGGCCCAGGAGAAGGTGAAGAAATTGGCCAACGAAGCCGAAGCCGCCCGGACCCAGCACGAGGCCGTACTGAAGACCCAGGAAGAGGACCTTGCCGCGCGCGAGGAAGCTTGCGGCCACGCTTCATGGCAAGGATGAAGAGGTGGGCAGGCTCATCGTGCAGCGGACCCAAGAGCTAGAGCAGAGGCATCAGGAAGCACTCAATGCCCAGGCTCAGGTCTATGCCGGCAGGGTGATGGAGCTAGAGGAGCAAGCTTTGAAGCTATCCATGGAGAAGGACACGCTCAACGGCGCCCTGGTGGAGGCGCAGGGCGCGGCCATCAGCAAGGCCGGAGAACTCTCCGAAGCCAACAACTCCATCAGTGACCTCAAGCTGAAGCTGGGAGATCTCGAGAAGGTGTTGTCGGAGGCCAAAACCCGGGAGGGGATCCTGACCAAGGAGCTGGAGACAGAGAAGCAGCTGCGGATGGACGAGACCGCCAACCTCGAGGACCACGTGGCGGGCGAGAAACATTGGCTCGAACGCCTCGCCGCCATTGCGGAATCGGCCGCCACGCAACTGGGCATCATGGGGATGCCGAACATGAGGTACGCCCCGGAGACGAGCCTGAGCCCCAACACCAACCTAACCCTGTACTTTGAGAAGGTTGTCGGCGCTCTGGAGCGGCTTCACTCCGATTGGACGGCCTCCCTGGCCGAGGAGTCCCGGATACTTTGCCAGGATGTCATGACCAGGGTGCTTGCCAAGATAGCGCACTGGCATCCTGACCTCGACTTCGAAGCTGTGCTGAAGAGCTTGCCGGAGTATGCTGACATCGCGGCGCTCAATGAGCGTACCAAGCCCATCCTCAAGCGCATCGACAAAATCAAGAGGTTGGATGGCCAGCGCCGGGACTAGGCACCTCGTTCCTCACTACCGCTGCAAGTTCATGACCAAGACAATCGCTATCTTTAGTTAGAACCACGGCGGCAATTTATGTAATATAACTCTGCAGTACTCTTGACATTATGCATGTTATATTCCTGTTCGATTTCCCTTTGTATGTCCACCCTACGTAACTGGGTAGGCCTGCCGGCGCGTAAACCCAGGGTGGCGTTTTGGGGACGGGTCCCCGTTGGCCTGCCGGGTGTGCGTGCTGCCGGGCGAACCACCTTACCGCCCTTAGCACGGCCGCCCGAACTGTCGAGCTTGACTTGAGTCAGAATCGAGAGCGTTGCCAAGTGTGGAAGGCTACCCCGCCACTCTCGACGAAGCCGTTTGATCTGTCGAGCGGACTCGAGACAGAACAAAGGCGTTGCCAATCGCGGGAGGGCCCCTTCACGTGCAGGTTTTCCATACAAAGGCAAGATCTTCGAGGACAATAACCTTATGTATAAAAGAAAAATAACTCAAGGCTCTGAATAACTTAGCTTTTCTGTTGCCGCACTAGCATCCATCGTGCTCGCCGGCGACGCCGTTTCCTCCTGGTCGTCTCCTTCGCGAGAGCCATGGCGATAAAGAACTGTGCTACTGGCTGTAAAACCAGATGCTCACTACCGCGCCCCCTACCTGGCGCGCCAAAGATGTCGGAGGGGAACGACACCTATGGGACCAACGAGGATCCCTACTACGGTTGCGGGGCGCTGGAAGTGGTGAGGAGAGCGGGATCAACAGTCGGCACAAACACGAGGGTCGTTTACCCAGGTTCGGGCCGCAGAGATGCGTAATACCCTAGTCCTGCTTTGGTGGTTGTATATCTGTGTTCTTGAGGAGCTCGAACTAGCTACAGGGAGCATAACTTGTCCCAGGGTCCGAATCCTTCTCCTGGATGCCTTGGGTCTCCTTTTATAGGCAAAGGGATCGCCACAGTGGCACCAGTAGGTGGCATCGGGGTACTGTGGCTATGCTTATTGCCAGTCATTACGGGACAAAACGCATTAAATGCGCCCCCAACATGTCTCCCTTGCTTTACTGCCGCTTCGCCTCGTATTGACACGCGCCTGGGCCAGCGAGGCGGTGGTGCCATGTAGACAGGCAAGCAGCTGAGGTGGTGCGGTGGTGGAGCCTTCAGGAAGATCTGCATGCCACCACGTAGGCACGTGCTGAGTTGGCGGAGGAGCCCCGCGTTGACACGCAGGTGCCTGCCCGGCTGGTGGGCTGGCAGCTGCATCGATTTGGCGGTGGAAAGCTTTGGCGAGCGAGGGCCTGGCTGTGGCCTCGCGTATGTTCCCGGCAAGGACCTTGCCGGGGCCCCGGCAAGGGTCCTGCCGTGGCGTTGCGGTCGTCCCCGGCAAGGATCTTGCCGGGGATCTCGTGGGCTTCCTGGGTAAGGATCCTGCCGAGGCTCATCATTTCTTACTCTTCTGATTAAGAGTGTTTGTTCCTTTCCTTCACAAAGATCTGCATACCACCATGGAGGTGCCTCCCCAGCCCTGGCCCAACACAGTTGATGGTGTTGGAAACCGTGGGCTCAAGGACGGCTCGCTCTGTTGGTGTTAGGGCGGGTTGCCCCGGCAAGGGTCTTGCCGGGGCCGCAGAAGCCGCCCCAGCAAGGACCTTGCCGGGGGAACCTGCTTCATCCCTCTGCTCTCTGTGTCTTGGCCTTGGCGTTGCTTTGCTTTGTCTTGTGCTTTCATCTTCTCTCTGGCTTCCCTTTCCTGCCCTGTTATGCGTGGCCGTGGCAGGTGGCTCTGACTGCCCATGCACAAGTAAAGGGGTCAAAAGCAGAGCCCCTACTTTTGTACACCGACACTCACCAACCAAGGTACTCCCTCCGTCCGGGTTTATTAGTCCCGTGAGCAAAGCAACAAGACCAAGGCATGGCAATAATTAACGGCATGCAGAAGTTTAAGCCTAATTAATTCCAGCGATTTAAGTGGCTGCATGCGTGCCCTCGGCTATGACTTGTTGCATGCTGCTCCGCTGCATCGGCTCTGCGGCGATTCGAAAGTGCCTGCATGCAGCCGGCCGTAATTAAGGCAGCTAACTAATGCGAAAAAAGATGTGCTTTAATTGTTGCAGGCTTTTTAAATCCGTGGAATCATTATTGACATGTAGGGAGATGATTCGAGTGCACTCGTTTGACCGCCATGTCGGCGTGCGACCGAACGGGACGGGGCAACACTATAATTTCAGTTTCTCTAGTTTTCCACGGCAAGGCGACACGCTAAGCCATTATGCATTGAATTCCGATGACCGCTATGCGCTACCTTCCGCCTATAAGTACTGTTTCCCGCCTTCTCGGTGGCACCATGACCCAACTTCGCCATATCCTCATAAGCCCCCACCGGCCCGACGTCGCCGCCATATCCGCCATGCCCCCGCCCGTCATGGTGGCGGACGCCGAGGCGTTCACCGCCGGAACTAGTGTTCAGTTTTTCACCGGAAGGCAGACGGAGGGAGGAGGCATTCTATCTGTCTTTAGATGGCAATGCGGAGATCGAGGAGTTGTTGGAGCATGAACGCCTGGCGGAGGAGCAAGAGTTGCTGGAGCGCGACCGCCTGGCGGAGGAGCAGCGTATCGCTAATTTGCGCCACCAGCGGGACATGGAGCAGCAGCGCACCGACGCTCTGAGTCGCGAGCAGAGCGCCCATAATCGGGCCGACGACGCGTGCGATCGGCGCCCGCAAATAGCCCTCGAGGCTGTCGGGCACGAACGCTGCGTTCGCGACGCTGATTTTTACTACCAGCTCGTCAAGTGGGTTTCCGATTGGAAGTCGAAGCCGATTGGACCACGCCGGCATGGAAAGGGCCAACGCGCGCGAGCAACGCGCCCTATCGCACCTCTGGCAAGTCCGAGGCGAGGCGCAGGACGCCAGTGCCGGCGTTTAGCGTGTACCACAGATGGCGGCCGGCATCGTCTAGTTAGCTAAGAGTAAGTTAGTACTTGTACGCTACTAGAGTATTAGTGGGAGTAGATAGTTAACTTGGCTATGATGGTTGTCTACGTGGAAGTTCAGTACTCTATATGTGGATCGGACACATTACTTTGCTCGAATGTTGAACTTTCCATTTGAGCGTATGGAATGGGCTGTTATTTTTTAAATGGGTTGTATTTGTCCACCACGAGTTTAGAGGCTGACTTGTGGGCCTACCAAGTTGACGCTGCATACACAATCGGAGATGATTGTACGTGGAGAGGATGACAGAGGACCCGCCAAGGTCATGGCGATGCAAGCAAGTGCCTCCTTATTTCAAGCCAATAAAAATGGCTCCTCCTAGTGGATTTCGACATGTGGGTCCCATGCCATTGTCAACGTAGTCAATAAATCCAGCAATTACACAACGAGCGGCCGACACCAGGACCCGGCAGTTTCGCCCAGCTTATTTTTGTTTTAGGTAAATTTGATAAATGCCACTCCAAATCTGGTGTATCCGAGAAATGCCACTGCAATTTCCAAACTTTGAAAAATTCCATTTCATGCCATTTCTAGTGGCACTTTTCGAAGTCTAGAGTGGCGTTTTTCAAAGTTTGCAAACTGTAGTGCCGTTTTTCAAAGTTTGCAAAAATTGCAGTGGCATTTTTCAAAGTTTGGAAATTGCGATGCATTTTATGAATTGCCATAATTGGAGTGGCATTTATCTAATTTATTTTTGAGACGGAGAAGGGTGTCAACTGGCTAAAGGGACACTCTGCCTGTCTAGACAGCCTTTTCTTTTATGTTTACCACAGACCAGCCCAGTAGTTTTTTTTTCTTTCTGAAAATGGCTAGCCCAGTTTTTTTGTGATTTGTCAAGTAAGTCGCTTTATCAGGCCTGTTAGGCTACAAATCTTTCAAGACGAGAAGAGCTTCATTCGGCTGGCCGAGAAAATGGCCTATCAGTAATGAGAAATGGGTTGTACATTTTTAAAACACATCAAACCGGCAATTAGTTTCAAATACCTTTTTTTCATTTCGAGATTTTAAATTGCGTTGATTTTTATGCGTGGACAAAATTTATTGGATTTTATATTGATATACATTTATTTTTAAAATCAGTCTGAATGTGACTCGGAATTTCGGGATTAAAAACAGTTCGCATCAAGACCGACATATGCAAAATTTCGTATAAATTTTTAACAGTGGCCGCAATATGGGTTGTAATGCTCGCAAAAAGAATAAGGGCTCCAAAAAACCCGTAAGAATTAGCAAATGGGCTGTAAATTATTTGAAATAATGGCGATGGCACGTATGTTGTTTTCCACAGATTTGAGGCTTTCCACAGATGACTCAGATAATCGTTGGATGTCCATCCAACGGCCGTCGTGCTTCTTCAATCTCTGCTCTTCCTGCTCCAGCCACTCAAACAAGCGCCGGCGGGACTGCCTACTCCCTCCTCCCCGCGGCCGGCTATGCTGCCGCGCAGGCCTCACCGCCCCACCATACTCCCATCGCTGGCCTAGCCATCCCTCTACTCACCCACAGTCCCACACCTGCTGTTATTCTCCGGCGACGGCAGACGAACCAGTAAACCCTCGAACAGTTGTACTCCCCTCCGCGTGGGAAACAACTGCCGAGTCTTCCCTGCCTCCGTGTCGTTCCCTTCCTAGGTCTCGCCGTCGTCCACCACCCTGGTGCTCTCAGCGTGGTGTGGTTAACATGGCCAACGACCGACATGCATCTGAAGTGGACTGTACGCGGAGAGGCTGATAGCTGGGTCCACGGTCGCACGCAAGGAAATGCCTCCTTATTACGCACAAAATAATGATTCCTCCACCGACATCCGGGACCCACCGAAAGGGCCTCTCAGATTTCACTTAAAAACGTTACCGCCCGACAAAGCTCGGACCCACCAGCCTATATCTTCGCACGCAAGGAAGTGCCTCCCGATTACGCACAAAAATGAATACTCCCCGCTAGGCCGGGACCCGATCTGATGGGCCTACTAAGTTGACGGGGATGAAGGGCTTTGTCAACTTAGTCAATATGCACGATTCTAGCTCGACTGACCGTACGATGTCCATCCAACGGCCGTAGTGCTTCTTCAACCTCTGGTCTTCTTGCTCCAGCCGCCCAAAGCAGCCGGTCGTGCCGCCTGCTCCTGCCTCCCGTGGCGGTTGTCTTGCCGCCGGAGGCCTCACCGCCCCTACTATTCCAACCGGCTGGCCGAGCCCTGCGGCGATGGCAGCCTCACACCGCAGCCGAACCGGTGAACCCTCGTACTCCTCTCCGCTGGCTTCCACTGTCGCGTCTTCCCCGGCCTCCCGTCGTCCCCTTCCTAGGCCTCACTTGTCGCCCACCGCCTGGTGCTCTCGGTGCGGCATGGTCAACGTGGTCAAGGAACGACTTCCATCGGACGTGGATCAGACGTGGAGAGGCGGCAATTTGGGTCCACGGCCGCAGAAGGAAGTGCTTCCTTATTACGCCGGAAAATAATGATTCCTCCACCGACAAATTGGGACCCACCGGACGGGCCACCGATTTCGCGAAAAAACGCTTCCCACGGCTGGGACCCACCAGCCTACATCTTCGCATGCAAGGAAGTGCGTCCGAGCAAAAAATGATTCGCCGACCGCTGGGACCCACTAGCTACATCTTCGCGACGCAAGGAAGTGCGTCCGCAAAAAACGATTCGCCCCTCGACCGGGACCCACCATATACATCTTCGCACACATGGAAGTGCGTCCGTAAAAAAAAATGTTTCGCCCCCTAACTGCTGGGACCCACCAGCTACATCTTCGCACGCAAGGAAGTGCGTCCGGAAAAAAAACGATTCGCCCCCTTACTGTTGGGACCCACCAGCTACATTTTCGCACGCAAGGAAGTGCCTGACAGTCGGGACCCACCTGGTCAAAGCGTACGTAGCGTTGTCATTCTGGTCACGAATGTGTACGTACATATATACTGGTCGATGTAGAGGCGCGCACGTAGCATGTAAACATACGTACAGCGGCCAGTGTGCAAGAAAGTAAATACGGCCACGTATGTGTGCATACGGGCGGGTTCTCGAACGCCTACTCGCGCAGGGACCCACCAGACGGGCCACCAGTATTTCGCGAAAAAAACGTTTCCCCCTGACTGTTGGGACCCACAGGACGGGCCACCGTATTTCGTGAAAAAAACGTTACCCCCGCTGTCAGCTCGGACCCACCGAAAGTGCCTCCTTATTACGCACAAAAAATGAATACCCCCTGCTAGTTGGGACCAACCCGAGTGGGAGGCTGATTTGTGGGCCTACTAAGTTGACTGGGACGGAGGCCTTTGTCAACTTTAGTCAATATATGAATGATTCTAGCTCCAGTGACCATACGATGTCCATCCAACGGCCGTAGTGCTTCTTCAACCTCTGGTCTTATTGCTCCAGCCACCCAAAGCAGCGTCGCTCGTGTCGCCGCTTCCTCGCCGCCCGAGGTCGGTCAGTGATGTCAGCGGAGGCCTCACCGCCCCTACTACTTCCACCGCCGCCGTGCCATCCCTCTACGCACTCCACACCCCTCGTTACTCATGCAACGGCAGCCTCACACCGCAGCCGAACGAGTGAACCCTCATACTCCTTCTACGCTGGGCATCCATCGCCGCGTCTTCCCCGGCTCCATGTCGCCCCCTTCCTAGGCCTCGCCACGTCCCACCGCCACGGTGCTCTCGGCGCAAGCGTGGTCAACGTGGTCAAGGAATGGCTTCCATCGACGTGGATCAGACGTGGAGAGGCTAACACTGGGTCCACGGGCCGCAGCAAGGAAGTGCCTCCTTATTACGCCGCGCAAAATAATTATTCCTCCACTCGACAATGGGGACCCACCGGACGGGCCATCGATGAAGCGAAAAAACGCTTCCCCTGCTGGGGACCCACCATTACATCTTCGCACACAAGGAAGTGCGTCTCAAAAAAATGATTCGCCTCGACCGGCTGGGACCCACCACTACATCTTCGCATGCAAGGAAGTGCGTCCAAAAACGATTCGCCCCGACCGCTGGGGACCCACCAGCTACATTTTCGCATGCAAGGAAGTGCCTGACAGTCGGGACCCACCTGGTCAAAGCGTACGTAGCGTTGTCATTCTGGTCACGAACGTGTACATACATATATACTGGTTGATGTAGAGGCGCACATGTGTCGTAGTAGAGGCGCGCACGTAGCATGTGAACATACGTACAGCGGCCAGTGTGCAAGAAAGTAAATACGGCCACGTATGTGTACATACGGGCGGGTTCTCGAATGCCTACTCGCGCATACGTACGGCCATGGCTCGTGTACATGGCTGGGTTGGAACGGACAAACAGCGTCGTCGTCGTGTTCATGGGGAGCCAACCGGCTGGGTCAAAACAGAATGCGTCGTCGTGTTCATCGGGAGGGCTTGGACGGAACAGGCGATGGAAACAAGGCTGGCGCATTACGTAACGAGGAAACAGCCTTGTGTTCGATCGCCACGCTCAAACGGGATCCTGTTCATCGAGGGGTGCCGCATACCGCAATCGAGGAAACGGACCTCCTATGGTCAAAACGGGGGTCCTGATGATCGGGAGGGGTGTGGCGTACCGCAAAACGGACAAAACGGACCTCCTACGGTCGAAACGGGGGTCCTGTTGATCGGGAGGGGTGTGGCGTACCGCAAAATGGACGAAATGGACTTGTGTTGGAGCGCTACGGTCGAAACGGGGGTCCTGTTCATCGGGAGGGGTGTGGCGTACCGCAAAATGAGACTCCACGGGATACTGTTCATCTCCACCGTCGACCTCCTCCAGCCTCCACGGGCTACCGTCGACTCCTCCAGCCTCCACGGGCTCCTGTTCATCTAGCCTCCACCGCGTGCTACTCCACCGCCATCGCTCAACCACCCTCCACGGGCACCCCTCCACCGCTTCATCGCTCATCCAGCCTCCACACCACAGGTCCTGTTCATCCAGAGGCAACGCCACCGCCACCGCTCATCCAACCCTCCCCGGCCCCCATAGCGCTCATTGTTCATCCAGAGGCAGCATCGATCGGCTTCGATTAGCAGCAGATGGCGAAGAATCGCTTCGATCAGTTCGATTAACGACCATCGATCGATCGCTCGGGTTCGATAACGGTAGCCCTAGCCGCAATCGTTCGGGTTCGATTAGAGCCCAACGCCTCGCTTCGGGTTCATTAGAGCCAACGCCTCACACACCGCAGCGTGCAGTGTATGCGAGAGAAGCGTGCATCGCCGCCCCCGACCTCCCACCGTGAACCGAACTCCCGAAATTTTCCTCGCCTCGCTTCTACCACGGTTTTTCCGTCATGGACGGCCCAAAGAATGTCATGCAGTTGCGTCTCCGGCCCTCCCTGTGACTTAAAAGCCCATTTTCTTTCATGATTTTTTGTCATAGAAGTAGGAGCCCACCACATCTATGATGATATCGGGTTTTGTCACAATTATCATCATAGAAGTGTCATATGTATGACAGAAAAAAAATTCGTTCGGCCCAAAATGTCACGGATGTGTCTTTTTTTTGTAGTGATGCTTAGTATCATGTAGTACTTTATTTATTGCCATGTATGACACATAGTAGCATAGCATTTATTATGATATGGTATCATGATATGATATTCAACTCTCTCTTTCTTCATTTAATTCTATGACACCTCATCAAAATTGCCTAGTTGGCATGCATGATATAGCTATGATACTACCATTGCAACTAGCCTTAGCAAATAAATATTAAGTTCTCTCGTTTTCCTCTCCACCTTGGTCACCTAGACGGAGGGAGTATACTGTACAATTTAAAAGTAGAGGGCGAGGCTTTTCCTGCGCGGTAGGCGGGGCAGTTCCGCCTAGTCAGTTCGACAGAGACGCGAGAAGATGAGGGAGTAGGCTGCTGCAAACGTAGGGTTGTGTGATTTGATAGCGAGTTACTGCTGGATAGGTGGGGCCCCGTGATTTGACTTGCCATTATCATTTTAATCAAGCGCTACGACCCGTGAGTCTCCCAATTCTCGACCACCTCCATACAGGTGCCTCTCCCAATGCTCCACCATGTAGTAGAGGTTGGCTCTTGCATGAGAGCCCACTTCTCCACTTTTTCTTTGCCTCTCTTTCCTCCACATATGCAAAAATGCCATGTACAGCGCACTATTGTACTTACTTGCTCCTACAGGTGCTAAGCTTGCCACATAGACATAAAGTATGATGTGGCAAATTAATTAAGAAGAGAGAGACTAGTTTGGTGACCCAAGGAAGAAACGGTGCTAAGGGCGTGTACCTAGGTGAAAAGTAAATTTTGAGTCTATAGCTAATTAAATGAAGCAAACTTAGCAACAAAAAACTACTAATAAGCACCTATGCATTGGGGACTTGATTTCTAAGCCATTTAATGCCCTTAGCACCTCATCTAAGCACCATTTCAATTGAAGAGGTCACTCCTTGGCAAATGCAATAAATACTACTCCCTCTGTCCCATAATATAAGAACATTTTTGGCACTACACTAGTGTCAAAAACATTCTTATATTATGGGACGGAGGGAGTACGAAGAAAGAGATAGAGAGAAGTAAAAAGATAAATACACATATAGCCAACCTTATAGCTAACCTTGTTGTAGTATGAGTGACTAAGTGATGACATGCCAACATCAGATAGCCTAACGCAGCGTGTTAAATCTCCAAGGGCGCCGATCGGCGAAATGACGCGACGGTCGTGGTAGGCGCGACCATGATACGGACTTGCCGGGCAGCCCTTGGATCTGAGATCGAACGGTCGCATGCTAAGTTGCTGAAAATTTGCGTAATAACCCTCCAGGATAGGATATTCACCCATAGGTCTAGAATCACGCCATGCAACCGCTCGATCTCGCATCCAAGGGCTCGGAAGCCCGTATCATGGGAGAATGGAAATCCACTACCATGTCGTTCACATCGCTGGTAGTTCGCTCCTACTGCCCCTCGCACGCCCTTTAATATTATGGCGGTTCGCTTCCTAGTCGCCACGCCCTTTCACATTACGGCAGCTCCACTAATCCTAACCCTCCTCCCAAATCCATGGCGTCCCAAATCTCCATGATCGGGCGGTGAGTACAAGGTTAGAACCATCACCGGCAATGAGTTCAACGTCATCTACACCCGCTCTTCTCGCGACGGTGAAAGGATGCCTTTCGCTCGTGACGCATGTTCGAAAACTCAGATGATGAGTGGGTCACTGGGCTAGATGTTGAGTACACCACAGTCTTGGGACGAGAGAAAGATCTAAATGAGGAAGAGAGGAAGAAGCCCGCCGTGATCCAGGTTTGTGTGCATGACTTATGCTTGGTCTACCACATATGACATGCCGACGTTGAATGCCTGGATTTTAAGAACTTCCTCAAGAGCAACCTAGCCAAATTCATTACCGTAGACTTTACGAACGACAAAAAATCCTGGGTCGGATAGGCCTCGTTGTAGGCAACCCCTTCGACCTCCAGAAGAATCGGTTGCTGCCTCCAGTGGCCAGCCTTCAATGCTGACCCTGGCAGGAGCCATGGTTCATCCTTCGTACGGTAAACTGGAGAAACCTCAATACACATTTCATCGTCATGCATGGCAGCGGAATGTACTAGATATAGACCACATCCACTACACTGCAATGGATGGCTACCTTTGTTTCAATATCTACAAGGGTTGGATGAAGAGCAAGAGCCAAGTGTGCGGTTCAAGCAAAGAAGTATCGGCCAAGAGGAAGAGGGACAAGGACGAAGTCGAGGACGTGGGCAAGGACTCCGAATAAGGTGGCAGTGTCGTTGCTCATGGTGGTTCTAATGCATTGTCTACCGGAATAGTTGCAAAGTTTAATTTCAGGTGTGCTTAGTTTAATTTGAGGGGTGTGTTGTCGAGCCGCCAATGTAACTATGTTATGTTTCTTCTCGTTACTTTAACTCTTCAAGACGCATACATACTAGTATTTCTTACATTTCATCTTTTAGTTGGTATAGTACTACCACTGCTTTCTTCACATTATATACGTATAATATATATGGCCAACATCATATAGCCAGCAGTTTAGTTGTCAAAGAATTTCTGTGGTGCTTAGTTTTGTTAAAGAATTCGTGGTGCTTAGTTTTATTTGAGGGGTGGGTTGTCTTTGGACACCATTATTGTGACTAGCCTTTTTAATAGTACTATATGCATAATTTGGCGACGAGCGCTCTCTATATGTACCACCTTTTTTTCAATTTCAAGTTTTGCTCCATGGCGCAATCCATTGATACTACTATTGTACAAAAGTCGAGTATATACATTTTTTAAAAGGCTAGAGGGCGGGGCAGTTTAGCTTGGTCGGTTTCACAAGAGGCGAGGGCCTTTGTGATTTGACGGCTCATTACTGTTGTCAAATCGAATAGTACTGCGCCGCCCGTTGCACGCCTGGCTGAACACGCCTCCTCGCCTCCATTAAACCCCTCTGTTAAACCCGCATGCAAACCGAGAATCCTACCCGGCCACACGTCCGTTCATGAGCAGGCCGGAATTAAACAGAACACCGGCCGAGCTCCTCCCGTCCGCCCTCAGTTTAAACGAGGCTAGACGCCATCCAAGCTCCTACCGTCCGCCCTCTATTTACACGAGGCCGCATGCATAAGGCAAGAATCGCACCCCTCCGCCGCTCCCCCATCTCCTCCTTCACGATTTTCTCCACTCTTCCGATGGCTTCCGAGGAGCCATTCTCCGGCATATTACCCGGCTGGGTGGCCCGCCGAGCCCTCCGAATACGGGCGACGCCACTTGGTGCTTCACCAACCGCGCTTGTCTCGACGGAGCCAGGTGCCGCCCCAAGCAGGCACGTGGTTCAGCAACTCGCCGCTCCAGTTCAGCTCGATGAGGAGTGGCGAGTTGCTCCATGCCGGCACGGCGGCGAGCACACCAGTACGGGCGTCATCGCTGTCGTGTTGTACCGAGCCACAAGTGTCTGCGATGGCCGCGCCTCCCATGTCTGTGGGCACGCCTCCGTGCTCATGCAGCGGCCATGCGGCAGAGATAGCCGGTGTGTGGAGAGCGACGAGTCGGTGGCCAGCTTCTCCGTGTCCGCCGCCACCATCGAGGAGAAGTAGAACACGGGAGGCCGCCGCCACTTGGGACCCATGAAGGCCACCACCAAGGCGACGACTGCGCATTCATGTGGTTTCTTTGCTGCTTCGTCTCTTCCGAGGACCTTCGTCGACCCCGCAAGTGTCTGACGGACATGAGGAAGACAAAGGGATCCATGGCGACCATTTAGATTATGTACTCCCTCTCAAATGGGCGGAAATTTTTGTTCTAAGAATGGATAAATTGTATGTATCTATAACTAAAATAAGTCTAGATACATCCATTTCTAGGACAAGTATTTCTGGACGGAGGGAGTATTAATTATACCAAGAGAGCCGGATTGGCACCGCTTAGTTCATGTAAATGTAATGAAATCCATCATGTTTATATGAAGATCCAGCTCTTTTATATGAAATCCTTCATGCTTATATGAAATCAGTCCGTGTTTGCACCGAATTTCATCCGTTGGTTAGAGTTGCGAAAATGTATGTCGTCATTTGGCGTTTGATGTCGCCCTCCACGGAAGGAAGCGGAGGAAATTTGCCGCTGCCGTTGGAGATTCTCTAATCTTGGAAATAATAGAGTGACATCCAATCCATTTGAGTTAATTGACCGTATGATTGTCCCTCTATAAAAGTTAATTGCATGTACAAAGGTACACATGACTTGCGTGGTGGCTACAGCTTCGTACAGAAAGTTAAAAAGAAACAAGTCCATCCTTAATCTCGTATTCTAAGTACTCTGTGGGTTCCACTGTCAGTACAGTAGCGAAAGAAGTATATATTGAATAAGTAATATATAATATAAAAATCTAAAGTTAAAAGACAGAATTCGAACTCATGTTCAAGGCTATGCAGCATCCCGGCGCTAACCAAGTCCAAAGACATTTTTATTGTAGACCATGCTGGAGATATATCTCCATGTCTACTCTTATACTCCATTCGTTCCTAAATATTTGTCTTTTTTAGATTTCAAATGGACTACCACATACGGATGTGTATGTAGACATATTTTAGAGTGTAGATTCACTCATTTTACTCCGTATGTCTTTTTAGGAAGGGGTCAGATTTCTCCTTGATTTATTTATGAGGTATCCAGATGGCACTGCACCGCCAAGAAAAGAGGGTAACATCAAAATTATGGACTAATTTTTTGAGTATGTTGGTAAGGTCCGGTCATAGTCACTTGTTGAAATTTCTAAAGATGAATATTTCTCCGTTCGAAATACTTGTCATCAAAATGGATAAAAGGAAATGTATCTAGACGTGTTTTAGTTTTAGATACATCTCTTTTTATCCATTTTGAGGACAAGTATTTTCGGATGGAGGGAGTATTTAGGAACGGAGGGAGTAGAAAACAGAGTTGGTGATGATGGTGTGCATGCCATCCTGCGATATAGGCCATCGGATTTATATCTAATGGATAGGAAATAAACTATGGCAATTTTGCAAAAATATACCCACACGCCTCTCCACGTTCGCAAATAAGGCCTTCCCTCATTCAGCCTTTTCTCTCACAAGATAAACTACTCATACAAGTGCATCTTGATGTTCCGTGCAACGCACGGGCAGCTAGCTAGTTTCTTTTAAAATAGTTGCTGCGATAATTGGGTTGAAGTGATATATTTTATGTCTGCCCCGAATGATTTAAGATTCACTAGTAGTAACAAAGGAAAGGTTGCCTTGTTAATTAACAGAAAACAGGGTGAAAACTATCACATGAGGCCAGTAAAAACAAGGCACACTGGGTTCAGCGTCATCGCTACTACAGTGCACGCCGAGAAGTCTACATATCGAGGGGGCTACCGAGAGAGGCACCGAGACACAATGTTTGAGAGAGAAACCAATTGACAAATTATGATCAGATCGAGTTATCACCCTTCTGTTGTCATTGTTGGGGGGGGGAGGGAGAGAAAGACGACGAGAGTGTGCTGTGAGTAGGCACAGAGGCACAACTAGCGAGTGTGTGTGTGTGTGTGTTTGAAAGAGGAGTAGATAGATTATTATCAAGATCGAGGTGCCACCCTACTCCTTCGGTGTCGGGTAGTGTGTGTGTGTGTGTGTGTGTGTATGTTTGAGAGAGAAGCCAATCGATATATTAGTATCAAGATCGAGGTGTCACCCTACTCCTTCGGTGTTGGGAAGTGTGGGTGTGTGGGTGTGTGGGGGGCAGTGACACTCACATATCTCTACTCTTATAAAAAACAGAGTTGGTGATGATGGTGTTCCTGCCATCCTGCAATATAGGCCATCCGATTTATATCCGACGGATAGGAAGGAAAATATGGCAATTTTGCAAAAAGATACCCACACCCCTCTCTGCATTTGCAAATAAGGCATTCCCTCGTTCATCCTTTTCTCCCACAAGATAAACTACTCATACAAATGCATCTCGATGTTCCGTGCAACACATGGGCATCTTGCTAGTAGGGAGAAGGAGTTTGTGTGACACATATCTAGCTATATTAAGGGATAGGTAGATAGCATTTGTGCGAGGCATACTTAAAGCATCACGAAGATAAACAAACGGAGTGCATGCAAGTGCCGGAAAAAATGAAGCGAGAAACAATGTGCGCACGCGTGCGTGTGTGTGTGTGTATGTGTCTGTGTGTGTGCGTGTGTGTGTGAGAGAGAGAGAGAAATCTCAAAACAAAAGGTGCTCTGTTAGAATCCCATTGTATGTATTCATATGGTTCCGGAACTCAAGTTAACCTTAGGCATATGTGTGAGAGACATTATTATACTTTGAGATATTAGTGGTTATGGGTGAGCGGAATTAAAGGGGTGGGCGTGTTAGACAGAGAGAGCGTGTGTGTTTCTGTGTGAGAGACTTGTAGGACGGGGTAGAAAGACGAATTTAACCTTGACGGAGGGAGAGAAATATACGAAGTGCGCGTGTGTGATTCCGATGCCCACAGGGAAATGATATATGTATGCGTTTTAGAGAGATTGCACACTTCATTCACGTATCACTATATAGCAATCGTGGACGTGCATCTCTTGAACATAAGTCAATATCTACTTCATATCATGGCCAAAGGTACAATATCGATTCAACACTATAAAGATTGGACACTCACATATCACATTTTTTTCTATTTAAATAAACCTTTTCAGTTGTGCATGCCAAAGTTGCAGTGATGTTTCTTCAAACAACCAATGTAGCTATCATGTACATGCACCATTGTTACTCTTGCATTAAAATTCATTAGTCTTGGATGATTTAAGTTTCTATTTTGAAGTAATATATGTAATATTCATATATGAATTCAACGGCACGCATAATTTATGAAATGGAGGCCATGTAATCATATGAGGTAACACTTTTAAGTAGCGGACTACAAGATCCATTTCTTTTTGTGCGCCTCTACACTAACATGTCAATGCATTATGTTTAAAGTAAATAACCAATGGCACTAAATTATCTGTTTACACGAGAAATACATAGGCTGAGCGTTTGATCCCTTTTTTGTGAACGCGCCACTACACCCATACGATTGGCCGCTACCGTGAACGCCCAAGTTATGGGCGATCGTCCCGAAGTTATTGTCTTTTTTCTTGGGTGGACTTCACACCGCTTATTAATCACGACGCGTGACCCGTGTACACAGTCTAGCATGACCTTCCCGTTAGCACGGTCCAAAATTAGTTGAAACTGGATACGAACGATCCCGCGGGCGGCAAAATCTCATGCCTCCTTCTAAAATTTCCGCCACCTTAGTCTTTAGCATGCGAAATTCCCCTTTTGTCCTTGGTGCACGGAGACCAACAAGCTACAATACCGCCCTCATCTACATAATAGGTCGGGGCTGCTTTGGTAACTTCCGTTCCCCCACTACACGGCACCCCCATTTCCTCTCCCTCCCGCAAAAAACGACTAACTCCACAAAGACTAGAGCATCTTACATCACGCCGTCTGCATTTCATCGCCTCTTTCGCCTTCCCTCTCGAAACCCTAGATCGCTCATCCATCGGTGTACCATAGCCCATTCATCGCCAGTGGCGTCCACCTCATCGGATCGTCATGCGCGCCACATCTACCCCTCCCACCTCCCATAGAAACAAGTAGATCGCTCATCCACCACTGTATTCACAGCCCATTCAAGTCCGGCCTTGTCCACGGCGCCGGATCTGCTTCACCGGTACTCTCATCAACCGCCACAAGATCTGCAGCTGCTCATTCAGATTCCCCAATCAAGACGCTTCGTCCACACCCCCCGGAGCCGCCCCACGGACGCCCCCGTCGACGGCCTCTGATCCTCTTCGCCGACACCTTCTTCAACCCTACCGGAGCCGCTTCGCCGACACCATCGTCAACCCTACCGGAGTAGCTTCGCCTACACCATTCTCAACCCTACCGGGGCCGCTTTGCCAACTCACAAGTCCACAGCCTCAGATCCGCTTCCTCGCACCCTCATCCAACCTACCGGAGCAGCTTCTGACGCCCCGTCCACGGCCGCAGATCCGCACCGTCGACACCATCCTTAACCCAACCACCGGAGCAGCTTCTGACGCCCCATCCACGGCCGCAGATCCGCATCGTCGACACCATCCTTAACCCAACCACTGGATCAGCTTCTGACGCCCTGTCCACGGCGCAGACCCGCATCGTCGACACCATCCTTAACCCAAAAACCGGATCAGCTTCACCTACGCCCTCGTCCACGGCCACAGATCTGCTTCGCCCACACCGTAGTCCACTCTACCGGAGCCGCTCCACAAACACCCTACTCGACGGTACTAGATCTCCTTACCGGACCCCGACAGCCAGCGCAGCGTCATCACCCTTGATGTTTCTAACCTGATTACCACTGCTCGAGAGATGCCAAGCACACCGCCACGGCCTAGGTACTTGTCACCTTTAAACCCGGCCCAAAGATCACCGCCCGATGTACTTCAAATATACTAACCGGTCATTGTTACTGTTATGCAGCCGGCAAAAACTACAAGGACGATGTTTCTTCCGGATCTAACAGCTTGGCCAACCAAGATCCTGGACCGAGGCATTGCTGTGATCTTGTAAGTGCGCCCTCTCTCTTGTATTGTTCTCAGGCTCGCCAAATAAGCTTTGCTAGGATTTTCGACCAAGAATCCCTTTGTGCGCATAATGATTTCTACTATCGGGTCGCTAAATTAGATATGTAGATGTCATACATGATACTACCTCGTACCTCTCTGTTCCTAAATATAAGTCTTTCTAGAGATTCCACTATAGGCTACATACGGAGCAAAATGAGTGAATCTACACTGAAATGCATCTATATACATCTGTATGTGGTCCATCTTTGGAACTCTACATAGACATATATTTAGGAACAGAGGCAGTACATTACACAAAATCGTAGGTGGCATGTAGGAATTCCAGTGCACTACATTAGGCTCCCTTAGAGTGCCTGCTAGTCCAGCACACAGAGTCATGGCTAGTTTATGCTATGCACACAATCGTTAAGTGGTGGTTTAAATATGCGCAAGGGATATGCAATGTAGTATCATGTAGAGATGTCTGAAATTAGCCGTGTCAACTTGCAGATAGGTTACACAATGAAAAAGTACAAGATGTATGTGGCAATTTCATGGAACATCGCAAAAAAAGGAGAGGCAGCGGTGAGCCTATACAGTGTGCTATGGTATGTCACTCCTCCATTGCAATCATCGTGACATGTTATTTGTATATCAGTTCTATTAGCCAAGTTTCTTAGGGACAGTTATTACGAGTTATCCTAAGAAAATAAGCACATGTGAATATAAGCTCCATGTAATAAGCCAACCAGTTCTTTTCATTGCATTTTCAGCTTATCTTTGGTATGCTGAGTGGAAAGTCTAGATTGCATTATATTTTTTCATTTTGCTGCCCATATGAAAATTAATTTGACTTGCAAACATCACAAATTGAACCCAATGCAGTAATTAATATGATAGGAAAACAGATCATCACTATTTGCTCAAAATGCAAATACAAAGATACCATCTACTTGGCACAATCTACTTTGGTCAATGTTTTCCATAGAGATCCCATTGCCTAATTTAAACAAAGAACGCATGACCCACATTTAAATGAAGAACAATTATTTATTGAAATTCAGTGGTCCAAGTGACTGGTTATTATCATATAGTAGCACCACCTGAAAGCATCACATAGCAGCAGCAGCTCATAGCAACTCATCATACAGCAGCAGCGTGCAATTCATCATATACCAGTAGCAGCTCATAGCGATTCATCATATAGCAGCAGCAGGAGCAGCTCATAGCAATTCATCATATAGCAGCAGCAGGAGCAACTCATAGCAATTCATCATATAGCAGCAGCAAGAGCAGCTCATAGCAATTCATCATATAGCAACAGCAGGAGCAGCTCATAGCAATTCATCATATAGCATCAGCAGAAGCAGCTTATAGCAACTCATCATACACTACTAGGAAAAGGGCTATAGATGATATGGACACTAATGGCGCACCAGACATGTGGTGCGCCACTACTATATACTAATGGTGCACCATGTGTTGGTGCGCCATTAGTGTCCAAATACTAATGGCGCACCACATCCACGGTGCGCTTTTTTCAAAAAAAAATCAAAACTAGTAATGGCGCGCCGGGGGAGTGAACTAGTAATGGCGCACCACTCCCATGGCGCGCCATTAATAACTTGGCCCAAAAATTCCACTGAATGCACCCCCCCCCTTGGACCGCCTTTTCAGTTTAAAAAAATAAAATAAAATGATGGAAATGTCAAAAAAATAAAAGAAAATAAGTTTCCCATGTGATATGTGGTCTAGTTGTTGGGAAAATTTACAAATATGAATTTCGACTTTATTTGCAAAATCTCTCTGGAATTTGTAAAATGGGCATAACTTTTGCATACAAACTCGGATTAAAAAGTTTTTTATATGAAAACTCATCTACTCGAAAAGTTACATCTGAATTTAACGGGGGAACCCGGTTAAACATTTTCAAAATCCTCAAAAACCTAACAGAAAAAAGTTACGGGGCTTTCAAGATCTAGAGGCAAAAAAATTCAAAAAAAATTCAAACTTACTAGTGGCGCACCGTTTGCTAGGTGCGCCACTAGTAACAGAAAAAAAATAGTTTCAATTTTTTTTTTGAATTTTTTTTTAAAAAATGATACGTAATATGACCGGTAAGTTTGAAATATTTTTCAAAATTTCATCATACTCATGAACATAAACAAAGTCCTAGACATCAACAAGGTTTAATAGGATTGATATGACAGATATATCAACAAGTGCGTGTTAAGTGAGGTGGTGCTGGGATTGGATAGAACTGCGAAGTTAAGCGTGCTCAGGCTGGAGTAGTGGGAGGATGGGTGACCTTCCGGGAAGTTTGACCACTTAGTGCGATTTGACTTGAGATTAAGCATAGTGACCCGAGATTAAGAAAAACAAAAAAAATAATTTGAAAAAAAATTCTGAAAACATATTTGAAAAAAAATTGTTAGTAATGGCGCACTTCTATGTGGTGCGCCATTAGTAAGTCAGATAGTAATGGCGCACCGTGGGCTATACTAATGGCGCACTGCCCGGTGCGCCATTAGTATCTGGTATACTAATGGCGCACCTGTGGTGCGCCATTAGTAAAAAATTCTAATAGGTGCGCCATTAGTAAAAAATTCTAATGGTGTGGTGCTAGTGGCGCACCTGTAGTGCGCCATTAGTAGGCAAAACAGGTGCGCCACTAGCAGGCCTTTTCCTAGTAGTGATATAGCAGCAGCAGCTCATAGTAATTCATCATATAGCAGCAGTAGCAGCTCATAGCAATTCATCATATAGCAACAGCAGGAGCAGCTCATAGCAATGCATCATATAGCAGCAGCAGAAGCAGCTCATAGCAATTCATCGTATAGTGGATCAGAATGAAAATTTAGCAAAAAAAATCAGAGGAGATCCTCACCTTGTTGGATGAGCTCATCCTTCAACAGCACCTCAAGGCCATGGCCGGGGAGGAGGAGGGGAATAAGGTGCCTTGACCGCAGTGTGGCATCACCAGAAGTTGTGCAAATACCACGGAGTAGTGCTGGACGAACCACAAAGTGGAGCAAACTGGAGACCATGAGAATGAGGGGCGGCGCCAAAGGGAGGAGCAGCCAGGAGATTTTCCCTCACCTGCCGCCATGTAGCCTAGCTGGACATAGCATCGCCGAGGACCAGGCCAGATGGGACCAAAGTGGCGACGGCTCACCGGAGGAACCCTAGTGCCGCAGTGTGGGATCAAGGTAGAGGGAAAGGGAGAGGAGATGCAAGCGGCAGGACAATGAACGCTATGCGTGTTTGTTTTACTCGAGGGTCGTGTGACTCAAGGCCGCCAGCTTGCATTTTGAGTGTAATATAGGCGTAAAATGAGTCATTTCACTATTCCCCTTCCCTTCAATTTTTAGCGAGGTTCTTCCCGAAACACCCCCCCCCCCTCCAAAGCGAAATTAGTTAAGCCCAAGCCCATAACTCAAAAATGACTTCTTTACATCTTTTATGGCTTATTTTGACAATAAGCCCTGAAAAGGCGGAATCGAACTGGCCCTTAACCTGCAATTCGATTATGCGTGCAATTCTATACACATCATATAGTGTACATTTAGGCATAACCTAATACATGTGCATTCCATTGTAGAATCTGTAATATGCAATGTTTATGTTAGTTCATACATTGCACATGATGTTTAAATGCCCCTTAAATCTGGTCAGTCAAGTGATGGTCTTTAAGCCTCCTTCTTTGCTTCTTTTCTTGATATGTATGATTTGCTCACACATCTATTCAATTGCTTGTTTGCATCAGCCAGCCATACTAGGACTGTTTGCTTTGATTACTTGTTGTTCTTGACCTAACACTCTAACAGACCTTGTCAACGATTTAAACACTAAGGGCTACTATAGTGGGGCCTTGTCTAACTCATAGGTGACATAAAGGTTTGGTTGTACAGTAAAGTAGGCTCTCCTAGAGTACCTGGAGATCCAGTTCGAAGGTATGCCTAGTTTTTACATAGTGCGCATATAGTAAATGCTCATTTCATTGTGTGCAAGTGCAAGAGATGCGGCATGTTTCATTATGTGGTGTTGTTTTGTTATAATTTCATCCTTTTGTGTTCACAGACTGGAAAGTATGCACATTTATCTTCCAAGGGGATGATTAACTAGTTTGTGTCACCTTGCAGAGGGGGTGCAATGAAGATAAGATTGAGGCTCTCCCTCTCCTAGGCGACTCCCTCTCCGCCGGTGGCCACTCCGGCCCCGGCGGCCACCCCTCCTGCCACTGGCCACTCCGACGGTGACAGCCACCACTCCCCCATGGATAGTCTTCTCCATTGGGATTTCTCCCCTGGTTTGGCGATTGAATCTCAGGTATGTGACAACTTCCAATCTACGGTGCACTTTTCACCGGCCAACCACAGATCTGTTAAGGAATTCTTCCTCGTGGTTTCATTCTCTTCGGCTTCATTCCCGTTAACAGAAGAATCTGTGGCTCTTGCCTTACAATCTTGTATTGGAGGAATCAGTTCGGGGTTTAGGGTTTTCAGGCTCAGTGATCGTTGTTTTCGGTTTTCTGTGGCTTCCAACCGAGTTGGTCATTTCATTTATGGGCTTAATGATCGCATTTGGCCAGATTTCATCTGTCATTTTCACCTCTTCTGTAGTGATCTTTCATCTCTTGATTATTCGGATAATCATTGGCATGTGGATGAGCATCTTCCTGAGGTGAGGCTACAACCAATTGCGGTCAGATCTAATTGGCTTCGGGATCAGCAGCGGATGATAAATTCTAATTCCTCAAAGCTGTCGGCGACGAGCCTGCATACCTCGTCAGCCGTCGAGACTATTCCCTTTGGAAAGTTTAACTTCCCTATTATTTCGGATCCTGATTTGCCTATTCGGTTGGTTGATTTTGTTGTCAATCACAAGGATATCCTGCCTAGTGCTAAAACCTCCTTTCAGGGCCCACGGTTTAGAGAATCTTATTGGCAGTCTGTCGGGGAAGCTGATCGTGTCCCGTGAACACCTATGGGACCTGGTCCCTTGTGGTTCGGAGGGGGGCGGAGAATGCACAAAGAGCGGATCGAAGCGATGCACACGAGCAGATTTACCCAGCTTCGGAGCTCTTCGGAGAGATAATACTCCTACTGCTGCTTTGTGGATTGTATTGTGTTCTTGCTAGGGAGTAATGGGAGCTACAAAACCTAGCCTGAGTGAGTGTGGTCTCGAGTGAGTCGAATGAACTAAGCCGGAGCCGAACCGAACCCTTTCTACGTTGCACTTGGGCCTCCTTTTATAGGCACAAGGGGTCACCACAGTGGCAAGTAGACAAGGGTAGAATAGTAAAACAGAGGTTGGTACACCGCTTTGTACAAAGGTACAGTAATCTATACCTAACTCTGACAGCAAGGGACAAGAGTCATAAATGCCCGTCTCAGTCGCCTGAACAGTGTAACAGGGACCGTCAAGTGCGCCTCCGTTCGCCACGATGGCAGCTTGTCAGCGCCGCTTATCGCCGCTCCCCGCTGGCTGCACAGCCCATTGACACGCGTGCTTGGGAAAGCCCCATGGCGACACGTTGGCGGATGAGCTGGAGCGGAGATGAAGAGAGGTTACCTGCCGCGGCAAGCGCCTTGCCGCGGCAAGGTTCTTGTCGCGCTCGGGAGCTTGTCGCTCGCCAAGCCTTCCCGGCAAGCTCCTCTTGCAGGGGTCTTGTTTCCTTCGTGCCTTGAGTGGCCTTCCCGGCAAGCTCCTCTTGCCGGGGCCTTGTTTACTTTGTTCTTGAATGGCTCCAAAGGAGCCGCTGAGGACCTTGGCGGTCACCAGGCCAGCCCTGCCGCGGGGTGCTGCAACTGCCCATGCACGAGTTCGGGATACTAGGGTACCCCTACTCTAGTACAATCGGCAGAGCCTCGGCTCGGGCCACACACGGCGCCAAGCTCATGGGCTAGGCCCAAAACAAAGGCACGGGCACGCGCCTGGATCACGCAGTTATTCGCTTCGGACCCACCACGTCCCCCACGAACGGCACGTTCTGGACGTGGCGTCGTGGGAGAGATCGTGGGGGCTTTCTTTAATGGAAAAACCAGAACGCCCGTCCCCTCCCCCCCCCCCTTATAAGCAGGGGGAACAGGGGCAGGACGCCCACTTGCCATTGCTGTCACATCAGAAACCACCGCCGCTCCCCTTTTCTCCTCAAGTTCAAGGAAAGCGACGCTCCGCCCCCCCTATTGCCACCGGCGCCACCAACGCCGTCGACCTCCTCCACCATCTCTCTCCATGGCTCCGAAAGCCGACAAGGGGAAAGGCGTGAAATCGGCCGAGGCGCAGCGGCTCGTGGCGCTGCGGAAGGAGCGGGCTCTCTTCGATCCCCTGCTTGACAGGAAGGAGCTGCGGGAGTTGTATTACCTTTTCTGGTCGACGGAGACGCGGGCGCTCCCGCGCACGAGGGTGATCTCCGCCGCCACATCCGAGAAGGTTTCCATCGGGTACCCTTTCTTTGCGCTTTTCTTCCATCAAGGGCTCTGCCGCCTTTTTCAATTCTTTATGCGATGTCATGAACACATATGGCCTCCGCCTCCTTGATTTCACCCCCAACGCCGCCCTCACCATGGCCGTTTCGCACACCTCTGTGAGAACTTTGTCGGGTCCACCCAAATGTCGCACTCTTCCGCCATTACTTCACGCCCGCCAGAGAGAGGAGAGCCGCTTGCCGGAGGAATTGCATGGACCTCCAGGATCGGCAAGAAGGAAGCATATCTTGACGGAGAGCTGTGCAGCAAGTGGGAGGAGTGGAGAGCTGACTGGTGTTGGATCTTAGAGGAGGAGCCACAGCCTTTTACTGCCCTGCGCCAAACTCCCATAGTGTGCGGCAATGATTGGAGCAACTTGGCGCCGGAGGATGCCAAGTTGAAGATTGTCGTGACTAGGATCTTGCACCTCAGACATGCCGGGCTCACCGTAGGAGCAGTTGGCGCGGACTTCCTTCGCCACAGATTGCGCCTTTGCAGGAGAGAGGAGGCCTGCTTGGGAGTTCCAAAACGCGGCCCGGACATCATGAGGCTGCGCCGGTCTCGAATCGAACTTTACCGTCTTGGAGCTAGATGGCATGCTGCGGAGCTGTTCAAGCTCGATGCAGATCACCCCGAGTGGTTTATGTTGTCGAGGGGAGTCGCTCCCTTGTGCAACAACTGTCGCTTGACCGCATCCGCTGCGATGATGCTGCCAGCGATTCCCATGGAATCGCTCCAACCGGCAGAGCCCGCCGACGACGCTGCAGCAGTTCTTCGACGACTTGGAAGAAGTGCCAATCCGCGCCGACGAAAGCGTAAGCGGCTCACCCGCGACACCACAGAGCAAGAGATGGCGCAGACGCCACAAGGTTGGAGGAGGCGGCAGCTGCGCCGCCGCCGGCGTGTTTGGGTTCATCGTCGAGGAGGCGGAAACAGCCGAGGCGGCAAGCCTTGCCGACCGAGAAGAGCTCGCCGGTGAGGAGGAGCAGGCCGAGCCCGACGCCGACCCGGACGAGCCTGCCGGGGGCGCCTCCCGTCCGCCCGTCAAGTAGCTTGCCGCGGGAGGAGCCCGCGGCCCCACCAAGAAGACGCCTCCGCAAGACCGGAGAAGTGGCGGGGCGGCAGACGGCCCAACAGCCTCGCCGAAGCGCTTCCACCGCTGCAAGCAATGTTGCCGCTGAGCGCCTCTGCCGCCACAAAGAACGGAGCGGGCCTTCGAGCCGCGCCCCGCACCCACCAAGCGCCCGAGGGGAGCCTACTCCTCCAGCTCGCCGCCCGAGCGGAATTTGACTTCTCCGCCTCAGCTCCGAGGAAGAAGAGGAAGAGTAAGTTCTTGCCGCTGTTACTTGTAATTCTTCAATTTATCGCTTGCCTTTGTATCTCGACTTGCTTCATTCTCGAGCTCTTTCCTTCTTCGTGACGCTGGCTCAGAGGGCGAGAAGAGGGCCAAGACCTCGGTGGTTGTCGCCTCGAGATGATTCCCCGTATGGCTGGGAGGCACGTCTGAGACTCCCTTGCCGGATCCGGCAACCCTTCAACAGGGCAGCCCCCAGCACAGCCCCCAGCGTAAGTATTTGATTCATTTCTTACGGTTAGGTATGCTTGGGTGCTCTTTCATCACTGATATCTCACTTGTTGAATTATGTAGGAGCAGAGCAGCCTCATCAGGAAGCACCGGAGGTCACTCCCGAAGTTCCGCTTGCTTCAACTACGCCGCCAAGGGAGAAGTCTCCGCCAAGGGAGTGCTCTCCGGCAAGGGAGGCCTCTCCGACAAGGGGAGCATCTCCGACAAGGGGCAGCGCCGACGAACCTCCGGTGGTGGAGACCGCGGCAACAGATCCTACTGCAGGTAATCTTCTTGTTTGAAAATCTCCCTTGGGTTCTCTTTTCTTCTGTTCTTCTTTTCGAACATTTGCTTGACTTGTTCTTTTCTTTCTCTGATCGTTAGATCCATCTGCCGGAGAGCCGATGGAGACTGAGGCCGGGCGAGAGGACGCCATGCAACGGCGACGACGCCGCCAATATGGAGGAGGAGGCCGGCCGACAGGTCCGCCGTGAGGAGGTTGCCAAGGCTGCCGGGCGCAGAGATCGGGAGGGTTTGGCGATCGACCGACGGCCCCCGAGGCCGCTGGAGCGCCAGCGCCACGCCGACAAATGATCCCCCGCCACCGACGCTGCACCAGTTCAAGAGCCCAGCCCGGCGCCCTATCTCAAGGCCGCGAAGGTGTCTTCATCAAGCTTCCATGGGTGTCAAGTTCTGTGGCACCGCCGAGGGGAGACCTTCGACGCTGAATCGCTCGCCTCCGGCCGGTTGCTGTCGCTGGTTGACGCCTCAGCAAAGAACAGCGGCGAGCCTGAGGAGGAGCAGCTATTGAAGACGTTGCTATCGCTCTACCGTGCCCGACAGGCTAAGTTGGAGTCGCGGGAAGCGCTCGTCGCGAGGGCGGGAGCTGACATGGAGAAGCGCGCAGAGGAGCTTCTGCGTGCCAACAAGGAAACTCTCCGGGATATAGCGAGCGCTGGAGCAGCTTGTCGAGAGCGCGGCCTTCATCTTGGAGAAGGCCGAGGTCGAGGAGCAGCAGAGGCTTGCCCGGCCAGAAGCTCTCCGCGCAAGAAGAAGGGAGGCTGGCGCAGCTGGAAGATCAACCTCGACAGCTACGAGGAAGATCTTGCCAGCGAGCAATCGATTGGCGGGCACTCCAGAGGCAAAGGACGCCATGGCCGCCGAGACCGCCAAGAAGGAATTAGAGACGAGGGTGGCTCAGCTGGAGTCCACCCTCCAGAAGAGCGCCGAGGAGGTCGCCGGGCTGAAGCGCGAGCGCGAGAAGGACGCCTACACTCTTGGCGAGTTGCGAGGTCGTTTTGCTGAAAAGATCAAGGAGCTCGACGCCGCCAAGGACTCCAAGGCGGATCTGGAGCTGAAACTGACCACCCTGACAGAGACGCTGAACGGCGCCAAGAAGCGGGAAACGGGCCTGCTGGAGAAGATTAAGGCCAATGAGGAGTCATATGTAATGCCGCGATCGCTTAGAATGATCTCGTAGATAGCATAATGCATCGGATGTAAGGTCTTGTGGACACTGCCGCCGCCATCCATAATGAGCCGATGGAGCTGGGATGGTGGATCTTGGGTACTCCACCGACGAGAACCTCCAACCCAAATAGCCAAGCTCAGCCTGTTCTTCAAGGGCGTGTTGACGGGTCTCCGCTCGGAGGAGGTCCCAAAGCAGTCGGCTGAGTCGCGCGCCAAATCAAGGCTGCCCTTCCGTAAGGTGCCGATGAAGGTGGCCTTCCACAACCCAGGCGTCAACTTCACCAACGTCCTCAAGTCCCTGCCTCCATCTGCTGACGTTAAAGCACTCAAGGCCCTTGTCGCACCCATCGTGGACAGGGTGAGCGGAGTCAAGAGGCTCGATGGCGACCGCGTGGACTAGGCCGCCAAGTTTATCTTTTCCTTCTCGCTGCTGATCATTTTTAGAAACAACTTATTAGATCTGCGACAAGTCATTTTTGTAATATACTCTATCTTAGGCATCAATTGCAATGTTATTCCCTTTACTCGATTTCTTCCTTTGTATGTTTGTGCCCTACGCTTTCAGGGAACTTGTCGGTGCGAGCACCTTTGCCGCGAGCGCTGAGTGCGGAACGTCAGCAGCCTGCTAGCGATGTTGCCTCCGACAAGCAACCTTGTCGCAACTAGTTGCAGCACGCTTAAGTTGTTGAGCGGACTCGAAACAAAGTAAGGGCGCAAGCTAGCCGCGAGTTGGTTCCTCCGTGCACGGGTTTTCCATACAAAGTACTATCGTTCGAGGAAGATAACTTGAAAATTTAAAAACTGATTGCTTAAACTTAGCAACTTAGCTTTTCTGTCGTTTGCTTCCCGGGAAGGTGATACTTCCTCGAGCGACACTTGGTGGCCCACACCATTATCTTCTCCTTCCCCCCGGTTAACTTGTGGGTGGATGAACCTTGCTCTCTTTTGAGAAGAAAGAAGAGAAAATAAAGTTATGGAGCCTAGTGGCTCGTTATCGCTTACCGGGTGTGGGTGTTGCACAAGATGTCAGATAATACATGCATAATAATGATGAAAGCATGAAATTGACAAATTGTGCGCAACACATGAGCTTTACTGATGCACGAGGTCTGCGCCTGGCTTTGTACAAAGGATTACATGCAACAGCGGCAAGACTTGTACAAAAGGGTGGTTGCTTGAACAGGTTCCGCAACCGCTCTATGGATAAAACTTACGAAGATGCTCAATATTCTAGGAGTTGCTCACGGAACGCCATCTTCGGTCTCAAAGGCGGACAGCGCCAGTGCCTAGTGACTCGTTTCACCCGATAGGGGCCTTCCCACTTCAAGGCGTCAACTTGTTGGAATTCTTGGCGGATTGAACGCGCCAAGAACAAGGTCGCCTTCCTCGAAGCTTTCCGGCATTAACTTTGCGGCTATGGTAGCAGCGAAAGCTTGCTGGTAACGAGCAGCTCGTCAAAGAGTCTCAAGACGATCCTCCTCGAGGAGCAGCGTCATCTTGTCGCAGCTGCTCTTGCTCAAGCTCATCATAAGCGAGTACTCGAGGTGACCCGTGATCACGAAGTTCCGTGGAGAACTGCCTGCTCCATAGACTAGAGCGAAGGTGTCCGCCGGTGGCTCGATTTGGCGTCGTCTGATCGACCAAAGAACCACCGCAGCTCCTCAATCCAGCTTTCTTCCGTGCACTTTGCGCAAGTTGCCGAAATTTCTGGTCTTGAGTCCCCGCAGCACTTCAAAGATTTGCTCTCTTCGCTTGATCATGCTTCTCAGATGAGCAACAGAAGCAAAGCAGATCTTGGCGCCAAGATCTTGGGCGTATTGCATGAAGGTGCGGCTCGTGAATTGGGTGCCGTTGTCGGTGATGATCCGGTTAGGTATCCCAAAACGGCAAACAATTGACCTGAAGAACTTGACTGGCCGATCGCGGTCATCACCTTCCTCACTGCTTCCACTTCCGGCCACTTTGTGAACTTGTCGATTGCGACGTACAATTACTCAAAGCCCCTGAAAGCTCGGGGGAAGGGACCGATGATGTCGAGCCCCCAGACCGAAAATGGCCAGGATAAAGGGATCGTCTGGAGAGCTTGAGCTGGCTGGTGTATCTGTTTTGAATGGAACTGGCACGCTTCACACTTGGTTACTTGTGCGGTTGCATCTGGAGGGCTTCTCGCCGTAAGAAACCTTGCCGAAAAGCTTTGCGGCAAGTGCTCTTCGCCAATGTGGTGACCACATATGCCTCCGTGTATCTCTCGCCAACAATTTCATCCATCTTCCCGGCAAATACACTTCAATTTCACACCGTTGAGTCTTCTTCTCGCATGTAATGTTGTCAACAAACCGGTACATAGCTGACCGCCGGGCTACTCTTTCCGCTTTCTTCTTGCTCTTCGGAAGTTCTCATGTCCGGAGGAAATGGACGATCTGTTGTGCCCATGTTGGAGCCTCGCGGCTCGACAACAAGGACTAAAGGCATATTCGCTGGCCAGGGGAACATCAGCTTCCACGGCAAGAACCTCGCGGTTCTGCCCGAAGCTTGATGATCCCAGCAAGCTTGCCAAGCAAAACTTGTCGGGAGCCGTGCGCTTCAACGAAACAAACCCTAGGGCTTGTCGGAGCAGACTGCTCCTCAGCGATATTTGCGTTGATTTTGGGGACCTTCTTGGCGGCGGCTTCAGGGAGCTCTGCCGGAAAGTAGTCACTAGGAACCAATTTCCTCTTCTTGCTCTGTCCTGTTGATGGTGTTACAGTTGGTTGAGTCAGCTTGAGCACAAAAATTCCTGGTTCCACAGGTAACTTGAGTGCAGCACATTTTGACAGGCCATCAGCAATATCATTTTGAGCTCTTGGAACATGTTCCATTTGCAGACCTTCAAAGTGCTCTTCTAGCTTTCTCACTTCATCAACGTAGGCTTCCATCAACGGACTCTGATAATCTTTGTTTACTTGACGGACGACAAGCTGCGAGTCACTCCTAACGATAAGCTTCTTTATCCCAAGGTCCACCGCAATCCTGAGACCGGCAAGCAATCCTTCATACTCTGCAGTATTATTTGTTGCTTGCTCCTTGGGAAAGTGCATTTGGACTATGTACTTGAGGTGCTCTCCGGTGGGTGCGATAAGCAGCACGCCGGCACCGGCGCCTTTGCAGAGAAGGCACCATCAAAGTACATCAGCCACTCTTTATTTGCTTCTTTGACGGGATGCTCGTCTCTCGAATTTCTTCATCTTATGCGTTGGCGCCCATTCTGCTATAAACTCGCCAATGCTCGCTCGATAGTTGAAGTGCTTTCAAATTTAAGGCCAAAGCTTGACAGTTCCCAAAGGTGCCCACTCAACAATCCGCCTGCTGTTTACGGATTTTGCAATATCCTTTTCAACAGAAGCGAGTGACAACTGTTATCTCATGTGCTTGGAAGTAATGGCGCTGCTTTCTCGAGGCCATGAGGAGGCCGAAAAGCAATTCACGCACACCGTAGTACCTTGACCTAGCCCTCAGAAGGGAACCGACAAAGTAGACTGGGCGCTGCACCATCCTTTTTTCTCAGATCTTGTCGCAATCCTGCGCAGATCCGTCCTTGTCGGGACGTAGCTTGACGGGCGAAGCTCCACCTCGCTTGTCGCTGGATGCATCTGCCTCGGTTGCCGGCTCATCATCCGCCTCCCTTCCGCTACATTAACGCAGCACTAACCACTTGATTGGTTGCCGCTATGTACAAAGAAGAACTTCTCTTGTGGCCTAGGTGCGACAAGTATTGGAGTGGAGGATGTATCTCTTTAAGTCCTGCAGTCGCAGCCTCCGCTCGAGTCCATTTCATCGGACCTGCCTTTTTCAAAATCTTGAAAATGGCGGTGGCGCCACCGACTTAGAGATGAACCTGCTGAGAGCAGCCACGCAACCGGCAAGCCTTATTACATCCTTGACGCGCTTTGGTGCTTCAATCTGCTCAATGGCCTTAATCTTGTTGGGGTTGGCTTCAATTCCCCTCTGAGACACGAAGAACCCGAGAAGCTTGCCGGAAGGGACTCCAAACACGCACTTCTCGGGGTTGAGCTTGAGGTTGATCTTGCGCAGATTTGCAAAAGTCTCATCTAAGTCTTGAACCAGAGTTGCCTTGTCCTTGCTCTTGACCACTATGTCATCCATGTAGGCTTCTACATTTCTGTGTATTTGTGGCTCAAAGGCATCATGGACTACTCTTGCAAACGTTGAACCAGCATTCTTCAAACCGAAAGGCATCCGTATGAAACAGTATGTGTCACATGGTGTAATGAATGCGGTTTTCTCTTCATCTTCTTCCGCCATGAAGATCTGATGATATCCAGAATATGCGTCAAGAAATGAAAGCAAATCACATCCAGCTGTGGAGTCAACAATCTGATCTATACGCGGCAATGGAAATGGGTCTTTGGGACAAGCTTTATTAACATTTGTGAAGTCAATACAAAGTCTCCATTTCCCATTCGCCTTGCGTACAACTACCGGATTGGCCAACCACGTGGGATGGAGCACTCCTCTAACAAGGCCCGCCGCTTCCGGTTCTTGATCTCTTCAGCTATGAACTCTTGGCGCCCACCGCTGCTTTCCTAACTTTTTGCTTGACGGGCCACAAGGTGAGGACAGACAGCTAGGTGGTGCTCAATTACTTTCTCGAACACCGGGATGTCGATGGTTGCCATGCAAACACATCGACATTCGCCCGCAGAAAGCAACGAGCTCGCCTTCCTATTTAGGGTCAAGCGTGGCATCGATGGTGAAGGTACCACCAATGCCGCCCTCCTTGGCGGGCACCTTCTTGGTCTTCGCGGAGCCGCCATCATCTTCTTGCACTTGCCGGTGGAGCTCGATGGTGCGTCCTCGACGGTAGCGCAGCACCAAGAGGTGCGCTTGCCGGAGTGGGCATCGAGCTCTTGCCGGACTTGGTGGTCTTCTTCTTCCGCCGGAGCTTCAGCGCAAGTGGTTTGCTATCTGTCGCAGCCGCATCCCGGTAAATCTTGTCGGCGCAGATAAGCGCATCCTTCTTGTCGCCATGAACAGAAATGACGCTTATCGGGCCGGGCATCTTGAGTAGGTTGTAGGCGTAATGAGAGGCTGCCATGAACTTGGCAAGTCTTTGGGCGGCCAAGTATCCCATTGTAGGGCAATGGGAAATCGGCAACGCCGAATGTGACCCTCTCGATCCTGAAATTTAACTCAACGCCAAATGTTACCGGCAATGTGATCTTCCCTTTCGCTTACTCCTTCCCGGTTGATTCCTTGAAAGTACCAGATCTTCAAGCTCGCCGTCAGAATTTGAAGCTTCGAGCACCGCAGAGAGATCAGATTCAGGCCGCCCGGCCACAACCAACATTTTAGTGACCTTGAGGTTGCGGGTAGTTGGTGAGACCAACATCGGCAAGCACCCGACCGCGATTATGCGATCGTGGTGGTCCTCAATATCAAAAATGATGGGCGTGCTGAACCACTTCAGAGGTCTACGTGACTCCGCGGATGGTTCTGCTGCATTGACCTCTCGCATCCATTTCTTGAGTTGGCGGTGCGAGGTATGCAGAGAAGCACCACCGTCGATGCAGAGAACTTCTGTTGCCTTCTGAAACTCCTGCTCATCAGCTTCATCGTCTTCCATGTCTTCGTCATCTTCTTCTTCGTCCTTGTCGCGGTCGCGGGGAGGTCTGTCTCCTTGCCGCTGCTTGGCCTTGCCGCGGTGTCCCCCCCCGGCCGGGTCTCTTTTTGCTAGCTGCACCAGCACCCTCCTGGGCCTTCTCCTTGTCTCGCCGCTCGTACTCAGCTCTCTGTAGCTCAACAAGCTGCTCGACTTTCTTGCAGCTCTGGAGGTCGTGGCCCTTGGTGCGGTGAATCTTGTAGTACTGCTTGTTGGAGCTGTCCTGCTTGTCGGCGGCCGCTACAGCTTGGCGGTCGGTGTCAGCGGCAACCTCCTTGCCGGAGCCACCAGCCTTGGCTTTGTTGGCGGCACCATCCTTGCCGGACTGCTCGACAACTAGTACTTTTTGGCTCTTCTTCTTTCTGTTGTTCCGCCGCTGGCTCTTCCTTGCCGGGGCGGTCCCCTCACTGTCTGATTCTGCTCCCACATTCTCTCCTGGGAGTCTTCTTCCCTCCTCAGCGCGTGCACACTTGTCGGCCAGTATGAGCTCGGCCGACGTCTTTTACTTTGCACATCGCCATCTCCTCCTCATCCTGCGGTTCCGACGTTTCGATGAAACGCGCTGATCAATCGCGGCAGGTGGACGCCCGATGTTGTAGTGCACACGGCTGAATCGCTGGATAAACTTATGCTAGGACTCTCCTTCCTTCCGGGCAAGCGGTGAAGGTCACTCTCTTGGCCATGAGGCTTGTGGTCACCGTGAAGGCGCCGACAAACTGATGGCACAAATCTGCCCAAGAAGATATGGAGCTGTCCAGCAAGTGCATGAGCCAAGATCTGACGTTTGGCTTGAGCACCAGAGGGAAGTAGTTGGCGAGGATCTTGTCGTCTCGTCCCCCCGCATCCTGCACCGCGATGGTGTAGATGTTGAGGAACTCCGATGGGTGTGTCCTGCCATCATACTTCACTCGAACATCTGGCTTGAAGTTTTTCTTGTCGGGCCACTGGACTTGCCGCAGCTCACAGGTGAACGCAGGGCAACCTACCGCGTACGGCAAGTCGCCTGGTTCCCCTGGCGCATGCATATCAACAGCGGGCCCAGCGCGTTGGTCAGATTGACGCCGCGCTTCTCTTCGGCGCTCGATGCATGTTCGAGCGTCTTCTTATTGTCGTTCCTTAAGAACTTGGCGTTGATCACGGCGAGCTCGTGGATCCGACGACGCGGTGGAGCCGCTGTCGAGGTGGATCCGAGGAGCTGGTGATCTTGGCCTTCGGGAAGGGGAGTGCATGGTGGTGTCACCTCGCAGGTCTGCCGCCACCGGCTCGTGCCTTTTCGTTCGCGCGCCGCGGCAAGGACGCAGCTTGGTTGCCGCGGAACGTCGCCGTTGGCAAAGCCGATGAGACTCTGGATTGTGGCCCTCCATTCGTCGACCTTGTCGGCCGTTGGAGGGTAATCTAGAAGTAGCTGAGCTCTCGCCAAGGCTTCCGCCGGAGTGGTGGGTGGCAAAGGTGTACGGAGCGAAGAATGGGATGTGCTCGGACTCCTAACCAAGTTAGGAGGAGCATCATCCCGCCCAAGCGACCGTACTCCGCTCGTACCGGCATGCTGGCGTGCATGCGGGTCTCGAGGGCCTCGGGATCCTCCAGCTTGGCCTTGATCCAACGAGCGTATGGTGCTGCGAGCATCATGACGCTGTCGGTCCCGCGCGTCCTGAGATGGACGCGGTGCGGATTCGGACGCTGAAGCTTGCGCCGCCTTGTCTTTGGACCTGGCGGCGCCGTGGGCTCTCTCGACGACGCCCGTTCCTCCGCCACCGTCTTCCCCACCACTCGTCAGCTCCGGTGGTGGTGGGTTTGACGCGGACGGCTCTGCTGCCGCCGAAGCCTTCTTCTTCGGTGGCATGTTGATGAAGGTTGATGAAGAAACTGCTCGTGCGAACGCTGGATCGGTTTCACACAGCCTCGACGCACCCCTACCTGGCGCGCCAAAGATGTCGGGGAAGCTGATCGTGTCCCGCGAACACCTATGGGACCTGGTCCCTTGTGGTTCGGAGGGGGGCGGAGAATGCACAAAGAGCGGATCGAAGCGATGCACACGAGCAGATTTACCCAGCTTCGGAGCTCTCCGGAGAGATAATACTCCTACTGCTGCTTTGTGGATTGTATTGTGTTCTTGCTAGGGAGCAATGGGAGCTACAAAACCTAGCCTGAGTGAGTGTGGTCTCGAGTGAGTCGAATGAACTAAGCCGGAGCCGAACCGAACCCTTTCTACGTTGCACTTGGGCCTCCTTTTATAGGCACAAGGGGTCACCACAGGTGGCAAGTAGACAAGGGTAGAATAGTAAAAACAGAGGTTGGTACACCGCTTTATGCGGTGTACGATAATCTATACCTAACTCGACAGCAAGGGACAAGAGTCATAAATGCCCGCCTCGATCGCTGAAACGATTAACAGGACCGTCAAGTGCGCCTCCGTTCGCCACGATGGCTGCTTGTCGGCGCCGCTTATCGCCGCTTCCTCGCTGGCTGCACAGCCCATTGACACGCTGTGCTTGGGAAAGCCCCATGGCGACATCGCTGGCGGATGAGCTGGAGCGGAGATGAAGAGAGGTTACCTGCCGCGGTAAGCGCCTTTGCCGCAGCAAGGTTCTTGTCGCTTCGGGAGCTTGTCGCCGCTAAGCCTTCCCGCAAGCTCCTCTTGCAGGGTCTTGTTTCCTTCGTGCCTTGAGTGGCCTTCCCGGCAAGCTCCTCTTGCCGGGCCTTGTTTACTTTGTTCTTGAATGGCTCCAAAGGAGCCGCCGAGGACCTTGGCGGTCACCTGTGCCAGCCCTCGCTGGTGTCAAGAATCGCCTGCGTGCACGAGTTCGGGATACTAGGGTACCCCTACTCTAGTACACCGACACAGTCTATCTCAGATGAAAAGTTATTTCACATTATGGTTGGCTGGCAAGCTGGATATTCGGATCATGAGGTCAAATTGATGGTCCAGATCAAGGATGTGCCTACACAAGAATATATTGATGCTAGGCTTTTGAAATGCTTGAATTGTTCTCGTCATGGTCACTTGATTGGTGATTGCCCTGGTAAGTTTTGTCAGAGATGTGTCCAGTTGGAGCACCAATGTACATGTCATGTGTCATGTACATTGGAAGATACATGCATATTGGGCCATCCTTATGTCACTTGCAGAGTTTGTTGTCGTAAGGACCACCAAGTGAATCATTGCCCTGGCCTTATAAGATGTGGCTCATGTGGTTTTTTCGGCCACACAGCCCATGGTAGGCGGAAACATTGGCCCAGGTTCCAGTGGCAGCCCACATCCGCTTCTGAACCTTCTGGGTTTCCTGCCAAGGTGGATGAATTTGTTCTGATTAGTTTCCATAAACAAAGAAGTAAATTGGAACCCACAAGTAGAAAATTGGCGGGCGGTTTGGCAAGTAACAAAAGAATATCTCCCCACATGAAGACGTGGCGATCTCTCATTGCTTGGCGATACGCCTCCCCCCGCTTCAGCTATCAACTCCATCGCCTGCGGGACCCAATCCTGTTCAGTCTCCTCTGTTTCCAATACCACCTCTGCTTCCTCCAAACTCTCTCCCTCTTCGCTCCCCCAGAGCATTGCATCACCGGCGATCATCGACGGCAACAAGATGGCAAACTTCCTGGTCCGGCCTTTCGCATTTGCTCCGCTAGGCGCCAATATCGAGTGTGGGCCAGATCATCGGCTTCAGAGGAGTGTCATGGTGGTGGATGACCCGCCATTGAACCATCACAGGTATGCAATCATCTCGATCTAGCCCCCCATTCCTGATCATCAGAAGGGTTTTTGGTTAGAGGAGGTTTGCCACATCATTAGGGAAGATCTGGAATACCAGATTTCCGATGAGTTTGTTTATCCGCTTGGCATTGGCTGTGTTGCGTTTGAAGATATGCAAAGTCGTGATGAGGCCATTAGAGAGGGGTCACATGCTCTGGATAATGATTCATACTTCACCTCACACCCCATGATGAAGGGATTAATATGTGGATGCCTGCTTTTCAATATGAAGTTTGGGTCATGATGCTAGCTTTTCCGATGGATTATATGACAGAACACTATGTGTATAAAGTTGTATCCAATTTTGGGAAGCTGATTGCTTGGCCTCGGCCGACTGAGAACAAAGCTAGGGTTTTGGTTAAGTGCCATATCAAGGATGTGGCGCAAGTGCCTCATAGTTTGGTGGTCTCTAGGGTGGGCATGTGAAAGGATCGATATGGTTGACAAGAGGGGGGTGAATAGGCAACTAACAATTTTTAAGCTTTTCTTTACCAATTTAAAATTTGCAATAATAAAGGTTGTCTAGATGTGCAACTAGGTGGACAACCTATATGATGCAACAACACAAGCACACGAGCAAGCAAGGATAGGAACACAAATAAGCTTGCACAAGTAAAGGGATAAGATAACCAAGAGTGGAGCCGGTGGAGACGAGGATGTGTTACCGAAGTTCCTTCCTTTTGAGGGAAGTACGTCTCCGTTAAAGCGCAGTGGAGGCACAATGCTCCCCAAGAAGCCACTAGGGCCCCAGAATCTCCTCATGCCCTCAAGCACAATGCAAGAGCCGTGATTCCACTATTGGTGCCCTTGAAGGCGGCGACGAACCTTTACAAACAAGGTTGGGGCAATCTCCACAACTTAATTGGAGGCTCCCAACAACACCACGAAGCTTCACCACAATGGAATATGGCTCCACGGTGACCTCAACCGTCTAGGATGCTCAAACACCCAAGAGTAACAAGATCCGCAAGGGATAAGTGGGGGGAATCAAATATCTTGTGGTGGAAGTGTAGATCGGGCGGGTGGCACCCAATCCCGAGTAAATCAACAAGTTTGATTGGCTAGAGAGAGATCGGGCCAAAAGGAGCTTGGAGCAACAATGGAGCTTAGAGAGAGAAGAGGTAGTCAACTAGAGGTTGAAGAAGCCCTTATATAGTCTTGGAAAAATCCAACCGTTATCCACTTAGTCAGCTCACGACGCGGTACTACCACCTGTGGGCGCAGATTACCACGAGGCTGCGCGGTACTACCGTGGAGGACCACGGTACTACAAGCAGCAGACAGCCGGGACTAGCTCGACTAAGGGCAGTACTACGCTATGCTGCATTACTACCGATCCCCTTGCGGTACTACCGCAAGGCGAGTCACGATTCGAGAAGGGCGCGGATGAAATGAATTACATCCGTGCCAACTTCCAACAAACTGCGGTAGTGCGAAAATCCGACGCCAGTACTACCGCTCCTTAGGAGCGGTACTACCGTGGCTGCGTGCCTACTACCGTGAATCTACGGTGCTGGTAGGAGGGCCATGGTACTACGGCTCATAGGGAGCAAGATTATCAGGCCCCCGCGTACTACCAGCTAGACGAAGCGGTACTACCGTGGTGGGCGGATGTAAAAATTACATCCGCCTTACTACCGCACCGAGCGGCACTAGGTTCGGGAGCCGGGTACTACCGCTCTGAGGAGCGGTACTACTGCGGCACCCCTCAGTACTCACAGGTACTGCGGTACTACCGCAAGTACAGTGGCAATTGTCAGATTTCCGCACAACCAAGATAACGAAGGGAAGCTCCAAAGTGCAGGGAAAGGAGGGACAAGTGTACGTGTTGATTCCGCCCTAACCTTTCCGACGCAGACCCCCTCTTAATAGTACGGCTCTCCTACGACTCAAATCCACCAAAAAGAAACGTAGGACGACGCCGTCTTCAATAGTCTCCGAGGGGCACCGAATCGTCTCGAGCCTAGAGATGAACCATCTGAGGAACTCAAAGCATACGATTAGTCCGTAAAAGTATCATCATCAATCACCAAAACACTTACGGGATAAATATGCCCTTACAATCTCCCCCTTTTTGGTGGATTGATGTCAATACGGGATTTGCACAAAGATACAATAATATAGAGCAAGAGCAATTCTCCTCTCCAAAATATAGACGGCTCCCCTAGATGTGTGCACTCGGATGAATGCTTTGGACTGCATAGCACACGAACTAGGATCACCACTCCCCTATATTTTAGAGACAAAGGTCCGAAGAATAACATCTAAGCAACATATAGCACGATATAACATAAGCTTGCTAAGATAGATAGAGTGCATATGTCTTACACCATAAGAAGGAAAAGCAACTAAAGCAAGGTTCAAGCGATTCAAACGAGGTTCAACCGAAAACGCAATAAACACACCAAACACGAACACAAGACTCAAGAATCTCACGCTCTCTCCCCTTTGGCATCAAGACGCCTAAAAAGGCGAGAGGACACCTACACACAAGCGGTGGCTCAAGTAGAAGGGAACTCGTCCCAACCCTCTCCGTCGAGACTCCTCGGCAGCAGGATGGACTCCTCGACGTCCTCCTCGTAACCATTCCACTTGTAGCCTTGCTTCGCCATCCACTCGGCCTCCTGGAGTGATGTGCTCCTCGAGACCCGCCAGACACATCCTCACCATAGAGCTTCAAGATCTTCCTGTCCCATGACGACTCTCCTTGGATGCCACATGAGTCCTGTGCCTCTTGGCTTGCATGCAGAAAAGAGTCTTCATCTTGTCCTTCACTTCATGGCCCAAGAAGGCATAGAGGAGCCTGGAAGGCCTAGCAGCATGGCCCTCATCAACATTCTCGGCGCCAAAGATCCTCCTCTCCAACAAAGCAGCCCTAGCAGCAGACGCCTCAAAGACGAGTAGTAGTGTTGGCCCAATTGGGTTTGACCACGCATGACAGATGGGGTCATGGCGAATCCAGTCGGGCAAGGAACTCCTCACTGTGGAACATCTTCTCCCAAGTCCTCGAGATCAGCAGAAACAGATACGGACCGTATATAGGCACCTTGCGGTTGAACACTGCAAATCGAAGCTCACACCACATGATGTGTGAGATATCAAGTGGCTGAGTCTGAGACACATGAGCCTCCTCGCAGATGAGCATCATATCCACCATATAGGCATGAACCTTGTCCTCGTCACCAATGCGGGGGAACAAGGAGTTGCGGAAGATGCGGTACATGATATCCAAAAAGGAGTTGAGCACCAAACCTATCTTGCCACTTGGAAGTGTTTTCTCAACATAGAACGGTGCAAGCCTGTCCTTGTTGGCAGAGTCGTGGTTGGCATGGGGACGAACACCCACGGGGAGTCAAGCCCGTCATCGTGAACTTGGAGTAGATCCATGAACTCCTTCCGTGTAGCAGCTTACGGCCATTTGTCATCCGTGTCATCCTCCTCTCCTCATTGGGGTGAAAGTAGACAGAAGCAAAGAACTGACCAATGAGCTCAGGATCATAGTCAAGGTGAAAAGAGATTATATGCTCAATGCCAAACTGCTCCACCATGTCCAGAGCCTCTCCAAAGTAGGCACGGAATTTCTCCTTCCTCAAGTGATGCATGTCAATCCACTTCACATCCACATAGGTATTCTGCTTGTTCTTGATGACGTCCAGATAGACGTTGGTTTGATGCTTGTTCTGCAACAGCTCACAGCCCCTCGACCGAGGAACGAGGGGTCACGACGGATCAATGTTCCCGAGACGGACGAGTCGTAATGGGGCATCTCATCCACGCTCTTGGCGGGCTCCTTGAACTTGGTGGCGCTTGTCTTGACATGGCGCTTGGGGCGTAAGAGGAGCCCTCTGGTGCTTCACCGGGGGTTCTTGTGACGCTTGGAGCCGGTGTCACGGCTGGGATTGGACCGGTGAGAGCCACCACCTGAACCACACACGCAAAGCACCAAAGACGCAAAGAATATCAATGCAAAGGCCACGAAAAAGCACAAGAAACACATAGGAGACATATGAGAAAGTTGGCATGTGATAGGTGTGAGGCATGGTAGGATCGCCACCGCTCATGTAATAAAGCGATAGTACTGCTCCAAACGCTGTAGTACCATGCGTGGTCACGGTAGTACCGTGGTTGGAGCGGAAGTAGAGCTGTAGTGCCGCGAGGCCTGGTAGTGCCGCACCCGAGGGGCGGTAGTACCGTGCATCATGCAGTAGTACCGCCATAGGGGCGGTAGTACCCGCGTCATGATGGATCCAACTATCGATTTGAATCAAAGAACCGAAACAACGGCGGTGCTACAAAGGATCAGATCTAGCGCATGACAAAGCAATACACATATAAATCCTATGCAATACTACACTCCTTCATCCTATTCTTGCAAGAGATTAGGCCTATCAATCTCAAGAACACACAAGCCTCCCCAAAGCCTAGAA
This sequence comes from Aegilops bicornis, assembly GCA_021605145.1. Lineage (NCBI taxonomy): Eukaryota > Viridiplantae > Streptophyta > Magnoliopsida > Poales > Poaceae > Aegilops > Aegilops bicornis. The sequence continues at coordinate 474,456,990 of CM038673.1, read as the reverse complement.
ACGCCAAACACCAACAACAAGGAGAGGGAATTGGGGAAAAACTCGTCCATAGCAAGAGCACGTGGTGGGAACGATCCCACCGGTCGTAATCACGGAGGGAAGCCGGTGGAGGAGATCCCATGAGAGATGCCGGCTCCGTTCTTGAGCAAGGGAGAGAAGGAGGCGATGTGGGGAGAAGGCAGCGAATGGGTATGGGGAGTTAGAACTCCCCGCCTGCTCTTAACCCCACGCCCATGAACCGTCGTGGTAGTATCAAGATATCATCGCGGTAGTACCGCCGGGCGGAAGTTCCGCACCGAGGCGGTAGTATCATTAACCGGGCGGCAAGAAAAGATTACTGCCATGAGGTTGCGGTAGTACTGCGATGCTCCAAGCGGTAGTACCGTGCATGGCTGCGGTAGTACTTACCTGGTCATGATAGTACCGTGAAACTCAAGTTACCGCATGTTTCAAAAACGAAAAAGGGCCTTTGCAATGAAAATTTTCACACACAACAAACCACAAACTCTACCACAAACCAGAGGCAAAAGACAACAAGAAACCACCAAACGACAAGGCCTCTCAAGGAGAGAGGGCGGTGGCCGAAGCCACCTATGTTTGAGTTGGATGGTATGGCACTGCGAAGAATTATCCTTGGGCCCATGACCAAAACTCATCTTTGGAACACAAGTACCATCAAAAATGGCTAATGTGAAAGAGGTGATCGATTTATGCATAATGGGGGGAGGGAGAGTTCATTGAGAGAACAATACTCCCCCTATGTCCATGCCTACACCTAAACTAGACAAAGAAGTTGAGTGTGGTGGGGAGTGCACGGGCTCAAGTCACATTGCTCAAATCAATGATATTTAGCTCATGCCTTAACTCGCGAAATCTTGCTTCATCAAGGGGCTTCGTGAATATATCTGCAAGGTTATCCTGAGTGTTGACATACTTGAGCTTGATCTCTCCTCTCCTAATGTGATCCCGGATGAAATGATACTGAATCTCGATGTGCTTCGTCTTGAAGTGTTGCACCGGGTTGAGAGAAATCTTGATGGCACTTTCATTATCACACCAAAGAGGCACTTTGTCACAAATGACACCGTACTCCTTTAAAGTTTGCCTCATCCAAAGGAGTTGAGCACAATAACTACCGGCCGCCACATATTCCGCTTCGGTGGACGAGAGAGACACACAACTTTGCTTCTTGGAAGACCAACTTACCAAGGAGCAACCGAGAAATTGGCACCCTCCGGAAGTGGACTTCCTATCCACTTTGTCTCCCGCCCAATCGGAATCCGTAAACCCTTCAAGCTTGAAGTTTGCTCCTCTTGGGTACCATAAGCCAAAGTTTGGGGTATGAGCCAAATATCGAAGATTCGCTGACCGCCACATAGTGACTTTCCTTCGGTGCGGCTTGAAACCGTGCACACATTCCCACACTCAACATGATATCCGGTCTAGATGCACAAAGGTAAAGCAAGGATCCAATCATGGAGCGATATACCTTTTGATCCACCGCTTTACCATTGGGATCAATGTCAAGTTGGCACTTGGTGGGCATTGGTGTAGTAGCCGGCTTGACATCACTTAGCTTGAATATTTTGAGCATGTCTTGAGTGTATTTGGCTTGGTTGATCAAGGTTCCTTCTCTTCTTTGTTTGATATCGAAACCAAGGAAGAACTTCAACTCTCCCATCGAAGACATCTTGAACTTGGAGGTCATGAGAGCGGCAAATTCCTCATTGAAAGCTTTGTTAGGTGAACCAAAGATAATATCATCAACATATAGTTGGCATACAAACAACTCCCCATTGACCTTCTTAGTAAAAAGAGTGGGATCGATTTGCCCTACTTCAAAACCACGATCTTGTAACAACTCGGTAAGGTGGTCATACCATGCACGTGGGGCTTGTTTAAGGCCATCGAGTGCCTTATCGAGTTGATACACATGATCCGGGAAGTAGGGGTCCTCGAACCCGGGGGGTTGCTTGACATAGACCAACTCATTAATGGGACGATTAAGAAAAGCACTTTTACATCCATTTGTTGCAACTTAAAGTTGTGATGGGAAGCATAAGCAATCAACAAACGAATGGATTCAAGACGAGCAACGGGAGCAAAGGTTTCACCGTAGTCGATACCCTCGACTTGGGAGTAGCCTTGTGCTACCAATCTTGCCTTGTTGCGAATGATGTTCCCATGAGCATCTTGCTTGTTCTTGAAAATCCACTTGGTTCCAATGACGTTGTGGTTCTCCGATGGCCTTGGCACCAATCTCCACACCTTGTTGTACTCAAAGTTGTTGAGTTCTTCATGCATGGCATTGATCCAATCCGAGTCTTCGAGCGCCTCATAGACCTTTTGAGGTTCAACACAAGAGATAAACGCATGATGTTCACAATAGTTTGACAATTGTCTATGAGTGCTTACCCCTTTTCTTAGGCTTCCAACCACATTCTCCATGAGATGGCCTTTGGTAGTGAGTTTGGAAGCAATCTTGGCGGCACGACGCTCTAGTTCCTCCTCGGAGGTGAGATTAGGAGAGGTCACTTGATCATCTTGAGCGCCGTCTTGAACATGATCTTCATCTTGAGCATGCTCGGGGAAGAGAACTTGACCTTGGGCATCATTTAAGGTGATATCACCTCCTTGAGCACGATCTTGCCCTTGGTCTTGTTCTTGAGGTTGAGGGCCTTCACTTTGTTCTTCGGAAGCGTGTGGGCCTTGGGTTGGTGATGGCTCCACTTGAGTGGAGCATTGTCCCTTCTCCTTCGGCCACAAGGGGTTCCTCAATGGGTAGGATAAAGCCAACTCCCATTCTTCTTATGGCTTGGGGAGGAATTTCATCACCTACATCACAAGTGCCACTTTGCTCCACTTGGGAGCCGTTATTCTCATCAAACTACGTTACACGTCTCCTCAATAAGTCCCGTGGATTTATTGAGGACACGGTAAGCATGAGAGTTTGTAGCATAACCAACAAATATGCCCTCATGAGCTCTAGCTTCAAATTTAGACAAACGCACACCTTTCTTGAGAATGAAACACTTACACCCGAACAATCTTAAGTACTTGAGGTTGGGCTTGTTGCGGTGAGTATCTCATAAGGAGTCTTGTTCAAGCCTTTATGGAGATAGAGCCGATTGGATGCATGACAAGCGGTGTTGATGGCTTCGCCCAAAAGTTGTATGGAGACTTGAACTCCGCCATCATGGTCCTTGCCGCATCCATCAACGTCCGGTTCTTTCTCTCCGCAACACCATTTTGTTGAGGGGTATATGGTGCAGAATATTGATGCTTGATTCCCTCATCACTAAGAAACTCATCCAAGGTGTAGTTCTTGAACTCGGTGCCATTGTCACTTCTTATAGTCAAGATCTTTGCATTATGTTGACGTTGAGCTTCATTTGCAAAGTCGATGACGGTTTGTTGAGTCTCACTCTTCCTCTTGAAGAAATATACCCAAGTGTATCTCGAATAGTCATCCACAATCACCAAGCAATACTTTCTTCCTCCAAGACTATCAAATGATGGTCCCCAAAAAGATCCATGTGAAGGAGCTCCAAGGGTCTCTTTGAGTATATGATAGTCGTGGGAGGGTGAGCCTTCTCATGAAGCTTTCCTTCAATACAAGCACTGCAAGCACGGTCTTTGGCAAAACTAACATTTGTTAGTCCACGGACATGGTCCCCCTTGAGAAGACTTTGCAAAGATCTCATATTGACATGGGCTAAACGGCGATGCCAAAGCCATCCCACGCCAACTTTAGCCATTAGGCATGTCGCGGTCTTAGTGGGTCGCTCCGAAAAGTTAATCACATAGAGACCGTTTTCGACATGCCCAACAAAGGCTACTTTAAGAGTCTTGCTCCACAAGAGGGCCACGGTATCAATGTCAAAGAAAGTAGCAAAACCCATGACAGCAAGTTGACGAACGGAAAGCAAATTGTATGTGAGGGACTCAACAAGCATGACTTTCTCGATCGTAAGATCATGAGAAATGACAACCTTGCCGGGACCCAATACCTTAGAATGTGATGCATCACCCCACTCGACATCGGTGGGCATAGATGGAATCTCTTGCACGTCCACCACCATGTCCTTGCTCCCGGTCATATGATTTGTTGCTCCACTATCGAGCAACCATGATCCCCCACCGGAAGCAAACCCCTACAAGAGATCAATGCTTGGTTTTAGGTACCCATTTGGTAATGGGTCCTTTAATGTTAGTAACGAGGGTCTTAGGAACCCAAATAGACCATTCAATGAACTCATAAGAAGAACCAACAAATTTAGCATAAACATGCCCATCACTAGCACGGCACAACACATAAGAGGGGTTAAAGTCGTCGGCTATGTTCATGCGGATGACGTTGTCCTTCTTGACATTGCCACCCTTTGCACAGTTCTTCTTCTTCTTGGAAGCACCCTCTCCCTACCTCACAAAAGTTTGCTTGAGAGGGGGAGGTTGCTTGGTCTTGTCATTCTTATTCTTGCTCTTGGGCTTGGGCGCGAACCCAATCCCCTCCTTGGCCACAACTTCCTTTTGATTACTCAAAAGGTCGTTAAGGTTCTTCTCACCTTGAATGCATGTGACTAGGCCCTTCTCAAGTTGCTCCTTCAACTTAGCATTCTCCTCAACAAGATGCACATGCTCACGACAAGGGTTAGTAGCATTTGCATTATCAATTAATATCATATGAGGAAAGGTGGCTTTCTCCTTGGTTAGCTTCACTTGGAGTTGATCATGAGACTCTTTGAGACTAGCATGAGCACCCTTCAAGACTTTGTGAGCCTTGTCGATAGTGTCAAAGTCCTCGTTGAGTCTAGCAAGATCAACTCCAAGCTTTGCCTTCTCGGAACAAAGCACACGAGACACAACAAGAGCATGATCAAGGTCTTTCTTTAATTTAGCGTGATCATCGTTGTGTGACTCCTCAAGAGCGAAAGGAAGACCACGCTCTTCCTCAAGAGCATTGGAAAGATCCGAAATCTCATCGGCATAGTCACGACTATGCCCTTCCATCTTAGAGATGGTTTCTTCATGAGTCTCGATCATGACATTGGCTTCACTAAGTTGTTCCAAGAGAGCAACGGCGTTTCTTGGATTTCCCCTTGAGTTTACTCATAAAGATCTCAAATTCATTTTCCTCTACATTAGTCCCTCATGTTCATCAATACAATCCGTCAAAGAAGAATGATTGATGATGGTAGTTTTGATGTGGGGGGTTACCTTGTTGGTGGCTTTAGCCATGAGGCACTTGGCGGTGATGCTTTCATTGGGTGAACCGAAGAGAGACACCCGAGGAGTCATTGCAATGGCTACGGAGGCCATGGCAACCGATTCACCATCCTCATCATCATCATCCTCATTGTCGGGGATATACCCCGCGGAATGACCCGGCCGGAGTCGTAAACCGGCCGGGACTTGATAAACCGGCGGATGTTAAACCGGCGGACAGTCAAGACAGATGGCTCAGACAGACGGTAAACCGGCCGGTGGTAAACCGCAGAACAATGTTAAACCGCAAACAATGTTAAACCGGCAGACAATGTTAAACCGCAAACAATGTTAAACCGGCAGACAATGTTAAACCGCGATGTTGTTAAACCGCGCATAATGTTAAACCGATGACGTTAAGAAGCCCGTGAAAGGAAGTCAAAATAGTTTAAGTTAAAGTCCGAGTTGGACTCTACATGTAACCCGCCTCTTCAAAGATATATAAGGAGAGGTAGGGCTCCCCAAAGAGGGACAAGCTACAAGCAAGAAGAAACAATCTTAGGGCTAGACACAAAGAGGAGGGCCGGTTTACGGCGACTCCCTCGTGATGATAATGAGACCTAGCCTCAAACAAAGCATGTAGGGTTTTTACCGGATGATGTTTCTGGGGCCCAAGTCGCCTAAATCCTGTCTTGTGTTGTGTCTCTCGATTCCGCTCAACCCCTCTCAAGCTACCACATAGATGCGTTGGCCTCACGACTAAGTCCTGACACTAAGGACATCTGACGTGTTAATTCCACGACAGCTGGCGCCCACCGTGGGGCCCGCGCACGATGGTGTTGAGTTCTTGGAGGGATCTCTCTAAAGGATCGAGAAGCTTGCAATTTTTCTGGATGAAGAAGAATCATTGGAAGGATTTACATTGTTTTCGAAGGCAAGCACCCAGATCTAATACCCGATAAGATTGGTTTCGCTTTGTAGGCGAGTCCTACAATCGGTCAAATCGTACTTTCCATCAAAAGCGGACAAAAGGTTTTCGTGTTCCGATCCGCCGAGTCCCTCAAGTTGCTACTACTGGATTACAAGCTCAAGACCCATGGATGTTTAGTATCGCTGGTCCACGTGGATACGAGAAAAATCAAGTTGAGTACAACGCTGGGTTCGAGGAAGATACACCGACATCAAAAGGAGGAGATCAAAACTACAATGCATCCATCGTTTGTCCATGTATCCACAATCAAGCAAGCTCGGCGGCGGTTCGATAGGACCATGCTATGGCCACTACTACAGCTCACTAGAGACGCCACCGCCAAAAGCTGTGCTCTTCTCTGCTGAGTTCCGTCGAAGGCTGCCGCTTTCGCCTCGTCGAAGGCTGCCCCAGTGCATTTCCGCCAAGTCTCGGCTCCCCTTAAGCCTCCGCGCACCTCCGTTCCGCCTTGGACCTGCCCAGCGTCGCGTTGCGTCAAGTTGCGCGGTCTCGAAGTTCCACCCGGCCTCCAATACTGCTGATCCGGCTTGTATCGCTGATCCGGCTCGTAGCTCGCAACCGCCGATGCCTTAACTTCGCCAAATACCGCCGTAATCCACCGCCGGATAGAATCGGCCCTGTCGTCTTCAAACCGCCGCCGAGTCAAGCCCGATTACATAAAGTCGCCTTCGGCCTCTGGTTTTGAATCGCCATCAATTGCCGCACCGATGATCCGGCGCCACCAAGCTTCAACGAATTTTTTACCCCGAGTCATTGCTATAACCCGCCTCGAGTCTGCCGACCCGTCGGCCATGACCCAGATTCACCTTCACCGAGCTGACCCGGATTCGTCTTCGCTGAGCCATCGCGCTGACCCGCCTCGGGCCGTCTAAGCCCACGATTCGGCCGCGATGGCCACGGCCTCGAGCCGGCATGCCTTCGCCGAGCCGCCCGCATGTCCGGACTGCCGCTCCGGGCGACTCTGACGCTACCGTGACAAGTTACCGCCGGACGGCGTCCGCCAAGGCTGCCCCGAGACGGCCCGGTTCTGCCTCGCCTTATGGGCTCCCGGTCGGCTGCCTCCCGCTGTCCGCATAGGTGCGACTCGCCGCAAGACCTTGGATTCACCTCCTCCGTCGCTGTAAGTCGCCGCGGCCGCGAGGCCCCGCCTCGTCGCTACCTCGCGCTGATGCGGCCGCGTCCTGCCCCCGAGCCACCTTCGCCAGGAGCCTCCTCGGCTGCGTCCGTGCCGAGTCAACGGCCTTGCCGCCGTCTCCGCCGTGGGGGCCCTCCCCCTCTGCGCGCCCCTGCCGCGCTGCCCCCGTGAGCGGACCGCGCCTCGCCTGGCCACCATAAACTGCCGTGGTTTGCTTCTGCTGCAGGCTGCCTTCAAAACAATCGCCGCCCAAAGCAATTGTGGCCTCGGGCTTCATTTACAAGTTGTCATCAGGACGCCCCGCGGTCGCCATTGAATCACCCGCTGGCGGTGACCTGGTCCTCGGCGCTTAATGATTCGTGCTCTCGCGCGCCTCGCTTCCTCAGCGGAGGCCGCGCTGGGCCGGCCTGGCTTTCAACCCGCCACGGTCGAACAAGCCGCCGGTCCTGCTTCTAAACCGGCTGCGTTGCTGGTGTACCTCGATCCAAACCGCCAGATCGCAAGCTGAGACCCGCCTCGCTTACAAACCGCCAGAGTCGCCGTCGGGGTTTCCATGGTCTCCAGCTACCCCCGCTCCCCCAACAACCCGCTGGTCCGCTGGACTTCAAACCGCCACTGATGCCGGCGCCCGAGCTCCTGCTCACTCCGCTTCTGCGCGCGTTCAGTTGCGAAAAAATGAGATATCAAAAAAAAAGAGGTGTGCTAGTACTCTTGATACAGAGAGAAATATGCGGAGACAAGATGCGACACGGGTGGCAGGGTACTTGAGGCCGGAACAGGTTTAAGGGAGGATCATCTTGTAAACCGGTGCTGTTCAATTGTCGCTTCTAAGTCACTTTGATCCGCCTCTGCTATTGTTGAGCTGCCGCGGCTGCCCGGTGACTTTTGCTATTGCGAGCCGACTACTGCTATTCCACTGTTCACGTTCATCCGATGAAAACACCAGGTGCTATCCTTTCTATAAATTTTATCAGTATATATTACATTGTTTGAAAAAACAATTACTCTGGTCTGTGGTATTTTTATTTCGCAGGACCATTATTTATTACAAAGGGGTGGCAAAAGGGCATAAGCCAAATGTTGTTCTTGCACTAGTGCTTGTCCGTGCTGCATCTTCCGACGGATCGTTAGCAAGTCGTTGCCCCGCTTATCAACATACGCGAGTGACTCATTGCCGCGCCTACGTACCGATTTGCTTGCCTTTACCGGGTGATCATCAACCCGCGGTGGATATTAATCGGCCCGATATATCGTGACCCTAAACCGCCATATTGGTGCAAATTTAAAGGCCGTCAGAAAATTTCCGGCTTAAAAAGAAGGATTCCGGTTTAATATCCGGCTCAAGGGGAAGATGTCTCCCACAAAGCTTTGAAGCTCTCAATATCCGGTTTAAGAATTTCCGGTTCAAGAATAATTTATCTCTTGCAAAATGTTAAAAGTTGCCGAAGAGGACCTGTTGCCATGATGCGCGGTTCAAACATAGGTATCCTGCCTTATGGGCTCATCTTCATATGATCACTTGGGGGCTTCCTATTCAAACATAGGTGTATTCACCAAAGAGAACATGGGCGTTACTACCCTCTTGCTGCGGCTATCAAGACAATATTATCATCGGGGCCAAAGAGAGTTTGTTGCACAGACAACTCAAAACATAGGCACCTGGCGAGCACAACTGTAAATATATCACATGGGGGCTTACGCTGCAAAGCGGAGTCCATTAATCCGGCTATCACGCGAGAACAAAGCTTGGGAGCTTCACACCCAAGGGGCCAAAGAGAGTCTTGTTGCTAAGCACAACTCAAACATAGGCACCCATTGAGCACAGCTCACAAAGTTACTTGGGGCTCTTTGTGTCAAATACCAAAGAGTTTGAAAGGACCCTTGTAACGGGTATCGACCCACGGCTTGGAAGCCCGGGTGTATTCACCTAAAACCCCGGGTTAACTCCGCCTTCATCAAGTAAGCCACTCCTATCCGGGTAATCCTGGCATGACCACGAACGCTTGTGATTACTCTCACCGAGACCACGAACTTGTCAAAGTTAAAACGACGATTGGTTAGTTGGAGGCCCATCTTAAAAGGCTTTGTCAAATGGTTTAACTCAGCGGCCTGGCAGCCCATGAAAAGCCTCGAATTTGGGCCTGGCAGCCCTTGAAAAGCCTCGATTACATAGTTTTATTTTGCCTTTGTCAAGATTTTTTCTCTTTTGATAAATTTTATGTTGAACCGGCGTCTCTCGACCCGGCATGACTAATACCATCAAATTAACCCGGTGTTCTTTAACCCGGCTCGACTTTCAACTACAAGTTGTCAAGACATAATCACTTATAATCCGGTGTTTATTGACCGGCACGGCTTTCGGCTATAAGTCGCCAAGATATATTTGGATTGCGCCATTGGAATCATGCGCTTATAAATCATTGGATATATTATTCAAATAGCCAACATGGCTGGATTTTTATTTTGGTTATCAATAACCAGTATTATGATTAAGGTTTTCAAAGTCGCGTTAAGCGCAATGGCTATCATATTGTCAATGGATATGATTTATTCTACAATTGAAGGAATAGTCCCGAGTCGCTGCAGCTTACGACCCGGCACTTGGGGGCTACATTATTCAAGTTGTGATTACATCAAATATGCAAGTCTCATGTCGCCGCAAGCATGCACCATGACACTTGGGGGCTAATGCAAAGTCATTGTTTGCTCACCTTATTGAAGACCCGACTCATCACATCATAATGAGCCGCCATTGGGGGCTACCAATTGCTCCTGTCGCTTATTCAAGGTACAAAGCTTTTATCCATTATATTGAAGGGACCACCGCTCAGCTTGGTAAAGAACAAAGCTCTTAACCTTGTGGACATGGATTCAAGCCCATGATGGGGGCTACACGTTCTGTCGCTCAAAGTTTACAAGATTATATTTACAACGTCCCTGCTCATTATTGCATAATGACCCGGCCCTTGGGGGCTACATTGGTTGAAATTTTTATGAGCATCAATTACAAGTCCCAGGTTGCTACAAGCATGACAACCCGGCACTTGGGGGCTACATATGTGGAATACTCAATTCTGACTAGTGATTAAGATGAACAACCTGGATTTCTTCAAGATTGTGATATTTATATTGAAGCAAGTCTTAAGCTGTTGCTATGCTACCTTCTTTAAGACTTGAGGGCTACAAGTGATAGTCATATAAGAGGTATATTTTCAAGCTGGATGTTAACTACAAGTATGACCCGGTGCTATCAATATTTATAAACCGGCAAGTTCTACATTCTTAAACCGGCTGAAGATCAGATGAGTATTTTAAAGACCAATATTTTTGTTAAGCATTGGGAGCTGAGTCAAGGAAGTTATTCTTCACAATATTTCTCTGTGACAAACCAATGTCAAGAAATTGATTATGAAGCTGGCCTATTAAACCGGATTTTCTAGAAGAAGGAAGTGACAAGGACTTAAGGATGATCGGGATCGATTTAACATGGATAAATCCAAATTAAATCAGGGGCTAATGTCGGGATATACCTCATGGAATGACCCGACCAGAGTCGTAAACCGGCCGGGACTTGATAAACCGGCGGATGTTAAACCGGCGGACAGTCAAGACAGATGGCTCAGACAGACGGTAAACCGGCTGGTGGTAAACCGGCAGACAATGTTAAACCGGCAGACAATGTTAAACCGGCAGACAATGTTAAACCGGCAGACAATGTTAAACCGGCAGACAATGTTAAACCGGCAGACAATGTTAAACCGCGCACAATGTTAAACCGACAGACGTTAAGAAGCCTGTGAAAGGAAGTCAAAATAGTTTAAGTTAAAGTCCGAGTTGGACTCTACATGTAACCCGCCTCTTCAAAGATATATAAGGAGAGGTAGGGCTCCCCAAAGAGGGACAAGCTACAAGCAAGAAGAAACAATCTTAGGGCTAGACACAAAGAGGAGGGCCGGTTTACATGACTCCCTCGTGATGATAATGAGACCTAGCCTCAAACAAAGATGTAGGGTTTTTCTACCGGATGATGTTTCACAGGGCCCAAGCTGTCTAAATCCCTGTCTTGTGTTGTGTCTCTCGATTCCGCTCAACCCCTCTCAAGCTACCACATAGATGCGTTGGCCTCACGACTAAGTCCTGACACTAAGGACATCTGACGTGTTAATTCCACGACACTCATTGTACTCTTCTTGAACCACCAAGGCTTTGTGAGGAGTGTTCTTTGGGAAGTTGCTCTTGTTGGGGAAAGACTTGGCCTTGTCCTTACGGATGAGCTTGCCCTTCCCTCTTCTCATATGGACACTCCGCAACAAAGTGACTCACATTTCCACAATTGAAACACGTCCTCACTCGTTGCTTGCCCTTAGAGCCACTTGAATTGCTCTTGTTGAAGTTGGGCCTTGAGTTCTTCTTGCTCCAAAATTGTCTTGAAGCAAGGGCCATGTGTTCATGATAATCGTGCCATTTAGTATCTTCGAGGTTGCTCTCTTCTTCTTCCTCCTCTCCATCTTCTTCGACACAAATCTTGGCCTTCAAAGCGAGGTTGGGCTTCTTTGCTCTTTGAGAGCGAAGCACCGCATTGTCGGCGGTCTTGTCCAATATGCTCATAGCCACAAACTCATCCAACACATCACTTGAGGACAAGGTGTGGAAGTCCGGTCATTGACGGATGACGGAGGACATGGCTTTGTGGTAAGGCATCATTGCCTTGAGAATTTTGCGCTTGATCCAAATTGTCACCGTGTCCTTACTTCCATGATCCCGAGGGAGACAAGAAGCTTGGTTACTCTCCGATAGAGCTCACGAGGTTCTTCTTCTTCCTTCATTGCAAACTCATCGGCTTCATCTTGGACCACTTCATAATTGGAATGTTGAATGCTTGCGCTTCCTCGATACATGGAAACCACCTTGAGCCAAGCATCTTTGGCACGGGAGTAAGGCCGGAGATGAGGGAGGTCTTCTGAAAGGATTGCTTCTTGGATGATGAAGAGAGCATTCTGAAAGTGCGTTATATCGACTAGAGGGGGTGAATAGGCGATTTTATGAATTCTTCACCGAGGAATTTGCGGTGAGGAAATTCCTTAGCGAAGAACTACTTGCGCCGGAATAAGTACTCAAGTAAGCATAACAGAATACACACATGGTCATCATGATGAAATGAAGACTAGCACAGAGTACAGAAAGCGTAATCACAGGATAACACAAGATGAAGACAAACAGACTGAAGAAATTGAACTGAGGAAATTGAGAAAGTCTTCAGTCAAAGTCTTCAAACACAGATATGAACAAACACTCAACAATAATGAGGAAATGAAAGGGTTGAGGAAATAGAACCAGTTAGGTTGGTGAAGACAATGATTTGGTAGACCAGTTCCAACTGTTGTCTCAGCTTGTACGTCTGGTTGGAGCGGCCGAGTATTTAAACTCGAGGACACAGTCCCGGGACACCCAAATCGGCCCGAAAGCACGCAGCTCAGACACCAAGTCCTCACCATATTCTCCTTGAACTAAGGTCACACAGACCTCGTCCAATCACTCGTGGTAAGTCTTCAAGCGACTTCCAAACCTTCACAAACTTGGTCACTCGGCGATCCACAATTCCTCTTGGATGCTCTAGACCATGACGCCTAACCGTCTGGAAGAAGCATAGTCTTCAAAGGTAATAAGCGTTGGATCCACGCAGGATCAATTTCTTGATGATGCTCAATCACTTTGGGTTTGTAGGGGTTTGGTTTTGGGGTTTTCCTCACTTGATGATTTTCTCTCAAAGTCCTCGTGAGGATGGGTTGCTCTCAAATGACAAGTGTCAGTTTCTCTCGGAGCTGCCAACCAGCTAGTGGTTGTAGGGGCGGCTATTTATAGCCTAGGGAGCAGCCCGACATGATTAGACATAAATGCCCTTCAATGATATGACCGTTAGGTGGATAAGATATTTTGGGACAGGTGGTACAAGAAGACAAGAACGGTCGGAAATTTGAATATCAAATTCCTCGGGGCTATCATGTTCCTCATCGTAGGCAATCCACCTGGCGAATTCCTAACTCCTCGGTCGAACAAATTCTCGTGACCGAAGAACTTCGTCTACATCTTTGAAGAAATTGACCGAATCAGTATGAGATTTCCAAAGGCTTCACTCGAAGTGATTGGTAGGTGTAGGATTTTGAGTTGAGCATCACATGGAAATTTTTCCTTAGTATTTCCTAATTTCTTTAACAAAGACGGTGTTTCCTATGACTCAAGAAAGATAAAATGAAACTACGAAAACAAAAGTCTTCACGCTTCATGTTCCTCAAATGAATACCAAGTCTTCAAGGTCACACCAATTTCTTCACTTTCAAAGTCTTCGTAAAGTCTTCGTAATATCAAAGTCTTCATTGAAGAACTTCATTTTTAGGGTCGACTTTCTCTGTAAATATCAAACTCCTCATAGACTTATAGACCTGTGTACACTCACAAACGCATTAGTTCCTTAACCTATAAGTCTTCAATCCACCAAAATCACTAAGGGCACTAGATGCACTTACAATCTCCCCTTTTGGTGATTGATGACAATATAGGTTAAGTTTTCAACGGGATAAACATATGAAGTGTAAATCTTGAATGAGGAATTTGATTGCAAGATATAGAAGAACTCCCCTCAAGATGTGCATAGTGAGGAATTTGCTTTTGAGGCAATGCACATTTGAAGAGTTGAATCATGGAGATATCCCCCTATATCTTGTAATTCATACACGCATTTGACATATAATATGAAGAATTTGAAATGCATGATGAAATATGGTGCTTGATGTAATTCAAAGATGCGTGCGATAACATTAATGAGGAACAAGCATGCAAAATAACGCATCAAGAGTATCGAGCTCAAGAAGCTCAAGAGAATCGAGCATAGTGCAAGAGCATAGTGCATCAAAAGTATCAAAGCACCATCGGGTTTAAGATTACAACTCGATCCAATAAAAGTTTCGTAAGAACGAGAGTTGTAACTTAACAAAAATAAATTGTTGTATATGGGCAATAAAATAGACCCGCTTGAAGACTAACTCAAATTTCTCCCCTTTGTCATCGAATGACCAAAAGGATCGAACCGAGGACTAACGCTCTTGAAGAATTTCAAGTTGAAGAAGGAGCGCCAGTTGTTGGGGTCGGTTGTTGTAGTAGGGCTGCCGTGGTGTCGCCCAAGTCTTCATTTTCATCGTTGTCGCGTGATGAAGAATAGGAGTTAGCCACCAAGGAAGGAACTTTGACCTTCTTGTATTTCTTGGAGGAGGTGCGCACCAGTCAAATTCTTCCTTGAGTCCCATTGTCGCCAGTTCTTCCACCGTAGACATGTGAAAGAATAGCCAGTGTGTTTGAAGGTTTCATGGAGGTAGTAGTGGTTTTTCTTCACCGCATTATGTGTTGAGGTCATGTTGTGAAGAATTGAACCAAACCGACGCTTGACCCATTTATGATTGCGATCAACCTTCCGATGAAGACCGAGGAGTAACTCACGATCGGTCATCACCCCGGGTGCGAGCTTGAGGACTTTGCTTGACCGAGGTATTTGCAGCAGAGTCATGTGTGGCGAGTCATCATTGGTGGAGTAGGATGTCGCTTTTGCGAAACTGTCCATCCAATGGACGAATGCCTTCATCGATCACAGCAGTAGCCTTGCCCTTGTCATCAGCTGAGGTAAATGTCCGTTTGAGGACTTCAATCGGGGGCAAGTAGCTGCAGTGGTTTAGAGTATCAGCCTTGTAATTGAGTGAAGACCTTGTCCTGATGAATCTCATTATCCAAGGCGCATAAGGCTTCAGCTCAAATGGTGACATAGCAATGTTTGCCAGAGTCCTCATGAAGAAATCATGGAAGTTGACGGAAACGCCATGGATGATGTTGAAAAGCATATTCTTCATGATGCCAACGACTTCTTCATCATTCGAAGTCGTGGCCTTTGATAGGACTCATTGTCTTCGCTGTAATCCGATAGACAAATCCGAGGCACATACAATAATTCCTTGACGAGGAATTTGGTTCTTGGGGCCCGCCTTGGCTTCAAAGGCTTCATCAAGACTTGCATATAGTGATTTGAAAGTTCGTTCGTTGTAGATACAACGAGCACCATCAAGTGGAAGATCGAGTGGTAGAGCACGGCAATTCAGTTGTTAGTGCCTTGTAGTGAGTATTTTCGCACATCCAGCCTAATACCCATGAGTTCACGTCTTGGCCTCCGGTGATGTGCAGCGTTGCATAGAATTGAAGAATGAGTTCTTCATTCCACCATAGATATCGATTAGAAATTCGTAAGTCCTGCGTCGTGAAGAACACAGAGGACCGGCTCAAAGCCCGGCAGAGACTCCATGTCCACATGAGGAATATGAGCATGATCGAAGACTTTGTCTTTATTGAAGAGCACCGAGGAATAGAAATTGGCTTACCGGGCAGTCCGTAAACGCCTCTTCCTTATGCGGCGTAATCATATGAATTATAGTTAGTGAAGAATACGTGCTCGGCAAAGAAATCTTCAGCCTTGAACTTTTGTTTGCTTGAGAACGGATTCTTTGCTTGGGCAGAGGGGTGTCGGTGAGTTGCATCACCACCTCGTGAATCGCGAGCTCAGTTCTTCAGCCGAGGAATTTCTTGTTCCTCAACAGTGCGATCTAAGGATCAAGAAGCAGTTCATCAGACTAGTGGCTGGAATTTCTTCATGCATGAGCAAGTGGGTTGAGTTTCTTCAGAGTCCATTTGAACTGTTGGTGCAGGGACCGAGGAATCTGTTGGAGCGGGTGAAGAGAGGAGTATTGGGATGCCGACTTTCCCAAAAGTCATCATTCATCACAGGTGTGGTGCACCCTATATCCACATCTTCATCTTCAATTTCCTCAACACCAGCCTCTTCAGTTGTGAACTGAGGCATAGGTGAGGAAATGACTGGGGTTGAAGGGATTGCGTCCACTTCAATTTCTTCATCAATCTGCTCTGACGAAGCAGCAGAATGATGTTCTTCATCAGATCCGATTGGGATCTCATAGTCTTCTCCAAAAGGAACAAGGTCCTTTGATGGAATTGAGGAAATTGGAACAGCATCAATTGGATTTTCAAAGGAGCTCGTCATTGGCTTCATTTTCTTCGCAATTAAGAATTTGACGCAATGATGCTTTCGCTTTCTTCACAAGAGCTCGTTCTGCAGCCTTTGGTTTTCTTCACATCGAGGCGGATGGAAGAATTGGAGTTGGTGTTGGCGCAGGAGGAGCCGAGGAATCTGGTTGAATTTCCTCAAAGAATCGATGCGCTTGCCCGACTTCTTCGCTTTCTTCAGCGCACCACTAGTGGGTGCCCCGCAATTTCTTCAATGGCCGGAATGGGATCATCACTCGAACTGGCATTTTCTTCAAAGCTGAACTTCATCGGCGGTCGGCATGTTCTTCAGTTGGTGGTGAGGCTCCACTGAGGAATTTCATGTTGCATTGGGGCAGCAACATTGATGAATTTCTTCGTCGATTGATTTAATCGACCTTGGCTCCTTGCCAATCAGCATAATAAGAATCAAGTTTTGCCGAGGTCTTGAATTTCGGTCTGGACCTTGAGAAGTTCCTCATGTGTCATTTTGACAACGCTTTTCTTCGTGAACTTCTCCTTCTCGTATTGAGCCTTCTTGATCTCTCTTGCCTTTTCAAACTTCCATTTCTCTTCATATGAAATGGGTCAACATATGACTTTGTCCAGGAGTCATATGAAAATCAGGCATAGGGGTGTTTGGATCCTCGTGCCAGAGATCAATATAGTCGAGGATTTTCCTCGGATCCAACAGTAGTGGCACAGATGTGCCTTTGGCTCTAGCGGCCCTTTCTTGGCGACCTCTGATGATTTCTGCAAGTTCATTATCAGAAGCTTCATCATCAGAGGGCACATAGAATGCAACCTGTTTCTTCTTTGGACTTGGCCGAGGACCTCGCCCAACTGTTGCTTTGGTCTTCAGCAGAGTCGGGCCAGATGATGAAATTGGTGTCACGAGGAACTTGCTGAAACTCCAGAGGCAATCGAGAAACCAGCAGTCCTTTGACATGTGGCCAGATGCACAGGAACTGAGGACTTTGAAGGAGCTGTTGAGGACTTTGGTGGAGTTGTAGCAGTGTGAGGAATTTGCCTTGAGGGCGCTGCTGAGGAACTTGGCCGTGAGGGCGTTGATGGTGAAGCACTTGGCTTATGAGCAGGCTTCTTTGGCATGGATTTCCTCGGTTTGACCGAGGCCTTAGTAGCGATAGCAAGGGCGTAATCCTCATTGAATTTCTTCACCGCCTCCTTGGCTTGTCTTGCCAATTTAGCTTGGCGCTTAGCCCATTCTTCAGGAAAGTCCTCACCACTCTTGATGCTGGTGGGGTCAGGTACTTGGCCAGGTGCCAATGGAGCTCTTGGGCATGGAGGATTGAGAGCGAATTTCTTCATGTACTTTGGAGTCACATATCTGTATTCCCTCCATTCCCTTGCCCATCTCCGTTCAATCTTCTCGAATGCGCACCTTGCGCTGATTTTTGTTTTCTTTGCCAAATTTTGCTTCATCGTGTGCAATAGTCAAGATAAATTTCCTCGGGGATCTCAAAAGATGTCATAACCTCGTGTTTCTTTCCTCCTTTCGTGGCTTCTTACCGTCTGCCATATTCTTCAGCTTGAGGAATTTGAACAATTGAGTTCTCTCAAGAAGTATGCAGTTTTTCTTCGAGGAACGCTGCAAATGAGTTAAGTTGATGAGAACCTAGTGATTCAAAGCAGACATGAGTACCGTGAACAGAGTACAAAAGTGCGACGAATTTGGAGAGGTCATATGCGTTCTGAGAAGGTTTTTTGAAAAGAACAAGTTTTGAGGAATTTGACCGGATGTGCCTTGAAGGATTTCACTAAGCGTTCTTGTCTTAGGTTCCAGAGTTGTACAGATCGAAGATCCACACAATTAGGGAATCTTGAAGAAAATAATTGCTTAGAAAAATAGTTCAAGATCATATGATGTGTGAGGTGTTCATATGTGTGAAGATTTGAAGAATAAACACCTTTGAAGATTTTCAAGAAAGCTTGAGAATGAAAGAGAGTAATAAAAGTAACTTCTAATTACCCGAAATGAAGAACACAACGAACTGAGAAGAACGGATGGGAAGTTCGTCAGGTTAGATCTTCCTTGCCCTAACTCGGCGGAGGAAGACAGCTACGGCGGCGGCGGAGTGAGGATTTCCGCAGTCGGCGCGAGTACGTCGGCGACGAGGTCGAGGCAGTGAAGCTCTTCCTCACCGGCGACGATGGAGTAGCGGCGGCGCTAGGGTTTGAGGAGCTCGAACGGGAGAGAGAGGTCGAGCGGAGTAAAAGAAGTGAGGAAGGGGAGAGGGGTATTTATAGAGGCAGTGAAAAACTGTTCGCCCGAAGATTTAGGACGAACGTGCCCCTGACCATTCTCCTTCTCACGACATGTGTCACCCACGTACTATGTAGTGGAGATCGTGTACGATCGTGGGTGAGTAAAATAATGCATCATGGGATGCGGAACGGTTTGAGCGGCAAAGCCGAAAGTTTGGATAAGATCAGTTTTAAAGTTTCGTTTCGCAATTTCTTCACCGACAAGGACTCAAAGTGAAGATTTTGAACGAGTTTCAAATAGAACGCACATGAAGAATTTGTGAATAGATTGGGTTGAGTATAGCATAGAGGGGAAGGGTCCGATCACATTCACTTAGCGTAAAAAACAGCTTGAAGAAATAACTATAAGTGAATGTCAGAGAGGACATAAACCCATATATATGTATATAGCCAATGAAGAAAGACGACGGAAACAAAGGAAGATTTTGCAAAGTAGAAGAATTTGAAAAATCAAGAATTACAAAAGCGAGGAAAAACTCAAATTGAAGATTTTCAACTTTGGTGGTGGCGTGACCCAATCAGATAAGAATGATGATTTCGCACACCGCATACAATTGTCGAGGGTTCTCGAGAATCAAATTCTTCATTAATTTCTTCACACTTAGAGTGTTATTCTTCATTGATTGAAGAAAACGTTTCTTCATGTGTTGCACATCTAAGTCATCAATTTTGCATAAGTGTTAGGATGTGTGTCTTTTCAAAGAACATTCAAGATTCTAAGATGTTTAGCTCACACCGCAACTTGCTAAACCTCTTCTCATCCAAGGGCTTAGTGAAGATATCACTAGTCGTTCTTCGCCTTCACGTGCTCGATGGAGATGTCTCCCTTCAACACATGATCACGAAGAAAATGATGACGAATTTGAATGTGCTTTGTCTTCGAAAGTGCCGAATCGGGTTGTGAGCAATCTTGATGGCACTCTCATTGTCACAAGAGAGAGGCACATTCTTCACATTGATGTCGTAGTCCTTGAGAGTCTGCTTCATCCACAAAGAATTGAGCACAACACGAGCCAAGAAGCAATGTATTCAGCTTCCGCAGAGACAAAGGATACGCAGCTCGCTTTCTTCGAGGACCAACGGACCAAAAGATCGTCCGAGGAAATGACAAGTACTAGATGTTGGCTTGCGGTCCACGCGATCACCAAAGATAGTCGAGTCGTAATATCCAATGAGATCAAAAGTAGAGCCCTTGGGGTACCATAATCCTAGTGTTGGTGTGTGAGCTAGATATCGAAGAATATGCTTCACACCTTATGGTGTGATTCCTTCTGTAGCTTGAAATCGGGCACACATGCAAACACTAAGCATTATATCTGGCCTAGATGCACATAAGTACAATAAAGAACCAATCATGGAGCGGTATACCTTGTGATCAAGTCAATACCATTTTCATCGATTGCATAGATGGCCATTTGTGGGCATAGGAATTTTGACGCCTTTGCAATCTTGCATGCCGAATTTCTTCAGACATCTTTGAGGTATTTCTCCGAGATATGAATATGCCATTCTTGTTGATTTAATTTGAAGACCTAAGAAGAATTTCAACTCTCCCATCATAGACATTTGATATTCTTCACTCATCATATAGGCAAATTCATCACTATAACGTTGGTCAAGACACCAAAGATAATATCATCAACATAGATTTGGCACACAAACAGTTCACCATCATAAGATTTAGTAAAGAGAGTAGGGTCGAGTGAACTGGTGTGAAGCCATTCTTCACGAAGAATTCCTTCAATGTATCATACCACGCCTGGTAAGGGCTTGTTTGAGACCATAGAGGGCTTATTAAGTCTGAAGACTTTGTCGATTCTTTGGATCTTCAAAACCCGGGGTTGAGCAACATATACTTCTTCCTCAAGCTTACCATTGAGGAATGCACTTTTCACATCCATTTGATATAAGATAATATCATGATGATTAGCATAAGCAAGTAATATAGAATAGCCTCAAGTCTAGCAACAGTGCAAAAGTTTCATCGAAATCAATTCCTTCAACCTGTGTGTAGCCTTGAGCTACCAGTCGTGCCTTATTCCTTACCACAAGACCATTTTCATCTTGCTTGTTGCGGTAGATCCACTCTGTGCCAATGATATTATGCTTGCGAGGATTTGGACGTTTGACCAGTTCCCAGACATTGTTGAGCTCGAACTGATGTAATTCTTCTTGCATAGCCTGAATCCACTCCGGCTCCAGAAATGCTTCATCTACCTTAGTGGGCTCTGTGATAGAGACAAAAGCATAGTGCCCACAAAAGTTAGATAAATGTGAAGCTTTTGAGCGTGTGAGAGGACTTGGCGCTTCAATGTCATCGATGATCTTCTCCACTTGCACTTCTTTTGCAACGCGAGGATGAGCTGGTTGTCGTCGAGCAATTTGATCATTTTCCTCAAAGACCATTGTCTTCAAAGATTATCTTCAGTGCATCACCGGCGTTCTTCGCAGTCTGAGAATGAATAATTCAGCAGATTCTTCAGTAGGAATGACATCCTCAGTTGCCTTGAACTTGATAGAATCCTTAGGTGCTGGTTCATCTAATACAGAAGGTAGGTGCTCTCTTTGCGAGCCATTAGTTTCATCGAACCGCACATCTACAAAGGTCAACAATCTTGTGAAGAGCGATGTTGAAGACTCAGAGGTGTGCGAGTCCTTTCCGTAACCAAGCATAAAACCTTCATGTGCTTTCGGTGCAAATTTAGAATTGTGATGAGGATCTCTAATCCAGCATTTAGCAATCAAGACTTTGAAATAACTTACATTGGGTTTCTTGTCGGTGAGGAGTTCATAGGCGCCTTCTTGAAGAATTTGTGAAGATATACTCTGTTGATGATGTGGCATGCAGATCAATTGCATCAATCCAAAAGCGACTAGGCGTTTTGTATTCATCAAGCATAGTGCGAGCCATCTCAACAAGAGTTCGATCTTGCGCTCCACGACGCCATTTTGCCGAGGAGTATAAGGAGCAGATAACTCATGAGTAATACCAAGTTCATCAAGATAGGCATCAAGACCGAATTCTTGAACTCGGCCCATTGTCACTCGATGTGTTTGATCTTCACACCAAAGTTAGTTGAAGCCCTCGAGGAAAATCGTTTGAAGACTTCCTGCACTTGATTTTTGTAAGTAACAATGTGTACCCATGTGTAACGAGAGTAATCATCAACAATAACAAAGCCATATAGAGATGCATCATTAACGACAACCGAGTAATGATTGGGACCAAGGAGGTCCATGTGAAGCAATTCGAAGGGACGAGTAGTGGTCATGATAGTCTTCGCTGGATGCTTGGCCTTGGTCATTTTTCCAGCTTCACAGGCTCCGCACAAGTGATCCTTGAGGAATTTGACATTTTCAATGCCAATGACATGCTTCTTCTTTGCAAGCGTGTGCAAATTCCTCATGCCTGCGTGACCAAGTCGACGATGCCATAGCCAGCCTTCTGAGGCTTTTGCAAGTAGACACACGGCTGGTTGTGGTCCTGTAGAGAAGTCAACTATATACAAGTCTCCTCTCCTAAAGCCTTCGAAGACTTTGGAATTGTCAACTTCCATAATCACAACACAACGATACTTGCCAAAGATAACAACCATATCAAGATCACAAAGCATTGAGACTGACATGAGGTTGTATACTAAGGACTCAACAAGCATGACTTTGTCCATGTGTATGTCCTTAGAGATCGCAACCTTACCAAGACCCAATACCTGACATTTGCCTTTGTCAAGAAAGATGATATGCTTCAGATGTGACGGTGATAAGGGAGCATCCATCAAAAGATTCTTGTCACCAGTCATGTGATTTGTACATCCACTATCGAGAACCCACTCAGTGGCTTTGGGTTGATCATCCTGCAGATGAATTAGTACAACTTACGATCTCATATACTTCATCAGTGAAGAATATGATATCAAGTTCATCGATGAATTTCATCGATCAAGATAACAGATAAGCGGTATGAGGACGTGTGAAATGAAAGTTCATTTCATCATGATTAGCTGCGTCCTTTCGTGCATTTTGTCGTCCCCTGAAATTCTTCTTCAGACGTTAAGGCACGCCCGGAGACCTGACTGCAGAAGAGATTAGTTCTTTTTCTTCACCACCCACATCGGAAGGGGTGGCAAAGAGTTCATCACTCATGCGAGCACCATACGAGAATGGTGGCATAGAAGCCAAACCATTTCGTTTCACATAAGAGGGGTTAGGGTAAGCATATGAAAAAGCAGAGAAATTCTTCGAGGACTTATGAACATATTGGTTTGAAGAATAATGCACATATTCATAGCCCTTAGCTCTACCCTGCGAACCAGAGTTGTTAGCACGATGATAATCATATGAGGACTTTGATCCTTTTGAGGAATTTGATCCACGTGAGGAATTTGGTCCGTATGAGGACTTGGATCCATATGAAGAATTTGGTCCATAAGAAGAATTTGATCTGGGGTTCCTATTCTTCACTGTTGGTGTCATGAGGACATTCACGAAGACTTTCAAGGCATTTCTTGGGAACCCAAATTTTCTTCATAGGGGAACCGTTCCTGCGATTAGTGCCAACATATCTAGCAAATACTTCACCATTCTGATTTTTGAACAGTTTATAGTTGGAGTCAAATGACTCATCGGAAGAATGAGGAGATTCGCATGTAAAGCCGTATAAGTTAGATGGATCAACTGGAGGTCCCTTTGCAAAGAACCCATGAGGTTTTGGGATACCGCTCGGGCTTCCAATATGCATCGGCATTGAGTTTCCTCTCAAAGGCAATACCCTCTTTCCTAGGGTTCCTGTTGAGGATCTGCTTTTAAGCACATCACAAAGAGTCTGATGCCCTTTGAGGCTTTTGTACATGCCTGTCATATACAATTCCTTCAGCTGCATCGTCGGTGATACTAGCAATGTCCTCGGATGAGGAATTAGTGATAGCAGAGGCGGTGAAGAATTTGTAATGATTGAAGCATTTGAACATTCGGTGAAGAATTAGCGATTCACGTTCAATGCACTTTAAGCATGGAGGAACAAATTCTTAGGAGAAGCGCTGATTTGTTGAGCAAGTAATGAATCGCGCCTTCTGAAGATCTTCATAATCACTCTTAGCTTCTCAAGATCTTGCTTTCTTTGAAGAAATTCATAAGAAAGTTTCTCATGATCAGATAAGAGAGTGTTATGATGACTTTGAAGGTTATCAAACCTAGACTGAAGTCTCTGAAGATTTTCAGTCAGGGCTTTAGTGTGATCCATTTCTTCACCTAACATATCATCACTTTTATCTAGCATGTTTTGAATCTTTTCTAAAGCCCGTTGTTGTTTGGTGGCAATGCAAACAAGTTCGGTATAGCTAGGTTCAATATCATCATCAGATCCATCATCATCAGATTCACAGTCACTAAATTCAGATGAGGAACATTCGGTTACCTCGACACCCTTTGCCATGAGACATGATGCGTAAGATGATGATTACGGTTCGAAAGTCATCGTTTTTAGAGATTCCTTGAAGTCCTCAAACCAAGGATCATGACGGGTTCGATGACCTTCATAGACATAGAGATTCGGTCCCAGATAAGCTTCGCATTGCAAAGATGCATAATGCGCTTGAATTCATCTCTAGATAGGCAGGAACAGATGATATCCTTCGCCATGATGTCAAGTCGAGTGAACTTGCGAATATCATCTGCATTCGCCGTCTTGCATAGATCAGTCAGACCAATTTCATGGACGGTCCACAACTGTCCATTGCCATGAGGCGCTTCCTCATCATGGCCTTCCACTTGGGAAAATCATGACCGTCAAAGATAGGGCATGTCACTTTCTTCATACCTGCGGTCGACATAACTAAAACTCCGGTGGTTAAACCAAAATCACACGTAACAAGGGAGTACCTTGCTCGATACCAATTGAAAGTCGTTATATCGACTAGAGGGGGTGAATAGGCGATTTTTATGAATTCTTCAACGAGGAATTTGCGGTGAGGAAATTCCTTAGCGAAGAACTACTTGCAATGAATAAGTACTCGAGTAAGTATAACAGAATACACGCATGGTCATCATGATGAAATGAAGACTAGCACAGAGTACAGAAAGCGTAATCACAGGATAACACAAGATGAAGACAAACAGACTGAAGAAATTGAACTGAGGAAATTAAGAAAGTCTTCAGTCAAAGTCTTCAAACACAGATATGAACAAACACTCAACAGTAATGAGGAAATGAAAAGGTTGAGGAAATAGAACCAGTTAGGTTGGTGAAGACAATGATTTGGTAGACCAGTTCCAACTGCTGTCTCGGTTATACGTCTGGTTGGGCGGTGAGTATTTAAACTTCGAGGACACACAGTCCGGACACCCGATCGGCCGAAAGCACGCAGCTCGTGACACCAAGTCCTCACCGTATTCTCCTTGAACTAAGGTCACATGCACCTCGTCCAATCACTCGTGGTAAGTCTTGAGCGACTTCCAAACCTTCACAGACTTGGTCACTCGGCGATCCACAATTCCTCTTGGATGCTCTAGACCATGACGCCTAACCGTCTGGAAGAAGCACAGTCTTCAAAGGTACCAAGCGTCGGATCCACGCAGATCAATTTCTTCAAGGATGCTCAATCACTTTGGGTTTGTAGGGTTTGGTTTTGGGGTTTTTCCTCACTTGATGATTTTCGCTCAAAGTCCTCGGAGGATGGGTTGCTCTCAAATGACAAGTGTCAAGTTTCTCTCGGAGCAGCCAACCAGCTAGTGGTTGTAGGGGCGGCTATTTATAGCCTAGGGAGCAGCTCGACATGATAAGACATAAATGCCCTTCAATGATATGACCGTTAGGTGGATAAGATATTTTGGGACATTGGCCAAGAAGACAAGAATCTGGCCGGAAATTTGAATATCAAATTCCTCGGGCTATCATGCTCCTCATCGTAGGCAATCCATGACTGGCGAATTCCTAACTTCTCGGTCGAACAAATTCCTCGTGACCGGAAGAACTTCGTCTACATCTTTGAAGAAATTGACTGAATCGTATGAGATTTCCAAAGGCTTCACTCGAAGGGATTGGTAGGTGTAGGATTTTGAGTTGAGCATCACATGGAAATTTTTCCTTAGTATTTCCTCGACCCCTTTAACTTGACGGTGTTTCCTATGACTCAAGAAAGAGAAAATGAAACTACGAAAACAAAAGTCTTCACGCTTCATGTTCCTCAAATGAATACCAAGTCTTCAAGGTCACACCAATTTCTTCACTTTCAAAGTCTTGAAAGTCTTCGAATATCAAAGTCTTGATTGAAGAACTTCATTTTTAGGGTTGACTTTCTCTGTAAACATCAAACTCCTCATAGACTTATAGACCTGTGTACACTCACAAACGCATTAGTTCCTTAACCTATAAGTCTTCAATCCACCAAAATCACTAAGGGGCACTAGATGCACTTACACATTCTCATTGAATTGATTGTCCACGACCTCTCTAGGAGAAAAGTTGCTCGGATCATGCGGATAGAAACCTTCTTCAATGATTCTCCAAAGGTTAGTGTTCACATGATTTAAATGACGCTTAAAACGATAAACCCAAGAATCAAAATCCTCCTTTTTATCAATCTTAGGTGGTGGACCGGCATGATTCAAATGAGTGGAAGGAATCGGTCCACCATAAACGGGAGGTTGCACATGGGCGAAGATGCCAGTGCCATTCTTACCGCTAGACGAGGGGGCTTTCTCACTAGTAGCTTCCCCCTTATCGGAGTTAGCATCCGCTCCCTGGCGGGATCACCCACTTTCACGGGTGCGGTGGAAAGTTTAAGCCCTTCTAGGAATTCCTTAAACATGTACTTGACATCGCTCGTCATGGAGTTTTTCAATGTCTCCAACGCCACATTGAATTCCTCACGAGAGATCGAGGTACTCCCATCTCTCGTAGATGATGTCGGATTCGCACCGGAGTGCTCCCCCACATCATCTACGACGTCAACCATACTCTACGGACGGTAAAGTCCTTAAAAAGAGACGAGGCTCTGATACCAATTGAAAGGATCGATATGGTTGACTAGAGGGGGGGGGTGAATAGGCAACTAACAATTTTTAAGCTTTTCTTTACCAATTTAAACTTTGCAATAATAAAGGTTGTCTAGATGTGCAACTAGGTGGACAACCTATATGATGCAACAACACAAGCACCACGAGCAAGCAAGGATAGGAACACAAATAAGCTTGCACAAGTAAAGGGATAAGATAACCAAGAGTGGAGCCGGTGGAGACGAGGATGTGTTACCGAAGTTCCTTCCTTTTGAGGGGAAATGCGTCTCATAAAGCGGTGTGGATGCACAATGCTCCCCAAGAAGCCACTAGGGCCACCGTAATCTCCTCACGCCCTCGCACAATGCAAGAGCCGTGATTCCACTATTGGTGCTCTTGAAGGCGGCTACCGAACCTTTACAAACAAGGTTGGGGAAATCTCCACAACTTAATTGGAGGCCCCCAACAACACCACGAAGCTTCACCACAATGGAATATGGCTCCACGGTGACCTCAACTGTCTAGGATGCTCAAACACCCAAGAGTAACAAGATCCGCAAGGGATAAGTGGGGGGAATCAAATATCTTGTGGTGGAAGTGTAGATCGGGCCCTTGTCACCCAATCCCGAGCAAATCAACAAGTTTGATTGGCTAGGGAGAGAGATCGGGCCAAAAAGGAGCTTGGAGCAACAATGGAGCTTAGAGAGAGAAGAGGCAGTCAACTAGAGGTTGAAGAAGCCCCTTATATAGTCTTGGAAAAAATCCAACTGTTATCCACTTAGTCAGCCCAACGCTTGGTACCTCTTTGCTCCGGTAGCGGTACTACCATGAGGTCACATGCAGTACTACCGTGGAGGACCACGGTACTACCAGCGGCAGACAGTCGGGACTACCCCTAAGGCGATTACCGCTATGCAGCATTACCGCTCCCCTTGCGGTACTCGCAAGGCGAAGTCACGACCTGAGAAGGGCGCGGATGAAATAAATTACATCCGTGCCAACTTCCGCTGAAACTGCGGTAGTGCGAAAATCCGACGCGGTACTACCGCTCCTTAGGAGCGGTACTATCGTAGCGCGTGCCTACTACCGTGAATCTACGGTACTCGGTAGGAGGGCCACGGTACTACGGCTCATAGGGAGCAGTACTATCGTGGGCCCCCGCGGTACTACCGCGCTAGACGAGCGGTACTACCGTGGTGGGCGCGGATGTAAAAAATTACATCCGCCCCTACTACCGCACCGGAGCGGCACTAGGCACAGGAGCCAGTACTACCGCTCACGAGGAGGCGGTACTACTGCGGCACCCAGCGGTACTACCGCGTGTACACCGTGGTACTACCGCAAGTACATGGCAATTGTCGATTTCCGCACAACCAAGATAACGAAGGGAAGCTCCAAAGTGCGGGGAAAGGAGGGTCAAGTGTACGTGTTGATTCCGCCCTAACCTTTCCGACGTGGACCCCCTCTTAATAGTACGGCTCTCCTACGACTCAAATCCACCAAAAAGAAACATAGGACGACGCCGTCTTCAATAGTCTCCGAGGGGCACCGAATCGTCTCGAGCCTAGAGATGAACCATCCGAGGAACTCAAAGCATACGATTAGTCCGTAAAAGTATCGTCATCAATCACCAAAACACTTACGGGATAAATATGCCCTTACAACATGCTTCCTGGAGTGGGCCGTTCTTGGTCGGTCCCGCTTTATGTTCTTAATGGCAAAGATCTTGTGCCGGGTCCGGTGGACAACGAGGATGCTCCACCCCTCCTCAATGCCTCCCACACCCTTATGAACTACCATACTATACTCTGATGCAGCAAGACAGAATCGATGATATGGAAGCCCAGCAAGCGGCCAATGAACAGTTGTGGAATGCTGCAGGACAGGCGCAAGATGAAGTTCAGGCGAATGGATGGGCAGCTTGGCCGATCATCCCACCTCCCTATACTGGCTTTAGCTTCAGAACTTTCTTTGAGTATGATGGGCCCTCTCTCATGGATGGTGTGCCTCAAGAGCACAACATTGTGGATAATCTTTCAGATGTTTGGTCGGAATACTCCCAGGTTGAGGAACTGGCTGACAACTTTATCAATGGTATCCCATCTGCACAGATTGCATTTGCCAGGGATGGTGGTGCTTCAGTTTCTATGATGATTACTGTAGACGCTGACTTGCTAAGTTGGATTGGCAATATGTTGAAGAAGATATATACAAAATCACTGTTACCTGCTGTGCACCCTGACGGAGATTTTCTGTCGCTCAATCCTTTTTCTGTCATAAAGGAGCAACTTAATGTGGTTTGCAAAGCTTTCATGAGTTCAATCTCTCCTGATTCTGATGTGTTTGAGATCATCTTCAAAAACTCCTTTAATGTAATCTTCATTGACAGAGACTGCTTCAGTGTTGTGGAGGTTTTGCCTGAACTTGAAATGCACCTTGATGAGGTTACTTCTGTTGAGGAGCAGAGTTTGTCAGCTTCTTCGCTGCCATCTAATTCCGTTGCTGCTCA
Organism: Aegilops bicornis; assembly: GCA_021605145.1. Taxonomy (NCBI): domain Eukaryota; kingdom Viridiplantae; phylum Streptophyta; class Magnoliopsida; order Poales; family Poaceae; genus Aegilops; species Aegilops bicornis. The sequence continues at coordinate 474,427,779 of CM038673.1, read as the reverse complement.
TATTGGCTCTTTGCTCTCTAGTGAGCATGCTCATGTGGATACTGTTCTGCTTCGCCGGAGTGCGTGCACTAATAAGTATGACGGGTTTAAGGTGCCACCGATGTCTGGCAGAAAGTTTGGGGTGTCCAAAGTGAACCCAGGAAAGATCCTGTGGCGCAATGCTCTTCTACTACCACTATGCCACGTGTTTCAGACCAGAAAGACAAGGTACACAGTGTGATCCCTCCACCCACACCTATTTCTACCATACAGTCTATTGGTACTAATATGTGTGGCATGCGTCCAAATCAGATAAGCAAATAGAAGCTGCTTTCGCCCATGGTGGTGCAGGAGCAGGAGAGTGACGTCCCCAAACCCGATGCTTAAGGCGTGGAAGGTGATGTGCTGGAACATCCGGGGGATCAACTCCGATCAGAAGCTTTTGGCGCTGCGTAATGCAATTGATAGTAGTGGGTGCTCTATTATTTGTCTGCAAGAAACTAAGTGTGCCGCTTTTGATATGTCTTTTGTGAGAACTTTCTGTCCTAAAAGGCTTGATAAATTTGAGGTGGTGCCCTCCCAAGGTGCCTCTGGTGGTTTGATTATCTTATGGGATAGCTCGATCTTTGTGGGCGGTGTTATCTGTGTTGAATCTTTTGCATTGGGTGTTAAATTCACTTCCATGCAAACTGCTAAATCTTGGAATATGTTTAATGTGTATGGCCCATGTGATGGACCCGCTAGGGCCACTTTCACCTCCTGGATGTTTGATCTTGACATTCCAGATGATGAGGACTGGTTATTGTGTGGTGATTTTAACTACATCAGGGCACCTGATAATCGAAACAAGCCAGGGGGGAATGTGAATGATATGCTTACCTTCAATGATTTCATCCAATTGCAAGCTTTAGTTGAACTGCCAATCAAAGGGAGAAGGTTTACGTGGAGTAACATGCAAACAGACCCACTTTTGGAACAACTTGATTGGTTCTTCACATCGGCCAATTGGACCTCTAGTTATCCAAACACGACAGTGGCCCCCCTCCCAAAACCGGTCTCTGATCATGTACCGTGTGTGATCTCCATTGAAACAACAGTCCCTAAAACCAAAATCTTCCGTTTTGAGAAGTTCTGGATCTCACACCCAGGTTTTTTTGAGGTTGTTCAATCCACTTGGAACAAAAGTTGTTTTGCCCACAACTCGGTTGCTTTGCTCTGCAAAAAATTCAAGCATTTGAGGTATGCTCCGAAGAAGTGGAGCAAAAACATCTCCAGATTGAATTTGTGCATTGACAACTCTAATTGGGCTCTGCTTGAATTGGATGGCATTGAGGACCTCAGGCTTCTCACAACTCCGAAGAAAAACTTTCGTGCAATCCTCAAGGAACATTTGGTGATTCTCTTGGGATACAAATGGGAATATTGGAAGAAGAGGTACACTGTGCGATGGTTTCAGTGTGGTGGAGACAACACTAAATTTTTCCATTCGGCTGAAAGTGAACGCTTCAAACGAAATTCCATTGCCTCACTAAAACTATCTGATGGGTATGTCGTCTCTGATCATGATGGGAAAGCACATGAGCTCTATCAGACGTATAAAAACAGACTGGGGGGTCAGAACCACATGAGATGAAGTTTGATCTTGCACAGATTATTAAAAAGATCGAAGGGCTTGAGGATTTGACAAAACCCTTCACAAACGATGAGATTGACAAGGTGGTCCATGAAATGCCATCTGACCGTGCTCCTGATCCAGATGGATTCAATGGTTGCTTCTTGAAGTCTTGCTGGCACATTATCAAACAAGACTTCTATAAGCTGTGTGCTGACTTCCATGAGGGAAAGATGGATTTGCAGAGTCTTAATTCTGGGTTTATCACCCTGATCCCGAAAACCTATTCTCCAGAGACTGCAAATGATTATAGGCCTATCACCCTCCTCAACTGTTGCTTGAAGTTGATAACCAAGTTGCTGGCTAATAGGCTGCAGAGTACAATCCTCAAAATCATCCACAGAAACCAATATGGCTTTCTTAAAGGGAGATCGATCCAAGACTTCTTGGCCTGGGCGTTCGAGTACATCCACCAATGCCAAGCTTCTGGACGTGTCGGCTATCTGCTAAAATTGGACTTTGCCAAGGTGTTTGATACGATTCAGCATGAACCAATGATTGAGATCATGACACACATGGGCTTTGACGAGAAATGGATTGGATGGATTAAATGCATCTTCTCCTCAGGTACCTCATCTGTCCTGCTTAATGGAACCCCTGGGAAGCAGTTTTCCTGTCAGTGTGGAGTGAGACAGGGAGACCCTCTCTCGCCCCTCATCTTTGTCCTTGCCGCAGATTTGTTGCAAGCAGCGATCAACGATTCATGCAGGGACGGTTAGCTGCATCTACTGATTCCATCACATGATGACAACTACCCGGTGATCCAGTATGCGGATGACACGATTGTGGTGTTCCCTGCCTGCCCTAGCCAAGCTCAAGTCCTCAAAGGGATACTGTTGGATTATGCCACGTCGGTTGGCCTGAAGATTAACTTCCATAAATCAACCCTAGTGCCAATAAACCTGGATCCGGGGACGTCGTCGGAGATGGCGGCAATCTTTGGCTGTGTTGTGGGACAGATGCCTTTCACGTACTTAGGGCTGCCTATGGGAACTACCCGCCCCTCGATGACTGATCTGATGCCCATGGTTATAGCAGTGCAGAGGAAAATTCCGGCCGCGGTCTCTTTGCTCGACTATGGCTCCAAGTTAACTCTCCTAAACTCAGTAGTGACCTCATTAGCGATCTATGCAATGTGCTCCATCAAGATAAATTCCAGGATCATTGAACATCTGGACAAGCTTCGTAGATCATGCCTCTGGCTCAAGAAAACTGATGATGGTACCAAGGGTAATTCTCTGGCCGCGTGGGAATTGGTCTGTAGACCGAAAAACAAGGGAGGTTTAGGGATCATAAACCTTAAAATCCAGAACCAAGGGCTTCTGCTGAAACAACTACACAAATTTTACAACAAACAAGATGTTCCCCGGGTACAGCTTGTTTGGCGATCGTACTATGATGACCGTACCCCGCATGCGACTGACCTTTGTGGCTCGTTTTGGTGGAAAGATCTCATGCAACTGTCTAATGTTTACAGAGGGGTTACCAAAGCATCTGTGGTGGCAGGAGATATGATACTATTCTGGAAAGATGAGTGGAATGATACCATGCTCCAAGATGCTTTTCCGAGGGCCTTTCCTTTTGCCAAGGACCCAGACATATCAGTTCGATCTCTGTTGTCCTCGGTAAGGCTAAGTGATGTGTTCCATCTACCCCTCTCGGTAGAAGCCCGTCTAGAAGTGACAAAAATGCAACATGCCACGTCGGATGTGGCCCTGACTGAGGGTGTGGATATTTGGACCTGTGTCTGGGGTGTGAGTGGATTCAAATCTACTAAATTTTATGAGCATTGCTTCAGAAACATGCAGGTAGATGAGGCCTTCTGTTGGATCTGGAAAACCAAGTGCACAATGTAACGGAAGATGTTTGCCTGACTACTGCTAGCTGACCGATTAAACACCAAAAATATGTTGAGAAGGAGGCACTACAAAATCCAAGATGATGACTACACATGTCTGTTATGCGAAAAACCTCCTGAGGAAGATGTGGCACATCTCTTCTTCAATTGCCCTTTCAGTCGGAGATGCTGGGATAGCATAGGGGTCCAGTGACCGGTTGGTGATTGCAGGCTGGAGTTGCTGCATGCTGGCAAAAAATCTTGGAATAGGCCCATCTTCATGGAGGTGTTCATAGTGGCTGCTTGGGGGATTTGGAAGGAAAGGAATGACAAACATTTCAGGGGGATCCAGCCAACCTTGAGATCTTGGAAGGCCGGGTTTAAGAATGACTTTGCTATGCTGGTCCATAGGGCCAAGCTAGAGTCTGCTCCTTATATTTTATCTCTAGTTGCTGCATTGTAAGAGTTGTGCTCTTTTTTAACCTCTACTCCCCCCTCCCCCTCATATGTAGATCTTGTATGTAGGCTGACTGGACTGTACTGGACTGTACTAACTCTTTAACTCATTAATTTAAAGTCAGTGGGATCCTCTCCCACTGTCATCAGTTCTCAAAAAAAGATAAGATTGAGGATTTCCAAGTACAAGATGTTAGGAAGGAGCCTTGCAAGAGAAGTAGGAGCTGCGCTGAGCCTCTTCAACCTGTTAAGGTAAGTCACTGTATGCAACTCAACAGTTCAATTCCTTGTTTTTTTCAGGCATAGTTAATTTGCTCTTTTCAATTGCTTTATTTGTCCTTAGTTAATGAGATGCCCAAAGAATCATGCCTGATGTTGGGTACTTGTATAACTATTAGTTGACATAATTAAAGGCCTTACCATTTAATTACTCTGCCGAAGTGTGCCTGAAGCTTTAGAGTCTATTAACCAACTATTATTGCATGAGGCTCACAATCTAGTTTATACTAGGCTAATGATTGCATAGTTTTGCTTGGTGTAGTATGTTTGTATGAAACCCTCTGTTGTTCATTATGCTCCCTAAGACTTTAATTGAGCTACAGAATGGCCAACTGCTTGCTTACTTATACGCAACATGCTGTCTAAATCTGTAACTTGTCTGTGTTTTGGATTGGGACCCAACATCATGCTCCTCTGTGAGCCAAGAGAGATTTCTGTATGCAGGCTGCACAGACTATCTTTTTTTATAATTTTAAAATATCACCTACTTATGCTTCATGACGTGTAACATTATTGTTAGTCATGTTTTGCCATGTAGTACAAAATAGTGTCTTGCTCGCTTCACTGTTGTAACTATATTTTTGCCCTAGTCATGTGTACTTACGTAAACATTTCGGGATGAAGTGACATCAACACAAAGATCTCATGAGCAAAGGCGGCATGGCCAAGCATCAATGATTATGGATTGGAATTGGAATGTGCGGATGTTCTCGAGCATCAACTAGAGGTGGCAAGACAACGTGTACATGATTGTCAACGTACAATCAACAAGTTGAGACTGGACATGCAGGTATTAGATGCAGGAGTCAAAAAATGAAACAAGACACGAAGGTAACCACGAAGGAATTGGAGATTTTGCAGACTGAAATTTGTGCTATCTGAATCCGGCCAATCCTAATTTATGAAGAGATTATAGTTCAAATGCAGTTAAGTTGATGCGCGTCCATGATGTATGAGTCAGATTTGCCCAATGTATGTAATTTGTTGTTTGTGTATGCTTTATTATCACATGCGAATCATAATGCCCAGTGGGTATAATCGGCTGTAATTTCTTTATTGTATAGTGTAGGATTATTCTACGTTTCTATGCCTTGGTCTCTTTGTTGTATAGTGTATGTTTTTAGAGTAGGATAATTCTTTGAATATGCTATATCGTTCAAACGGGGGCCAACTCGCCCAAACGTTGTAGTGACCATGGCCCTCCACGGTCGTACGATCCATGGGCCATGTACGGGATGGACGATCCATGGCCTTTTATGGGCCGTCCGATCCATGGGTCTTCAATGGGCCGTCGGATCCATGGGCCTTCTACGTCTCGTAGGATCCATGGGCTTTGTACGGGCCGAATCATCTATGGGCCTTGTATGGGCCTTGTATGGGCTGTAGACGGGCTAGAGTGGAAATCATACGTTTTATGGGCTGACCATAACGGGCCGTTAATAGGCCGTATTTGGTGATGCTATGAAAATGGCCCAACAGATTAACGGTCCACAAAAGGGCCGATCAGAACGACGGCTGAATTTGGCCCACAAGCGAAAAATGACAAGATGTGGTAGTAAGTAACCGAATGCTGCAAATGAGCCCAAGAATAAATAGGCCCTCAGAAGGCCGAAAGATAACTTGGGCTGGAAATGGCCCAATGGAATAATGGGCCGTTAATGGGTAGAAAGTGATACACTGTTTATTACGGGCCAGTTTCACCACGGGCCGTTAATGGGCCAAGAGTTACAAAGGGCCTCATATGGGCCGAAAGAAGTCATGGGCCACACATGGGCCGGAAGTTAAAATGGGCTGGAATCATATGGGATGGCCCAAATGACGCTACTGGGCCTAATTCGGAGAAGGTAAATGCAGGCCCAGGTTAGCGAAAGTAAATGGGCTATATGCTAACAGCCGTTAACGGGCTTTCTATGGGCGCCCGCCACCTTTTACCAAGTCAAGCGGGCATCCTTTTCACGAGAATGGGCCTCTGTTGGAGTCGTGCCACGTGTCGCCCGTATCATAGGCGCCTTCGGTCCAATGAGTGGATGACATCTGTCCCAATGGTGAGCCGACACGTGTTTCCTCCAGCCAATGATGATTTTACATGTGGAAAATCTCCATTGGTCGGGGCTGTTAACGAGTTATCAGATCCAAAACCGGACCCGATAGCTTAACGGCGTTCCGTTACGGTGGATGCCACATGTCGGTCACCCTTGACGAAAGCACTTCTGTGACGTGCGATTTATCGTCATGGAAGTGGACACTTCCGTGATGATAATTTTGGTAATGTCATGGAACACTTCTACGACAGCACAAGTATGACTATCTTGATTCTGTCATAAAATCGTCATGGATGTACATGCATGACAAAAAACGTGACCTACTGTGACAAACACGTATCATCACGGAAGTGTAACTTTTTGTAGTGATTGCTCTGGTTGATGTTGCGAATGGGTTCTTCAACAAGAGCAGAGGATGGGCGCCCAGGGTGAAACGTCTTGGCGTCGAATTAAGTAATTCTACCTGTACTGTTAACTGAACTTCTGTCCTCCCTAGAGAGTCTGTGGCGATGAGCGGGGGGAGGAGCCCTGTGTGGTTGCCTCTCACCTGGGTGTACATCTAATAAGTGTGGAGTTCCTTTTTTAATTTCAAGCTCTATTCTCTTGGTTGTCTAGTTGCTGATGCCTGGATGTCGTGGTAGGACATCTGGGCTGGATGGAATCTAAGACTACTCACTTTGTTTATTGATTTCCTTTCATATGCAATGAAATGAAATCGGGGGCATACCCCTCAATTAAAAAGAAAAAAGGGATTCCGGGTTCACCTAGACCCGGATGCCAAAATGCCCCTCTCATGCAAAATGAATTGTTCAAGTGCTAGAACGTGTTTCCATATATCATAATATGTGCTTCCCAGTTACAAAAAACTGGCCAACAACATGCATCAAATGCACCAGTTTCTCCTAGTTTAGTATTTCAAAGCCCGTAATGGATCAAGCAGTATAAGGAGGAGGTTACGGCTAAGTGATGTGATGTAGGTCTAGCGTGTTTTCTGGGGAACAGTTAATGCAACATGCAAACTGTAACTACCTACAGATTTCAAAGCCCGTACAATAATGTACAGTCAGCAGGCTGTAAGGAGTAAAGTAATATTTTTATGATTAGTTGGAGAGAGAAGATAGGAGAGAGAATGTAAGCGGGCTCTCAGACTAGTCACAGTGGGTAGTAACTTAGACTAGTAACATGCATATGTTACTAGTCTATGTTACTACCTCTATAGTGGGGAGTAACATATGTGTGGTATTATGCAACACTTTATTTATTAGGTTGTAGACTCATCTTGTCTTGGTATTTGTGATGTTCCAGTAACTAGCTATGTTACCACATGCCCCTCTTTCCTCATTAATTACTCGCCATATCATCTGTTTTGTCTAGAGATGTGTGATGTTACCACCTATATTACTCCCACTGTGGGTAGTCTCATGCAAGAGCCAGCTGCAGCACGTGCTCCTAGTCACTATGTGAGAGCGGAAGGTGGGCCATGTATCAATAAAGTAGCACATACTTATAGCTAATTGTTATACATGTTGGCTATAGATGACATGACACTTTCTTATAGCCATCAGGTTGGCTATACTATTAAGAGCATGGTTAATAATATAGCCAACAACCGGCTATATGAAATTGCCATGTCACATATAGTCAACCTTATATCCAACATGTATAGTACCTAGTTGCTAAGTAGAACTACTGTATCAATGGATGACCCATTCTACACTCTCACAATGTTTCTTGGAGTCTGTGCTGCAGTAGGCTGTTAATCTACAACCCGCTTCCCTTCTCTTTTCTCTTCTCTCTCATCCAACTCATCATATATATAATGGGGGCTGCTAGGAATCAGCCGGATGATTTCCTGGGGAAATCATCCACCTAGCTAGCACAACTCCGTCTTCCCTCTCTGTTCTTCCATCGAATAGACACAATCATCCACCATCTGTATCATCGAGCAGCAACTTCCATGGCATCAGCGGCAGCGCCGGCGCTCCATTGCAACCCCGACCAAGTTTCAACGACCCTCCGACGTGCTTCACTACAATTCCGGCGTGCTTCACTGCATCTCCGTCGGCGCTCCATTGCAGCCTAATGAACCCGGTGGCGCTCCATTGGAGCTCCGGGCAGCGCTTCATTGTAGCCCCGCCGCCGCCGCCGCCGATGTTTCACCGCAGCGCCACACCGGCACGGTGGGCTCCATCACAGCACCCCGTCGGCGCCTTCGGCGGAGCATCACTGTAATGCCACCACCGCGTATTGGCGCTCCATCGCAACATCGGCTGCCCCCCCCCCCCCCCCCGTGCTCCATCAAAGCGCCCGATGGCTTGCGGCAAAGCTTCACTGCAGTGCCACCATCCGACGCGGTGGTTCTCCCTCCCAATGCGTCGGCGACGTGGTTGGTACAACGAAGCACCCGACGGCGACGGACGGATGCTGCGGTGCATCCCGACGGCGGCGAGATGTTACGACACAACATGCGGCGGTGATGGCGGATGCGATGGTGATGGCGGATGCTTCGTCGCCTCTTCCTTGCAACAGCCGTGGGGGGTGCTGGCGGCAGTGCGCGACTGATGTTCCAGTGGTCGCTGGCCAAATTGCAAAGGAGAGAGGCAGAGAGCTGCGGAAGGAAAAAGGGGAAGAAGATGAGGGGGGCGGGTGGAGGAGAGAGCCTTGGAAGGGATAAGGTGGGGAAGAAAGCGGCGGGGGAGGAAAGCGGTCGTGCCGTGTGTACGAGACGGTTTAAAGAGACAGAATATCATCCTATTGATTTGAACACTTTTTCATATATAATTGTTCAATTCTTATAACCTGCTGACTATACCTTATTATACTTGCTCAGATCTTAGATTGATACAGCCTAGACCGTGTTTTAAAAAGAAAAAACTACCTAGGTCCACCTCTTCAATCACATGGCCGAGGCTGCATCAGTCTGCGGATTAGTAGTCTGATAGGAAGCCTAAAAAAAAGGTAAGTCTGATAGGAAGCTGGAGTAGTGGTCTGATTCCAATCATTCTCGAAAAAGGGCAAGCACAATCCCCACCCGCTAGCTAGGGTTCCTCATTCCCCTTCCCCGCCGCCATCCGCCCCAACCCCAGCCACCAGCCACTCGGCCCATCACCGGACTGCTGGCCGGCCGACGCCACGGTACCCTCTGCGCCCCTCTCCGCTCACTCCCCTCCGCCAGCGTGCGCGTGCTTGCTGTGTGTGTGTGTGTGATGCGGGCGTGTGTACGTGGTCTGTGTGTGTGATGCGTGCGTGTGTGTTGCCTGTGTGTGTGATGCCTGGTGTGGTACTGCTACTGTCATATTTAGTGTGAACTGCTAATGCTACTGCTAGCCAGTAGCAGTGTGATGTTTGAACTGCTATGTTTAGCAACTTTCTTAGATTACTTTCTAATGTGAACTGCTACTTGCTAGTCCTAAGAGCGTTTGGATTCTTACTACAGCTCCGGGCATCCGCACTTCACAGCCCGACGGACCCGGCGTCTGTTTGCCCTGCGTGGACCTCCAGCGTCTAGGCGGAGGAGACCGACGCACGTTAGGCTCCCCTCCCTCCTCTACTTATTTTCCACCCATAAATTTCTTTTTATAAACACTGGGTTTGACTTGGTCAATTTTGCCTCAGCCCTACGTTCTGTACACCAAATTCTGTTGAAACTGGTGTTGTGTGTGTGTGTGGGGGGGGGGGGGGGGGGGTTTTTGAAATTCGAAACCCTTTTTTTTCCTTTGTTATACGTTAGATGAAGCAGCTAACCGTAAGCATGAAATGAGTTTTGCGAAGATCCACCTCGTATTTATCTTTATAATTGTTTTTACGGGCAAACGCTTTATAGAAGAGAGAAAGAGATAGAAAGAAGTGAAACAAAGGGCTGGAGGCCTCTGCTTGGAGGATTTGTGCGATGATCTTCCTGGAGTGGTGGCTACTTATGGTCTTCTCCAGTGCTGGCTTGAGGGAGTACATCTTAAATTGACAATCAATTTCAAGCAAACATAGAATGAGATGACATGCCTTTCTGCAATCAAATGATATGACAATCCCACTTTCGAGCTCTGAAAGAACCAAACATTAGGGAAAAATTCAGCTATCCTATTGCTGAGTTTTTTCTCGTATGTTGCACTGCTAGTTCCTGAAATATGTTGTATTGGGCAGCAGGGATATGGACATACAAAGGGGCTTCAAGCCCAAGATATCTCAACTGAAAGCCCATCTAAGAGAAAATGTTGTACTTCACCTATGCTCAATACCTTTTGGAGTACCAATATGGTTTCTTAAGTTGTAGTTGACATATTCAAGTCCTAGTTACACTACGAGTTCTGGCGTTCTACTTTGTTCTGTGCTTAATGAAAACCTAGTTTTGTATGCTTCTTGCTAACCTGCGATGGAGAATGCATACTGAAATGTATATCTAACATATTAGTGTTATTTGTTATTGCATCTTGTACTTTTCTGTGTTTTCTTGCGATTCTAATTAATATTCCATTTATAATTTCAGGATCCTTAGCAGGACTATCACAAAATGAAATTGAAGTAAAAGCCAAAGAAAACTATCTGCTTAAGTTTACCATTGCAGTGTCATTCATCAAAGTTGAACCAGTGTAGCTGCCGTTCCTTAACTTCTTTGGATCCTCTGAAGACTCTCAGATGACAAGCTTATATGAGGTTGAGACCATTCCTTTTTTTGTGCTATTATCTCCTTTGTTTATTTTTCTTGTTTAATCTAGTTACGAGCCATCGTGTTTTGAAAATGTTTTGATTGCATTTATACTTGATGCAATGCTAGATAGACTTCATGCCAAACATGTTTAGGTCCTAGCGATGTGAGATTGTGGTGTAATGGAAGATACTTAACTTCTCCAAGGACATTTATTATGGGTAGGATTTTTAATTTTTAATTGATTAAAAGTGTTGCAATGGAACATATTTACCTTCTATAACAGAATGTAATTATCACGGTGGAATATATAATGGGCAGCATTTTTTCTATATCATGTATCATGTACTTAGATGAGGCTGCGAAGGTAATTAAACAGCACACAATTATCATGGTGGAAATTTGGGTTTCAAATCCTTCATGGTAATTATGGAAGTGTCTGTTACCAGTTTGTTTACCTCGTACAAAAATCTAGCAAAATTGCTTCGGTGTTACTCATTTAGAAAACTTATGATGTTCGAAAATACTTCAGCATTTTTACTGATTATTAGTTTTTTTTTCTGAAATTCCAGAAAGGAAGATCTTACTATGGAAATTTCATTGTCGACTTTCGGAGTAATTGCGAGAAATCTGTTGTTCTCTTGATCTCCCATAGGAAAGGTGATGCAGACAAGAAAGTTATAGCTCTTGAAACTGGTATCATCTTTGCATCAGGGCGGACTTCCTGTTCTATTATGACGTCACATCATAATAATAGGGATGATGAAGAATGTCACGTGCAGTTTTATGATGGAACAAGAAAGATGGTTACCATGAAGATAACCGAGCTAAAACGTTTCGGAATGGACATCATTGTTCTTTATGGTGTTGACAATCCTATACCTGTTAGATTTAGCACTCGCGAACTCGATTCATGTGACAGGATCTTTACTTGTGGTTATAACTCGAACCAGAAAGGAAGATGCTTCTTCTCTGGAAGTATTGTAAGGTCAATATTCTAACCCTTTTTATTGATATTTCTATTTGGTTCTGCTATCTTATTCATGTTTAAAATTGTCACGACAGTGGTGTAGGGTTGCAGGACAAGACCATAGGAGAGAAGGTTACCTTATTTGCGCATGGGTGTTCAACTGGTGCCCGCGGGCATCATGGATCAGCCGTTTTTGATGAAAGTCAAAAGCTTGTTGGCATGAACGTTCTGTATGCAAGGTCCAAAGGAGAAGATTATGTTATGCCAAAAACAGGGGGAAAGAAAGATAACACAGATTTTGGTGGCATTGTGTCTGCCTTGGATCTGCCATCAATAAACTTTGCCCTTGCAACAACAGCAGGCATGCAAGGAAAGGTATAATGTTCTGGATCTGCATCCAGTAAAACTTGGTCTTCCATTATCATGTACAGTTAGCATCATGATATAAAATCTGTGAAACTTATCTAATATTTGGTATCATTTCCTATGACTAGAGTATTGCTGATATAGTAGAGCATGTAACGACTTTTCTAATGTCCCATGAAGCTGACCCTTCTTAACCAAAAGGTAATCATTCAATATCCTTTATCCTCATGATGATATGGTCATTAGATGCTACTCACCCTGCAAGATGTGCATGCCATGTTTGATACATATATCCCAAACGTGTACATGATCATGGCTAGAGAAGAAACTGTGTTATAGTGCTGCTTCTCGCTGGCTGGCATGTGTCCGCTGGAGTCTTGCTTTTTTTAGAGGCCTGTACCCTTCAAGTGTAGTGCTCCTATGTAACTGCACCTTGATCTAGTACCAGCAGTGTTTTACCCAAATGCAAAAAGCAATATTGATCTGCTGGCAGAGTAACTTTGGAATTGTTTCCCACTTGTAGAATGCTAAAATGCCTCACTTATTTTTTCTGTATATACTTAGTAAAATAATCATTTACATGATGCACATATGTTGCTTATGCTTGTATTCTTTTTGAATGTACACTTTGAGGTTGACAGGGTAGGTCCAGTCTGTAAGGCACCTAATAGTAAACATAAAGATGTCAGAACATTGTACTTTAATTAGTTTCCAGATATGTTATTAGTGACTAGACAAGCCAGGGGGATGTTATTTGCCATTGATATGAAATAAGACTAGGATTACAATACTAACAATTGGAGTGTTGGTTTTATGCGAACTATAAATTATAAAAGGGGTGCATATTAATGTTATGAGGCATAACAAATACTGACCACTTGGCCCAAAAGAAAATCTCAAGTGTAACCGTGTTAAAGGACTTGCTGCTGTCCACAATTATCAATGAAATGGAATGATACATAGAATTTGTGTCTACTGGATGATCTCCCATGCGTGTTGCTTGCTCCAGCAGACCTGATCATCATAATCTCTACTTTATGCAGCAATGTGATTATGTAAACAATAACTGTATAGGTCATTTAGCCAGTTGATTTCCTTGTACAGATGCTGCCAAAGCAACCTTAAGTGGCAACTATGATAAATGATTGTTTATACTGTTGGTTGATTATGGTAGCATTTAGGGTGATAAAGAGCATGCATAATGTCTATAGTTGTAGCAATTATGCTTATGACAACCCCTAAGTTCTCTTGATACTCTATACTTGAAGATGCTATGCCAAGTATTAGATTTGAAGCAGCGCACTATGACAAGTATATCTTTCCTGTGCCGGCAATACTTTATTTTTGCTATCTTCAATTTTGTTCCTATTGGACATTTCACCGCATGATGATTACCACAACTCTGTTGGTCAATACAAAGCTATGCTATTTGAGGTTTGATTCTTCATTGGGTGCATTTACCCCTTTTAATGGCACAAGCTGTATTGCAATATGATAACAGTATTTTGGTTATTTTTAAAAATCTTGATTCCTTTTATGTATCGGGTGGAGAACCACAAAATCATACAAGATACCTATTTTCTCTGGTGTCGTCTGATCCTTATTGCTGACAGGAAATGATATGTTGTTTTGACGTAAGTTTTCCACATCTCCTGTTCATTTGGTTCACAAAGCATTGTCATTTATGCAGCAGTGAAAGATGTTGGCACCTCAAAAGCACCAGCAGGTGGTGGACAAACCCCACAGGACGACTTCAGTCGAGGCGTCAGCAGTTGGCAGCTGACGAGATCCATGAGCGGTTTGGTGTGCGCTGATTGTGATCTTGGCTGCTTATGTGTTTTTTTGTTTGTTGAACTAGCTCCAGATTATGTTACATCTGTAGTGTTCCCGTAGGGTACTCATAGGCCTTGGTTTGCCTATGCCGAGCATGTATGGTTCCTTGTCTACGGTAGATGCTTTGGGGAAAATATCCAGTGATACTGTGCATAGGGTGATATGCTGATACAAGACCATGTGGTGCGTTAGATGTGAGAAGAAGGGACAAGATCAAGTTGCTAGCATATTTACATGTCCCCCCGTGGAACATTTGTATCTTACCCCAAGAAAGCAGCATGTTTTTGCAAAAATTGACCATGACAGAGAACAGATCGACATGTGTCGGGAACAGAATCAAACAGATTAGCATGTGCAAGCAGTGTATTCTCAGTGTAGGATGGCATTCAGGACATCAATTAGCCAGTTCTGTACGTGATGACAGAAATCAACCCAAAGCTGATAATGCATGTAGAATAGCGGAGGAATAGGTGTGGTTCCAGCTACACGAAAATGTTTCATTTAGTTTTGGGACAATGGGCAGCACCCTTTCATTCATTCATAATCTCATCATTACAAACAATGTACTAATAACATCAGGTACACTATTATACAAGCAGGGCCTAGAATCATGCTCACCAGATTTTGCCAAAACATGGGTTGCCTCGGTACAGCGATTTACATGCTTGATGCTTATACAAGCAGGGCCTAGAATCATGCTCACCAGATTTTGCCAAAACATGGGTTGTCTTGGTACAACGATTTACATGGTTGATGCTCTAATATTAATATCTCGGAGTTTATGAATGAATTTCTATTCACTTCATTTTTGATGCCTTGCCTATCATGAATTCATTGAGCCGAAAAAATCGACTATGCCAAGAATAGACAAGAAAAGTTTTTTGTTTAGGCATTTCCGCAAAATAACAGACGCACGATCATCATGAACACCATGAGAACCACTTTGATCTTCGACTTCTTGAGATGCAGCAGGACTGCCGGGAAGAAAGCTCACGCACGACCTGGTCTTGAAGATGTTCTCAAGTCCCATTGGCTTCCCGAGCTCCCCCTCGCCGCCTAGGTCCAGGTTGTTCACCTTGTTCGTAGGCAGCTGTAGGTGCTGCACAATGAAAGGAAAAGAAGATCCACAGCGAGGAAAATGAGAGAAAATTATCCAGCTGTTGCAAGTAAGTGCATATAGCAGAATTTTGTTGTAGATACAAAAGGTTGTTCACAATATGACATCCTTTCAGAAAAAAAATCTGCAGTTCTAATTGAACAACATGATATTATGATTGCAGAATATTAATCTGAAAAACTTGGTGCATACCTTTTCAATTTTGCTTTCTGCCTGAGCAAAACTCTTTTGTGCACTTGTACATAGTTCCTTCCTGAAGTTTTTTTTTCCAAATACATTCGTCACAAGATAGAAGCCACTAGTTCTGATTTCGCTGCATACCCGTCAATCATAATTTTGCATCTAATTTCTTTGCCCTAAAGAATCACCATTAGCATGTGCACTGGACACCAACAAACCACAGAGCTAACAACAGATACTCACTATGGCCAGATGTAGATTCATAGTTGACAGATTTGCTACAGGACTCAAATCACTGTCCTTACTCACTCATAAGGTCAAATAGGTTGCAAAGAGACTTAGGGGGTGTTTGTTTCCAGATACTTTTTGGTGTAGGGACTAGAAAAGCCCTTCTTAGAGACTTTTTAACCAAACAGGAGGGAGTACTAGGGACTAAAAGTTGCTTTTTGGGACTAAATGAAGAAGAACTTTTTGGGACTTTTCCAACAATGCCCCTCCCTGCACCCACTGACCCGCCGCCCTATGGTGTTGTTTGGTTGTTACTTTTCTGTATACTAGGGGTAAGATGGGCATTTAATAACCTCTAGGGAGGGACTAGGGACTTTTCAGTCCCTGGAAACAAACAGGGAGGGACTTTTTAGGGACTAGGGACTTTTCAGTCCCTGGAAACAAACAGGGAGGGACTTTTTAGGGACTAGGGACTTTTTAGTTGGGACTAGAAAAAGTCCTAGGACTTACGAACCAAACAGGGCCTTACACAACCTGTATGTCATAATAGAACATAAATCCTAATCCAGGTTGAAAATCAACCACCGGCAATTACCTTCTCAAAACTTTAGTAGTTTGAAACATTTGAATCTTTCAGCCTTCGAGTTCTCATAAAAAATTATCGTAACAAATACTCCTAAAACGGGCAATACACATATAGGAGAAATCTTAACAAAATCTGACCAAACAGAACGGAGTACTGTTTAGTTCACTAATTTAACCAAACAGAACAGAGTACTATTTAGTTCACTAATTTACATAACCAAACAGAACAGATTTACGATCTCTTGGTCATTCCATATTCTCCTTGTACACCTACATGATAAAATCAAGAATTACAACAACCTAAAAGAAACCTTTCAAAAAATCATACAACATTAAATATGAGGAATCTGTAAACACTGTTGTGATGACAAATAACCTGCATGTGTGTTGCACCATCTAATTCTCCTGATCAATTTTGTTGTTTCTTGACCTATAAGACCACATACAAATTTTGTTAAACTAAGAGACCATAACATGCTCACAACCAATTGAATTATATTCACCTCCTTTTCTTCTTTGCACTTGTTGCGGGCGGAGAACCCTGCTTCATCTTGGCGCCACTTCCTTTTGTGTGTGCTATAGCTGGTGGGTGCATATCGATCTCACTTGGAATTGATACTCCAATAAATAACTCGAATTCCTGAATCTTTGTCTGCTCGTTGCCTATTACCATATGCAAAACATGATCAACAACATTGGTCATACCCTTATATAAATATTGCATCTTCTCCTCACAAGTCTTGGCAGCCATCATGTCCATATTGAACTTGGTGCATGTATCATAGTACAATCGACTAATGGCTGGTGGAAGAGATTAGTTGTCCCTTCAAGGACATAGCAATTTGAGTCAAGTACTACCCTCTTTGTAGCTAGTTCTGTCCACCTGTCAAGAATATAATGACTTGGGATCTCCTTAAACTTCTCTCTCTTGAGGACAATTATGATGTGAGAACAAGGTATACCCACAGATTCAAACAAATTACAGGAGCAATGTGCAGCCTTGGTCGTGTTGTTGTACCACACCTCTCTAACTTTGCCACTTAAGTCTGAAATACATGTGGTTTGTACCTCGCCAACTTGTTCTATTGATAGTACAACACGACTGTCCCTTGCGTCAACCACCTCATCCTGGAATAGCAGGAAAATAGTATGAGTATAAACATGCCTGGTATGACTCTCAATGCTCCAAGTAGTCTCTAGTAGAGGGAGTGTTTGAATCGTGCTATTGTCATCCTCCAATTCCTTTTGTCGTTGTTCTTCAATGGCGGTTTCAAATCTTATCCAAAACTCAAGCAGAGAGAGTCGACGGTTGACGAAATGACCAAAGAAAGCATTCTCACTCTCAGATCTCGATGTAGCCCGCAATAAGCCACCAAGAAATACGCCTTTGAAGTATGCATGTATCCACGAGTGATGAATCCTGAACTTCCCAGCCAACCATGTATTGCTTCCTAGTCCATAATGTGAAATTACTGAGGACCACTTTTCTTCAAATTCTTTTGGAGTCACCGAACCCCAAACACATGCACTAAATTGCCTACGGAAATCCTCATCATTGAACAAATCATGACCAACATTGTGCCGTAGTTTGTAGAGAATATGCCACATGCAAAGTCTATGAACAGTTTGAGGAAAGACTTCTTTGATTGCCGTTTTCATGCTTTGGTCCTCATTAGTAATGATAAGTTTAGGTGCAAAACCTTCCATTGCCTTTAAAAAGGTCTTGAATAACCATCTGTATGACCAAACTTTTTCATGGCACACAAACGCAACACCAAATGTAACACATGCCTTGTAATGGTTCACCCCGGTGAAAGGAGCAAAGACTAGGTTGTACTGATTAGTACTGTAAGTGGAATCAAAGGACATTACCTCACCAAAGAAAATTCTAACTCGATCTCATAGATTGTCAACCCCGACCCCCCGTCGCCAACCCTAGGTGACACGAGGGAGATCGCGCCGCCGACCCTCAGCCACGTCTCTCCGATCACTCCCGCCGCCGCCCGAGTTCATGCCGGCGAAGCCCGGGCTGTGGACTGTGACGACGGCGGCGGGGTATTCTCCCTCGCATGTGGTGTCGTCTTCTTCTGGTGCCGGTGATTCGGCGGTGCAGTGCCGTGGGACCCCAGCGGCGGACATGGCGGCGACGACAGTGGCAACGCAGCCTTCTCGTACGTCCATTTTGCATCATGTTTTTATGTTGATATTTATTGCATCATGGACTGTTATTTCACTTTATGATACAATTATTATGACTTTTCTCTCTTATTTTTCAAGTTTCACATAAAGGGGGAGATTGCCGGCACTTGGAGTTCTGGATCGGAAAGGGCTATATCGGAGGAATTTTTCTGAACACTCCAAATGAGCTGAAAATTGACGCAGAATTATTTTGGAATATATTAAATTATTGGCGAAAGAATTATCAGAAGGGGACCCACCAGGAGGCAACAAGCCTGGGGGGCGCCCCACCCCCTAGGGCGCCCCCTGAGCTTGTGGCGCCCCTAGCAGGCCTCCGGGGCCCACCTTCTCCTATATGATGCCATTTTCCCTAGAAAAAAAATCAGAAGGAAGGTTTCGGGATGAAGCGCCACCGTCTCGAGGCAGAACCTTGGCAGGAGCACTTTTGCTCTCCAGCGGAGCGATTCCGCCGGGGAAACTTCCCTCCGGAAGGGGGAAATCAAAGCCATCGTCATCACCAACGATCCTCTCGTCGTGGGATGACCAATCTTCACCAACATCTTCACCAGCACCATCTCATGTCAAACCCTAGTTCATCTCTTGTATTCAATCTTTGTCTCAAAACCTCATATTGGTACCTGTGGTTTGCTAGTAGTTTTGATTACATCTTGTAGCTGATGCTTGTTGGAAGATCATATGCTCAGATCCATTATGTTATTCAATACCCCTCGGATCTTGAGCATGAATATGTTTTGTGAGTAGTTATGTGTCAGGACCCCGATTCCAAGTCACATCGATCTAGCCGGTAATACCTCACATCACTTTGCGGCCTCACGCACGGTATTCCCACGGGTGTCGCCTTACCATGGCCCGGGACCGTTTGCGCCTTTTGGCTCACGTATATGATAGTGTCGCTAGCATCCATATGACGAAGAACCAGGCGGAACATGGCTAGTCGTGAACCCAAAGCGGCACTAACCCATGGGGACAGGCATACATGAATCAACTTCGAGCATGTCGATTGACGTGTGAATCCGGCTGTAGCATCGACTAACAGGACTCCGGGAACCCGAGGCTTAGCAGGCTAGGCGGGACTCGAGTCACCGCGTGACATTTCCCGAAGGGATGTATACCAGGAACGAAGTGAAACACATGCCGGCCAATCAATCGTCACAGCGGTAGTCTTTGGGCTAGCAGGACTCCGGTGAACCGGGCTGTAGCGGACTACTATGGCTCATGGAAGCACTAGACTATATTTCCCCATAAGAGAGGCTGCCAAGGATAAACAACTAGATTGTCGGATCCCACACATACCAAGCATTTCAATCATACACACAATATGCTCGATATGTGTAAATACAACATGGCATCACAACAAAACTCTATGACTCAAAGTATTTATTCAATAGGCTCCGAGGAGCGAGATATTACAAACATGGGTCTCATGACCCAACATTCAAAGCATACAAGACAAAGCACAAGCGGAAGCTTAACATGTCTGAGTACAGACATCTACAAATGAAAAAGGCTTAGAAGCCTGACTATCAACCAGATCCTGCCGAGGGCACAAGATCGTAGCTGAGGTATCAAGCTAAACGTCGAAGTCCACACGGAACTACTAGCGAGATTGACGTCTCTCTGCAAAACATAAAATAGGCAAACGTGGGTACAAATGTACCCAGCAAGACTTACTTCAGAACTATCTACATATGCATCGGTATCAATAAAGGGGTGGTGGAGTTTGACTGCAGCAAGCCAGCTTTGACTCGGTGGCTATCCTGAACTACATTTGCAAGTAACTCTTTTGAGGTGGCGCTACGAGTCCACATATTCACCATACCAATACACCACTATGGATCCGCTCCCGTCTCCCCTACGAGAACGCCATCCATAGCACTCACACTTATCTTGCGCATTTTAGAGTATCCACTTTCACTTGTCTAGGAACCGTACAGCAACCCGTAAGTCCTTTTCATGGACACGGCTATTCGAATAGATGATGTTAACCCTGCAGGGTGTACTTCTTCACACGCTCTCACCACTTATCGCCGTTTACACGACATGTACTCGGCAACCTTCAAGCGGAAGCCCGGCGAGGGTGTCGGCCACGACGACTAACCACACAAGTCTCTCGTCCGGGTTTATCGCTTATTAAACTTCCATCCGCAAGGAGATCAGGCGGGGTGTCGCCACGGCCCCAAACGATGTGAGCAGGGTTCCCAAGCCCACCATCCGGGTGCCACTTGGTACACCGTGCCACTGCACCTAGTCTGTCCCAAGCCCACCTGTACCGGGTGCCACTTGGTAGACTACTAGCACTACCTACAAACACCAGAAACTAATTGCAACTCCTGGACAGAGATCGAGTTGATTAATAAGCCCAGAGGGGCCGAGTTACCGGAACCCAATGTGTGGTAATGCTTGTTCATGGATCACAAACACAGAACTCAGTTCACGAGGGCGATCGCAATGAGACAACCCACCATGTACTCCTACATGGCCTCTCACCGCTACCTTTACCAAATCGTGTTCACACACTTAGCTCTCAACAGTGGGACATGTTCACACACCTCCGATTCATCCACGATGAATCGGACTGACACAACTCTAAGCAATAGCAGGCATGACGAACAAGCATGAATGAGTAGGCACATCAGGCTCAAACAACTCCAACTCATGCTAATGGATTTCATCTATTACTGTGGCAATGACAGGTCATGCAGAGGAAAGGGGTTCAACTACCGCAGCATGTAACAGTTGAATCGTTGTTGTCCTAATGCAGTAAAAGAGAGCAGGAGCGAGAGAGTGGGATTGCATCGGAATGAACAAGGGGGTTTTGCTTGCCTGACACTTCCAAAGATAATATAGCTCTTCATCAGTGTCATCGATCACATCGTCGGAACCACGTCTATCGAGAGGGGACAAACACCGGCAAACAAGGAAGAACACAATCAATGCAATGCAACAATTATGATGCATGATTATGACATGGCAATATGATGTGATTTGAGCTAATGCAACTAGCAACCAGATTAAATGAAGTTGGTTCGAACCAAAGATTCAAATTCAACTCCATATGTGATTATTCAAATGCCATTTATTTAATTTGACCTGATCAGCAGGCATAAGTTGCTCAAACATGCATGAAAATGGTACAGATGGATAGATTGGATTTTTCTGATCATTTTTCATATATAGATTATTTTATTTGGAGTTAGGGTTGAATTTCTATGATTTTTAGAAGTTTGCACTATTTTCTGGAATTTCCTGAAAAGAATAAATCCAGAAAAAGGGTTATTGCGTCAGCACTACGTCACTGTGACGTCAGCGGTCAACTGGGACGGTCCAGGTCAAACCTGACCAGTGGGTCCCACACGTCAGTTTCTAGGCTAATTAATAGGGTTAGTTAGCACTAACTTAATCCTAAATCTAGATTAATTAGGGGCCTGGGCCCACGTCAGTAAGTCATGGGAGTCAAACCCCCAGTCAACTGGGGTCAAACCCACCGGCGACTAGTCGTCGGCGAGGTCATGCGCGACGGTGGTGCTCGGGATTGCTTCTCCGGCGACCAAACCAACGGCGGAGTCCGTCCACGAGTAGCTGGAGCTCGCGCGCGTCGGGTGGTGCCCTCAGCTTCGCCGGAGGTGGCCTAAAACGACGGCGGCGATGGCAAGTGTGGCGGCCGACGTTCGGGCGTCGAGCGAATCGACGTTGCAGGGAACGGCAGGAGCCGCGGGTGGTCGCGGTAGACTCCTGGGAACGTGCTAAGCACGGTGGCGCGCTCGGCTACGGCTCTAGATGATGGTGGCCACGCTGGCGACAAGCTCGAGCGGAGGCGAGCTTCGGCCATGGTGGATCTATGGCCTAGAGGGTGCAAACGTGTGGGGGAGAAGAGGGGTTCGAAGCAGGGGCTCACGTAGAGGTCGTTGACGGTCTCAGCGGGCTCGGGGAGGCGCGGACGGCGGCGAATCGGCGGCGGCGGTGATCGGCTCCCGAGGATGGAGACGGCGGCGTTGGCGAGGCTTCAGGGTGTCCGGTGCTGCGTAGCTCAGTGAGGAGGTCGAGGATGACACGGCGGGGCTTCTGGGCGCAGCGGCAGGGCGAGGGGTGGCCGGTGGCCATGGGTACGGCGACGATGACGACGAGCTCCGCTCCGTTGCGGGAGAGAGAGCGGGTCAGAGGAGGGGTTGGGGTCCAGGGGAGAGAGGAGAGGTGCAGGGGGCGAGGGGGAGTGCGTGGCACTCGAGGCTGGCTCCAGAAGCGGCAGAAGCAGGAGGTGGCTCGAGGCGCGTCTTGCCAGTGTGGCCTACGCCCTCCTCCTTGGCAGGAGGTGGAAGACGACAGGGAGGTGGAGCTGGGCTGGGCTGGCTTTGCCCGGCTGGGCTGCTGCAGTGGTGGGCCGATGGGCTTGTCCGGTAAGTTTCCTTTATTTATTTATTTTTTATTTCATGTTTTCTATTATTCTGCAGCTTTGTGGCTTTATTTAAAATACTTAGACACTTCCAAAAATCATGTAACTAATCATGGCTACTGTTTAGAATATATCCAACAGTAAACATTTTAGTTTATGATTATTTAAGCATTTATAATATTTATAGTATTTAAATGCCCAAATGAAAGTAGAGTATGATTTAATCCAGAGCCCAAATATGTCATGGAAAAATGTGCATCACCTTGGGTTACTGTTTCCAGCATTTTCCAAGAATGATGAACATTTTTGAAAGCCATTTGGATTTACTGGAAATATTTTGGTTGAACCTAGTGAATTCCTTTAGTGCTAGGGTTTAGGCAATCCCCATTTCAAGTTTCTGAGAATTTTAAACATGATGCACACATGAAGGGCTAGCCTAGTGCATACCAAAACTAGGGATGTGACATTATGTTTGTTCTTGAGGACATGGGAGAAGTCTTGTCATAAGTAATCATGTGAATTTGGTATTCATTCGATATTTTGATGATATGTATGTTGTTGTTTTCCTTAGTGGTGTTATGTGAACGTCGACTACATGACACCATATTTGGGCCTAAGGGAAAGCATTGTTGAGTATTTATTAGATGATGGGTTGTTAGAGTGACGGAAGCTTAAACCCTAGTTTATGCGCTATTCCGTAAGGGGCTGATTTGGATCCATATGTTTCATGCTATGGTTAGATTTATCTTAATTCTCCTTTCATAGTTGCGGATGCTTGCGGGAGGGGGTAATCATAAGTGGGAGGCTTGTTCAAGTAAGAACAACACCCAAGCACTGTCGGCGTCCTGGACTTGGGGGTATCCAGTCCTGCCTGCCTGCGGCCCACCACGTGGCTCCATCGACGGCCTGGTACGGCCCGGCTTCAACACCAACACAGCAAGACCCTCACGAGGGGCCAAGCCTCGCGAGGCGGACGACGCCAAGACCCCTGAAGGAGTTGGCCTCCTCAGGAGGGCTCCTGAGGGGCAGAGAGTTCTATGCAGCTACCTCACAAGGCTCAACTGACGTGCCATGAGGCTCAGCCGATGTGAGCCATGCAGATAGTTCTATGCAGCTACCTCACAAGGCTCACAGCCCTTCTCCGGAGTTGGAGACGGCTCCACCAGGCCCCTGGGGCAGATTCGCCTCCCTGTCACCTTTGGGACCCACGACAACTACTGCACCGAGCTCGTCAACTTCGACATCGCCAAGATCAACCTGCCATACAAAGCTATTCTGGGATACCCAGCCTTAGCGCAGTTTATGGCTGCGACCTATCCCGCGTACAACCTCATGAAGATGCCGGGCAGCAATGGTGTCCTCACGGTGGCAGGAGACACCAAAGGCGCGCTGCAGGCCCTCAAGCTCGCCTTCAAGACAGCCGCGACTGTGGTACCCGGCAAGAAGGAGGATCAGGCAGCCCCAGAGGCAGCGCCTGCCAAGAAGAAGCAGTTGTTCTCTCAGGACCGAGCCGAGACGAAGCAGGTGCCCGTCTGCGAGGACGGGACGGCCAGAGCCACCTTCACCATAGGGGTTGGCCTCCCTCAGGACCAAGAGGAGGCATTGATCAACTTTTTGCGAGCCAACAAGGATGTATTCGCCTGGGAACCCAAACACCTGGACGGGGTCCCAAGGGGGATAATCCAGCACCATCTGAGAGTATGCCCAAGTGTGCCACCGAGAAGCAGGCCTTCATCGTCTAAGAAACCTGTAAGCTACAAGCCGCAGGGGTCATCATAGAAGTGCGGTACCCAGAGTGGCTGGCGAACCCCGTCATCGTCCCCAAGAAAGGAGGGAAGGAGCGCATGTGTGTCGACTTCACCAACCTCAACAAGGCCTGTCCTCAAGATCCTTTCCCGCTCCCTCGCATCGACCAAATCATCGACTCCACCGCTGAGTGCGACCTGTTGTGCTTCCTAGACGCCTTCTCCGGCTACCACCAAATCAAGATGGCCGTGGAGGATGTAGAGAATACGGCTTTCCTCACCCCATGCGGGGTGTACTGCTGCACCTGCATGCCCTTTGGGCTGCGTAACGCAGGAGCAATCTTCCAGCGGTTGATGCACATCGCCCTAGGCTCGCAGCTCGGGAGAAACGCGGAGGCTTACGTCGATGATATAGTGGTGTAGTCTCGGGAGGCCAGGAGTTTGATAGAAGATCTGGAGGAGACGTTCGCCAGCCTGCGCATGGTGGATCTTCGGATTAACCCCGAGAAGTGTGTGTTCGGGGTCCCCTCCGGCAAGTTGCTAGGCTTCTTGGTATCGCACAGAGGGATCCAGGCTAACCTGGAAAAGGTTAAGGCAATAGAAGACATGAACCCCCCACAGACCCTAAAGGAGATGCAGAAGCTGGCTGGCTGCGTAACCTCACTTGGACGCTTCATTTCCAAGTTGGGGGAGCGCGCCCTCCCGTTTTTCAAGCTGATGAAAAGGAAGGAGCCATTTGAGTGGACCCCCGAGGCAGACGCAACCTTCTAGGACCTCAAGCGATATCTAACCAGTCCGCCCGTGATGGTGGCACCGCGCCCTCTCGAGCCCTTGTTGCTCTATCTGGCAACAACCCCGCACTCAGCAAGCGCCGCCCTGGTGGCGCTAAGGAAGGAGCGCCCAATCAAGAAGCTGCAGCAGGACACACAACCAACAAGCAAAGCGCAGCACACCCTGGGAGAGGCACCTAAAGTCTCGGCCGGCGCGGCGGTCGACATTCCTCCTGAGGCCACAAATGACCCCGTGGCTATCGAGGCTCTGGAGCACAGACCTCATGAGGCCAAAAGGGACCTGTGCCCCCATGAAGAACAAGATTCTGCTGATGCCTCCTCCCTCGTTGAGCACCCTGTTTACTTCGTCAGCACAGTACTAAGGGAGGCCCGAGCACGATTCCCCATGCCACAGAAGCTCTTGCTCACACTTCTAGTCGCCTCCAGGAAGCTGCGCCACTACTTTCAAGGCCACCCCATCAAAGTTGTCTCAGCATACCCACTGGAGAGGGTGCTCCGGAGCCCGAACGCAGCCGGGCGAGTTGCTGAGTGGAACATTGAGCTTCAAGCATTTGATCTCGAGTTCAATACCACCAGGGTCATCAAGGGCGCGGCCGTCGCTGACTTCATGGCCGAGTGGACCGACGGCCCAGACCATGGAGAAGGTGAGGACTGCTCCCTCCTGCCAGGAGATGAGGAGCCTGGCGGATGGGTCATGTACTTCGACGGGGCATTTGCTCGGCAAGGCGCAGGGGCGGGGGCCATCCTCATCTTGCCCACCAAGGACAAGCTTTGCTATGCAATACAACTCTGCTTTCAGCGGGGCGAGAAGGTCTCCAACAACATCGCAGAATTCGAAGGCTTGCTCGCTGGGCTCAGGGCCGCGGCTGCGCTAGGGGTAAAGCGCCTCACCATCAAAGGAGATTCTCAACTTCTCGTCAATTTCTCCAACAAGGAGCACACGCCTAAGGACGGACACATGGAGGCGTACCTAGAAGAGGTGCGCAAGATGGAGAAGCGGTTCATGGGCGTGGAGCTGCAGCATGTGCCGCGCGGGACAAACAAGGAAGCAGAAGACATCGCCAAAAGAGCCTCTCGCAAGCTCCCTCAGGAACCAGGGGTGTTTGAGGAGCGGCTCT
This sequence comes from Aegilops bicornis, assembly GCA_021605145.1. NCBI lineage: Eukaryota > Viridiplantae > Streptophyta > Magnoliopsida > Poales > Poaceae > Aegilops > Aegilops bicornis. Next base: position 474,401,350 of record CM038673.1, on the reverse strand, counting down.
TCAAGCCATATGTGGTTCCGCACATCACGACTCCAACACCACCTCAGGAGGACCTACCATAGGCACCAGAGACGGGAGCTCCAGCCTGTGGTCACCCCTCAGGAGGCCGCTTGCTGCTCGCGCTTGAGCCTGAGGAGGGGTGCTGGACAGAGGAGTTCAAGGCGTACTTGCTTTAGGGGACTCTACCAGAGAAGGAGGAGGACTCCGAGCACGTGGCCCGCCAGGCCACCGCATACTGCATCAAGGATGGTGAGTTATACCGCAGGAGGCCCAATGACGTTTCTTTGCGGTGCATCTCCAGGGAACAGGGGCTCGAGCTGCTGGCGGACATACACGGTGGGGACTGCAGGCACCACTCCTCGTCCCGCACCCTGGTGGGCAAGGCGTTCCACAGCGGCTTCTACTGGCCCACCGTGCTCAACGACGCTACAGAGCTGGTGCGCTCTTGTGAAGGATGCCAGTTTCATGCCAAGCAGGTCCATCAGCCCGCACAGGGCCTCCAAAAGATACCACTCATGTGGCCGTTCACGGTCTGGGGGCTGGACATCTTGGGGCCATTCCCTCGGGCGCCAGGGGGCTACCGATATCTCTACGTCGCCATCGACAAGTTCACCAAGTGGGCGGAAGTAGAAGTCGTGCGCACCATCCCAGCAGGATCAGTCGTCAAGTTCATCAAGGGAATCATGAGCCGATTTGGGGTCCCCAATCGCATCATCACCGACAATGGCTCGCAGTTCACCAGCAATCTTTTCAAAACATACTATGCAAATCTTGGAACGCAGATCTGCTACGCCTCAGTAGCACACCCACGGAGCAATGGACAAGCTGAAAGGGCCAATGCGGAGGTCCTAAGGGGCCTCAAGACCCGCACTTTCAAGAAGAAGCTCCAGGCCTGCAGCAGGGGCTGGCTCGATGACCTGCAGTCCGTGCTATGGTCCATCCGCACCACCGCGACCAAGCCAACAGGAGAAACGCCTTTCTTCCTCGTCTACGGAGCAGAAGCAGTTCTCCCTCACGAGGTCAGGCATCACTCCAGGCGGGTCCTGGCGTTCAACAAAATGCAGCAGGACGCCACGCGGAGGATGGATCTCATGCTGGGTGAGGAACGCCGCCGTCAAGCCTCGCTCCGGGCAGCGAGGTACCAGCAGGCGCTGCGGCGGTACCAGTGCCGCAGCGTCCGCTCCAGGACGTTAGAGGTGGGAGATCTCATCCTGAGGCGGGTGCTCTCCAGGGAGGGGCTGCATAAGCTCTCTCCCATGTGGGAGGACCCGTTTAGGGTTGCCAGTGTCTCTAGGCCTGGCGCCGCGCGCCTAGAGACACATGACGGGGTCCCCATCCAGAACGCCTGGAACATCCAGCACCTCCGGAAGTTCTACCCCCTGAAGAAAGGCTCCGACCTGTGAAGCAAGGCTCCGGCCTGTGAAGGTCTCCACTCGTGACACTCTCACATAATAATGAGTGGGGCTGTACACGCCCCGGAGTCTCCTAAGAGTTGCCCTGGGGCCTCATGGGGGATCCCTCCCATGTCCTAGTGGCAACACTTAGCTCTGCGTTGGTGAGAAGACTAGATTAGGTGCCGGACGCGGCTGTTCATTTGCTTTCTGAAGTTGCTTGCGGTTTTTTAGTAAGTTTTTCAATGGATTAGGTATTCTCGAGCGTTGGTCGCTCAAGTGTGTTTTCTCCTAAGCTGTTTTGGTCTAAGGACGTGAGGGAGGTGGCAGTTTCCCGCCACTTCTCCTCGCGTTCCTCGCGCGTGGGGCTAGGTAGGTATGTGCGCCCAGGGCTTGCCTTTGCGCGCATGCACCGCGCCGAACCCCGTTATTTCAGCTTTATCCTCGCGAGGAGCCCTCGATCTAGTCCGCTAGCGCCAGCACCCCTCATGTCCGTGCCCCCCGAGCAGAGCGACGCAGTGCAGTAGGCCCTTAACCTACGGCAGGGGGCTCGCACAAAAGGGAGCAAGTCGCTCGACAAATTTTCTCTTCCTACAAGGGACGGCTCTGCCTTGCTGCGGTTCCTGAGGGCACAAGGTGTATCTCCTGAGGGTGCAAGGTGTATCTCGTGAGGGCACAGGGTGTACGCCCTAGGGGGCCTGTCAAGTACCTAAGGATAGGTTCTCATGAGGCGGAGGACGACTGCATGTATCAAGCTAAGCCTTCCTACCTTGACTCGCTCAAATTACAAATACTGCAACACAGCATCAAGGACCGCAACCATAACATAAAAAGTCATGACAGCAGCAGTTCATTACACGCCCTCGTAGGGTACATTCTTCTTTTTTCGATTTGCAGGAGAAAGGAAAGGCTAAACAAAGAGGGCCCGAGGGCGTGCAGGCTAGGCACCAGGGCCGCATCCTCAGGCAGCGCCTCAAGGTAGCCCGGTGCCCCACCAGTTCTCCCACAGGAGATCTGGGGCCACCGGCCTTGAGTCCAAGTTCGCCGACCCCCAGTTTCAGGCTGGGCTCCTCTCCGGCTTCACTGGAGCGCTGCGACGGGACGAGCCACCAGCGTCCTCGACACGAGCACGACGACGCGGAGGCCAGTCGTAGCCACCGCTGCTCGAGCTCTCGTCCGAGGAGGAGCTGTCGCAACAAGAGGAGGAGCGAGCGTCGCCAAGGCCAAGTTTGCCATCGCCACCATCGTCGTCGCTGCTGTCCTCCGGGCAGCACCCCACGTGGCGGCCGTCCCCCCTGAATACCCTCACGTAGAGGGTCGCCAGGCCATTGTACTTGAAGTGGAGGGTGCACCTTCCGCCCAAGCCACGCGCGTGGGCGAAAGTCTGCAGTCCACGGGTCAGCACCATGCTGCCAGAGGCGGAAACCTCGATGCTGACCCACAAGGCTCTGCTGCAACACCCATCAGCCTGCACCCACAGGCCAGCAAGCTCCGAAGAAGGAAGCTCGCCGAAGAAGAAGCGAGGGAGCCGGAGCGAGGTGCCAGCTGGGCTCTCCGCCCACACCACGAACTCGGGAAACACCTCCAGCGAAGAAAAGCGCGAATGAGGTGGGTGCACGATTACGGCGCGCCTCCCTTCGTCATGAGGGCTGCTCCGGGGCCGGTAGCCCCCGCCGCAGGAAGAGGTGCCATCACGGGCGCCCGACGCAACGCTGCCTTGGGGGGGGGGGGGGGGGAGTGCGCGCCCGCGCCCCCGGATGTTGCCGGAGGGACCGCAGGGTGCTTGCGGGGACGACCATGACCCCTCTTGGGAGGAGGGGAGGCTGGCCCCTCCTTGGGGGCCTTCCCTTTCTTGGCCGCTGAGAACCTCTTCGGCGACGCCATGGGAGCAAGACAGAGAGGAAAGAAGCAAGCGTGAGCAAGACGAAGGGAAGATGGACAGCGGGCTCCGCCCCCCTCACATTTATAGCCAAGGGAGGCCAACCACCGGCCTCCACGACCTCGCGCCATCATGACCCTCTGCATGCAGCATCGACTAGTCAAGTCGAGCAGTTGCCGAGGCAGCGTGGGGAAACAGAATCGCCCACGTCCTATCAATCGCCACGCTCATCAAGGCCGCAGGGGTTAGGGCCCGCGGCGCTCCGCACTTGCCCTTTGGCTTCGCCTGGAAGCCAAGTCCGAGCGCGCCTTGGGCTCTGGGCTACTGTCGGCGTCCTGGACTTGGGGGTATCTAGTCTGCCTGCCTGCGGCCCACCACGTGGCTCCATCGACGGCCTAGTATGGCCCGACTTCAACACCAACACAGGAAGACCCTCGCGAGGGGCCAAGCCTCGCGAGGCGGACGACGCCAAGACCCCCGAAGGAGTTGGCCTCCTCAGGAGGGCTCCTGAGGGGTGGAGAGTTCTATGCAGCTACCTCACAAGGCTCAACTGACGTGAGCCATGACTACCAAGGCCAGGCGGGCGCGAGGCGGGTGCAGAGCGCAGGTTTCCTCTTTGGTGCAAGGGAGGCAAGCCGAGGCGCGGAGTCCCGAGGAATCGGCCAAAGGTTTCCATTCTGGTGCAACGAGACAAAGACCGCCTGGACAACAAGACGGAGGTCATCACCGAGCCCACTGCAGCGTCACGACCAGAGGCTTTTCGCAGGCGAAGACTACTTTTGTCAGGATAGATTGTACTACTTGTCCCCTTTCAAATCCCTCTGTTGTGGAATCCATTCCCGCTCATATTTGGGAAGAGGACCAATGCCACTATATATAGGACTTAGCTACCACCATAAAAAGGGACCGAAACCAGAGCAAGTAGAGCACCACACCAGCTCAAGAACACCTCACCTCCTGAGGCTTGTTCATCCTTGTACTAGTTCATCCATAGCCCCTCGAGGCAATCCACCACACCACACTGGAGTAGGGTATTACACCATAACGGTGGCCCGAACTAGTATAAATCTCTGTGTCTTTGTGTCTCTGTGAGCTCTAAGCACTAGGCTAGGGAGGATCGCGAGTAGGCAGGCTGGGCAGGTTGAGATCGCCGCATGCTACGTCTTGAGCGTGCGTTGGTTTTCCTTAAAGAGGAAAGGGTGATGCAGCAAAGTAGCGTAAGTATTTCCCTCAGTTTTTTAGAACCAAGGTATCAATCCAGTAGGAGGCTCCTCAAAAGTCCCACGCATCTACACAAACAAACAAGAACCTCGCAACGAACGCAATAAAGGGGTTGTCAATCCCTTCACGGCCACTTGTAAAAGTGAGATCTGATAGAGATAATATGATAAGATAAATATTTTTGGTATTTTTATGATATAGATTGGAAAAGTAAAGATGCAAATAAAAGTAGATTGAAAGCTTATATGATAAAAGATAGACCCGGGGGCCATAGGTTTCACTAGTGGCTTCTCCCAAGATAGCATAAGTATTACGGTGGGTGAACGAATTACTCTCGAGCAATTGATAGAAAAGCGAATAATTATGAGATTATCTAGGCATGATCATTTATATAGGCATCACGTCCGTGACAAGTAGACCGACTCCTGCCTGCATCTACTACTATTACTCCACACATCGACCGCTATCCAGCATGCATCTGGAGTATTAAGTTCATAAAGAACAAAGTAATGCATTAAGAAAGATGACATGATGTAGAGGGATAAACTCATGCAATATGATATAAACCCCATCTTTTTATCCTCGTTGGCAACAATACAATACGTGCCTTGCTGCCCTAACATCCTTTGGGAAAGGACACCGCAAGATTGAACCCAAAGCTAAGCACTTCTCCCATTGCAAGAAAGATCAATCTAGTAGGCCAAACCAAACTGATAATTCAAAGAGACTTGCAAAGACAACTTAATCACACATAAAAGAATTCAGAGGAGATTCAAATATTTCTCATAGATAAACTTGATCATAAACCCACAATTCATCGGATCTTGACAAACACACACATAAAAGAGTTACATCAAATAGATCTCCAAGAAGATCGAGGAGAACTTTGTATTGAGATTCAAAGAGAGAGAAGAAGCCATCTAGCTAATAACTATGGACCCGAAGGTCTGTGGTAAACTACTCACAACTCATCGGAAGGGCCTTGGAGATGATGTAGAGGCCCTCCATGTTCGATTCCCCCTCTGGAGGAGCGCCGACGAAGGCTCCAAGATGGGATCTCGCGGATACAGAAGGTTACGGCAGTGGAAATAGTTTTTCGTGGTGCTCCTCGAAGTTTTCAGGGTACGTAGGTATATATAGGAGGAAGAAGTAGGTCGGTGGACGCTCGAGGGGCCCACGAGGGTGGGGGGCGCGCCCACCTGTAGGGGGCGCGTCGGGCACCCTCGTGGCCGCCTCCTCTATTGCTTGACGTCCACTCCAAGTCCCCTGGATCACGTTTGTTCCAAAAAGATCGCTCCCGAAGGTTTCATTCCATTTGGACTCCGTTTGATATTCCTTTTCTTCGAAACACTGAAATAGGCAAAAAACAGCAATTCGGGCTGGGCCTCCGGTTAGTAGGTTAGTCCCAAAAATGATATAGAAGTGTAAAGTGAAGCCAATAAACATCCAAAACGGGTAATAGAATAGCATGGAACAATCAAAAATTATAGATACGTTGGAGATGTATCAAGTATCCCCAAGCTTAATTCCTGCTCGTCCTCGAGTAGGTAAATGATAAAAATAGAATTTTTGATGTGGAATGCTACCTAGCATAATTCTCAATGTAATTTTCTTTATTGTGGCATGAATGTTTAGATCCAAATGATTCAAAATAAAAGTTCATATTGACATAAGAAATAGTAATACTTCAAGCATACTAACAAAGCAATCATGTCTTCTCAAAATAACATGGCTAAAGAAAGTTCATCCCTACAAAATCATATAGTTTGGCCATGCTTCATTTTCGTCACAAAAATGCTCCCATCTTGCACACCCCCGATCAAGCCAAGCAATTGTTTCATACTTTAGTAATCTCAAACTTTTTTCAACTTTCACGCAATACATGAGCGTGAGCCATGGATATAGCACTATGGGTGGAATAGAATATAATGATGGAGGTTGTGTGGAGAAGACAAAAAAGGAGAAAGTCTCATGTTAACAAGGCTAATCAACGGGCTATGGAGATGCCCATCAATTGATGTCAACATGAGGAGTAGGGATTGCCATGCAACCGATGCACTAGAGCTATAAATGTATGAAAGCTCAACAAAAAAACTAAGTGGGTGTGCATCCAACTTGCTTGCTCACGAAGACCTAGGGCATTTTGAGGAAGCCCATTCTAGGAATATACAAGCCAAGTTCTATAATGAAAAATTCCCACTAGTATATGAAAGTGACAACATAAAAGACTTTCTATATGAAGAACATGGTGCTACTTTGAAGCACAAGTGTGGAAAAGGATAGTAACATTGCCCCTTTTTTTCTTTTTTTTCTTTTTGGGCCTTTTTTTGCCTTTCTTTTTTTTTTCTTTTTTTCTTTGGCCTTTCTTTTTTTCTTTTTGGCCTTTCTTTTTTTATTTGGGGACAATGCTCTAATAATGATGATCATCACACTTCTATTTATTTACAACTCATGAATTGCAACTCAAAACTAGAACAAGATATGACCCTATATGAATGCCTCCGGTGGTGTACCGGGATGGGAAATGAATCAAGAGTGACATGTATGAAAAATTATGCATGGTGGATTTGCCACAAATACGTTGTCAACTGCATGATCATGCAAGGCAATATGACAATGATGATGCGTGTCATGATGATGAACGGAACGGTGGAAAGTTGCATGGCAATATATCTCGGAATGGCTATGGAAATGCCATAATAGGTAGGCATGGTGGCTGTTTTGAGGAAGATATAAGGAGGTTTATGTGTGATAGAGCGTATTGTATCACGGGGTTTGGATGCACCGGCGAAGTTTGCACCCACTCTCAAGGTGAGAAAGGGCAATGCACGGTACCGAAGAGGCTAGCAATGATGGAAAGGTGAGAGTTTGTATAATCCATGGACTCAACATTAGTCATAAAGAACTCATATACTTATTGCAAAAATCTACAAACCAATCACTACGCGCATGCTTCTAGGGGGATAGATTGGTAGGAAAAGACTATCGCTCGTCCCCGACCGCCACTCATAAGGATGACAATCTAAGAACACCTCATGTTTCAAATTTGTAACACAACTTTTACCATACGTGCATGCTACGGGACTTGCCAACTTCAACACAAGCATTATTTAAATTCACAATTACCCAACTAGCATGACTCTAATATCACCACCTCCATATCTCAAAACAATTATCAAGTATCAAATTGATCATAGCATCCAATTCACTTCCTATGATAGTTTTTATTATACCCAACTTGGACGCCCATCATTATAGGACCAGTTTTATAACCATAGCAAATACCGTGCTGTTCTAAGAGACTCTCAAAATAATATAAGTGAAGCATGAGATATTTACAATTTCTACAAAATCAAGCCACCGCCGTGCTCTAAAAGATATAAGTAAAGCACTAGAGAAAAACTATCTAGCTCAAAAGATATAAGTGAAGCACATAGAGTATTCTAATAAATTCCAATCATGTGGGTCTCTCCCAAAAGGTGTGTACAGCAAGGATGATTGTGGTAAACTAAAAAGCAAAGACTAATATCATACAAGACGCTCCAAGCAAAACACATATCATGTGGCGAATAAAAATATAGCTCCAAGTAAAGTTACCGATAGACGAAGACGAAAGAGGGGATGCCTTCCGGGGCATCCCCAAGCTTAGGATTTTGGTTATCCTTGAATATATTGGGGTGCCATGGGCATACCCAATCTTGGGATCTTGCCACTCCTTATTCCATAGTCCATCAAATCTTTACCCAAAACTTGAAAACTTCACAACACAAAACTCAACAGGAAATCTCATAAGCTCCGTTAGTGCAAGAAAGAAAAACCACCACATAAGGTACTGTAACGAACTCATTCTTTATTTATATTGGTATTAAAACTACTGTATTCCAACTTATCTATGGTTCATACCCTACATACTAGGCATAGATGCACCAAAATAAGCAAACAACACACGAAAAACCGAATCTGTCAAAAACAGAACAGTCTGTAGCAATCTGTAACTCTCGAATACTTATGGAACTCTAAAATCCTACCAAAACAGGAAGTCCTGGGAAATTTGACTATTGATCTACATAAGAAAGAATCAACGCAAAAGCACGTTTCTGTGAATTACTAAAATTATTTTCGTGCGCGCAAAATTTCTGTTTTTCAGCAGAATCAAATTAACTATTACCATAGGTTATCCTATAGGTTCTACTTGGCACAAACACTAATTAAAACATGAAAACACATCTAAACAGAAGCTAGATGAAAAATTTATTACTAAACAGAAGCAAAAACAAAAAACAAAAATAAATTGGGTTGCCTCCCAACTAGCGCTATCGTTTAACGCCCCTAGCTAGGCATAAAAGCGAGGATAGATCTAAGTAGTGCCTTCTTTGGCACTCAATTCATAAGTAGCTTGCATGATAGATTTGTAAGGTAATTTAACTTTCTTTCTTGGAAAGTGCTCCATGCCTTTCCTTTATAGAAATTGGAATCTAATATTCCCTTCCTTCATATCAATAATCACACCAATCGTTCTAAGGAAAGGTCTACCAAGAATAATAGGACAAGAAAGATTGCAATCTATGTCAAGAACGATAAAATCTACGGGCACATAATTCATATTTGAAAAAATAAGAACATCATTGATCCTTCCCATAGGCTTCTTAATGGTGGAATCCGCAAGGTGCAAATTTAAAGAGCAATCATCAAAATCATGGAAACCTAGCTCATCACATAAAGTTTTCGAAATCGTGGAAACACTTGCACCCAAATCACATAAAGCATAGCACTCATGATCTTTAATTTTAATCTTTATAGTAGGTTCACACTCATCATAAAGTTTTCTAGGTATAGAAACTTCCAAATTAAGTTTTTCCTCATAAGATAGCATCAAGTCATCAACAATATGTTTTGTAAAAGCTTTATTTTGACTATAAGCATGAGGATAATTCAACACGGATTGCAACAAGGAAATACAATCTACTAAAGAACAATTATCATAATTAAATTCCTTGAAATCCAAGATAGTGGGTTTGTCGACATTCTGGGAACGGGGGTCCCCAGACTTGCCTGCCTGCGGCCTGTGACGTGGCTCAAGGAGGGGCCCAGCACGGCCCATCTTCATCAACGCAAGCCCAAGACCCTCGCGAGGGGCCAAGCCTCGCGGGGCGGACGACACAGAGCCTCCTCAGGCACGGCCTCATCAGACTGGCTCGCGAGGAGGTGGAGAGATCAAGGCGGGGTACCTCACGAGGTGCCCGTGACGCAAGCCATGACGACCAAGGGCGCTAGGCGGGCGCCAGCCCGAGCAGTGTCCTCCCTTCCTCTTTGGTGCAAAGGGAGCAAGCGCTTGAGCAAGAGCATCGAGCAAAGGCATCCGTTTGATTGCAACAAGACCAAGACCAGCCCAACGGCAGGAAGGAAGTCATTGTGGAGCCCAAGCAGGCGTCACCACCAGAGCCTTTGGTAGGCGAGGACCAACTTTAGTCAGGATAAGTGTACCAGATGTTCCCCTTCAAAATGGCCAATTGTTGGCGCCTTTCCCGCTCAATATTTGGGAAGAGGCCCAGGGCATTTGCCTACAAATAGGACTAGCCACCCACAAGGTAGGGGCATCGAGAATCCAATACCTGGAACCCAGAGAAAGAGAGAGAAGGGCGACTGAACTCCTCCTAGCAGTTCATCGCCCCGGCAAAGAACAGACCCTCGCGAGGCTGTTCTTCCTTGTATTGTTCATCATCATCAGCCCAAGAGGTAATCCACCACACCACAAACTAGAGTAGGGTATTACACCACAATGGTGGCCCGAACTAGTATAAACCCTGTGTCTCTTGTGTTGTTCTTCCCATAGCTTAGATCCTAGCGAGGCGGTAGGGTGCAGGTAGGTAGAAGGCGAGATCTCCGCGCCCAACCCAGTGTTCGAACCTCAAGGGTCTGCCGGAACCCGAAATCCAACATTTGGCGCGCCAGGTAGGGGTGCACCGGAGTTTCCCTCCTGCCACCGCCACGACCTGCCTCGCGATGAGTAGCGCACCGCCCGCTCCGCCGGGCGCCAAAGACGGGGGCTGGGGCTCGAGCCTCGCCCCAGCCTGCAACGGGTGCGGTGGCGGACAAGTTCAGTTAACGACGCCGCCACGCTACAACGGCGCGACTGATCCGCTAGCCTTCTTGCTGGCGTACGAGGAGGCCATCCTCGAAGCTGGAGGTGACGACGGAGTCATGGCCAACTGGCTTCCCATGGCCCTCACCAGCGCCCCACGCGCATGGCTGCTCCACCTACCGGCAGCCTCTGTGGCCTCGTGGGAAGAGCTGCGCGGCCTCTTCCTCGCCCACCACGCTACACCAACACCCACAGTGTCGTCAGCGGCCTCTTTGGCGGTTTCGCAGCGCCGCTTTGCAAGTCACCATGTCAAGCCGTTCATCCGCCGGGTCAGCGCTGCTTCCGCACGGCAGGGGGCTCTCCCGGACCGGGCAGCGCCCAAGGCCGGCCTAACCTTCAGCTCGGAGGACCACCCCTCCAACTCGGCCTGCTCGGGTGCACTCCCCATGCTGTGCACCCCCACCATCTGCCAGGTGGCCGTCACCAGAACTCTCATCGATGGCGGCGCGGGCCTCAGCGTGCTCTCGGTTGAGGCCTTCAACCTCCTCTGTATACCCCTGGAGCGGCTGCAACCCAGCCGGCCCTTCTCAGGAGTCGGGGGCGGATCGTCCAGCTCCTTGGGACAGATCCGGCTCCCGGTAACCTTCGGCACCTATGACAACTTCCGCACGGAGCTGATCGACTTCGACATCGCCCCCGTCGGCCTCCCCTACAACGCCATCCTCGGCTATCCAGCGCTGGCCCAGTTCATGGCCGCGACGCACCCGGTGTACAACCTCATGAAGATGCCCGGGAGCAACGGTGTCCTCACCGTACACGGGGACACCGGAGAAGCGCTGCGAGTGCTCAAGCTTGCCTTCAAGACGGCGGCGTCGGCACAGCCCGCCGACTCGGAGACCCCCGAGCCCAAGGGGGCTGCACCCACCAAGAAGAAACAGTTGTTCACCCAGGACAAGGCAGAGACCAAGCAGATACCCGTCGACGAGGACGGGTCCACCAGCGCCACTTTCACCATAGGCGCCAACCTCGAGCCCGAGCAGGAGGAGGCCCTAGTCAAGTTCCCGCGAGCGAACAAGAAGGTATTCGCTTGGGAGCCTGATCAGTTGGCGGGGATCCCTACGGGCGTAATCGAGCATCACCTCAACGTGTGCCCCAACGTACGCCCCGTGAAGCAGAAGGCGAGGCGGCAGTCCACTGAAAAGCAGGCTTTCATCGTCCAAGAGACCCGTAAACTAGAAGCCGCCGGGGTCATTCGCGAGGTACGATATCCGAATTGGTTGGCCAACCCATTCGTTGTGCCAAAGAAGGGAGGAAAGGAGCGCATGTGTGTCGACTTCACCAACCTCAACAAGGCATGCCCACAAGATCCGTTCCCGCTCCCCCGCATCGACCAGATCGTTGATTCCACCGCAAAGTGCGACCTGTTATGCTTTTTGGATGCCTTCTCCGGGTATCACCAGATCAAGATGGCGGTAGAAGATGTCGAAAAGACAGCCTTCCTGACCCCGTGTGGGGTGTACTGCTACACATGCATGCCATTTGGGCTGTGCAACGCAGGGGCGACCTTTCAGCGGCTGATGCACATCACCTTGGTCCACAGCTCGGGAAGAATGTCGAGGCTTACGTCGATGACATTGTTGTGAAGTCTCGGGAGGCTAGGACCCTGATACAAGACCTGGAGGAAACCTTCGCGAGCCTCAACGCAGTGAACCTGCAGCTCAACCCAGAGAAGTGTGTGTTCGGAGTCCCCTCGGGCAAGCTCTTGGGTTTCCTCGTGTCCCACCGAGGCATCAAGGCTAACCCGGAGAAGGTCAAGGCGGTCGAGGACATGAGCCCGCCAAATACCCTTAGGGAAATGCAGAAGCTCACTGGGCGCGTGACTGCGGTAGGGCGCTTTATCTCCAAGCTGGGGGAGCGAGCGCTGCCTTTCTTTCAGCTAATGAAGAAAAAGGGGCTCTTTGAATGGACTGAAGAGGCCGACAAGGTGTTTCAATATCTCAAGAGGTACCTAACCAGCCCTCCGGTCATGGTGGCTCCACGCCCGCAAGAACCCCTGGTACTCTATCTCGCCGCCACTCCCTACTCCGCCAGCGCAGCTCTGGTAGCGGTCAGGGAGGAGCGTCAAACCAAGGCCACAGGAGCAGCCCGAGTCAAGGCAAAGCAGGAACAAGGAAGGCCCACAGAAACCGCCACCGTGGCTGAGGAGGATCAGCCGCCGCAGAGGAGCGCACTGGGAGCGGAGGAGGCCCCTCCCCCAGGTGGCCCGCCTCCAGAGATCTCATCGCCTCAGGAGGCGCCACGGTCTCCGGAGGGCACCATCAGCACTGACACACCCAACCTTGTTGAGCACCCAGTATACTTCGTCAGCACGGTGTTGCGGGACGCGAGGGCACGGTACCCCATGCCTCAGAAGCTCCTCCTCGCATTACTGGTGGCCTCGCGCAAGCTGCGACACTATTTTCAGGGTCACCCCATCAAGGTCGTCTCATCATACCCCTTGGAGAGAGTGCTTAGGAGCCCTAACTCAGCCGGAAGGGCCGCTGAGTGGAACATAGAACTGCAAGTGTTTCAGCTCGAATTCAGCATGACTAGAGTCATCAAGGGAGCAGCATTAGCGGATTTTGTGGCAGAATGGACGGAGGCACCGGGCCTCAAAGCCGGCGAGGACCGATCCCTCTCCCCGGGAAGCGAGGCGCCGGAAGGCTGGGTCATGTACTTCGATGGGGCGTTCTCCAGGCATGGTGCTGGGGCTGGGGCAGTGCTTATATCGCCTACTCAGGACAAGCTCTACTACGCTGTACAGCTCTGTTTCCAGCAGGGTGAAAAGGTCTCCAACAACATAGCGGAGTATGAAGGTCTAATAGCGGGCTTGAAGGCCGCAGCTGCCCTGGGGGTGAAACACCTCACCATCAAGGGCGATTCGCAGCTCCTCGTCAATTTTTCCAACAAGGTGTACGAGCCGAAAGATGAGCACATGGAAGCCTACCTTGCGGAGGTCCGCAGGATGGAGAAGCAGGTCCGGGGTTGGAGTTGCAGCATGTGCCCCGTGGCACCAATCCGGAAGCCGACGACATCGCCAAACGGGCGTCCAGGCGGTTACCTCAGGAGCCCGGCGTCTTCGAGGAGCGGCTCTTCAAGCCCTCAGCCCTGCCGTCATTATCAAACACGGCGCAGCCTCGGGAGGAGCTCCCCCAGCCACCTGCCTCGGGAGCCCCGGTCTGTGGCCCGGCCTCAGGAGCACGCCTGCTCCTGACGATGGAGCCTCAGGAGGGGTGCTGGATCACGGAGCTCCGGAGTTACTTAACACAAGGGACCCTGCCAGAGAAGGAGGAGGAAGCGAAGCGTGTGGAGCGGCAAGCCATAGCATACTGCATCAGGAATGGGGAGCTCTACCAGAAACGGCCAAACGACGTATCCCTGCGCTGCATCTCCAGGGAGCAAGGGAAGGAACTACTGGCAGATATACACGGCGGAGACTGTGGACATCATTCATCATCGCGGACCCTCGTCGGCAAGGCGTTCCGCAGTGGGTTCTATTGGCCCACCGCACTCAATGACGCCGTCGAACTGGTGAAGGCTTGCGAGGCCTGCCAATTCCACGCCAAGCAGATACACCAGCCGGCAGGAGGCCTGCAGACTATACCACTTTCATGGCCATTCGCAGTCTGGGGGCTGGACATCCTGGGCCCGTTTCCGCGGGCGCCAAGGGGCTATCGCTACCACTACGTCGCCGTGGACAAGTTCACAAAGTGGGCTGAAGTAGAAGCCGTCCGCACCATCCCCGCCGGTTCCGCGATCAAGTTCATCAAGGGCATCGTGAGCCGGTTCGGGGTGCCGAACCGCATCATCACGGACAACGGTTCGCAGTTCACCAGTAACCTCTTCAAAACATACTGTGCTAACCTTGGAACGCAGATATGCTACGCTTCGGTGGCGCACCCCCGAAGCAACGGCCAGGCCGAGCGGGCCAACGCAGAGGTACTGAGGGGCCTCAAGACCAGGACGTTCAAGAAAAAGCTGGGGGCCTGCGGCAGAGGTTGGTACGATGAGCTTCAGTCCGAGTTGTGGTCCATCCGCACAACCGCGACCAAGCAAACTGGAGAGACCCCGTTCTTCCTGGTCTATGGAGCCGAAGCAGTCCTCCCTCACGAGTTCAAACGTCGCTCCGCACGGGTCCTGGCGTTTGACGAGGCGCAGCAGGACGCCATGCGGGGGATGGACCTCGTGCTGGGGGAGGAGTGTCGCCGAGGAGCCGCGTTGCGAGCGGCGAGGTACCAACAAGCACTGCACGGTACCACTGCCGCAACATCCGCCCCAGAACCCTTGAGGTAGGAGACCTCGTGCTCAGGCGGGTCCTCTCCAGGGAGGGACTGCACAAGCTCTCTCCCATGTGGGAGGGCCCGTTCAAGGTTGTTCATGTTTCCAGGCCTGGCTCCGCGCGCTTGGGGACTCAGGAGGGGGTGCCAATCCAGAACGCATGGAACATCCAACACCCCCGGAGGTTCTACCCCTAAAAAGGCCCAGAGCCTGTGAAGAAGGCGAATGCCTGTGAAGACTATCTTTTTGAAAAGGCCTAGAGCCTGTGAAGAAGGCGAATGCCTGTGAAGACTATCTTTTTGAAAAGGCCCAGGCACGTGAAGAAGGCGAATGCCTGTGAAGACTATCTTTTTGAAAAGGCCCAGAGCCTGTGAAGAAGGCGAATGCCTGTGAAGACTATCTTTTTGAAAAGGCCCAGAGCCTATGAAGAAGGCGAATGCCTGTGAAGCTGTCGCTTTTTGGAAAAGGACCGGAGCCTGTGAAGAGGGCAAATGCCCGTGAAGACTTGCTCCCCCAAGAAAGGCCCGGAGCCCGTGAAGAAGGCCAACGCCTGTGAAGCTCACCGTCCGTGACATTCTCACGTAATAATGAGTTGGGGCTGTACACGCCCCGGAGTCTCAGGAGCGCCGGCCTCAGGCCCTGGGGCTCCCTCCCACGCCCAGTGGCATCACTTAGCTCCGCGCTAGTGAGAAGACGTCGAAGACTAGATTAGGTGCCGGACGCGGCTTTTTCATTTGCTTTCAGCAGTTGGCTTTTTCATTCTCATTTGAAGTTTTATTGAAGCAGTTGCCATATTTGGCTTGGGGCTCTTCGACTTTTCACTCTCCTGCCTCGATTTCTCTTACGCGAGGTCTCGCGAGGGGGCAGCCCGAGCGCCTTCGTGAATGTTTCTGTCCCTATCGTTCAAGGTTTCGCGACCTGGGTCCACTACAGGAGCACCCCTCCAGTCCGTGCCCCACGGGCACCGCGACACAAACACAGGACCCGGGTCGGTCGCCCCCACAGTTAAGGCCGGGAACTACCTACGCACGGGCGCGCAGCCGGAAGGAACAATAACGGAAACCAAGCGATGATCAACAGCAATAACCCAAACACGCCCCTACGGGGCTCCACACTACTGTCTTTTTACGCAGGAAAAAGGAAAAGAGAAAACAAATCAGGCGCGACTCGCCCCACACCGGCCCGCAGGGAAGGCTCAAGCCGCCTCCAGGGCTCAGGCGGACTCCCTCTCGCGCTTCACCGAGGCGCGACGGCGGGCGGACGCGCTACCACCCTCCAGGAAGGCATGATGGCGCGGAGGCTGACCACGGCCACTGCTAGAAGAGTCTCCGCCCGAAGAAGAGGCAGTGAAGCTTGAGGAACCCTGAGCGCCGCCAACCACGCGAGCGCTGTCCTCTCCGTCATCGCCGGGGCTGGGTCCCCGGCCATGTCGTCGCCCCTGTGGCAGCACCTGCACGGCGACCATCTTCCCCAAACACCCTCACGTAAAGGGTGGCATCGCCATCGAACTTGAAGTGCAGAGTGCACCGACGGCTCAGGCCACGCGCGCGGGCAAACGTCTGCCAACCGCGGGTCAAGGCCAGGCTCCCGGCTGCGGAGACCTCCAGCGAAGCCCATGAGGCCCGGCTGCAGCACTGTGCACGAGCTAGAGGTCACTGGGCGCCAGCCGGGAGCTCGCCGAGAAGGAAACGAGGAAGTTGAAGCCGGGTGCTAGTCGGCTCCGCCGACCACACAACAAACTCCGGCAGCACCTCCGCAGCACGAAAGCGCGGCCTAGGGGGTCGCGCGGCCGAAGCACACCCCCGGCCGCGGCCAGCCGCTCGTCACCACACGGGAACCCACCCCCACGACCGCGAGGAATCGCCGTGGGGGCTGCAGGGTGTTTGAGAGGGCGGCCCCGACCGCGCTTGGGCGGGGGAGAGGCAGGCTCAACCTGGCGAGCCTTTCCCTTCTCCGCGGTCGAGAACCTCCTTGGCGGAGCCATGAAGAAGAAGGAGAAGCGAGAGGGGATAGACTGGGAGGACACGCGCTGCTCCGTACTTATGGCTGGCGAAGGCCAACCATCGACTTCCACGATCGCAGGTAATCATGACCCGCTTTGCATGCAGGGACTTGTCCAATCCACGCAATTTCCAAGGCGTCGTGGGGAAGTGGAGACGCCCACGTCCCGTCAATCGCCACGCGGCGCCCAAGGGCGCAGGCTGTTAGGGCCCGCGGCGCTTCGCACTTGTCCTTTCGCCTCCCTGCACGGCCAAGCCCGGGCGCGCCTTGGGCCCGGGGGCTACTGTTGGCGTTCTGGGAACGGGGGTCCCCAGACTTGCCTGCCTGCGGCCTGCGACGTGGCTCAAGGAGGGGCCCAGCATGGCCCATCTTCATCAATGCAAGCCCAAGACCCTCGCGAGGGGCCAAGCCTCGCGGGGCGGACGACACGGAGCCTCCTCAGGCACGACCTCATCAGACTGGCTCGCGTGGAGGCGGAGAGATCAAGGCGGGGTACCTCACGAGGTGCCCATGACGCAAGCCATGACGACCAAGGGCGCCAGGCGGGTGCCAACCCGCGCAGTGTCCTCCCTTCCTCTTTGGTGCAAAGGGAGCAAGCGCAGGCAAGAGCATCAGGCAAAGGCATCCGTTTCGGTGCAACGAGACCAAGACCAGCCCAACGACAGGAAGGAAGTCATTGTGGAGCCCAAGCAGGCGTCACCACCCGAGCCTTTGGCAGGCGAGGACCAACTTTAGTCAGGATAAGTGTACCAGATGTTCCCCTTCAAAACGGCCAATTGTTGGCGCCCTTCCCGCTCAATATTTGGGAAGAGGCCCAGGGCCTTTGCCTACAAATAGGACTAGCCACCCACAAGGTAGGGGCATCGAGAATTCAGTACCTGGAACCCAGAGAAAGAGAGAGAAGGGCGACTGAACTCCTCCTAGCAGTTCATCGCCCCGGCCAAGAACAGACCCTCACGAGGCTATTCTTCCTTGTATTGTTCATCATCATCAGCCCAAGAGGCAATCCACCACACCACAAACTAGAGTAGGGTATTACACCACAATGGTGGCCCGAACTAGTATACACCATGTGTCTCTTGTGCTGTTCTTCCCATAGCTTAGATCCTAGCGAGGCGGTAGGGTGCAGGTAGGTAGAAGGCGAGATCTCCGTGCGCACCCCAGTGTTCGAACCTCAAGGGTCTGCCGGAACCCGAAATCCGACAGGGTTCAATGCTATTTAAAGTCTTGACCTCTCCAATCCCACTTTTACCAAATTTAGCATCAAGATCTAAAAACTCCGAATCATTGGGACGTCTTTTAACTAAAGTTGACTCATCTTCAGTCCCATCATTATTAAGATTCATATTGCAAAACAAAGATTTAATAGGGGACACATCAATAAATTTTAGATCTTCATCATTATTTTCATGGAAACTAGAAGAACACGCTTTTACAAAGCAATCTTTCTTAGCACACAATCTAGCGGTTCTTTCTTTGCACTCATCAATGGAAATTCTCATGGCTTTGAGAGACTCATTGATATCATGCTTAGGAGGAGTAGATATAAGTTTCAAAGAATCAACATCAAGCGAAAGTCTATCACCGTTCCTAGCCAAATCATCAACTTTAAGCAAGTTTTCTTCAAGCAAAGCATTAAAATTCTTTTGAGAGATCATAAATTCTTTAACACTATTATCAAAATCAGAGGTCATCTTATAAATATTACCATAAGAATTATTGTAGGAATTTCCATAATTGTTAGAGGAATTACTAGGGAACGGTCTAGGATTAAAGTTTCCTCTATAAGCATTGTTACCAAAATTATTCCTACCAACAAAATTCACATCCATAGATTCATTATTATTCTCAATCAAAGTAGACAAAGGCATATCATTGGGATCAATAGGAGCACTCTTAGTAGCAAACAATTTCATAAGTTCATCCATCTTTTCACTCAATACATTAATTTCTTCTATAGCATGCACTTTCTTACTAGTAGATCTTTCGGTGTACCATTGAGAATAATTAGCCCTAATGTTATCAAGGAGTTTAGTAGCTTCTCCTAAGGTGATTTCCATAAAAGTGCCTCCCGCGGCCGAATCTAAAAGATTTCTAGAAGCAAAATTCAATCCGGCATAAATTTTTTGTATAATCATCCATAAGTTCAAACCATGAGTAGGGCAATTGCGAATCATTAATTTCATTCTTTCCCAAGATTGGGAAACATGCTCATGATCAAGTTGTTTAAAATTCATAATATCGTTCCTAAGAGAGATGATCTTAGCGGGAGGAAAATACTTAGAGATAAAAGCATCTTTGCACTTATTCCATGAATCAATATTATTCTTAGGCAAAGACGAAAACCAAACTTTAGCATGATCTCTAAGTGAAAACGGAAATAACTTCAATTTAACAATATCATTATCCGTATCTTTCTTCTTTTGCATCTCACACAAATCAACAAAGTTGTTTAGGTGGGTAGCGACATCTTCACTAGGAAGGACAGAGAATTGATCTTTCATAACAAGATTCAACAAAGAAGCATTGATTTCACAAGACTCAACATCATTAAGAGGAGCAATCAGAGTAATAAGGAAATCATTATTATTGGTATTGGAAAAGTCACACAATTTGGTATTATCTTGCGCCATCGCGACAAGCAATCCAACACACAAGCAAATAAAAAGGCAAGCGAAAGAGAGAGGAGATTGGGAAAGAGAGGGCGAATAAAACGGCAAGGGTGAAGTGGGGGAGAGGAAAACGGGTGGCAAATGGCAAATAATGTAATGCGAGGGAGATGAGTTTGTGATGGGTACTTGGTATGTATTGACTTGAGCGAGGACCTCCCCGACAACGGCGCTAGAAATCCTTCTTGCTATGTCTTGAGCTTGCGTTGGTTTTCCTTGAAGAGGAAAGGGTGATGCAACAAAGTAGCGTAAGTATTTCCCTTAGTTTTTGAGAACCAAGGTATCAATCCAGTAGGAGACTCCTCAAAAGTCCCACACACCTACACAAACAAACAAGAACCTTGCAACCAACGCAATAAAGGGGTTTTCAATCCCTTCACGGCCACTTGCGAAAGTGAGATCTGATAGAGATAATATGATAAGATAAATATTTTTGGTATTTTTATGATATAGATTGGACAAGTAAAGATGCAAATAAAAGTAGATTGAAAGCTTATATGATAAAAGATAGACCCGGGGGCCATAGGTTTCACTAGTGGCTTCTCTCAAGATAGCATAGTATTACGGTGGGTGAACGAATTACTCTCGAGCAATTGATAGAAAAGCGAATAATTATGAGATTATCTAGGCATGATCGTGTATATAGGCATCACGTCCGTGACAAGTAGACCGACTCACATGCGCATCTACCACTATTACTCCACACATCGACCGCTATCCAAAGATGCATCTAGAGTATTAAGTTCATAAAGAACATAATAACGCATTAAGAAAGATGACATGATGTAGAGGGATAAACTCATGCAATATGATATAAACCCCATCTTTTTATCCTCGTTGGCAACAATACAATACATGCCTTGCTGCCCCTCATCCTTTGGGAAAGGACACCGCAAGATTGAACCCAAAGCTAAGCACTTCTCCCATTGCAAGAAAGATCAATCTAGTAGGCCATACCAAACTGAAAATTCGAAGAGACTTGCAAAGATAACTTAATCACACATAAAAGAATTCAGAGGAGATTCAAATATTTCTCATAGATAAACTTGGTCATAAATCCACAATTCATCGGATCTCGACAAACACACCACAAAAAGAGTTACATCGAATAGATCTCCAAGAAGATCGAGGAGAACTTTGTATTGAGACTCAAAGAGAGAGAAGAAACCATCTAGCTAATAACTATGGGCCCGAAGGTCTGTGGTAAACTACTCACAACTCATCGGAAGGGCCTTGGAGATGATCTAGAGGCCCTCCGTGTTCGATTCCCCCTCCGGCGGAGCACCGACGAAGGCTCCAAGATGGGATCTCACGGATACAGAAGGTTACGGCGGTGGAAGTAGTTTTTCGTGGTGCTCCTCTGTCACACCCTACTTTTGTAGCATGTCATCTGCATTAATAAAGCATGAAAATTTGGACCAACAAAAACTTTTGCATCATTTGGCTTTTATTTGGAGTTGTTTTTTCTCTGTGTGATTTTCTGGTGCTCCTTAAAGTCAACACAACTCCAACTTATATACTTCATCTCCTTGCCCCAAACTTATGCCCAATGATCATGCCATGTGTATAGTGCAATATAGTATTTTCTTACAAAAATAATTTGGCCAAATAGTATTTTCAAAATTTAGTTTTCCAAAAACCCCTGAATTTAGTTTTGCACTGCAAGTACTTGAATTGCGGTATGAAAAATATTTCAAAGAGTATATTTGAAACCTATTAGGTATAGGACTACCAAAAACCACAAAAATATAATTTTAAAAGTTATTTTCCTATTTTATTTAAAGGCTTTTTCTTTAGGCCAGAAATGGTCTTTAATAGGTTAAAATTATTTAAAAGCTTCAAAAATATTTTAGGAAAACTCAGGGAAACTCAGTGGACATATAGTTTCCATATATAAGAGTTTCAACACATGGTCATGTTCAAAATATTGGACCAAACCTCCCAAAACCATTCCTGCCCATTTCAAGGATTTGAAATATTCCTACAGGAAATGTTTTCATAAAAATCCAAGGAAAATCCAGCAAGTCACAAATGCATATTGTGATCACCTTGCAAAGCCTCATCTCAATTAAGGTCATTTTGGTCCACCCAAATGACCCAAAACCCTCTCTGTCCATAATCAAATTTGAACAGCTTTGTACTACCAACTTTCTCTCCTTGACCCCAACTTTTGTGAGAATGATCACATGACCAAATGAGGCCACCACACCAAGTGGTGCATAAAGGAGAAGTGATTTGCTCAACTGGATCTGCACAAGTTCATTTCTGCTAATTTCTAGGGTTTACAGAAGTTGCATTGGCAACTTTGCCCAAATAAGCTCCAAATTGGTGGAAGGACCTAATTATATGTGCCATTTCACCCTGTGGAGTCTCATGACAAATGGAAACCATCTACTTGCCCAAACCATTATCAAACACCTTCTGCCACTTTGCCAAAAACCCTGTTTGGTCCTCTTCCACTAATCTCCATGAGTTTTACTTTCTACCACGACCCCTCCTAGTCCCCCTCTAGCACCTGGATGCTTTTATGCCCAAGGAAGCAATGATGAAGGGGGGGGGGAGAACCCCATTTTTCTTCTCTGGGCAGTAGATTCCTCCCTCCCTCTCAGCCTCCTTCTCTCCTCTCAGCTTTCCAGAGCATCCAAGGCTCTCCCCAGCTTTTGCCCATGCCCCCTTCAGCTGCCAGACGCAAGTGGACGCGCGCGGACGCCGGCCAAAGTCGCGCTCTGGAGCGCCTGGCAGGGCACAACCATTGACGCCGCGTCTCCCAGCCACCTCGAGCCTCCCCTGCGCGCCAGTCGATGCCCCTAGACGCCCTCTCCACGCCAGGAGGCCGCCCACTTGCTCCCGCGCCCTCCTTTCTCTCCTGCAGCTCGCGCCAGAGTGCCGCCCCGCTCGGCCAATGCTCGCGCCGCTCCTATGGCCCGGCCGCAGCTCGCCCCGCTCCTCCTCTCTCTCCCTGGCACCCTAGACCACCCCCACGAACACCCCCGAGCCCTCCATTCCCTCTCTAACGGCCACCCGAGCCGACCCCGCGGGCACCCGTAGGCCGCGACTACGGTGGACCTCGGCCAGCCTATAAAAGGCGACCCCGAGCCCCTCTGTCACCTCCTGTCGCTCCCCCACACTCCTAATCCACCTCCCGCACCACCCATTTGTCTCCAGAGCCGCCCGAGCTCGAGATCGAGCTTGAGCTCCGCCGCCTCGGCTCGTCGGTGTTCGCGCGGTACAGGCCTCCTCCGCCCCCGTTTTCTCTCGATCAGGAACCGCGCGGCATCGCTGACCCTTTCCCCTCTCTTCCCCGCTCTTTTTGCAGCCGGGAACGGCCGGAACCATTGACACCCGAAGCACCTCCGTCGCGCGACCTCGTCACCGGCAAACCAGGCTGCTCCGACGACCATCTCCACCACCACCCGAACGACGACATCCCCCTGAGTCCAACGGTACCACCCACACATCCTCCCGTGCCGTATATCGCCGCCGGCGAGCTCACCGTCGCCTCTGGATGGAGGTAGACGACGACGGTCGTGGTCCCGGTCCGTCAGCCTCACGCCCTGTGTCAGGACTCCGATTCCAAGTCACATCGACCTAGCCGGTAACACCTCATATCACTTTGCGGCCTCACGCACGGTATTACCACGGGTGTCGCCTTACCATGGCCCGGGACCGTTTGCGCCTTTTGGCTCATGTATATGATAGTGTCGCTAGCATCCACATGACAAAGAAGCCGGGCCGACATGGCTAGTCGTGAACCCAGAGCGGCGCTAACCTATGGGGACAGGCATACATGAATCACATCGAGCATGTCGGTCATCAACGTATGAATTCGGGCTGTAGCACTGGGCTAACAGGACTCCGGTATCCCGGGCTGTAGCAGGCTAGGCAGACTCGAATATCATCAAGCGTGACATTTCCCGAAGGCGACGGACATAGGAACGAAGTGAAACACATGCCGCCAGTCAAGTGTCCAAGCGAGTCTTTGGGCTAGCAGGACTCCGGTGAACCGGGATGTAGCGGACTACTATCGCTCAGAAGCACGAGACTACATTTCCCCATATGAGAGGCTGCCGAGGATAAACAACTAGTTTGTCGGATCCCACTCATACCAAGCATTTCAATCATACACGCAATATGCTCGATATGAGTACATACAACAAGGCATCACAACAAAACTCTACAACTCAAAGTACTTTATTTAAGAGGCTCCGAGGAGCCATACATAACATATCCATACAGGTAGGGGTCACATGACCCAACACTCAAGTCATACAAACATACAAGCACATGCGGAAGCAAACTAGTCTCGAGTATAGACTCTAAAGAGAAAGAAAGCTTGTTGAAGCCCTTCTATCTACAAAGTGGCCCTTCACAAGACTTGGATCACCACAGGTGGCTAGTTCACTCGTCGATGTCAAGGTCTACATAAAACCCATCGGAGGGGCAGTGTTGTCGCCCAAAAACATTAATTAAGCAAACATGAGTACGGAGGTACTCAAAGAAGTCTTACCACAAAGATCCTATCATACATGCACATTCTCAAGAAGGTGGTGGAGTTATTTGCAAAGAAGCCAGCTTTGACTCTTGGCTAAGCTATCCCACGTGACACCACTTGAAAAGCATTTGTCGCACACGCAGTCCACTAATCACCATCACAATACTCCACTGTGGATCCTCTCGTCAACCCACGAGAGGGCCATCCATGATACTCACACTTATCTTGAGGCTTTTAGTAGTATCCATTTACTTGTCTATGAACCGATATAGGCAACCCGAAGTCCTTCTCCGTGGACACGGCTATTCGAATAGATCATATTAACCTGCAGGGGTGTACTTCTTCACACACGCTCTCACCACTTACCGCCGTTTACACGACATGTACTCGGCAACCTTCAAGCGGAAGCCCAACGTGGGTGTCGGCCACAGCCTACCTAAACACTCAAGTCCCTAGTCCAGGTTTATCGCCTATTTGGGTTCCATCTGCAGGGAGTCCGGCCGAGGTTTCCCACAGCCCCGAACGATGTGTGCAGGGTTCCCGAGATACCAAACGGGCACTCGGTACACCGGGCCACGTGCCTACCGCAACACAACCCACCCCTATTGTCAGTGTATGCGGCCCCCCAAAGATGCTACAAACACCGTAAACTACTTGCAACTCCCGGATCGAGAACAAGGGTGGTTTAGAAGTCGAGAGTGTCAATTAAGGATCCCAATGCGTGGTAGTAACTGTTTCATGGATCACAAACACAGAACTCAGTTCTTAGGGACGGCTTCAATGAAACAACCCACCATGTACTCCTACATGGCCTCTCATCGATACCTTTACCAAAACGTGTTCAACACTTTCACTCTCGAACCGACACAACCTTTCACTCTAGTTCATCATCCCGATGAGCCGCACTCGACACAACTCTAAGCATAGCAAGCATAGCATGGTAGGAATCACAAACATGGCTCAATCAACTCCTACACATACTAGTGGGTTTCATCTAGTTCTTGTGGCAATGACAGTCATGCAAAGGAAGTGGGTTCAACTACCGCAAGACACAACAGTTTGAATCGCGTTGTCTTAATGCAGTAAACAAGAGCAGAAGCGAGAACATGGGTTTGTATCGGAATGATTAATGGGTTGCTTGCCTGATGGAGTGGTGGTAGGATACTGCCCTTCAGACGGATATTTGGGATTATCCTCGGAGGCAGAACCTATCACGAAAAGCATATCGAAAATAAACACACATGGCAATATGCAACAATATGATGCATGCTATGACATGGCAATATGGATGTGTGTTGGCCTAATGCAAGCTGAAAAAAAAGGGATGAACTCATTTGAATCAAAGATTCAAATGCTAGCTCATTTAAAATAACCCTAAAGGTGTAATATCCTATTCTGCTTAAACAGCAAGGTTAACTTGTTTTATCATGCATGAAACCTGTACCAATGGATAGAATGGATTTTTCTGATCATTTTTCATATATAGATCTTTGCATTTGGAGTTACAGATTAATAGTTATGAATTTTTGAAGTTTGAACTATATTCTGGAATTTCCTATAATAGAATAAATCCAGTAATTAATTTACTGCGTCAGCAATGCGTCAGGGTGACGTCAGGGTCAACGGAGACGTCCAGGTCAAACCTGACTGTGGGTCCAGGGTGTCAGTGCAATTAGTTTAACTAAAGTATTGATTAAAACTAATCCTATTTAGTTAACAGGGCTGGGCCCCACCTGTTATTGACTCAACAGAGTCAACCAGGGCCCACCCATGGTCAAAGTCAACGTCGGCTACACCGGCGTTTAGCCGCCGGCGAGACCGACGCGGCGGTGGAAGTGGATTTGGCCATTCCGGCGACCAAATGGGTCGCGGAGGGCATCTAGGTGGAGCTGGGGACAAACCGCAGCTCTTGGTGGAGTTAGCTGAGCTCGGGGCGGCCGGAATCGGCGCCGGCGACGACCTAGGCGGCCGCCGGAGTTCGGGCGAAGGTGAACTCGAGGCTAGGGCGTTCGGTGAGGTGCGTGGAGTAGTTGGTTAGACTCTACGTGGTGTGGTGAGCTTGATGGACACCGAAAGGTGGCCGGAGGATGGCTGGGAGCACGTCGGCGACGAGCTCCGCGGCGGCGGGTGCGGGTGATCTCCGTGCGGTTGCTACAAAGCTCGAGAGCGAGAGAGGAAGGGAAGGGGGGTAGATAGGCTCACGGGGCACTCGTGGAGGCAACCGGCGTGGCCGGGGACGGACTGGTGCGACGGCGGCGTTGAAGGGGATCTCCGGCGACGGCGGGATCGGGCGAGGTCGGTGCAGTGGCCTCGGGCTACTCGAGCACGCGGGGCTCGGCTAGCTCGATGTAGAGGAGGGCGGCGGAGCTCCTAGACACGGCGGGGAGGAGCACGGACGGCGGGGAGCGCATCTACGGCGACGGCGTGGCTGCGGTGGCGTCGGCCATGGCTGGGGAGCGCGAGGGGAGGAGCTGGGAGGAGAGGAGATGTCCAGGGTTCGGGGAGAGAGGGAGTGATCGCTGCCGCGGCTCGGTGAGGGGAGCGGCGAGGCGGCGATCAGGTGCGTGGCACCCATGCGGTGCTCGCCGCCGAGCACCTGCCTGCCTGCCTGGCCGAGCCAAGCAGCTCGCTGGCGCGGCAGCTGGGCTGGGCCGGCAGGTGGGCCGGTTGGGAGGCGCCAGGTAAGTATTTCATCCTGTTTTCCTTTTTCTATTTTTCTGTAACTTTGTGGAGTTTTTAAAAATACTAAAACAGCTTCAAAAATCACCAAACTGCTCCAGGTCCATAGTTGGATTATTTCCAACATGAAACATTTCTGTTTGGGAATATTTGGGCATTTGCAATATTTTATATAATTTTAAATGCCCAAACTCAAATACTTATGATTTAATCCAACAACCTTAGGATGACCTAGAAAATTGTGCACCACTTTTGGAAGAGGCTCTGAACCAAAGCAAAGGTGATGAGCATTTTAGAAGGGCATTTCAGGTTCATTGAAAATAATTTTAGTAAACCCTAGTTGGATTCAAAAAGGGTTCTGGGGGTTCTGTCCTTCCCATTTCAGATTTCAGATGAAAGTTAAACATGCTGCACACACTAATGCAAGGACTAGCTAGGATGTGACACCCTGACAGGTGGGACCCCCCATCAGGTTTAAAAACGCACGCGTGCGCGCTCCGGTTCGCCCGTCGGCTGAAGGCGTACTTCTCCTTTACGCCTTCGACGTGGCGGTCTCGCGCGGGCTGATTTCCCTCTGGGCCTGCTACACTGCTGTGGCCTTTCGCCCAAAGGCACAAAGGCTACTTTTCTTTTTCTTTTTCTGTCTGTTTTATAAAAATTCCACAGGATAAAATACTTATCCAAATGAAATAATTCCAACTCCTAAAATCCCAGAATAATCCCACCTATTTATTGATGTAACTTTCATACACATCCATTACACTTTTCTGCACTGTTCAAATTTAAATTCAAATTTGAACAATAAAATCTCTGTTGAAAAATCCACTACTCTGTCCCCCTAACTCCAAATCCAAAACTAAGAATTTTCCCCTTCCTAGTTTTCCTCCTAGTATTTTACAAAAATAAGTTGACATTTTTCTGAGCACTTTAACTTTTCTGTTTTCATTATTGTCTTATTTTTCCGTTATTTCCTTGCGACGATTAGATCCCGTATTTGACGAAGTTGCTGAGGAAGAAGGAGGATAAGGATTTGAAGACTTAGAAGAACAAGCCAACCAAGGCAAGCAGCCCTTTGACCATGACAACCCTCTTGTTCATCGGTACCCTTTTTCCGATTGCACGATGATGAAATATGACGGTGGTAAACTTGTTGTGAACCACCACATGATGCATGCCCCTACTTATGACCTCACCTTGTTCATGAATGCATAGTCAAGAGACTAGTCTATGCATAATGATGCATGTGTACCATGAACTCTTCGTGGTTACATTCTTTCGAAAACCCCTTCGGGTGCCCCTAATGCCCTTGGGAGATGTTGAACTAAGGTCATCACTTGAGGAAGAAGTGGTGTACCGAAGAGAGCTTTTGGAGTGTGTAAAATGATGGATTAGATTTATGTGTGATTACCGTCCCAACCAAACATGTGCAACCACTCTACCCCTTTATGGGACGGGCATTATTGATTACTTGGACTGGTACTAGCATGGTGCCCACATTACTAGTGTGACGGGGTGACTTGAGGTCACTCTCGGACGGGTCGCGCTTGGATAGGCGGCCATGACTGTTTTCACAGGGCACCGGACACACTGCTGGTCCCTTCGTGTATGCGTGATAACGTGAAAAGGGCAAAGTCCCACGATCTTTTGCTTATACACGAGGGCTGTGTATCAACGAGTGGACCCTATGTTAGTATCGTCTAGGGAAAGGTAATGATCGGTGCTTCCCAGTACTTGAGGTACTCATGATCGTGGGTGATCTGAAGCTTCCGGATCTTGTGGGTAAAGTGCGAACCTCTGCAGAGTGTCAAACTATTCGAATAGCCGTGTCCACGGTCATTGACAGTTGGGAGGTGCTACTTAAACTATGTCCAGAAACTTTACAATCTCGGTGCATGTGTGTGTGGAAAGGAACTATTTGTGTCAAGGTGGTGACTTGACATGTTGAATGGCATGGAATTTGATTCAAATTCTATTTATGTTGATATCTCAGAACCTGTTCTCAAGGTTACCCAAGTTCATTGATGCATATATCATGAGTTGATAGGACATCCCAACTAGCGTGAAGCTAGGTTGCTTACTTGTTGTACAATCGCGTTGTTACTTTGAACCAAATCATGGGTTGCTTGCGAGTACATTCAAAGTACTCATTGGCTTGCCACTGGTTATTTAATTGGCCAGGTATGGAAGAACATGAGTTCGAAGAAGAGTTCTTTGGAGACGAACATGCGAACTAGGACGTTTCCCAGTCAGAATGCCTGTAGGGTTAAGGCAGATGGCATGGGTTCTACTTATCAATGAAGATTTCCGTTGCTTGTGTTTCATTTGATGTTCAGCCCTTAAGGCTTTATCAATGTAATACTTGACCATATGGTCATAATTTGTGTAAGACGGTATGTATGGATGTAAGACTCTTGTTATTCAGCTTCTTTGTGTTCAGTGAGCATTGATCTCTGGGATCGCTGTACACGTGCATTCGGTGATCTCGACTTATGAGTCGGGGTCCCCACAGAGCTGGTATCAGAGCCATCCTGACTGTAGGAAGCCTTAGTTAGCATGGACGATAGTTAGAGTGAGACTATCTACACAAATTACCTATATACCTATGTTTCCTAAAAATGTCCCAAACATAGGTGACATTTCCTCTATTGACCCTTCCCCTTCTACTTTTGTAGATGGCCGTCGTACCCGAGGACTTCCTGACCACCGGATTTCCCGTGCTTCTCGAGGACAGCCTCAAGAAGTGTCAGTTTACTTGAGCCCCCACCTTCTCCTACCACGAGCACTAGATCAACAGTACTAAGAAGGGGTATCATGTGGAGGTAGTCGTGAGGGCGAATGACTCCCCGACGAGCTGGTTCTTTGAGGGACCCCAGATGGCGACCCTGCTTCTCGCCGTTGAGACTGCTGCCCTCAAGGCGCTGACTCGCCTTCGGGATCTTCTGCCAGAGATGGCAAGTGAGCCAGCCACTCGTTACCTGCCTTATCGTAAGGAGGGTGATGACGAGAGCAGCGCACCAGCTCCACCCATGGACGAAGGACTTTCCCTCCGCTTCCAGACCTACTTCAGCTTGTGTGCCGACAGCCTGGCACAGCACCTGGCCTCGGAGTCGATGGAGCTTCGGAAGGAACTCCACGAGACCAAGGAACTCCTCCGCCTAGCTCAGGCAAAGGCGGACAGGATCAAGAAGGATGGTGCACCCCCTGGACAGCCCGTTGTTGCCTATCGAGGCGGGCGACCCCCGTAGGTCACGCATGCAAAGGGATCATCTCAGCCACGCCGTATGATGGCAAAGGAGTATCGCAACCTCTTCACGGTGCCACCGGCGAAGCAGCGCCGTGTTCAGCTCCTCCACTCCCCCACTCCCTCTAGTGACGAAGAAACTGAGACGGATGAAGATGAAGAGGAAGACCCAGAGGAGCCGGAATCTGTGACCGAGCATTCCACCACTTAGACACCGTTCAGGACTAGGATAGGCCAGTCTGCAACCCTTAAGGTAGGATAGGTCGTGTACCCCTTATGCGAAGTCGAGTCCATGTAATGGTTCAAATGAAACCATGTTGTGTTGTGTTTGCTTTCGACTTGTTTTGATGGAAGTTGTATTTCCCTTTCAGGAACTTGTAAGAAACTACATCACCCATTTGGATTTTTAATGAATGTGTTTGGCCTTTTGGCCCTTGCGTGAAAACAATTAGTGTCATACCGACCCCCTTACTAGGCACCCCATCTATATTGCTTTCCCTCATGAGCCCTTGACCGCTCCAACAGGATGCCTGTTGTAACACGTACTAGTACCTCTACCCAGCAGCAAGAAACCGGAGCAGGAGACAATCAGGACCAAACCCAAGGACAAGCTCCACCACCGCCACCACCTCCGAACATGGACATGGCTCAGTTTCTCGAAGCCTTCCGAGAGGAATGCCAAGCCAACACTGCAGCTCTCCAGATGATTGCTCAAGCTGTCAACCGCCAGCCGACGGGGAATGGCAATGGACGTTCCATGTTGGCAGAGTTCAAGAAGCATGCACCACCCACCTTCATCGAGACTGCTGAACCCCTGGATGCGCATTTAATCGGGTCCGCACCATTGAGGATCTGTTGGAATTAGTCGGCTACACTGAAGACCGTGAGAGGGTGGCTTATGCTGCCCACTGTCTCGGGGGAACTGCCAGAGCTTGGTGGGATGGATTCAAGGTCATGCATGCGGGGCAAAACATCACTTGGAATGACTTCAAGGCAGAATTCTGCAAGGCCCACATTCCTTCTAGAATTATGGCCATCAAGAAGCGTGAGTTCCGGGCCCTGAAGCAAGGAAGTAGCACTGTCAAGGAGTACATGCAGAAGTTCAGTGTTCTGTCAAGGTATGCTCCTGAGGATGTCAGTACTGATGCTGCCAAAAGAGAGTGCTTCATGGAAGGCCTTAACTAGACTCTGCAGTACTCGCTTGTTGTGTGTGACTGCCCAACCTTTCCTGACCTGGTGAACAAGGCACTCATGCTTGAGGACAAGCGACGTCCTTTGGATGATACTCGTAAGCGCAAGATGATTAGCAAGGGTAACTTCAGCAACCAGAAGCCCCGCCCGTGGCAGCCAGCCTCGGTCAAGCCAACCTATCAGCAGCCAAGATCCCCTGCACCTCGCACCAATTATCAGCCTCAGTAGTATGCCAACCCCAGGCCAGCTTTCAACAACCCCAATAACAGTGGAGGTAACAAGATCAACAACCCAAACCAAGTCACTTGCTTTGGATGTGGTCAGCAGACACATCTCAAGGGTGTGCCCGAACAAGAAGCCCGATGCTCCAGCCCCAATGCGCAGAACCGAGGACAAGGCAGCGGGATGCCACCAAGGAACCAAGCTTCCGCAACCCGCCCAACAATGGCAAGGGTCGGGTGAACCATGTCATCAGAAGAAGCCCAGAAGACCGGACGTCAGTCTTTGGGTATGCGTTCATGTCAACTCAAAGACCCAGAATCGCTTTTGTTTGATTACGAGCCACGCATTCATTTGTCACCCAAAGGTTTGCATTAAAAAGTGGCATGACCCCTACACCCCTGAATAACCCTATGGTGGTACAAACCCCCGGAGCAGAGATGAGAGCCAAGATAGGATGTAAGGGAGTCGGGATTGTCATTAACGGGGTAGATTTTCTAGCAGACCTTATCATCTTAAGATCACAAGGCTTGGATGTGATCTTAGGAATGGATTGGCTCATCAAGCACCCAGGCTTGTTAGATTGTGCCAACCGAACTGCCACTGTGACCAATGACCAAGGAGTCGAAGTTAAATTTGCCTCCAACCCCTCCTCCGCTCAAGCCACCCAAGTCAACTGTCTGACTGAAGTTGTGTTGGAGCAAGTGCCGGTAGTATGCGAATACCCCGATGTCTTTCCTGATGAGCTACCGGGAATGCCTCCTGACCGAGACATCGAGTTCATCATCGAGCTCATGCCCGGAGCAGGACCCATCTACAAGAAGCCATATAGAATGGGACCGGAAGAGTTAGCGGAGCAGTTGAGGAAGGGATTTATCCGCCCGAGTGCCTCCCCTTGGGGATCTCCTGTTCTGTTTGTGGAAAAGAAGGACGGTACCATCCGCTTGTGCATTGACTATCACTCCCTCAATGAAGTTACAATCAAGAACAAGTACTCACTTCCCAAGATTGAAGATCTATTTGATCAACTCAATGGGGCCAAGGTGTTCTCCAAGATTGACCTCAGATCTGGGTACTACCAACTAAAAATCAGATCCCAAGATATTCCGAAGACGACATTTGTAACCAGATATGGCCTGTATGAGTGCACGGCCATGTCCTTTGGATTGACCAATGCCCCAGCTTACTTCATGTATCTCATGAACAAGGTCTTCATGGAATATTTGGACAAGTTTGTTGTCGTCTTCATTGATGACATTCTTGTCTTCTCGAAGACGGAAGAAGAGCACGAGCAACACTTGAGGATGGTCCTAGACAAGCTTCGAGAGCACCAACTGTACGCCAAGTTCAGCAAGTGCGAATTTTGGCTGCATGAGGTTGGATTCTTGGGTCATGTACTGAATGCCGAAGGGTTGCCAGTGGATCCCACCAAGATCCAAGCCGTGGATCGAATGGCAAACCCCGAGCAATGTGAAGGAAGTCAGAAGTTTCCTCAGACTCGTGGGATATTACCGCAAGTTCGTTGAAGGATTCTCAAGCATTGCCCGACCTATGACCCAGCTCCTGAAGAAGGACAAGAAGATTGAGTGGACACCAAAATGTGAAGAGAGCTTCCAGGAGCTGAAGAGGAGATTAACCACCACCCCAGTTCTGGCCACACCTGATATTCGCAAGGAATTTGTGATATATTGTGATGCATCAAGAACCGGACTCGATGGTGTCCTGATGCAAGAAGGCAGCGTCGTAGCATATCTATCCAGATAGCTACGTCCTCATGAAGAGAACTACGCCACTCATGACCTTGAGTTGGCAGCTGTAGTTCACGCCTTAAAGACCTGGCGACATTACCTTCTAGGGAAGCGATGTGAGATATACACGGATCACAAAAGTCTGAAGTATATTTTCACTCAGAAAGAATTGAACATGAGGCAGAGAAGATGGCTAGAGTTGATTAAGGATTATGACCTCAGTGTTCAGTACCACCCTGGGAAGGCTAATGTGGTAGCAGATGCCTTAAGTAGAAAGGCTTGTTCCTTGAACGCTATGATTAAGGAAAGACTACCCACCTTATATGAAGAACTTGAAGGCTTCGGATTGGAACTGGTTGCACCAGAATTCTTAGCCAACCTTGAAGTCAAGCCTACCCTGATGGATGATGTTAAGGAAGCTCAGAAGGGACACGAGAGTATTGAAGGCATCAAGAGGAAGATCAAGGCGGCAAAGCCCCAAGTTTCTCGTAGGATGAGCAAGGAGTTGTGTGGTTTGGGAATCGCATTTGCGTGCCCAACAAGATTGAGCTCAAGAATCTAATCTTGCAAGAAGCTCATGACAACTCACATTCCATCCATCCCGGAGGGACCAAGATGTATCAGACCTGAAGGAAAGATTACGTGGCACGGGATGAAAAGGGAGATTGCCACCTATGTTGCAAAGTGTGATGTATGCCAAAGGGTCAAGGCGAGCATCGGCGACCTGCATTGCTCCAACCACTCAAGGTTCCCGAATGGAAATGGGATAAAGTCGGAATGGATTTCGTCCTTTGGGTTACCCAGTCAAATAAGGGTCATGACTCCATTTGGGTTATAGTCGACCATTTGACCAAAGTGGCCCATTTCATTCCTGTCAAGACTACCTATGATGGCAACCAACTGGCGACTCTATACATCAACAGAATTGTAAGTCTTCATGGTGTTCCTAAAGATATTGTGTCAGATCAAGGAACCCAGTTTACCTCTAGATTCTGGAAGAAGTTCGAAGAGGCCATGGGAACCAAGTTGTCTTTCAGCACTGCTTTCCACCCACAGACCGGAGGCCAGACAGAACGAGTGAATCAGATTCTCGAAGATATGCTCCGAGCCTGTGTCCTAGCATATGGAGCTAAGTGGGAAGATTGTCTTCCGTTCGCTGAGTTCTCCTATAACAATAGTTACCAATCAAGTCTCCAGATGGCACCATTTGAAGTGTTATATGGGCGCAAGTGTCGCACACCCCTCAATTGGTCAGAGACCGGAGAAGGGCTAGTCTTTGGACCAGATGTTCTCCGCAAAGCAGAAGAACAAGTGCAGCTAGTCAGAGGGCGTCTGAAGACCGCCAATTCAAGACAAAAGAGCTATGCTGACACTCGTCGTCGACAGGTGAACTTCCTAGTCGGAGACCATGTGTACCTACGGGTAAACCCCCTTAAGGGAACCAAGCATTTCCACGTTAAGGGGAAGCTCGCACCAAGATTCATTGGCCCCTTTAAGATCACTGCACGGCGGGGAGAGGTGGCTTATCAGTTGGAACTACCACCTGAGCTATCCGATGTGCACAATGTATTCCACGCGTCACAACTCCGAAAGTGTCTCCAAGTTCCAGACAAGCCTGATCACTACAAAGATGTCGATCACCAAGCCATTGACTTTAGCCTGATTTGACCTACCGTGAGAGGCCCATCCGAATTTTGGATGAAGCAGAACGACGTACGCGAAGCCACACCATCAAATACTTCAAGGTCCAGTGGAGCAACCACACTGAAGCAGAAGCCATCTGGGAACGTGAAGACTACCTTAGATCCGAGTTTCCCAATCTCTTTTAGAGCCTAGTTTAGGAATCTCGGGGACGAGATTCTTGTAAGGGGGGTAGGTCTGTCACACCCTGCTTTTGTAGCATGTCATCTGCATTAATAAAGCATGAAAATTTGGACCAACAAAAACTTTTGCATCATTTGGCTTTTATTTGGAGTTGGTTTTTCTCTGTGTGATTTTCTGGTGCTCCTTAAAGTCAACACAACTCCAACTTATATACTTCATTTCCTTGCCCCAAACTTATGCCCAATGATCATGCCATGTGTATAGTGCAATATAGTATTTTCTTACAAAAATAATTTGGCCAAATAGTATTTTCAAAAATTAGTTTTCCAAAAACCCCTGAATTGAGTTTTGCACTGCAAGTACTTGATTTGCGGTATGAAAAATATTTCAAAGTGTATATTTGAAACCTATTAGGTATAGGACTACCAAAAACCACAAAAATATAATTTTAAAAGTTATTTTCCTATTTTATTTAAAGGCTTTTTCTTTAGGCCAGAAATGGTCTTTAATAGGTTAAAATTATTTAAAAGCTTCAAAAATATTTTAGGAAAACTCAGGGAAACTCAGTGGACATATATTTTCCATATATAAGAGTTTCAACACATGGTCATGTTCAAAATATTGGACAAAACCTCCCAAAACCATTCCTGCCCATTTCAAGGATTTGAAATATTCCTACAGAAATATTTTCATAAAAATCCAAGGAAAATCCAGCAAGTCACAAATGCATATTGTGATCACCTTGCAAAGCCTCATCTCAATTAAGGTCATTTTGGTCCACCCAAATGACCCAAAACCCTCTCTGTCCATAATCAAATTTGAACAACTTTGTACTACCAACTTTCTCTCCTTGACCCCAACTTTTGTGAGAATGATCACATGACCAAATGAGGCCACCACACCAAGTGGTGCATAAAGGAGAAGTGATTTGCTCAACTGGATCTGCACAAGTTCATTTCTGCTAATTTCTAGGGTTTACAGAAGTTGCATTGGCAACTTTGCCCAAATAAGCTCCAAATTGGTGGAAGGCCCTAATTATATGTGGCAATTCACCCTGTGGACTCTCATGACAAATGGAAATCATCTACTTGCCCAAACCATTATCAAACACCTTCTGCCACTTTGCCAAAAACCCTGTTTGGTCCTCTTCCACTAATCTCCATGAGTTTTACTTTCTACCACAACCCCTCCTAGTCCCCCTCTAGCACCTGGATGATTAAATGCCCGAGGAATCAATGATGAAGGGGGGAGAACCCCATTTTTCTTCTCTGGGCAGTAGATTCCTCCCTCTCTCTCAGCCTCCTCTCCTCTCAGCATTCCAGAGCATCCAAGGCTCTCCCCAGCTTTTGCCCATGCCCCCTTCAGCTGCCAGACGAAAGTGGACGCACGCGGACGCGGGAAAGCCGCGGATGCCGGCCAAAGTCGCGCTCTGGAGCGCCTGGCAGGGCACCCGACCGTCGACGCCGCGTCTCCCGGCCACCTCGAGCCTCCCCCGCGCGCCAGTCGATGCCCCTCGACGCCCTCTCCATGCCAGCAGGCCGCCCACTTGCTCCCGTGCCCTCCTCTCTCTCCCGCAGCTCGCGCCAGAGCGCCGTCCCACTCGCCCAATGCTCAAGGCCGCCCTATGGCCCGCCTGCAGCCTCGCCTCTGGCCCTCCTCTCTCTCCCTGGCACCCTAGACCACCCCCACGAACACCCCCGAGCCCTCCATTCCCTCTCTAACGGCCACCCGAGCCGATCCCGCGGGCACCCGTAGGCCGCGCCTACGGTGGACCTCGGCCAGCCTATAAAAGGCGACCCCGAGCCCCTTTCTCACCTCCTGTCGCTCCCCCACACTCCTAATCCACCTCCCGCACAACCCATTTGTCTCCAGAGCCGCCCGAGCTCGAGATCGAGCTCGAGCTCCGCCGCCTCGGCTCGTCGGCGTTCGCGCAGTACAGGCCTCCTCCGCCCCCGTTTTCTCTCGATCTGGAACCGCGCGGCATCGCTGACGCTTTCCCCTCTCTTCTCTGCTCTTTTTGCAGCCGGGAACAGCTAGAACCATCGACGCTCGAAGCACCTCCGCCGCGTGACCTCGTCGCCGGCAAACCAGGCTGCTCCAGCGACCATCTCCACCACCACCTGAACGGCGACATCCCCCTGAGTCCAACGGTACCACCCACGCATCCTCCCGTGCCCTATATCACCGCCGGCGAGCTCACCGTCGCCTCTGGACGGAGGTAGACGACGACGGCCGTGGGCCCGGTCCGTCAGCCTCACGCCCTGACGGGTGGGACCCCCCGTCAGGTTTAAAAACGCACGCGCGCGCACCGGTTCGCCCGTCGGCTGAAGGCGTACTTCGCCTTTACGCCTTCGACGTGGCGGCCTCGCGCGGGCTGATTTCCCTCTGGGCCTGCTACACTGTGGCCTTTCTGGCCCAGTGGCACATTGCCACTTTTCTTTTTCTTTTTCTGTCTGTTTTATAAAAATTCCACAGGATAAAATACTTATCCAAGTGAAATAATTCCAACTCCTAAAATCCCAGAATAATCCCACCTATTTATTGATGTAACTTTCATACACATCCATTACACTTTTCTGCAATGTTCAAATTTAAATTCAAATTTGAACAATAAAATCTCTGTTGAAAAATCCACTACTCTGTCCCCTAACTCCAAATCCAAAACTAAGAATGTTCCCCTTCCTAGTTTTCCTCCTAGTATTTTACAAAAATAAGTTGACATTTTTCTGAGCACTTTGACTTTTCTGTTTTCATTATTATCTTATTTTTCCGTTATTTCCTTGCGACGGTTAGATCCCGTATTTGACGAAGTTGCTGAGGAAGAAGGAGGAGAAGGATTTGGAGACCTCGAAGAACAAGCCAACCAAGGCAAGCAGCCCTTTGACCATGACACCCCTCTTGTTCATCGGTACCCTTTTTTCCGATTGCACGATGATGAAATATGATGGTGGTAAACTTGTTGTGAACCACCACATGATGCATGCCCTTACTTATGACCTCACCTTGTCCATGAATGCATAGTCAAGAGACTAGTCGATGCATAATGATGCATGTGTACCATGAACTCTTCGTGGTTACATTCTTTCGAAAACCCCTTCGGGTGCCCCTAATGCCCTTGGGAGATGTTGAACTAAGGTCATCACTTGAGGAAGAAGTGGTGTACCGAAGAGAGCTTTTGGAGTGTGTAAAATGATGGATTAGATTTATGTGTGATTACCGTCCCAACCAAACATGTGCAACCACTCTACCCCTTTATGGGACGGGGCATTATTGATTACTTGGACTGATACTAGCATGGTGCCCACATTACTAGTGACGGGGGTGACTTGAGGTCACTCTCGGGACGGGGTCGCGCTTGGATAGGCGGCCATGACTGTTTTCACAGGGCACCGGACACACTGCTGGTCCCTTCGTGTATGCGTGATAACGTGAAAAGGGCAAAGTCCCACGATCTTTTGCTTATACACGAGGGCTGTGTATCAACGAGTGGACCCTATGTTAGTATCGTCTAGGGAAAGGTAATGATCGGTGCTTCCCAGTACTTGAGGTACTTCATGATCGTGGGTGATACTGAAAGCTTCCGGATCTTGTGGGTAAAGTGCGCAACCTCTGCAGAGTGTCAAACTATTCGAATAGCCGTGTCCACGGTCATTGTGATTGGGAGGTGCTACTTAAACTATGTCCGTAAACTTTACAATCTCGGTGCATGTGTGTGTGGAAAGGAACTATTTGTGTCAAGGTGGTGACTTGACATGTTGAATGGCATGGAATTTGATTCAAATTCTATTTATGTTGATATCTGTAACCTGTTCTCAAGGTTACCCAAGTTCATTGATGCATATATCATGAGTTGATAGGACATCCCAACTAGCGTGAAGCTAGGTTGCTTACTTGTTGTACAATCGCGTTGTTACTTTGAACCAAATCATGGGTTGCTTAAGTAGTACATTCAAAGTACTCATTGGCTTGCCCTTTGGTTATTTAATTGGCCAGGCATGGAAGAACATGAGTTCGAAGAAGAGTTCTTTGGAGACGAACATGCGAACTAGGACGTTTCCCAGTCAGAATGCCTGTAGGGTTAAGGAAGATGGCATGGGTTCTACTTATCAATGAAGATTTCTGCTACTTGTGTTTCATTTGATGTTCAACCCTTAAGGCTTTATCAATGTAAGACTTGACCATAATGGTCATAATTTGTGTAAGACGGTATGTATGGATGTAAGACTCTTGTTATTCAGCTTCTGTGTGTTCAGTGAGCATTGATCTCTAGGATCGTTGTACACGTGCATTCGGTGATCTCGACTTATGAGTCGGGGTCCCCACATCCTCAAAGGTTTCAGGGTACGTAGGTATATATAGGAGGAAGAAGTAGGTCGGTGGACGCTCGAGGGGCCCACGAGGGTGGGGGGCGCGCCCACCTGTAGGGGGCGCGCCAGGCACCCTCGTGGCCGCCTCCTCTATTGCTTGACGTCCACTCCAAGTCCCCTGGATCACGTTTGTTCCAAAAAGATCGCTCCCTAAGGTTTTATTCCGTTTGGACTCCGTTTGATATTCCTTTTCTTCGAAACACTGAAATAGGCAAAAAAACAGCAATTTGGGCTGGGCCTCCGGTTAGTAGGTTAGTCCCAAAAATGATATAAAAGTGTAAAGTAAAGCCCATAAACATCCAAAACGGGTAATATAATAGCATGGAACAATAAAAAATTGTAGATACGTTGGAGACGTATCACCGCACGCACCCCAGTGTTTGAACCTCTCATGGGTTGCCGGATCCTGAAATCCTACAAGCACCAGTCCACTCACATATCGAATTATCAAAGTAACAAATGCGAATCAAACAAATGTGATGAAAGTGACTAGATGAAATTCTAGTCTGTCCTCAAGAACGCTTTGCTTATTATAAGAGACCTTTCTGGACTGACCTTTGCTACAAAAAGATTGGGCTACCTTGCTGCACCTTTGCTACCATTACTTTTATTTGCTCGTTACAAATTACCTTGCTATCAAACTATCTGTTACCGACAATTTCAGTGCCTGCAGAAAATACCTTGCTGAAAACCGCTTGTCATTTCCTTCTTCTCCTTGTTGGGTTCGACACTCTAAATTATCGAAAGGACTACAATTGGTCCCCTATACTTGTGGGTCACCAACTTCCTGCGGTAGGGGCACCCCTGTGGCGGCGGCCGGAGTCTCGGACGTCGTCGGGCCTAGATGGGCTTTGGCAGGCCGACGAATGTGGTACACGACGGCAGGTTGGCGTGGTGGGCCTGACAAAGCCGGTTGCTTTGGCACCGTGGTGGTGCCGCGACCGGTTAGGCGGCTGGATCCTTGTGATCCAGTCCCTGACAGAGAAGGCGGCGATCCGTGCACAACAAGCTGGATGGGGTTCTTCGAATAGATCTAGGTGAAAACCTACTCTCGGCTAGATGCCAAGGCCGACGATGGCGGCACTCTGCGGTGTCATTTCCTTATTAAAGGCATCACCGTGGAGAAGTTCTAGACCACTATCCGCTACCTCCGTGGGAAACCCTAGATTGGTAGATCGGAAGATGGCAACACTCTCGTGTCGTTTACCCCTTGGGGGCGTTATTCTTGGAGGTGTACATGGGCTCGAGCGACCAGTGGATGGCATCTTTGGTAGAGCGGTGCTTCACCATACACATTGACGGCGTGGCGCCCTGGAGATTCGGTGTTCGATGTGCGACAATGGACTCACGTAGGAGGATGACACTATCTGGCGTCGTGGTGGCATCGATGGCAGAGAGGTCTGGCACAGTCGATGCGTTAGTTTCTGGCCTGAAGATGGATTGATGGAAGATGGTGGTGACGGGCCTTAGAGTGTGTGCATGTGGTGCCCACTGTGAGTGTGTTGGACTGGTGTGTGACCCAGTGCGGATATGTGCCTAGGCTGGGGTATTCGGCTTTAGATGTTAGGCTTTGGTGCGTTGTATGTTTGGTATTATGCTCAGACAATTGGCACCCCTTCATCAAGGGGATAGGAGTAGCAATAGGTGTTGCCAAGATG
Organism: Aegilops bicornis; assembly: GCA_021605145.1. Lineage (NCBI taxonomy): Eukaryota > Viridiplantae > Streptophyta > Magnoliopsida > Poales > Poaceae > Aegilops > Aegilops bicornis. The sequence goes on along the minus strand of CM038673.1, from coordinate 474,360,371 downwards.
GTGGCTTCAGGAGTACTGATGTATTACTTTGTTAGGTCTATGTGAACAATTAATAAAATGTCTGCATGCATTGCGGAGATGCAGAGGCTGGGGGTACATCCTCCTTTTGAAAAAACCCTCACCAAATAGTGCGTAATTTTTCTGCAAGTACCGTCAGCCCAGAAAATGTGTGTTAACTTGTTCTCATCATCTACTTCATAATCAAAGAAGAAACTTGGGTTGATCCTTTGCTTACTTTTCATAGCATCAATGATTATTTGTACATCTGCATCTTTAATCATCTCACTGATATCACGACAATAATTCTGTAAATCATGCTTGGTGCATCCCATATACGCTTATCCACCCTTTTGTGCAGTCATGAATCGATATGTTTGTGAAGGGCCCATCAATGCTTTGCGACATGTAAAGAATGTGCTCCTCAATTCACTACTGACTTTCCCATCAGATCTAATAAATTGTTTCTTACTCGATGAGACAAGTTGATGTGTGTGTTGACGGACAAATCGGAGGACCTCATATTTTCCACCATCTCTTCTCTTCAAGCTAATCATGGCCTCACAACCACACCTAGTTAGCTTCACATTCACTACAAAAAAATACACTTCCGTGATGATACGTGTTTCTCACAGTAGGTCGCGTTTTTTGTCATGCATGTACATCCATGATGATTTTATGACAGAATCAAGCTAGTCATACATGTACTGTCGTAGAAGTGTTCCATGACATTACCAAAATTATCATCACGGAAGTATCCACTTCCATGACGACAAATCGCGCGTCACAGAAGTGCTTTCGTCAAGGGTGACCGACACGTGGCATCCACCGTAACGGAACGCCATTAAGCTATCGAGTCGGGTTTTGGATCCGATTACCCGTTAATAGCCCCAACCAATGGGGATTTTCCACGTGTAAAATCATCATTGGCTGGAGGAAACATGTGTCGGCTCATCGCTGGGACAGATGTCATCCACTCATTGGACAGAAGGCGCCTATGATACGTCGACACATGGCACGGCCCAACAGAGGCCCATTCATGTGAAAAGGCCGACCCGTTTGAATTGGTCAAAAGGTGGCGGGCCGGCCCATGGAAAGCCTATTAACAGCCTGTTCGCATATAGCCCATTTACAGCCCGCTAACCAAGGCCCGTTACGCCCTATCCGAATTAGGCCCAGTAGCGTCATCTAGGCCATCCAATATGATTCCAGCCCGTTTTCACTTCTGGCCCATGTATGGCCCATGACGTCTTTCGGCCCATATGAGGCCCTATGTAACTCTTGGCCTATTAACGACCCGTGGTGAAACTGGCCCGTAATGAACAATGTATCACTTTACACCCATTAACGGCCCGTGGTGAAACTGGCCCGTAATGAACAGTGTATCACTTTACACCCATTAACGGCCCATGGTGAAACTGGCCCATAATGAACAGTGTATCACTTTAGACCCATTAACGGCCCATGGTGAAACTGGCCCGTAAAAAACAGTGTATCACTTTATACCCATTAACGGCCCGTTATTCTGTTGGGCCGTTTTGAGCCCATGTTATCTTTCGGCCTTCTCAGAGCCCATTTATTCTTGGGCCATTTCCAGCATTCGTTTACTTACGACCCGTTCATCGCTATTTTCGCTAGGGCCAAATTCAGCCCGTGGTTACAGATCGGCCCGTTTGTGGTCCGTTGTCGTTGGGCCATCTTCATAGCGTCATCAAATACGGCCTATTAACGATGGCCCGTTATGGTCGGCCCATGAACTGACGATTCCAACTCTAGCCCGTTTACGGCCATAATGCGGTCTGTTTGGCCCATGTTTGGCCAATCGATCATACGGCCCGTATAAGGCCCGTTGATGATACGACCCGTAGAAGGCCCATTGTTTCTACGGCCCGTAGAAGGGCGACTGTTTCTACGGCTCGTAGAAGGCCCACTGTTTCTATAGCCCGTAGGAGGCCCAGTGTCACTGCTACGTCTTGAGCTTGCGTTGGTTTTCCCCGAAGAGGAGAGGGTGATGCAACAAGTGTAGCGTAAGTATTTCCCTCAGTTTTGAGAACTAAGGTATCAATCCAGTAGGAGGCTCCTCAAAAGTCCCACGCACCTACACAAACAAACTGAGAACTCGCAAACAACGCAATAAAGGGGTTGTCAATCCCTTCACGGCCACTTGCGAAAGTGAGATTTAATAAAGATAGTAAGATAAGATAAATATATTTTTGGTATTTTATAATATAGATGCAAAAAGTAAAGATGCAAATAAAAGTAGATTGAAAGCAATTATGATAGGAGATAGACCCGGGGGCCATAGGTTTCACTAGAGGCTTCTCTCGAGATAGCATAAGTATTACGGTGGGTGAACAATTACTGTCGAGCAATTGATAGAAAAGCGCATAGTTATGAGATTATCTAGGCATGATCATGTATATAGGCATCACGTCCACAACAACTAGACCGACTCCTGCCTGCATCTACTACTATTACTCCACACATCGACCGACTCCTGCCTGCATCTAGAGTATTAAGTTCATAAGAACACAGTAACGCATTAAGCAAGATGACATGATGTAGAGGGATAAACTCATGCAATATGATATAAACCCCATCTTGTTATCCTCGATGACAACAATACAATACGTGCCTTGCAACCCTTTACATCCTTTGGGTAAGGACACCGCAAGATTGAACCCAAAGCTAAGCACTTCTCCCATGGCAAGAAAGATCAATCTAGTAGGCCAAACCAAAATGATAATTCAAAGAGACTTGCAAAGATAAGTCAGTCATACATAAAAGAATTCAGAGAAGATTCAAATATTATTCATAGATAAACTTGATCATAAACCCACAATTCATCGGATCTCTACAAACACACCGCAAAAAGAGTTTACATCGAATAGATCTCCACAAGAGAGGGGGAGAACATTGTATTGAGATCCAAAAAGAGAGAAGAAGCCATCTAGCTAATAACTATGGACCCGTAGGTCTATGGTAAACTACTCACAACTCATCGGAGGGGTAAGGATATTGATGTAGAAGCCCTCCGTGGTTGATACGTCTCCGTCGTATCTACTTTTCCAAACACTTTTGCCCTTGTTTTGGACTCTAACTTGTATGATTTGAATGGAACTAACCCGGACTGACGCTGTTTTCAGCAGAATTGCCATGGTGTTGTTTTATGTGCGTAAAACAGAAGTTCTCGGAATGACCTGAAACTCCACGGAATATCTTAGAATAAATAATAAAAATCCTCGCCGAAGATGAAGACCAGGGGCCCACACCTGTCCACGAGGGTGGGCGCGCCCTCCCCCGGGCGCCCCCTACCTCGTGGGCCCCCTGGAGACCCTCCGACGCCAACTCCAACTCCATATATTGGCTTTCGGGGAGAAAAAAATCAGAGAGAAAGTTTCATCGCGTTTTACGATACGGAGCCACCGCCAAGCCCTAATCTCTCTCGGGAGGGCTGATCCGAAGTCCGTTCGGGGCTCCGGAGAGGGGGATTCGTTGCCGTCGTCATCATCAACCATCCTCCATCACCAATTTCATGATGCTCACCGCCGTGCGTGAGTAATTGCATCGTAGGCTTGCTGGACGGTGATGGGTTGGATGAGATTTATCATGTAATCGAGTTAGTTTTGTTAGGGTTTGATCCCTAGTATCCATTATGTTACGAGATTGATGTTGCTATGACTTTGCTATGCTTAATGCTTTTCACTAGGGCCCGAGTGCCATGATTTCAGATCTGAACCTATTATGTTTTCATGAATATATGTGTGTTCTTGATCCTATCTTGCAAGTCTATAGTCACCTACTATGTGTTATGATCCGCAACCCGAAGTGACAATAATCGGGACCACTCCGGTGATGACCATAGTTTGAGGAGTTCATGTATTCACTATGTGCTAATGCTTTGTTCCGGTTCTCTATTAAAAGGAGGCCTTAATATCCCTTAGTTTCCAATAGGACCCCGCTGCCACGGGAGGGTAGGACAAAAGATGTCATGCAAGTTCTTTTCCATAAGCACGTATGACTATATACGGAATACATGCCTACATTACATTGATGAACTGGAGCTAGTTCTGTGTCACCCTATGTTATGACTGTTACATGATGAACCACATCCGACATAATTATCCATCATTGATCCGGTGCCTACGATTTTTCCATATACTGGTTTACGCTTATTTACTTTTCCGTTGCTACTGTTATCATCACTACAAAAATACCAAAAACATTACTTTGCTGTCTTTACTTTTGTTACCGTTACCACCACTATCATATCACTTTGCTACTAAACACTTTGCTGCAGATATTAAGTTTCCAGGTGTGGTTGAATTGACAACTCAGCTGCGAATACTTGAGAATATTCTTTGGCTCCCCTTGTGTCGAATCAACAAATTTGGGTTGAATACTCTACCCTCGAAAACTGTTGCGATCCCCTATACTTGTGGGTTATCAGTGGTCGATTCCCCCTCCGGCGAAGGCTCCAAGATGGGATCTCGCGGATACAGAAGGTTACGACGGTGGAAATTGTGTTTCGTGGTGCCCCAGGATGTTTTCGGGGTACGTAGGTATATATAGGAGGAAGAAGTACGTCGATGGCCGCCCGAGGGGCCCACGAGACAGGGGGGCGCACCCTACAGGGGGGCGCGACCTCCTATCTCGTGGTGTCCTCGGAAGCTTCTTGACTTGCACTCCAAGCTCTCCGGATCACGTTCATTCCAAAAATCATGCTCCCGAAGGTTTCATTCCGTTTGGACTCCGTTTGATATTCCTTTGCTTCAAAAAACTGAAATAGGCAAAAAAACAGCAATACGGGCTGGGCCTCCGGTTAGTAGGTTAGCCCCAAAAATGATATAAATGTGTAAAATAAAGCCCATAAACATCCAAAAGGGGTAATATAATAGCATGGAACAATCAAAACTTATAGATACGTTGGAGACGTATCAAGCATCCCCAAGCTTAATTCCTGCTCATCCTCGAGTAGGTAAATGATAAAACAAGAAATTTTTGATGTGGAATGCTACCTAGCATAATTCTCAATGTAATTTTCTTTATTGTGGCGTGAATGTTCAGATCCAAATGATTCAAAATAAAAGCTTATAAAACATAAAAATAATAATGCTTGAAAGCATACTAACAAATAATCATGTCCTATCAAAATAACATAGCCAAAGAAAGCTTATCCCTACAAAATCATATGGTTAGGCCATGCTTCATTTTCATTACACAAAATTCTCCCATCATGTACAACCCCGATGACGAGCCGAGCAATTCTTTCATACTTTTTAACGCGCTTCAGCTTTTTCAACTCTTACGCAATACATGAGCGTAAGCCATGGACATAACACTATGGTGGTATATGGTGGTGGTTGTGAGGACAAAAAGGGAGAATATAGTCTCACATCAACTAGGCGTATCAACGGGCTATATAGAGATGCCCATCAATAGATATCAATGTGAGTGAGTAGGGATTGCCATGCAACGGATGCACTAGAGCTATAAATATATGAAAGCTCAACAAAAGAAACTAAGTGGGTGTGCATCCAACTTGCTTGCTCACGAAGACCTCGGGCATTTTGAGGAAGCCAATTATTGGAATATACAAGTCAAGTTCTATAATGAAAAATTCCCACTTAGTATATGAAAGTGACAACATATGAGATTCTCTATCATGAAGATCATGGTGCTATTTTGAGGCACAAGTGTGGAAAAAGAGATAGTAGCATTGTCCCTTCTCTCTTTTTCTCTCATTTTTATTTTTTTATTTTTTTACTTTCTCTCTTTTTTTCTTTAGCCTTCCTTTTTTTTCTTTTTGGCCTTTCTATTTTTTTATTTTCTCATTTTTTTTCTTTTTGTAAAGTCCGAAGTCTCATCCCGACTTGTGGGGGAATCATAGCCTTCATCATCCTTTCCTCACTAGGACAATGCTCTAATAATGAAGATCATCACACTTTTATGGATTTACAACTCAAGAATTACAACTCAAAGCTAGAACAAGATATGACTCTATATGAATGCCTCCGGCGGTGTATCGGGATATGCAATGAATCAAGAACGACATGTATGAAAATTATGAAAGTGGCCTTGCCAGAAATATGATGTCAACTACATGATCATGCAAAGAGCAATATGACAATGATGGAACGTGTCATAATAAACGGAACGGTGGAAAGTTGCATGGCAATATATCTCGGAATGGCTATGGAAATGCCATAATAGGTAGGTATGATGGCTGTTTTGAGGAAGGTAAATAAGGGGTTTATGATACCGGCAAAAGTTGCGCGGTAATAATAAAGGCTAGCAACGTAAAAAGGATGAGTGTGCCTATGTCCATGGACTCACATTAGTCAAAAGAGAACTCATATACTTATTGCAAAAGCCTACTTAGCCCTCGAAGCAAAGTACTGCTACGCATGCCCCAAGAGGGATACATTGGTAGGAAAATACCATTGCTCGTCCCCGACTGCCACTCATAAGGAAGACACTCAAAAGAGCACCTCATGCAACAAATTTGTCACACAACTTTTACCATACGTGCATGCTACGGGACTTGCCAACTTCAACAAAAGTATTTCTCAATTTCATAATTACCCACTAGCATGACCCTAACATTACTACCTTTATATCTCAAGACAATTATCAAGCATCAAGTTGATCATAGCATCCAACTCTTTTTTCTATGATAGTTTTTATTATACACAACTTGGATGCTCATCATTCTAGGACCAACTTTATGACCATAGAAAATACCATGCTGTTCTAAAAGACTCTCAAAATAATATAAGTGAAGCATTAGAGATTAGTAATTTCTTCAAAATTAAGACACCACCGTGCTCTAAAAGATATAAGTGAAGCACTAGAGCAAAAACTATCAAGCTCAAAAGATATAAGTGAAGCACATAGAGTACTCAAGCAAATTCTAATCAAATAGGCTTCTCCCAAAAAGGTGTGTACAGCAAGGATGATTGTGGTAAACTAAAAAGCAAAGACTAATATAATACACGACGCTCCAAGCAAAACACATATCATGTGGCGAATAAAAATATAGCCCCAAGTAAAGTTACCAATGAACGAAGACGAAAGAGGGGATGCCTTCCCGGGGCATCCCCAAGCTTAGGCTTTTAGCTATTCTTGAATATCTTGGGGTGCATTGGGCATACCCAAGCTTAGGCTCTTGCCACCCTTTATTCCATAGTCCATAAAAGCTTTACCCAAAACTTGAAAACTTCACAACACAAAACTCAACAGAAATCTCGTAAGCTCCGTTAGTGAAAGAAAACAAAAACACCACATAAGATACTGCAATGAACTCATTCTTTATTTATTTTGGTGTTAAACCTACTTTATTCCAACTTCTCTATGGATTATAAACTATTTTATTGGCCATAGATTCATCAAAATAAGCAAACAACACACGAAAAACAGAATCTGTCACAAACAGAACAGTCTGTAGTAATTGTAAATAACGCAAACTTCTGGAAGTCAAAAAATTCAGCAAAAATAGGAAGACCTAGGAAATTTTTTTATTGATCAGCAGCAATTGGAATCACTATTTTATCACGTTCTGGTGATTTTTAACAATTGTTTTCGTGAACCGAAAGTTTCTGGAAATTACAGCAAGATCAAATAACTATCATCCAAGAAGATCCTATAGGTTTAACTTGGCACAAACACTAATTAAAAGATAAAAAAACATCTAAACATAAGGTAGAAGGATTATTTATTACTAAGCAGAAAGGAAAAATATTGGGTTGTCTCCCAACAAGCGCTTTTCTTTAAAGCCTTTTTAGCTAGGCATTAAGATTTCAATGATACTCACGTGAAAGACAAGAATTGAAGCATAAAGAGAGCATCATAAAACATCTGACAAATACAATTAAGTCTAACATACTTCTTATGCATAGGCATATTATAGGCAAAAAATTATCGTAGCAAGCAAAATCTAGCATATGCAAGGGAACAGAAAGGAACAATAGCAATCTCAACATAACGAGAGGTAATTTAGTAACATGAAAATTTCTATAACCATATTTTCCTCTCTCATAATAATTACATGTAGGATCATAAGAAAATTCAACAATATAGCTATCACATAACATATTCTCAACACGATTCTCATGCATGCGAAGTTGACACTCTTCCAAAATAGTGGGATTATCATTAACTAAAGTCATGATTTCTCCAAGCCCACTTTTATCAAAAATTTCAGAAGATTGAATGTTATCCAAATATGTGGGATCTAAAGTTGACACTCTTCCGAACCCACTTTCAATATTATTGCAAACAATATTATCAATCTCATATTCATCATGGGGATTAAATAAATTTTCAAGATCATAAGAAGAATCACCCCAATCATGATCATTGCAACAAGTAGTAGACATAGCAAAACTAGCATCCCCAAGCTTAGGGTTTTGCATCTTATTAGCAAAATTGACATCAAAAGAATTTATAATAGAATCATTGCAATCATGCTTTTTATTCAAAGATCTATCGTGAGTCACTTCACGGATTTCGTGCAAAACCTTATAAAGATAATCTAGTGCATCAATATCACTTGGAATTGGTTCATCATTATTGGATCTCTTAATAAGATTGGCAAGTGGATGAGGATCCATAGATATTAGCTTCTATGTTTAGGAATAAATACTCAACTATTTCAACCAAGCGGGAAAACGAGCCTAGTAAGACATCAAGGCAAACGAAAAGACGAATGAAAAAGAGAGGGCGAATAAAACGACAAGGGTGAAGTGGGGGAGAGGAAAACGAGAGGCAAATGACAAATAATGTAAATGCGAGGGAGATGGGTTTGTGATGGGTACTTGGTATGTCTTGACTTGAGCGAAGACCTCCCCGGCAACGGTGCCAGAAATCCTTCTTGCTACGTCTTGAGCTTGCGTTGGTTTTCCCCGAAGAGGAGAGGGTGATGCAGCAAGTGTAGCATAAGTATTTCCCTCAGTTTTGAGAACCAAGGTATCAATCCAGTAGGAGGCTCCTCAAAAGTCCCACACACCTACACAAACAAACTGAGAACTCGGAACCAACGCAATAAAGGGGTTGTCAATCCCTTCACGACCACTTGTGAAAGTGAGCTCTAATAAAGATAGTAAGATAAGATAAATATATTTTTGGTATTTTATAATATAGATGCAAAAAGTAAAGATGCAAATAAAAGTAGATTGAAAGCAAATATGATAGGAGATAGACCCGGGCGCCATAGGTTTCACTAGAGGCTTCTCTCGAGATAGCATAAGTATTACGGTGGGTGAACAAATTACTATCGAGCAATTGATAGAAAAGCACATAGTTATGAGATTATCTAGGCATGATCATGTATATAGGCATCACGTCCATAACAAGTAGACTGACTCACTGCGCATCTACTACTATTACTCCACACATCGACCGACTCCTGCCTCGCATCTAGAGTATTAAGTTCATAAGAACGGAGTAACGCATTAAGCAAGATGACATGATGTAGAGGGATAAACTCATGCAATATGATATAAACCCCATCTTGTTATCCTCGATGGAAATAATACAATACGTGCCTTGCAACCCTTTCTGTCACTGGGTAAGGACACCGCAAGATTGAACCCAAAGCTAAGCACTTCTCCCATGGCAAGAAAGATCAATCTAGTAGGTCAAACCAAACTGATAATTCGAAGAGACTTGCAAAGATAACTCAATCATACATAAAATAATTTAGGGAAGATTCAAATATTATTCATAGATGAACTTGATCATAAACCCACAATTCATCGGATCTCGACAAACACACCGCAAAAAGAGTTTACATGGAATAGATCTCCACAAGAGAGGGGGAGAACATTGTATTGAGATCCAAAAAGAGAGAAGAAGCCATCTAGCTAATAACTATGGACCCGTAGGTCTGTGGTAAAATACTCACAACTCATCGGAGGGGCAAGGATGTTGATATAGAAGCCCTCCATGGTCGATTCCCCCTCCGGCAGAGTGCCGGCGAAGGCTCCAAGATGGGATCTCATGCGGATCTGAGAAGGATTCTGGCCCGGTGGAAATTGTGTTTCGTGGTGCCCCTGGATGTTTTTGGGGTACGTAGGTATATATAGGAGGAAGAAGTACGTCGGTGGCCGCCCGAGGGGCCCACGAGACAGGGGGCGCGCCCTACAGGGGGGCGCGACCTCCTATCTTGTGGGGTCCTCGGAAGCTTCTTGACTTGCACTCCAAGCTCTCCGGATCATGTTCGTTCCAAAAATCACGCTCCCGAAGGTTTCATTCCGTTTGGACTCCGTTTGATATTCCTTTTCTTCGAAATACTGAAATAGGCAAAAAAATAACAATACGGGCTGGGCCTCCGTTAGTAGGTTAGTCCCAAAAATGATATGAATGTGTAAAATAAAGCCAATAAACATCCAAAAGGGGTAATATAATAGCATGGAACAATAAAAAATTATAGATACATTGGAGACGTATCAGTCACTACAGTAAATATTAGCCCATGGTTATTGTGGCCTAGTTTTAAAAAATATGTTATTGCAGCCACTAGCAAACCGCGGAAAAAGAACTGCAATGACTACAAGCAAACAAATAAACAAGACAACAAGGAAATAAATAAGCAAGCAACTTACGCTAGGCTATCACGGCTATTACACATATTACATCTACGGGGCATCAAAGTTCGCCACCAGTGCAAATATAGGGAACACAATAGCATATAAATGCCAAACAAAACAAGTCCGTAATCGAAACCACTTTAAGAGCTCAAGAAACAATATCCTGGATACCCATAATGTTGGCAAGATGCTTAGCAAGCTTATTAGCTTTCTCTTGTTTGGCGCTTAAGTCCTCCAAAGACTTGTTGTTGCACCGTAAAGTATGCATCTGAATTCTGCAGGACTTCCTCACCCTTGGCTTCCTCGTCGCATAACATCCGATCGATGTATTTCAACTTGAAGTTGAGACTCAAGAAGCCGAACTGATTCAGTAACGAGTTCAAGAGCTCGTGCCAGTGATGGTAGCCAAGAACTCGAATACTACATCAAGACAGGACTTTGGGGTTGTCTCGGTGTCTTCAATATAGTTTTTATCAGCTTTCTTGGAGACCAACAGGATGTCTCACTATCTTGAACCTTATCTGCATTACTTCCTTTACCATTGCATAACAGGGTACTCTTCTCCAATATTTTGTCCGCGTTCTAAAAGAGAAACAAACAAACACATCTCAGGTTTACAATGTAGTATTTGAAACTCATTTTGGTAAACCAGTTCAGTAGTAAGGTGGACAGGATAACAGTAACATGGAAGGCCATTAATGGGCCGGCCCAGATGTAGGCCCACAAGATTTTGAGGACCCTAGTAGGCCGGCCCATTAACTAGCTGCCATGTTTTGGGCCAAATGCCGACCCATATTTGATCCGGTCCATTAATGGCCTACCACGTTCCGGGCCTAATAGTGGCCCATATGAGATCCGGCCCGTTAAAAGCCTAACACGTTCTGGGCCAAATTACGACCCAGATCAGGTCCAGCCCTTTAAGAGGCTATGGGCTCAATTATGTCCCATATCAGATTCGGCCCGTCAACTGGACACTATGCTTTTGGGCCCACTTGCTAAAGGCCCACTTAGTAATTCGGCCTGATATTAGTTTTGGCCTCTTAAGGGCCCGTTTAACATTTCGGCTCTATATTAATTTCGGCCTGTTAAATGCCCGTCATATAGTTGGGCCTAACTACGGCCCGGTTTGTATCCGGCCTGCTCGCAGCCGATATCTGATTGGGCAAAACAAGGACCGAGACAATTTTGGCCTGTTAAAAGCCCGTGATTTGATTCGCACAATCATGGGCTGGGGTTCATTTCGGGCTGCTGCCGGCCCGTGAGCTGTTCGGCACGTTTCAGGCCCAACCTACATCGTGATTGCATGATGGCCCGATTATGTACCATAATTTTACGGTTTGGCCGGTTTACTGCGAAGACATGATATATATACAGTAAAATAACTGCAGCATCGTGAATAAGAAAAAACCTAGACTATACAATAAAGAAATTACAACATATTACATCCACTGGGCATCAAAGTTCGCCACTATGATAATAAAGCACACGCAGACAACAGATTACATACACTGGGCATCAAAGATCGCCACCAGTGCAAATAAACACGCCGACAAAAGAATATACAAAACCGGCAGCACTTCAATAGATTTCAAGAAAGGTTAGCCTCATTGGGAGCTGCAACGCATAGCAGCTGAGCAAGATGATGAGATCAAGCGCTTGTTCAACACTTAAATCTTCCTCACTCTGAAAGATAAACAAGCATAGATGATGTGTTTTGCACATAGAAGTATCAAGTCTTGACAATTCATTACATTTCCTACTGACGAATAAAGTGACACAGTTTAAAATTGCATTAACACAATATGGTATTGTTCAGGTCAAGACATGGTAGGAAATGACATTGTGAAGGAGTTGGCATCTTCACGACACCAATCGGATTACGGATCAATAACTCATAAGTATCAATGGTTAGTGTCTTTGTCAATTTATCCCATTTCAGATTGGCAAATAAAGAGATGGTTTAAATAATACTCCCTCCGTCCAGAATTACTTGTCATCAAAATGGATGTGTCGAGAACTAAAATACATCTAGATACATCCATTTCAATGACATGTATTTTCGGACGGAGGGAGTAGTAGAATGATATGACATTGTTCATAGTTAAGACATTGCAGAATATGGCATTGTGCTGTAGTGGGTAGGTTCACCACACCACTGGATTACGGATGAAGAACAGAAGCATACATGCAAGTGCAAAAGAAGATCACTTGCTCAGTATAGTTTAATTTACATGGTATGAATAAGGAACTTGGTTGTACAACTGAAAACTTAAATTGAGAAAGGACAAACTTTTGTTTATGAACTACATAATAAACTTTAAACATGCAATTTGATGCAAACACCAAAAATAAACAGCTGTTGCAGTCATGCCTAACCAAATATATACAACAAAGTTTGAAGGCTTGAGATGGACAAACTTACATTATTGGTGAAGACAGGCTCTATAAAGGCCTTGTCCATGCCGATGGGGGGCAATTCAAAAAGTTTACCACAAAATCTTCTTCATAAGCATTGCCTTTATTCTACATTTTGTTAAGAGTAAATATAGATGTGATAATATACGAAAAAATGGAGAATATTTAAGATAATATGAAGAGTGATGCTACATAACCATGTAGCTATAAATGTAAGTGCAGCGACACAGGCAAAAGGTACAGCCAAGAGCAATGCACAGCTAAACTTCTTCAGTACCAACCTTATGGTAAGAGTAAATATAGATCTGATGTGTAGAAAATGGAGGGCAAAGGAAAATAAGCTGCAGAGTGATGGTACATGAACAACTACCTGTCATTATAAGTACATTGATAAAGGACAGCATGTACTTACAAGAACAATGCGAGCTAAAAAAACATTGGCATTGGATATATTCTACACTAATGTAACCATTCATACAGATCAGATAATTTGGAGCGAACAATTGATAAGCAAGCTATCATTCATACTGCTGTCACATAATGAACCAGGTATGTATGCAAGTATAGTTATACAGGACAACATGTACTAACAAGAGCAAAGCAGCGGGCAACATATTTGCGATATCCTGTCGTTCTTTTCAAACCGGAATTCTTTTTCGAGCAGATTTCCTGCAAAAAAGATCCGTAAGGCACATTAAGAAAAGTAGAAGTTCAAATTGTCATGTGATTTCATAGACAGTACCTCATCCTAGGAACGAGACCAGTGCATAACAAGGTTTTTCTATTCAATGTCTTCTAAATTTAGCACAGGAGACTTCATCGGAAATTCGTTTATAGACTTGCCACCAAAGTGTGATTTCCTCAGGTAACACCGATACTGCTGCAATGCTTCCTTGAAAAGCACAAGCAAGCTTTGCTCGTCATGACTATCCAGATTGACCCTCGCCTAGTTACAACAATGTAATGTAAATTATTGATGTGTTCAATCAGCAGAAAACAGGAAAATAATAACCATGAATAATAGCACTTACACGTAAGTTGGACAGGAAGATGTGACAATGGTGTTTGTCTTCACAATAATCTTCCCATGATGGGAATATATGCACGTAGTCCCTAACAACATTGAAAGCATTGTCTTTTAAACTGGGAATAAATGGAATGGGGTTCCAATCTGCAGGAATTGGCCGTCTCTGCAGTTGGGATAGGTCTTCGGCCGGTGGACTTGCTGTACTTTTTGCTGGAGTGGGATTTTTCTGTGGTACAACTGGTGCTATGGCAAATGAAATCGGTATACCTTTTGCTGGAGTGCAGGTCCTGTGTGGTGGGGCTAGTGGTGTGGCCAGTGAAGTATGGGTACAGTCTGCTGGAGTCGGTCCTACGTCTTGTGTCACTGGTTGTACAACCAATATAAGTGGGGTGCTGTCTGATTTCTCCGGCACCACCACGTTTTTCAAGGACTTTGCTAGTGCTCCTTCAGGTTCGACGATCACCCTCTTCCTTTTTGATGTCTGATGCACACGAACAACATTTGAGTGAAAAAACATGGTATGATGACAGATGGAATATGTATTGATAATGGATGGGCATGGCATCTCGACATATATGATGAGTAAACTAAGCAGATGGCGGTGCAACAAAGTAGAAGAAATGCAAGACAACATATGCAAGATACCCGCAATCAATAAAACATTGCCAAATTAGAACAGGAACCTTGATGGGTGAACAGGACAGGCCATCTGCCTTTGACTCCTCGAGGTTAGAATAGTCATTAGGATCATATTTTGAACAAGAGTCAACAGGTGGGGAGCGTATGAGTTTCATTGCATCCAGGATGGCACACAATGCCTTGGTGCCAATTTTGTAAGTCATTGCAGTGTTTAGCTTCAAGAGTGGTCTGCTGCTAGTGCGACACAAATCAGCTACATAGATCATAGTGTAGATATAGCGGGAAAACCTTAAGCATCAGAGTAAAATCAGCAAAGTGGAACTTGCTGGAATATATGTGCTAGTATTGCCGGTACGGCTAGAAAGGCTTCGGATACCAGCTCTCTTCAAGTGAAGGTGCGGTACTGTTAATATCAGTGTAACTCTCAAAGGCGACATAGCTCCGCGCATTTCCTTGCTATTCTTATAGGATTCAAGTGGGCAAGCCACTACAAATCCTATTCCTATGTTTACAAGATCCTACGAATAAAAGAGGCTCAAAGTGTCCATCACAACCGACCGTATCGACCTCTACACTGCAAATGTCCCGGCTCATCTTCAGTACAAGGAACATACTGTACTACTAGCATACTCCCTCCGTTCCAAAATATAAGTCTTGGTAGAGATTTCCACTATGGATCACATACAGATGTATCCAGATACATTTTTGAGTGTAGATTCACTCATTTTGCTCCATATGTAGTCCATGGTGGAATCTATACAAAGACTTGTATTTAGGAACGGAGAGAGTACATATTAAAGAAGAACGGAAGAGGAACATGGTAAAGAAGAGCAAGCAGATTTTGGATAATAAAATGTTGGTTGTGCAGTGCCCACACATGATGAACCAGAGCGCATTAAGAATGCAAGTCCCACTGCCTCGACCATTTCAGGCGGTTGGAAGAAGATCCTATGTCTCCTAACCCTTCTTCTTCCTCGTCTTTGATTCTTCCCATACAGAACACCGCACGGGCCACCGGCCGGACCACCGGCCTCCACCACATGTGTTCCTCCGCCACCCCCACCCCCACCCGCGTCGATTTTTCTTTGTTCGGCGAGGCCCCACAACCACCCGAGCCCCTTGGATCGCATGCCGTGAACTCCGGCGAGCTCAAAAATCGATCGACCCAATTTTGAAATTTAGTCTCTTGTGATTTAACTAGTGTGGAATATAAAAGGGAAAACCATAAGCATTGGGAGTATAGTGTTGAGCGTGCCATGGCGGATCTGAAGGTGCAAACCGGACAAAGGCAACCAGCAACCAAGACAAGAAATCAGAGTAAAGCAAAGTGGCGATCTATTTTCTTGTTGCGATAAATAAGTTGAGTAGATACGAAAGAGTACCGCCTCAGTGCTTGGCGCCGTGTCTGCTTGCTGAGAATTTAGCCAGTGCCTTGATGGCGATAATTTGTCGGCGTGAAGCAGATCTAGGAGGGTAGAGCGGTGGCGGCGGGGCGGTGGGCGAAGACGGTCGTAGGAGCGGCGCCGGCAAGGTGGATGACGGCGGGGATGAAGCGAGAGGACGGGATGCAAGGATCCCGGTCCGAAGGCATGGATGAGAGAGGTCGATCTCTTGTAATGGACGGCGGTGTCGGGGTATCAGCTCCAGCATGGTGGATGAGGACGGCGGTGGATGGGGTGGCGGACGGCGGCGAACGGAGGAGGGTGGGGTAGAGAGGGTGTTTTGGCGCCCATGGAGTACGAATGGGGAAAAGGGAGGTAGAGAGGAAGGGGGGAACCATGTATTCAGGGCGCGCGGGTCTCAAATGCGAGGAAATTTACAAACTTAGCCCCCGTTTCAAATTTCTACTACATCACAGCAACATTAGTCGGTTGGGGATAGGACAGTAACCTCACATACACCGAATATTTGCCGACGAGAGTTTGTTTTTGGCGCTCACCGTGTATGAATATGAATCGGGGAGGGAGTCGATTTCGTCCGAGGGCACACTGTGTTTTGGCGCCCACCGTGTATGAATCCGGGTGAGAGGCGGTTACGTCACATTTGGGTGAAATTACAAACCTACCCTTATCGAAACCTATAGAAATCCAACAGACAGGCTTTGCGTGGCGAGGATAGGCGATAGTGATTTCCATCTCAGATTTTGGTTTCAAGCGATTATCACGACTTTCCCCGCTTCGTTCAAATTTTGCAGACTGCACGTTTACCGTGCCAACTCAATTCGAACCCCGTTTGTATTCTACTATTTTTTTTCGGGCGGGATCCATTTTCAATTGGAACTACATTCTATATACATCATTTTTTATATATACTTTCAAAAGCACAACAAAGAATTCTGCTCCTTTATATGTATAATATGATTTACAAATACAACCATCTCGAAATCTTAATGTTGAATTCGAAATTTTTTAACCAAATTATGTTCTACTAAAATGTATGGATCAGTAATATCTACATATTAAATAACATAGATGTGCGTGAATTCATATGAGTATGCATGTTTGATAGATCAATTTTGGTTCGAGTATGGATTACATGTATCATCATCTCAAATTCAAATATTTGAATCCCTTTTTTGTTCACTCCTTTCACGCCCATCTCTCTTGCATGCATGCTCCTTCAGGTAGCTATCACTCTCTTTTCTCCAGCTCACCCGCACGCTCACTTCATGTTTCTCCTATCCTCGCAAACATGGTCTCTCGACGTCTAACTTGAGAAGTGTCACACTCTCCCTATCATTATACATTACACGGTTTTCATTATCTCTCACGTCTCTACTGTTCTCTGGTATCACTCGGTACCTAAGCTTTCTTTTTCACCGCCACACACACAGTCTCCACTCGTCTTTCACTTTGTCTTTCTCTCTATGGGATTTTCTCACACACCCTATATGTCTCTACATATGACTCATACCACTAAAATTACTCTCTCTCTCTCTCTCAGAGACACAACATTTGTTGCGGTCTCCTTTTAAATCTCCATCCTGTGTGACATTATTCATTTGTTTACCGATCGAGACAACCCCGACTACCGTCTCTTCTCTCTCTCTCTCACAGACACACACACAACTCCTGCTTCCACTCCCTTCCCGACTACCATCTCTCTCTCTCACACACAAAACTCTCGCCAGCACCCGACTGTATTTCTCTCACAAACATTTATTGACTGGCTAGCCTCTAGATAGGTTTATACACCCGCACACTCGTGCTTCCACCATCGCATATATGTCTCTCTCCCGCTCCTTGTATCTATGTAGCCTTTTCTTCCCTTCTTGAGACACGCCCTCTCGATCGTGCACACACACACACTATCGCCTCATTTTAAGCTGATACCTATCGCACACACACTACTTGTGTCTTTGTCACACATGCACTCCGTCCTCCTCCACTCCCCCTCTCTCTCACACACACATGGGCTTTTTGCAACAACTAGCAAGATCCCCATGTGTTGCACGAAACATCAAGATGCATTTGTATGAGTAGTTTATCTTGTGGGGGAAAAGGATGAACGAGGGAAGGCCTTATTTGCAAATGTGGAGAGGGGTGTGGGTATCTTTCTGCAAAATTGCCATAGTTTCCTTCCTATCCGTCAGATATAGATCGGACGGCCTATATTGCAGGATGGCAGGCACATGATCATCACCGACAATGCTTTTTATAAGAGTAGGGATAAAAAATAGAGTTGGTGATGATGGTGGGCCTGCCATCCTCAAGAATGTAGGTCGTCCGATTTATATCTCGACGGATAGGAAGGAAAATATGGCAATTTACCCGCACTCTTCACCACATTTGCAGATAAGGCCTTCCTCGTTCATCCTTTTCTCCCACAAGATCTTGATGTTCCGCAACGCACGGGCATCTTGCTAGTAAGAATAGAAATTAGACATATACCACTTCTCGAATCTTGAAACCAACTACATTCCTCCCTTATCTCATCAAAACCGCCAAAGGAATATATTTTGAGTGAAATATAACATATTTTTAGTGATATACGTATTTCAAAACTAGACTTTTTTTTTCTATCAAATCGGTGAATATGTATTAATCTACTTTCATCATGTGGCAACGCATTGGCACATTGGTAGTAGTTATTATAATTTTTTGGACACTAGACAAACGGTGGAGTACATATACGAAGAGAAGAGGCGCACGCACGCAGTCGGCCTCTCGCTGTCTCGCACACATGAGTGTTACGTAAAGGCGCCGTTAACAAATAAACCCTAAAACCCTAGGTGCACGATTGCTGCATTCGCGGGTACCGGGTACGTGGTGGAGCACCTTTGTAGGAGTTGATGGTCGGGACCACATGTGAACGACTTGGAGCGCGGCGGCTCGCCAGTTGCCACAGGTCGAGTAGCCACATTTAAAATATCGTTTTTTTAGCGGGGTTAAGAGTTCCGATTTTCAATGGCACGTTATAAGTAGTAAGTAGTTTTTAGAACGATTGGTATGGAGCGAAAATGGAATTCATAGTACTACGTACCTCCTTGGCGTATGGTTGTATGGGTTTATGTTGCGAGATGTTGAACCTGGTAGTTCTAGGGCAAATACTATGGTTTAGATTTAGATGTTGGTTTTCAAGAATCGGAAGGAAACCCTTCTTTGATTAAAAAACTACTACCTCCATTCTGGTTTACTAGTCCCCATCGTACTTTGGGTCAAAGTTTGTCCACGAATTTTACTTGTAAAATGTGAATGGAAAACAAGATTTTGTTATACCAAACAAAAAAGGACCGGAGGGAGTGATTGCTCTGACACGGACGCGACCTCTCAGAGCGCAGGCATTGAACCGGCGCGCCGGCCAAGAGGGTCGCACTCGCTGCAGGCCCGGCTGAGCACACCTCCTCTCCGCGTGCAACCATCTTAAGACTGCCCCGCCTGCCTTCATTGAATCCGCGCATGTGCCGGCAACACGTCCTTCTGTGAGCCGACAGGCATTTTAGAACAGAAAAATGACTAAAATATAATTAATTTACGCATGGTCTTGACTTGTTGTGCTCGCACTGGTAGCAGGAACTAGTAGAGGTTTTTCTTTATTTATAACTCTCCTCACATTTTTTTGGCTTTGAAGTGAATCATGGTTGTGGACATTATGTATGAATGTGCAGATATCTGTGAACATGAGTTTGATGTGGAAGTTGAACTTGGAATGTCGGGCTTGTGCGTGAACTATACCATGTCCAATGCTTCGTCTGTTATTGTTTGGAAAGTAATTGCTGTTATTACATGACCCGAAAAAATATTTTGTGCCACATCAGTAGATGCACAGACATCACAACAGAGCATCTTGTTGGATAAACATTTGAACCTAGCTATTATGAAGGAAATTTTGTATTGACAACAGTTTAAGATAGCAGGAGACGCCTAGCCTGCTCTGCCTCTGCTAGCTTATTTCTGGCTTCTTCCATCTCTTCTTTGGCTTGGGTGAAGAGAGCATCTGATTTCTCTTTTCGCTTCTTCAGGAACTCAGCTACATTCTCAAGGGCTCCTGCACGCTTTCTTTCAGCCTTTACTAATGCCACGAGGACACGAACAGCTGACGACTCCACCTGGCTTGTGTGTAATCCAGCATCATCTGGGAATTTGCACCTTGTGTATAATCCAGCATCATTAGGAACCGACACCTTGTGTGTAATCCAGCCTCATTTTGGAAACATGATCTCGAGGTTGACCATACTTCCCTCCTCGCAGAACTGCATCCTGACATGAAGTTACTTCTTTTTTAGATCAATACTCAGAGAAACCTAGATCCATTTAGTAGAAGCCAGATAAATAGAACTCGGAGAAGTGAATTCAAAAGGAAAAGAAATATAAAAAGACTACAAGGTGAGAACACCCACTTCCTACATCAAGCTAAAAACAAAAGCATTAGGACGATTAAGACTCTTCTTATTACACATCGAAGAACACCACGCTTAAGAGAAATAGAAACTACAACATATACACATCGAAGAACACGAGGCTAAACGGAAGTAATTGAATGTTACTTACCAAAGCTCGTTTTACAGGTTCGGTGCAGCTCCTCTTTAACTTGCCACACTCCTTGAAGATGTCCTGAATATCCCGTGTTTGGTCTTTGTTGCTCCTCTGCATGTTCACACTCGTGGTTTTAAAATCTCAACATGGCAAGAAAAATACTACTAGTAATACTCGCGCATCCTGTGGGCAACATTAAAGCACTAAATACGCCATGTTAGAGCATCTCCAACAGAATCATAGAACGCTAGCGCTTTAAAAAAGCGTTACTGATCTTTGAGATCGAGATGTAGACACTAGAGAGTAGAGGATAGTTCTCAGCACAGATAGATAAAAAAAGATAACTTCAGGTGCATTGGGTCACTGACATACGGGCCCAGCAGTGTACTGGCCCACATGTCAGTGACGCAACTGGACCTGCAGTTAAGTCAGTGCAGCTCAGTCCATATCTTACGTAGGTGTGCCATTGCTCGCTATAAATACTGCGCCTCCCACGACATCGCTATCTCCTCCCCCTCACGTTCATGTTCATCGCTATCTCCTCCCCCTCCCTCTCACGTCGACCACCATGGCATCGCCCCTCCCAAGCCCTAGGAGCCCCTTGCTGCACCGCGCGGACGGTCACGCGTCGCCGTTCCGTTCCTCGCCGCCACTAGTCGAGGAGTACGCGTCGGTGTTCCGCTCCTCGCCGCTACGTGACGCGACGCGTCACCATTCTGTTCCTCGCCGCCACTTGTCAAGGAGGACGCATCGATGTTCCGCTCCTCGCCGCGACGCGACGTGTCGCCGTTCCGTTCCTCGCCGCCACTAGTCGCGGAGGACGCGTAGGCGTTCTGCTCCTCGCCGTGACACATCGAGGTGGACACGTCAGCATTCCCAATCTCGCCAGCACACGCGTCGGAGGATGCGTGGGCTCCCCGCTACGAGGAGAACGCCGCGCCGCCCGCCGGGCCCCCCCAGCCTTGAGGAGCTTTCGAAAGAAATGGATGTCGCCTTGTGGGAGGCTTTGCCTCTAGCAGAGCGCGCCAAAATAGAGGCGGAGAAGAAGGCCGAGGAAGAGAAGCGCACCACGCAACAAGCTTTCTGGGAGATCTATGTCGCGTCCGAGAGAGTCAAGCAATTGGTTCTTTGGCAGAAAGGCTCGTCGAGGGCCGTGAGGGTGGCGGAGGACGCCTGCATACTGACGCCTCGAAAGTGCGGGCCCAAGTGCCTCATCTACGCTGGCGGTATGTGAACCGTGTAGCGATCCGACCTCGAGATGGTCAAGTCTCTCGTGCTTGATGTCATCCCTGGATCGATAATCTTGACACACACAGTACTCGAAGGATTTATAACAGAGTAGCAATCACACACTTATTACATCGAATGTCTCAAAAAGAGAACTTATTACAATAATATGGCTTAAGGCCATCTAATGCTGACACACACAGCGGAAGGCTTGGAAGATAAAAGTGAGTCCATCAACTCCAACGGCATAGCTGAGCTGCACGGCAATGACCTAACGAACCTTACTCCTCGTTTGAAAAGTCTGCAACATAATATGTTGCAGCCCGAAAACGGATCAACACATGGAATATGCTGGCCATATAACACATTAGAGCAAGAACAGGATAATGCTATCACTACATGCATATTTGGCTGGTGGAAAGCTCTATGGTCATAGTTTTGTGAGAAGCCAATTCTTCCCTACTACAAAGGAATAGATTTTAATTTTACTATCATAGTGGTTGAAACATCATTGAGAAGGTATAACCCCAACTCAATCCCCATTAAAGTAATTAACAACCCATCAATATTAATTACGAGTGATGAGATACATATGATAACCCAAGTAATAGATACTCAAGATTGTCCATAACCGGGGACACGACTAACCATGATTAGATTGTACACTCTGCAGAGGTTTGCACACTTTTCCCCACAAACTCGATCGCCTCCATGGATTTCTCACACTACGTGGTGTTTGAGAAACGGATGACCGAGACACAGTCTTTCAGAAACATTAACTCTCTACTCAGGGTAGACCATACCAAACCTACAAAACCCACTACCTGCTGATATACCTCTTCAAGAGCTTCACGTGACCTACTCAACTATGTTAGAGCCCATAATAGCTTGTGGCTGCACACGGAAGTTTCTATCATGAATCATCTCAGTTCCCTTTGAGCCTGGGTGGCGGTCCATAGGAAGATCACTTGGTACCCGGGATTTCCAAAAAACCTGCATAAAACTGGGTTCCCCAGGTGCCTCAATCCACCCAGATGTTAATTTAAGTTGCCACCTTAAGTTGAACCATTAAATAACAATCTCACATCTGTCATGGATTCACTCAAACCCAGACCAGGTCTACGAGCATAGCATAGAAATATAAGCAGGCGTAGAAGTAACTCCCAAGCGTTTGACTGTAATAGGGCAATAGGTTCTACCTCAATAACTACTTCCCAACCCACAACTTAATGACACCCTAATCATGCAATGTTTGAGGATTGAACTAATGCATAAAAATTGGGTATGAAAAGAGTATGATCAATGTGTTACTTGCCTTGCTGACGATCCGCGAATCCTAGAGACTCGTAGTAACACGCTTCGCACTCCGGGAATTCTATCGCAAACAAACAATAACATACATAAGCAACGAGCAAAGATACACAAGCAAAACTCAAATAAAATAGGTTGACCAGAAAGTTCAACTTAAGAACTCCAGTTCGCAAAAAGAATCAAATCAAACGGAGCAACGAAACCCAAACGGCGAAAGAAACAAGATTCGTTTACTAATCTGAACTAAGGTCAAATTTTACAGTACCAAAATCTTGTTTAAGTTGATTAATCAGAAAGAGGGTCTCGAGACGAAACTCTAGGCCTTTGAATCGCCTGATTTCGACTAACGAGCGAAAAGATAAACAGAAACTAAGATCGGATCAAAAATCGCCATAAAAACTAATCGCGGAAAAACCCAATAAAAGAAAACTGACGAACAGACTAACGAATGAGCGTTCGTTATCTGTAACTAACGGACGAAAACCGTTCGCTAAAACGAACGTACGGACGAACGTCCGCTAATTAGAAGAACCGAGAAAAACCGGCGAATCGATCTAAAAAAATGAACTAGGGTTTCTAAAGAAAAACTGAACGGTTTTTAAAAAACCGGCTCGGATCGGGCGCAGTACCTCCGGCGAGGTGGCTCGGCGGGCGGGTTGGGCGGTGGGCGGCGGGGCTCGGCGGCGGCGCTGGCAAGCGGCGGGCGGCGGCGAGGCGCGGCGGCGGGCTTGGCCTCGGGCGGCGGTGGCTGGTGGTGGTGGTGGTGGCGGCGGGGTGGCGTATATATAAAGAGGGGGTGGCTTGGAGGAGGGGACAAGGCGGCGGCAACGACGGAGTCCAGCTCGGACTCCTGTCCGAGCGGCGGGCTGGCTGGGGGCGGCGGCTTGGGCCTGCCTGGCTGAGCCTTAGGCCCGGCCAAGGGGAAGTTTTTTAAATAATTTCACGATGTAAATAAAATCCTAGAAAATAAAATAAAAACCTAAAAATGCCGAAACAAATTTTCACCGTCTAAATGAAATATTTAGAACGAGATGAACATTTTTCTTGGCCCTAAAATGAAATTTTGAAAACATGCATTTTTTCTAATATAAATAAAATCCAAATATGAACTGATTTTAACATTTTCCTCCGATATTTCAATTGTTTTGGAGAAGTCATATTATCTCCTCTCATATATTTTTAATATGAAATATTTTTTGAAGAGAAAAATAATTAAAATAAAAAATCCTCGTTTCCCTATTTGATATGAATCAAATATGTAAACTGGAAAATCCCCAACTCTCTCCGAGGGTCCTTGAGTTGCTTAGGATTTTGAGGATTGCGGAACGAAAATGCAATAAAATATGATATGCATGAATGGCCTATGTATAACATTCCAAATTGAAAATTTGGGATGTTACAAACCTACCCCCCTTAAGATGAATCTCGTCCTCGAGATTCGGGTTGGCTAGAAAATAGGTGCGGGTGGCCTTTGCAGAGATCATCCTCTCGTTCCCAGGTGGCTTCCTCCTCGGTATGGTTGCTCCACTGAACTTTGCAAAACTTAATAACCTTGCTGCGGGTGACTCGGATGGCAAAGTCAAGAATCTTCACTGGCTTCTCCTCATAAGTCAAATCACTGTCCAACTGAATTGCCTCGAAGCATCAGATCTCTTAATGGTATATCGGCCATCTCAGCATGACACTTCTTCAACTATGAGACGTGGAACACATCATGAACTCCTGACAGTCCTTCAGGTAATTCCAGCTTGTAGGCAACTTGTCCCATCCGTTCCAGAATACGATACGGTCCTACAAATCTCGGGCCTAATTTTCCCTTAACTCCAAAACGTTTCACTCCTCGCAAGGGTGATACTCGCAGATATGCTCTGTCTCCTACTTCATAAGTTACCTCCTTGCGTTTCGTGTCTGCATAACTTTTCTGCCTAGACTGAGCAATTTTCAGTCTATCTCGAATCAGCTTAACCTTCTTGTCGGTGTCAAAACCGGCGGATCTCGGGTAGGGGGTCCCGAACTGTGCGTCTAGGCGGATGGTAACATGAGACAAGGGACACGATGTTTTTACCCAGGTTCGGGCCCTCTCGATGGAGGTAAAACCCTACTCCTGCTTGATTAATATTGATGATATGGGTAGTACAAGAGTAGATCTACCACGAGATCAGAGAGGCTAAACCCTAGAAGCTAGCCTATGGTATGATTGTTGTTCGTCCTACGGACTAAAACCCTCCGGTTTATATAGACATCGAAGAGGGTTAGGGTTACACAGAGTTGGTTACAATGGTAGGAGACGGGACGAAGTCTTCAATCTTGTATCTTCATAGTCCAGGAGTCCAGCCAAAGGCTATAGTCCGACCATCCGGACACCCCCTAATCCGGGACTCCCTCAGTAGCCCCTGAACCAGGCTTCAATGACGACAAGTCCGGCGCGCATATTGTCTTCGGCATTGCAAGGCGGGTTCCTCTCTGAATACCTCATAAAGATTTTGAACACGAGGATAGTGTCCGGCTCTGCAAAACAAGTTCCACATACCACCGTAGAGAGAATAATCTTTACACAAATCTGCTGATGTATTCCACAGCGTGACATCACACCACGGCCAGGCCTTTATTCGAATTGTTTTTACTGTCCCACCTCAGCGCATTTAGGGAGGCGGTTTCCTTGGCACGTCTTTGTCAAAGAGGAGATCGTGCCCCCTTATTCCGGGATTCTCATCAATAAGGGAGTGGGTAACCCAACTACGCCATTGATTACGGCGCTTGGGAGACAAGCGAGTTTTACCAGGCTGGTGGGGACGCATAGCTTCGTCCGTCCATATAAGGGGATAATGATCCACCTTTTCACCCACGCCTTCTTCCTCCTTCGCTCATCCATTTTCGCGCACTCGAGCTCCAACGCCCAAGTCCGCACATCCCCCCTCAACCTTCTCTAGCCATGTCCGGAGCGGGAGGCAAGTGGATGGCCTCCTCCATCACGGAGGGGCAAGTCAAAAAGCTGCGGAAGGCCGGATACTTGTCCGGCGATATCGCGCATCAGCTCCCCGATAAGGGGCAACTCATCCCCACCCCCAGGCCCCATGAGAGGGTGGTGTTCCTCACCCACTTCCTCCGTGGACTAGGTTTTCCACTTCACCCATATGTCCGGGGGCTCATGTTCTACTACGGCCTAGATTTCCACGATCTGGCCCCGAATTTCATCCTCAACATCTCGGCGTTCATCGTCGTGTGTGAGGCCTTTCTCTGCGTCCAGCCCCACTTCGTCTTATGGCTGAAGACCTTCAATGTCAAGCCGAAGGTAGTGGGCGGCCGCCAAGCGGAGTGCGGAGGTGCCATGGTTGGCAAGATGGCCAATGTCCTATGGCTCAAGGGCTCCTTTGTGGAGACCGTGAAGGGGTGGCAATCGGGGTGGTTCTACACCACCGAGCCGCGCGACCCTAAATGGGCAGTGTCCGCCGAATTCCGGTCTGGTTTTCCTACGCGGCTCACCTCTTGGAAAGAGACGGGCCTGACATGGGGTAATCCGGAAGAGTTGACCGGACTCCATACCTGCATGCAAACCCTGGTGAACAAGAATCTCAGGCTTGTCAATGTAGTCCAGGTTATGCTCATCCGCCGGATCCTCCCATGCCAACAACGGGCCTTCAACTTGTGGGAGTTCGATCCGGCACATCACCAAACTTTGAACAGGATTTTCGACACTACGTACGAACATGCCTGGAAGGTGCTGTTCAAGGGCGCCGAGGCTCCCACATCCGCTACCGAAGATCGCGGATTTAGCTCGCAGCAAGCTATCGAGGTAAGCTATTTTACCCTTTACGAGACTCTTGTTTTTCATAGTTTGACTCCATGCGGGATCTAAACTCCCTTACCTTTGACAGGACTAGCGGAACACGTACGGGCAGGTTAACTGTCCGGCTCCCTTGCCGAAAAACCGAGCGGACGCCCGCTTGACGGGGCTGGTGGTTCCGGCACCTTACGTGGTGCCGGAGAAGAAGGCCAAGAAGAAGGCCACGGGGACTCGAAGGAGTGCCCGGCGCCAGGTGTTGTCGGACTCGTCGTCTGACGACTCTGAGGCGGAATCCTCCCGTGAAAATGAGGAGGAGGAAAAAGAAGCCCCTCCCCCAGTGGGGGAGAGAAGAAAAGGAAGGCTGCCCCAACTGGGGAGTCCGGAGGGTCCAAGAAAGGAAGGACTGTTCCTCCGGACTTCTCCACCAATGCCGACGATGGCGGAGAGGAGTGGCCATTGAGGTCCAAGCCCGTGGCGAGATCGTAAGTGTCCGGATTCCGGAATAGCTCATGGTTTTTCATTTGTCGCATATTGTCTTCTAATGCCGGATACAACCATGCAGCCTGCCCAAGGACGAGCTCGCCGCTTCGACGAGCGGCTCCCTGGATTCGTCGGACGTGAATAGCACTTCACATCCGGCCGCCTCCTCTCCCCGCGCCGCTGATGACACCGAGGTGGGGTCCCAAAAGGGGCGCGGCCAGGAGGAGGTGGTCCAAGAGGCACCGCAAGACAACCTCCTGGACTCCAGGTGCGAAGGGGACGAAACCCCAAAGGGCTTTAAGTCCGGCCCTGTGCCGGACTCCATACCGGAACCTTCAGTGGTTCTGAAGTCCGGCAGGCGGCCCCTTCGTAAGAAGGGCAAGACTGTGACGCCGGTGACCTCCGTCCAGCCGGAGGCACCGGATAGCTTGCTGGAGGCGCTTAACAGCGCCTCCATCGATGAGGAGCACCACACTGTTATGAGTGTGGTGATCCAGAAAGTTCAGTCCGCCAAGAGCGGGCTGACTGAAGCCTGTGCCAGCCTTCTAACAGGCTTTGAGGTAAGTTTTTAAGATATGTAAGAATATTACCGCATAGACAGTAGCCCCTGATGCTTAGTTCGGTGTTCGGAAAGAAAAGCCGAACTGAGGATCTAAAAAGATATACGCAGGAGTCTGACATAAGTTTGTCAATATGGGAATGCAGGCTGCACTGCTGACCTCTGCCGCACTGACTGCGGAGGTCAATGCATTGAAGGAGAACCTCGAGCGGTCCGAGAACGAGCTCGGCCTTGCCAAAAAGCAGCTCGAGGACAAGGAAGGTAAGTAATACCTTATGGTATTATATATAAAAAATGTGGTTGCAAAAAATGACAGGACTAACATGAATATTTTAGGGGCCACGAACGAGGTGGCGACCCTGAAGGAGGCGGTCTCCCGGGCCGAAGCAAGGCGGGGCGTGAGCGCACCGAGCGAGAGAAGCAGGAGGCGCGGGTGGCGGAGGTGCGGCAAGAGCTCCAAGCTCTCGTGGAAAAACACGAGAGTTTGGAGCATGACTTGAAGACTCGAGAGTCTGAGCTCGCCTCGGCCCTTGAAAGTGCCAAAGCCGCTAAGGCCGAAGCCCAAAAGGCCCTCCAGGAGATTGAGGCGATAAAGAAGATAGCGGGGGGTAAGGCATTCTTTATGCAAAGCAAGCATGTGAAAGTGAATTATCTGTTACTTACCCGAATCCGGAGCTCTCCATGAGCTTTCGCAGATTTGCCCTGCAGTGTGTCTGATGCCGCCGCGTTCTATCGGACCGAGGAGGGGAGCTCGACGGAAAAGGTGTTCTGGTCTCAGTATGCTGAGGCCGGACACCCGGTGCCCCTGAGCGACCAGCTGAAGCAGCTGATCGAGCTCCACAAGGTGGCCGAACAGGCCATGAAGGGCCTGATAGTTCGGCTGTGGCCTAAGGAACCATGCCTGGGAGCTACTTCGGGCTAGTGCGGCGGCTGGTGGACGCCTGTCCATGGATTGAAGTCATCAAGCGCTCCGTCTGCATTGAAGGTGCCCGTCGGGCCCTTGCCCGTGCTAAAGTGCACTGGGGCAAGATGGACGCTGAGAAGCTTGTGACGGACGGGCCACCGCCGGGCAAGGGGCATCGCAAGCCCGAGATGTACTATGAGGGCGTCCTGAAGGGTGCCCGCCTTATAGCGGGTGAATGCTCCAAAGATGTAATTTTTGAGTAGACTCGCATTTGTTATCCTGTACGCTGAAAACTTGTTCATATGCGCTAAGCAACACTTGTGAATTTGAAAATTTTACCTTCTGTGCGGCCGTTTATTAAATTTGAGAGATGGCGAGTCGTTGGCTTCAGCCCCATGCCACGAAAGTGCTTTGGGGTGTTCGGGATAAAATTGAGCGCTCTTGTTCCCATTCTTGGGTCCTTCGAGGGAGGCGCTCAACGCAACGAACAAGGCAACCGGACTATAATGCTTGAACACTCTCACTTAGCCATATAATTCTATAATTTTAAATTTCGGCAAAGCCCCTAGTATTCGGAAGACCGAGTTCGGGGCGCTATCCACGCCTTGGCCGGACAATGCCGACTCCTCGCTCTAAGCGGCATAAGTCTTTAGGGACTCGAAAAACCTCTCGAACAGCGACCGGCTCTCGCCCTATCATGACGGTCAGTTTTAGCTTTCTCCACTGAGGTGCTTAACCCAGCTCAACCGGGGCACAATCGCAGTGGTTCTCCCAGCGCTACCATAGCCGATATAACAGAACGTAAGGTACCAAAACATGGGAGCCGGGCAAACCCAACTATTGACCCAAGACATGATTCGGAGCCGATGCATATAATGCTACACTTGTGAAAGTGTTCTGACTTATCACACCATATTTTGGGGTACTTAAGCCCCTGGTGTATTCGGCCGTACCAAAGTGTACGGGTGCAACATGTTATTAATGAACATATATACGTAGAAAAGGAGAATGCAATAATAGACAAAAGCTATGCATTGTTTATTTAAAAAGGTCTGCGGTAAAAGTAGAACGATACAAATGGTGCGATAAGCAAGGGACGGGACTTTTTGACATGTCCCCCTCCAGGGGTAAGCTGCGGGATGGTATGCGAAACAGGTATACTGCTCGTAATAGAGACCACACAGGCACTCGGCGTAACTACGCTTCCCTGGCTGTTGCATCGTGTGTTCGGCGATTCTAATGCCGGACAGGGCTTCTGGAGAACGGAGTCCTGAAAGTAAGAGAAAAAAAAGAATGACACAATCGGGAGCCCCTAGTGCGGTTGAGCCGCATTCTGGGCATGCCGTGGTCGTGCCCCTCCCCCTATGCCCATGGTATTTCCAGAGCGTAGTTATGTACGCGTAGTACTGGTTTCGCAATTTCGCGAGGGCTGGGGTCGGGGCCGCATTGCTACGCGTGCTCGGAATGTGCCAGGCGGTCTTGTTGTAGGTTACTCCGGGCGCGCTTGACGGTGTCCGGTCGTTTAATGGCCGGACTTGCGAGTTGCCTTGAAAGGCTGCTTTGTACTTCCGCCGCGAGGGCCTCCATATGCTCCTCCATTCGGAGAGAGCGTTCGGTGTTTCCATTGACCGTGATTACTCCTCAAGGGCCTGGCATCTTGAGCTTGAGGTATGCGTAGTGCGGCATCGCATTGAACTTTGCAAATGCGCTTCGTCCGAGCAGTGCGTGAGAGCCGCTGCGAAATGGGACTATGTCGAAGATTAATTCCTCGCTTCGGAAGTTATCCTAGGATCCGAAGACCACTTCGGGTGTAACCGAGCCTGTACAGTTGGCCTCTACACCCGGTATGACGCCTTTAAAGGTCGTCTTTGTGGGTTTAATCCTTGAGGGGTCTATTCCCATTTTGCACACTGTATCCTGGTAAAGCAGGTTCAGGCTGCTGCCGCCGTCCATGAGGACTCTAGTGAGGTGAAATCCGTCGATGATTGGGTCTAGAACCAATGTGGCAAATCCGCCGTGGCGGATGCTAGTGGGGTGGTCCCTTCAGTCAAAAGTGATCGGGCAGGAGGACCACGGGTTGAACTTCGGGGCGACTGGCTCCATCGCGTATACGTCCCTTAGTGCACGCTCCGCTCCCTTTTGGGTATGTGGGTTGCGTATATCATGTTCACCATCCGCACTTGTAGGGGGAAACCCTTCTGTCCTCTATTGTTCGGCGGCCGGGGCTCCTCCTCGTCATCGCTATGCAGCCCCTTGCCATTGTTTTCGGCATTTAACTTGCCTGCCTGTTTGAATACCCAAAAATCCCTGTCGGTGTGATTGGCTGGTTTTTCGGGGGTGCCATGTATCTGGCACGAGCGATCGAGTATTCGGTCCAAATTGACGGCCCCGGGTATTTCTTTTGAATGGCTTTTTCCGCCGACCGGGTTTAGAGGCTCGAATCCGCATTGACTGCCGTATCCTCAACATTATCGCCGTTAATGCGGCGCTTGTGCTTGTTGCGACGCGACCTGCCATTGCTGTCCTTGGTATCCGAACTACCAGGGTTTTTGGTCAAGTTGTTACGACGAGCTAGCCAGCTGTCCTCTCCCGCGCAAAAGCGGGTCATGAGTGTGGTGAGGGCTGCCACAGATTTCGGCTTTTCCTGTCCTAGGTGCCGGGCCAGCCACTCGTCGCAGATGTTGTGTTTGAAGGCTGCTAGTGCCTCTGCATCCGGACAGTCGACGATTTGATTTTTCTTTGGTAGGAATCGTGTCCAGAATTGTCTGGCCGATTCCTCTGGCTGCTGAATTATATGGCTAAGGTCATCGGCGTCTGGTCGCAAATATGTGCCCTGGAAGTTGTCAAGGAATGCGGCTTCCAGCTCTTCCCAACAACCAATTGACTCTGCTGGCAAGCTGTTAAGCCAATGTCGAGCTGGTCCTTTGAGCTTGAGTGGGAGGTATTTGATGGCGTGTAGATCATCGCCGCGGGCCATGTGGATATGAAGGAGATAGTCCTCGATCCAAACCGCAGGATCTGTTGTGCCGTCGTATGATTCAATGTTTACGGGTTTGACACCCTCGGGGATTTGATGATCCATTACTTCATCTGTGAAGCATAGTGGGTGTGCGGCGCCTCTGTACTGGGCTATATCTAGACGCAGCTCGAGTGAGCTTTGTCTACTGTATTCGGCCCGGCCGGTATTGCTGTATCCGGCGTGATGGTTATTATCACGTGTCGTGGGGCGCCCCCGCGATCCGTAGATCGATCTTGTTTGCCTTGCCTTGTCCTCCAATATGTCTCGCAGGTCTGGCGCATTTCCCCATGCCTTGTTACTTTTCGAGCGACGCCGGGGTGCGGCTTGAGTGGAGGGCCTAGAGGCCTCTCTGTCGCGGCCACGAGGTGGCCGGTCGGCCGCGTTGTAGCGACCGGTTTTCCGGGTATAATTTTTCTAGAAATGGTCGTCGTGCTCACCAGCCCCAGGATTACTGTTAGCTGATGAGGCATCAACTTGATACAGAAAAATCCAAGAAAAATACAAAATATGCAGTACAAGACCATTTTGGCCTGTGAGTACAACAAGTGGTTTCTAGTGGTTGATGGCGGAAGCGGTTTGTGGATCACCAATGGCTATGGGACTCCATTTCCCACAAGAACAGCTGACCAGGTTAACTCCTATCTTCGCGAGTCTGCTATCACCGTTGCTTACGTTCCGAGGCTGTCATCTCAAAGCTCCTCTCCATGCAGGAAATCTGGCCAAGACAATAGCCAGGGACAAGCCAGTGAGTACTTTGAATGTACTCGCAAACATTATGAACGCGGGTATAATTTAAATAATAGGCATGCACTTAAATATCCCATGATCACATTACCAGTCATAAATAACATGTTTTATGCATGCAAGCAAGTTATTTATATGAACATGAAATAATGAGGTGAAAATAAAAATGCCGTAGTCGGGCGTCTAAGCGACGCCACATAAAGGGCTTATAATCACAATGAATATCCTGGAGGTAGAACCGTCCCAGGGATACTCAATAATATATTGGGTTAGTCCATAATAATAAAAATAATCATAATCATCATAGAAGCATAAATCACAAACCATGAGTCATGTTCTGGTTTAAAATTTTCTCCTCCGAAGACTGACACTAAGACCGACTCTTGACCCATCCCAGACTGTAATCCTTAACCATGGACACGGATATTCGAATAGATTTAATCTCTGCAGAGGGTGTACTCTTTACCCACGAATAACGGATTCCCTTAGTCCATTAGGACTAATTCCGTCTACGGTCTTTTGATTGAAAACACACCAATCCGCACACACCAGCCTAACTTACCGGTATCTGGAAATCACCCATGACACCCGTTAAGCAAAACTCTAAGTGGGGAGGCTACAACCTCGACGTAGCATGGGATCACAAAATTTATACCTCGCGCAAACTAGGGGAGGTACCCCTTCGGCTACAACCGAAAACACCCATGCCCCCGGGTCAGGTGGCATGCCTACCGGATGCCTCCGGTATCTTCCACCATGGCCTCTCTGTACGGTGTGTGCTAGGAAAGGGGTTGACAACTTACTGAACCGTACCCTACGCATGGCAGGGACAAGTGGTAGTACGAGACATTTATGGGGGTTACCGGAACAAGACTCGATCTATGGTCGACTCAGGAGGTTTTAGGTGTTCCCTGCATGATTAGCATAACGAATATATTTCATCAAACAGACAAGCTCACCACTCATCGTACCCGTCATGCCATGCCGGACACACTCGTCTCGACGAGGAACTAGGGACAAGCTCGGGTCTACCCAAGACAGAGACTTTCCCGTTTTCCTTCCGGTAGGCATGAACGGCATACGAGGATGATCATTATCATGTCCATATTCAACAGCAAGGAAGTTTCAATAAGCAATTATACAACGATCACATCACCACATAAAATAACGAGTTCCATGTATTGAGATGGTGTCATAAACATGCCCAACAATGCATGCAAAATGTTATGCCAGGGCTCAGAATGCTTGCCTTCAAGTTGTGGAGTGGTGAGGTGCTCTCCAAAACTTTTGCAAGTTTTCTCCTCTCTCCCAAAACCCTATTTCAAATATTTCTTAATTAACACTCATTTTCAAAACAGCACAAAAAAGTTGTCTGATTTTTTTTCAAATAAATCTTAAAATAAACTAGACTAAATTTGAGAGAGGTAGGAAAAAGAATCAATTCATTTGGAGTTGTATTTAAAAAGTTACAGCCAGTCAAAGTTTTGGTCAAATATGTTATTTAAAATAATAAATGTAATTCCAGCGGGGTCATCGACAGTGGGCCCGCCTGGCCCACTGGTCAAGTTTGACTGGCCCGCCTCCCCTCTTCTCCCTCTTCCCGAGAGGGGGGCGGAATTCCGGCGATGCTCGCCGGCGAACGGCGGCACCGTTCGGGAAACTGAGACCACCTGCGGATTCAGGGGGCCGAGGCGGTCACTCCGGTGGTCGTTGGGTCGGCGAGGGTGGAGAGAGTCGCTGACGGTGAGCTTCGCGGCGGAGGAGGCTTCGGGAGTAAAGTGGTTTTGGGGCGGCGGTGGTTCCCGATCAAAATCGAGTAGGGAGATGTGTTCACGGGAGGGAGAGGAAGCTCCTGGTGAAGAGAGTGGAGGGGGGGGGGGGGAAGGCTCTGGAGGCGCCGGCAGTGCCTGGGCAGTGGCGGCGGCTGCAGTCTTCGGAGGTGGGGAAGAAGGCTTCCCCGGGTCGATTGGCTGCCACGGAAGCACTGTGGGAGCATGCTGAGGCAGCCTCGCGAATGTAACGTGCTCGGATGCCTCCTTTTATAGTGCAACGAGGTCGGTTGGCGGCGGCCGAGGATAAGTTCGCCGACGAACCGCCTCCCTGTAGCGGCAGGGTGCCGTGGCGGCGACGAGAGCTAGAGGACGAGCGGGTACTGCTTCAAGGGCGAGCTGGCGAGCGGGCGTGGCTCGGGCGGCGCTGACTAGCGCAGGGGCTGTTGGGCGGCGGTGGCGGCTAGCTGCTGGCTTGCCGGAGACGTGGCGAGGGCTGTGGTGCTCGCGGGGTGTACGTGTCAATGGCTTGGCCCTATGCTGTGAGCGGCATAGTGAATGGATAAGCTTGGGGGAACAGGCCGGGGCGCGGCGGCTCGGGCGCGGCACGTGCAAAACGCGCGCTCTGCTCGCGCCCAGAGCACGCACGGCACGTGCTCGATGAAATGCCCGTGCATGCCACAGAGCTTGGGTGAGGCTGGATATTAGCAGACCCAGGTTAAGAGTAGCTAGGAGTTTATTAGACAAGGTGGTTAGGCAAGGGAAGCACGTTCGTAGTGCAAACTAAAACTCATGTCAAAACAGATCATGCCCATAAGGTGTTTGACAAAATGCCACAGGCACCTAGTCATTT
Source organism: Aegilops bicornis (assembly GCA_021605145.1). Taxonomy (NCBI): domain Eukaryota; kingdom Viridiplantae; phylum Streptophyta; class Magnoliopsida; order Poales; family Poaceae; genus Aegilops; species Aegilops bicornis. The sequence continues at coordinate 474,325,079 of CM038673.1, read as the reverse complement.
CTTGGAGTGGCCAAAACTTCCAGAGTGGGGTCTCTTTAGATGAAATAGAGTGTGGTGAGGTTAGTTTGCCCGAAGCTCAAACTTGCTAGTGCAAGTTTTGCAAAACTTCAGATCTGGACAGAAAGTAAATGGCATTACCTCATGAACCAAAAATGACCCAATGGGTGCATGCTCCTGGACTTAAGGTTTTGGCAAGGTGCACTACAAGCAGGGGAGGGAATCAAGGGCCAAAGAGCAAGCAAGGATTTGGTTGCTGTACAAACCATCATGTTGGACCAGAATGAAGATGAGGTTGATTTACTCAAAATTTTCAAATAACAACTCTAGTTTTTGCATAAAGTTGAAACATAGGCTACTACTAACATCCCATAATTTTGGTGGAAGCTAGAAAGAATTATTTAAATGGGTTGCAGTGTAAAACTGCTCACTGGACCAGATTTTGAAATATGGCGTAGAGCTCAAAATATTTAATGGGCAGAAGATATTTTTGCACAAAAGTGGTTTAAAAACTCCATATGACAACTCCAAATTTTGTTGGGATTTTTGAAGGAATTTATAAAAGGGTTGTAGTACAAATGGGACCATAACCATGGAAAACCAAATTTTAAGATAAAAGAGATTAGAAAAACTATTATAAAATTAATTCCTCTGATAAAAGAAATTATTTCCTTGAGAGGGTAAACAAGTCCAACATCATATTAGAAAGGTTTTCATTTTAGGAAATAACTCCAAGATAACCAAGAAAAGAATGTTTCTGAAATCAATAAAAATCCAAGAAAAGGAAAGTTTAAATTTCCTGGTAGATTTTAATTAACAAAACAAGGTTAATTTTTTTTGGGTGTTACAACACTACCCCCCTTAAGAAAAATCTCGTCCTCGAGATTTGCTAGGAGCTGATTTAATGAAAAAAAAATACATGCATAGAAACAAAAATGGCTACAGTGAGAGGGCAATAAGTGGTGCAAAAATACAGTGTGGGGATACTGGCGCTGCGTGGAAAAATCTACGGTTTTTGGGGAGAAACAAGCGATTTCTACACTGGATATAAATTTAGAATAAATTCTAAATTTAATAATACGCTGGTCGTACCCGAGAGCACAAGCTCTCTCCTGGGTCGACAGTGGACCCGGGCCCACGGTCAGCCTCTTCTTCTTCTTCCTCCGGCTCTTTCTTCTCCCTCTCTCCCGCGTGCTTTTCCGCGCTGTCTCCACCGGCGATGCCTAGCGCGTAGGGTACCTAGGCCGTACCTTGGTAGTGCGCGGTGTGCTAGCTGCCGGTGCAGCGTGCACTCGTGCGCTGTCGGCACTGCTCGAGGATTCGCCTCCGAACAACGGCGGTCGGGCGACGAGCGGCGCTGGTGGACCTTGCCCACCGTACACCAAGCTCGAGCTATAAAATGGTCGAGGTGTTCTCCTCCTTTTCCTCGCACCTGGCCTCGCTCTTCCTTCTCCCTCCTTCTCCTATGTTTCCGTTGGCCGGAGCTCGAGACGAGGCTCTAATGGCGGAGGTGGTGCCGGACTGGTACGTGATCCTGCTGTGCGGAGGGCTGGCAGCGGTGCTGGGGCTCTTCGTGCTCCTGTGCGCGATGATCCTCGATGATCGTCACGATGCCGCGGCTCGGTTGCTGGCTCCTGCGGTGGCGGTGATCACGAGGAGTAGGTGGGGTGTGTCGGGTGCTAACTGTTGTTCGGAGGCGCTCAGCTAGATGCAACACAGTTGCAAAATTTTTGGCAAGCGGTGTATGGGTTCGTGTAATTGTGGTTGAGAGTCTGCTGCCGTGGTGTTGCATGAAATAAATAATCTATGTCGTGAGAATATACGTGCTGCCGTAATTCAGAGAAAAGAAAACTCACTCCAGGATTTTACCGCGAGAGAAAACCGTAATACACTAGAGTCAAACGGCAATAGGACTACTCATTTAATAGAAACTAAAAGATTTACTCGCCGCGAATTACTTGGGGTACCATGCATAAGTTATAACGTATAAATAAAAGTTGCGATAATAAAAACGGCGGTGCATCTAAATTGAAAACGGCAACTGGACGTGGTCCTGAGAAAACGTTTCCGGTAATGGGATACACTCTTCTTCTATCGGAGAAAGTGGATTGACCAGTCGATGAATGTGTCTCTCCTGGTCGGGCCTCAGTGATCTGCCGATGGCGATCTGAGGATTTAAATCATGAGGCTCAGAGATAACCCATCACGCGTTGGGTTAAACGCTCTTGAGCGATGACGTACTGGACAAGGTTGGCCAGGACTGGGTCTCTCTCAATTCGCCCACCGGGAAAAGATGTTACTCCTCCGCGTGCTGCACGGCTCGGAAAGTAATAATACCCTCGTTCGCTGGCATACGGCACCGTGAATCGAAGGCGAGCAAGTGCCTCATAGGCAGCAGCTTCTACGGCCATATGCGGGGTCGACATGGATTTCCCCACGAAGGAGACCTCTGTTGGATCTTGGTTTGGGTTTACGGGAGGGATGTGCACTGCTGCCCAATATCTTGAGGTGGAAGGGGTGATTCTCGATTTGAACAGCTCATACTGGGGTGGCTGGGTAGCGCCCATGGTACTGCAGGTAAAATCCCACAATATCTTGACAAAACTGCCTGGGGTTGCATCTGGAGTTCTCAGGTAAATACTAGGGCTCGGCATGGCAAGAAATGGCTGTGAGGATGGTGCACAAGGTGAGGGGTGCTTGGCAAGGTCACGCGGTGGCCTTTTTATAGCACCGGGGAAGGGTCATTTACCGTGGTAAAAGGTAAAGAATCGGCCGGCTCAGCTCGGGCTCAACCACAGATACACACATCTCACTAAAGTGACGCATCACTGTGGGGGTTGCCGGGCAGTTTTTTTGGTAGTTGATCCTGGAATAGAAAAATCACACTGCATGCTAACATATCCATGCAATGCTATTATCTAAAACGACGACAGGCTACGTTTATTTACAAGGTCATATGATTACAAAGCGAGGATACACCGGGACTCGACACCACTCGGGTGACTTAGTCTACCTCGTTTACATCTAAGCGGGCATGCCTTGTGGATGTCGAGGCTTCTCCACGGGTCTCACTGTCGGAAGTAGCTGGAGAGGGTCGAGGGGCTGCCGACTCGGGGTAGCGATGATGACCATCTCGGGGATTGCTGGCCACAACTCCGTTGGAGTGTGCTCCCAAGAGGCGACGAAGCACTTCTGGGGTCATCATAGTACCTTGGTTGATGGATGGGGCTGACCTCAGGATCTCGATCGGATGTCCGAACAGCACGACTGGGTTGTTGGCGTCGGGCTCGTTTTCTTCTCTCGCCGGGGCTCGACGAACCAGCTCTCCACGAGCTGCGATCAGATCAATGGTGACTTGATCGAACAGTTCCTCTAGTGCACCTACATAGCGCACCAGGTGCAACAATGCAGGATCCGTCTCGTGATCTCCGTTGGCAACTTGGGGTGGCCTACCATACCCTTCACGTCTGGGGTAGTAGTGGAACGAGCGACAGTTAACTCTGGGTGACAAGTGCTGGAGATGAACTATAGCCTCTCGAGCGGCTAGTTGGATGGCTTGTGGCTCAAAGGAAGTTGTCCTTCCGGTGAACCTGTAGGGGCGCTCGAGTGCTAGACCCCTACCGTAGATGTGCACAAAGGGCCTGCATTGACGGTCCTCACCGCTCATGGGTCCTTGGTACACAACATATTCTGGTGGCTCTTCTAACGCATAGGCACGACGGGTGAGGTTTGCGAGTATGGTCGCAAAGCCTCCAAGGTTGGTTGCTGTGGTCTCAATGTGCACGACGGGGCCGGGCATTGTGGCTGGGTTCGGGGAAGATGCTGTGCTGTGCTGGGTTGGGGCTAGCATGCCCTTTTTATAGAAAAAGGGGACGGAGTCTTCCCTCGCACGCTTGCGAATGATACACCTTGGCTGCTGGTCACTAGTGCGTGATCGACAGGCTAGGTTTATAGGTTTGGCACCGACTGCCAAAAGGTGCCGGGTCACTGTGTGGCTATCTTGCACGAGAAGCTTGGCTGGGGTTTGGTTATGGCTTGGTGGGTTGGTTTGCCTAAGTTTATTGACCTGGCTAAGATAGGATTAGCCAATGGTCAGCCTGGCTCTGATACCAAGTCTGTAGCGACCGGTTTTCCGGGTATAATTTTTCCAGAAATGGTCGTCGTGCTCACCAGCCCCAGGATTACTGTTAGCTGATGAGGCATCAACTTGATACAGAAAAATCCAAGCAAAATACAAAATATGCAGTACAAGACCATCTTGGCCTGTGAGTACAACAAGTGGTTTCTAGTGGTTGATGGCGGAAGCGGTTTGTGGATCACCAGTGGCTATGGGACTCCATTTCCCACAAGAACAGCTGACCAGGTTAACTCCTATCTTCGCGAGTCTGCTATCACCGTTGCTTACGTTCCGGGGCTGTCATCTCAACGCTCCTCTCCATGCAGGAAATCTGGCCAAGACAATAGCTAGGGACAAGCCAGTGAGTACTTTGAATGTACTCGCAAACATTATGAACGCGGGTATAATTTAAATAATAGCCATGCACTTAAATATCCCATGATCACATTACCAGTCATAAATAACATGTTTTATGCATGCAAGCAAGTTATTTATATGAACATGAAAGTAAATGGCATTACCTCATGAACCAAAAATGACCCAATGGGTGCATGCTCCTGGACTTAAGGTTTTGGCAAGGTGCACTACAAGCAGGGGAGGGAATCAAGGGCCAAAGAGCAAGCAAGGATTTGGTTGTCAGACAAACCATCATGTTGGACCAGAATGAAGATGAGGTTGATTTACTCAAAATTTTCAAATAACAACTCTGGTTTTTGCATAAAGTTGAAACATAGGCTACTACTAACATCCCATAATTTTGGTGGAAGCTAGAAATAATTATTTAAATGGGTTGAAGTGCAAAACTGCTCACTAGACCAAATTTTGAAATATGGCATAGAGCTCAAAATATTCAATGGGCAGAAGATATTTTTGCACAAAAGTGGTTCAAAAACTCCATATGACAACTCCAAATTTTGGTGGGATTTTTGAAGGAATTTATAAAAGGGTTGTAGTACAAATGGGATCATAACCATGGAAAACCAAATTTTAAGATAAAAGAGATTAGAAAAACTATTATAAAATTAATTCCTCTGATAAAAGAAATTATTTCCTTGAGAGGGTAAACAAGTCCAACATCATATTAGAAAGGTTTTCATTTTAGGAAATAACTCCAAGATAACCAAGAAAAGAATGTTTCTGAAATCAATGAAAATCCAAGAAAAGGAAAGTTTAAATTTCCTGGTAGATTTTAATTAACAAAACAAGGTTAAATTTTTTTTGGGTGTTACACGCGTCATGCGCTAGTTATGTAGGTTTGGGTGCTTCCTCCTCTAATCGGGTAGCAGCCTGCGTTTTGGGTAGCTCTTGGAGGGGCGTTCGAGTTCATACTCTTCGCTGCAAGGACTTGATCCATCCGTCACCTAGCAAGTCTTGGTCAGCTCTAAGCTGTTCCTCGCTTTTCTTGAGGCTGCTTGCCGTGGCCATAAGTCTGTGTTTGAAACGCTCTTGTGCGATGGGGATCCTCGTGCACGACAAATTGCCGTCACGAGGCTTGCCTCGTCTTCGGAGGGAGGCATATAATTATCATCCTCTACCTCTTTGTCTGCCGCTCTATCATGCGGGCTGGCTTCTCCATCCTCCTGTGCTGAGTCCTGCTGGTGGAGGTTGTCTTCGGCGCTGTCCGGGGTGTTATTATCTCCCGTGCCGGAATCACCGTTTTTGCTGTGGCGGGATTTAGAGCGGCGCCGCTGACGCCGACGCTTAGGCTGTTTCTTGGAGGGGTCATCTTCTGCTGTTCCATCGCCATTCCCATCTTTTGGGATGTCCACCATATATATGTCGTATGACAAGGTGGCCTTCCAGTGCCCTGTAGGTGCTGGTTCTTGTTCGTCTCCGGCATCGTCGTCCATACCGTCGATGTCTTCGGAGTCAAAGTCGAGCATGTCGGTTAAATCATCGACAGTGGCTACAAAGTGGGTGGTGGGTCGGCGTTGAATTTCTTCGTCGTCCGCATCCCAACCTTCCTGACCATAGTCCGCCAGGGCTCTCCTGATAAAGAGAGAGACTTTAGTGAGTTCAGATGTCGCCAAAGGGCGAAAGTGCCGAAGAGGTCCGCGCGATGAACTCCATAACCGGCGCCCAATCGGATTCGATTGGCAGGGGCGCGGAAGGTTTGGAGTCCAGATAGGAGTCCGGCACCTTGGAGTCACGAGCTTCACAAAGGACAGTGATGGTGTTCAGCTCAATTGCCGTAGAGATCGCAGCCCCCGAGGCGGTGTCCAGCCACTCGTCCTCGATCGACGAAGTCGGCTCCGAGCTAAGGGTCGGAGCGGACACTGGGGCGGCCTCCTGTGGCAATCGCTCGCGGCAGAGCTAGATCGTGCCCATCGAGACAAGGCGGGCGACTTGGCTGTGGCTCGGATCCATTGAAGATCAAGTCTCCGCGGATGTCGGCCGTGTAGTTCAAACTCCCAAATCTGACTCGATGGCTAGGGCGAAGCTTCGATCTGCTCCAGATGGCCAAGTGAATTGCCCGCAGTGCAAAGCCGCCGAATACGAAGATCTGTCCGGGAGAAAAGTCTCACCCTGGACCGCTGCGTCGTTGTTGATGATTGAAGGAGCCATCGGGCCTAAAGATGACGGCATACGTAGGAACTCTCAATGAAAGCACCAATGTCGGTGTCAAAACCGCGGATCTCGGTAGGGGGTCCCGAATCTGCGTCTAGGCGAATGGTAACAGGAGACAAGGGACACGATGTTTTTACCCAGGTTCGGGCCCTCTCGATGGAGGTAAAACCCTACTCCTGCTTGATTAATATTGATGCTATGGGTAGTACAAGAGTAGATCTACCACAAGATCAGAGAGTCTAAACCCTAGAAGCTAGCCTATGGTATGATTGTTGTTCGTCCTACGGACTAAAACCCTCCGGTTTATATAGACACCGAAGAGGGTTAGGGTTACACAGAGTCGGTTACTATGGTAGGAGATCTACATATCCAGACGCCAAGCTTGCCTTCCACGCCAAGGAAAGTCCCATCCGGACATGGGACGAAGTCTTCAATCTTGTATCTTCATAGTCCAGGAGTCCGGCCAAAGGCTATAGTCCGACTATCCGGACACCCCATAATTCGGGACTCCCTCACTTCTCCTCAGACTCCTTGATCAGGTCTGGTCCAAACAGCTGTCAGTCTCCTACCTCATCCCACATCAACGGCGTTCTGCATCTGCGTCCATACAGAGCTTCAAACGGTGCCATCTTCGAACTGTCCTGGTAGCTGTTGTTGTATGAGAACTCTGCGTAAGGCAAATTGTCATCCCAACTAGATCCATAATCTAGTGCACAGGCTCTCAACATATCCTCCAGTATCTGATTGACTCTCTCAGTCTGTCCATCTGTCTGCGGGTGGAATGTTGTACTGAACCCCAATCTCGTACCCAAGGTCTGGTGAAACTGATGCCCAAACTTTGAAGTAAACTGTGTTCCTCTATCTGATACGACAGTCCTCGGAACTCCATGCAGACATACGATCCTGGACATATATATCTTGGCCAACTTTGCACTTGTATAGGTGGTTTTATATGGGATAAAGTGAGCCACTTTGGTCAAGCGATCAACTACTACCCATATTGAATCATATCCTGCTTTGGTCCTAGGTAGTCCGGTGATAAAGTCCATGCCAAGTTTATCCCACTTCCATTCGGGTATCGACATACGCTGCAACAGTCCTGCTGGCTTCGATGCTCGCCTTCACTCTCGACATACATCGTGATACGGCTACATACTCGGCAATATCCTTCTTCATACCAGTCCACCAGAAACGTTCTTTCAAATCCAAATACATCTTGGTGTTTCCGGGGTGTATCGAGTATGGTGAGTCATGAGCCTCATGAAGTATTAACTTCCCGATCTCTGGGTTATTGGCCACATAAACTCGGTCCTCAAACCATAAGGTATCATGCTCATCCTCACGAAAACCTTTGGCCTTTCCTTTGCTCATCTTCTCCTTTATCTTGGCAATCTCTTTGTCATTCTTCTGAGATTCTCGAATCTTGTCCAACAATGTAGACTGAACTTCCATTGTTGCAACGAAACCTCTTGGAACAATCTCCAATCGAAGTTCCATGATATCCTCAGCTAATTCCTTCGGCAATCCCTTACTTTCAAGGATATTGGCATAACTCTTCCGACATTGGCCTTTCCTGGATGATAGTGTAGCTTCATGTCATAATCCTTTATAAGCTCCAACCATCTCTTCTGCCTAAGGTTCAACTCCTTTTGAGTGAAAATGTACTTCAAACTCTTATGATCCGTGTACACATCACAACGGTTTCCAATAAGATAATGTCTCCAAGTCTTCAAGGCATGCACTACGGATGCTAGCTCCAAATCATGCGTGGCATAGTTCAACTCATGGGGTTTTAGTTGTCGTGAGGCATATGAAACAACTCTTCCGTCCTGCATAAGCACACATCCAAGTCCTAAGCGAGAGGCGTCGCAATAAACTTGGAACTCCTTATGTATATCTGGCAGTGTTAGCACTGGGGTTGTAGTCAAACGTTTCTTCAACTCCTGAAAACTTGCCTCACAATCTTCTGTCCATTTAAACTTAGTATCCTTCTTCAATAGTTCAGTCATTGGCTTAGCAATCTTGGAAAAATTCTCAATGAATCTCCGATAGTATCTTGCGAGTCCAAGGAAACTGTGGATCTCGCTAACTGAAGTGGGTGCCAACCATTCAGTGACTGGCTGAACCTTGCTGGGGTCTACTGCTATACCTTCTCCTGATATAACATGTCCAAGGAATCCAACTTCCTTCAACCAAAACTCGCACTTGCTGAACTTAGCGTATAACTGGTGTTCCCTGAGTTTCTCGAGAACTGTCACGCCCAAGATGCGGCCCTATCCTAAAGGAACTCGAAGGTCCCACCAAGGATAGAAGCGCATCTTGAAGACACTTTTGCAAGGTGGATATCATTACATCAACATTACATAATAGATGGGGATACATACATAAGGCATACAATGCCACATGAATACAACAATACATCATACATAAGACCAACATCCGACTACGGATGAAACACAAACAGAAGCTCAAACGACATCCACCCTGCTAGCCCAGGCTGCCGACCTGGAACCTATCCCCTGATCGAAGAAGAAGCAGAAGAAGAACTCCAAAACAAGTAACATCGCCCTCGCGTAAAGATCATCGCAAACCTATACCTGCAACTGTTGTAGTAGTAATCTGTGAGCCACGAGGACTCAACAATCCCATTACCATGGGTATCAAGACTAGCAAAGCTTAAAGGAAAAGGAAGGGGTAAAGTGGTGAGGTTGCAGCAGCGACTAAGCAATGTATGGTGGCGAACTTACGCAAATAAGAGCGAGAAGAGAAGCAAAGCAAGCGGTCGTCAACTAATAATGATCAAGAAGTGATCCTGAACTCCTACTTACGCCGACATAACCCGTAAAACCGTGTTCTCCTCTCGATCAACCCCGAAAAGAGACACTCACGGTTACGCATTACACGGTTGGTGTATTTTAGAAGAGTTTACTTCAAGTTTACTACAACCGGATATTAACAAATTCCCATCTGCCACATAACCGCTGCACGGCTTTCGAAAAGTTCAAACCCTGCAGGGGTGTCCCAACTTAGCCCATGATAAGCTCTCGCGATCAACAAAGGATATTCCTTCTCCCGGAAGACCCGATCAGTCTCGAATCCGGCTACAAGACATTTCGACAACGATAAAACAAGACCAACAAAGCCGCCCGGATGTGCCGACAAATCCCGATAGGAGCTGCACATATCTCGTTCTCAGGGCACACCGGATGAGCAAGACGTCGGGTTGGCATAGACCCTGATTGCCCAGGGGGCGCCGGACATCGCTCAGTTTGGACGAGCACTTAGAGAAGCACTGGCCCGGGGGGCTAAAATAAAGATGACCCTCGGGCTCCGGAAACCCAAGGGAAAAAGGACATAGGTGAGGCAAATGGTAAAACCAATGTTGGGCCTTGCTGGAAGAGTTTTATTCAAAGCGAACTATCAAGGGGTCCCATAAATCACCCAACCGCCGTAAGGAACGCAAAATCCGGGAACATAACACCGATATGACGGAAACTAGGGCGGCAAGAGTGGAACAAAACACCAGGCATAAGGCCGAGCCTTCCACCCTTTACCAAGTATATAGATGCATTAATAATATAAGAGATATTGTGATATCCCAACATAAACATAATCCAACATGGAGCAATCTTCATCTTCACCTGCAACTAGCAACTTTACAAGAGGGGCTGAGCAAAAGCGGTGACATAGCCAATCAACGGAATGCTAGGAAGGGTAACAAAGGTCAGAGGTTCATGGCAATTTGGGAGGCTTGAAAAGCAAGTGGTAGGTAACGAAGCATAGCGATAGCACGAAGCAACTAGCACAGCAATGATAGTAATGAGATCCAAGGTGACGGTCATCTTGCCTGAAATCCCGCAAGGAAGAAGAACGAGTTCATGAAGAAGATGAAGCCACGAAGACGAACCAAGCGTAGACGAACGAATCCTCACGATCGCAACGAAACGGGAACTATCGAGAAGAAACACACAACATGGTAAACACACCACACAAGAACAAGGCATGATGCTCAACCAAGTATGATGCATGGCAAGGCTGCATGAAGCTACTCATGGCAAGAGATGATGCATACAAGAGCAACACATCAAAGCAAGTTTAAATGAGGCCGGAAGCAACATATAACAATTCCGGTAAGTCCTCATATGCAAATTTCAAAATTGGTCCAGATCTGAATAAACCTTATGTTCAAGTTGTTAAACAGCAAGTTAAGATGCACCAAGAGAATCTACATGAAATTCTAGTCAACTTACATATAAAGTTTATTCGATTTGGAGCTACGGCCTAGAAGATATGAGCAAAACAAGTTGAACATGGCATTGATGCAAAATGCATACAAACATCAAGCAAACACTCTCAAAACAAGGATGCAACAAGTTAATATGAAACTACATGCAAAATCAAGCAAGTTTCATATAGAGCACACTCAAAACGGAGCAACGGTTCAACACACATGAAACAAGTTATAGCAACAATCTGTCCAAAACAGCAACTAGGCATATTGCAAGCACCTAAACAACAAGCTACAGCATCTGAACATGATAAAAAGAGGCATGAACGTGATGTACAGGTAAAGCATGACAAAACATGAACACTAAGCTATCTCCAGAAATGACTAGAACATGCTCAAAAGGACAAGGCAAGATTGCAAATAATAACAGTTTCAGATTTAGCAGGAATAACATCAGGTTGCAATGTTTAGAGCTATCAAACAACATGTTACAGGAACTTATCCTGGTAAACAAAGGCATGGCATGAATCTACTAATTTCATAGAACAAATGTCCCTTGCTGACCATGAGCCAAAAGGGCACATAAAATATGATGGCACCCATGTAAACATGGAAAATGATATGACAGATTCATACATGGCAGGACCAACAATAAGTAGGCATGTTGGTCAGCTTGAATCACTCATCACAGGGAAATACATGGCATGGCAAGGCAACCAACAGTAATAATACATGTTTATGAAGCTAATCGTTGCAAGAACAAGTTCATAGGGTGGATGGATCACTAGCAAAGCACATGGAAAATCTGAACTTAATGTTAACAGGCTGACAGCAATATTATTTAGCAATTTGAGAGCAAGGTTACAACAAGTTACAGCAGGATATATGTGCAACCAGGGCCATTAATGGATAGAGCATGACATTTATAACAAATCATCCTTAGTGAACATCTCCATATTATGCATAGAATGACTTGTAGCAGCAGGTTAACATAGCATCATAATATAACAGAATCAGCCTAGCAAAACAGTAACAGCAAGTACCCTAGTTCACGAGATCGATGCATTCACTAAAAGAATCAAAAAAATATATGGATGGCACCACTTTGAAGATGGAATGATGTAGCACAAGACACATGTATAGCTCATACTCATAGGATGCACACATCAAATGCAACAAAAATGGCAAATCATCAAGTTATAACAGTTTCAGCAGATTAACATCATATAGCACTCTTTCAACGATAATTCAGGCATCAATATGGACTCAAACAAACATGACACAATGGAATGAAATGTCCAGCATCTCACAGCGAACATTTTGATATATTTTATGCACAAATCAAAGTAGAGAACACAAAGTTATGGCATGATAAGCATGGGTACATATGATGAAAATCTCAGGGACTTAGTGGAAATTTGAAAAACAAACAGGATGAGCGGGTGATATGTATGATGCGCCTGGGCGAGGGTTTGGCGGGTTCTCACCATGGGCTTCGGCCCACGTGAAGAGGAGGCCGGGCAGGCCGGACGGGGCGCTGGGCCGGGGCGACTGGGCCGTGGCCCACACAGTCGGTCAACGGGACGCGAAGGCCGGATTGAGCTCCTCTCGATCCCGCAAGGCGGCGGCGGCGACGAAAGCGGACGGCGGCGGCACGGGTCGGGCTCCGGCGAGGGGAAGTTCACCGGCAAGCCGGGTGGGCGGATCCGGCGAGGGAGGCGCCAGATCCGGCGATGGGGCGGCGAAACGGGCCGGCAATGAGCTCCTATGGCGGCGGGCGGGCCTCGGGATCCACGGAGAGGCGGTGGCGGTGGCGAAGAACGGGCGGCGGGGCCCCAACGGCGGGCGGCGGTGCGGCCGGAGCCGAGACGCGACGGGCGCCGAGGCGGAGAGCGCGGGCGGCGCTGCCGGAGGCTCGCCGGCGACGGGCGGCGGGCGGAGGGCGCGGGGCGCGCTGACCGGGCGGATGACGTGGCAGGCCGCGATTGGCCGGAGTGAGGTGGAGGCGGTGGTGGACACGTCCGGCTACGGGCGGACATGTCCGGCGGCGCGAGGAGGGAGAGGGCTAGGGTTCAACTGCGCGAAAATTCGGGGAGGGACACCTATTTATAGATAGAGGGAGCTAGGAGAGTCCAAATGAGGAGCCTGTTTCGCCCACACGATCGTGATCGAACGACCGAGAGTATGGAGGGGGTTTGGATGGGTTATTGGCCCGCTTTGGAGGGGTGTTGGGCTGCACACAAAAGAGGGCTTTACGGTTACCCGGTTAACCGTTGGAGTATCAAACGACCTCCAAATGACCCGAAACTTGACAGGCGGTCTACCGGTGCTATACCAAGGCCGCTTGGCAAACCTCGGTCGATTCCGAGAACGTTTAACACCCGCACATGAAAAGAGGCAAAAGGGGGCGTCAGGTGACATTGGAGTGCCGGGTTGCAAAACGGACAACGGGGAAAATGCTCGGATGCATGAGACGAACACGTATGCAAAATGAGATGCACATGATGACATGATAAAATGCAACACGCAAGCAAAAGACATGGCAACGACGGCGAATAACTGGAGGAGACCTGGCGCATCGAATCCGGGGCGTTACAAGAACTAAACGCAAATGCTCCTTGTGCTCCTCTTCATTCTTCGAGTATACCTTGTTCATCTTCCATGAACACCTTGTTCATCATGCTCATGAAATAGGCAGGGGCGTTAGTCAGTCCAAACGACATGACCGTATACTCGTATAATCCATATCGCGTGGTAAATGCTGTCTTCGGTATATCCTTCTCGCGGATCTTCAACTGATGGTATCCTGATCGTAGATCGATCTTTGAAAACACCTTAGCTCCTTGCAGCTAATCAAACAGATCATTGATCATCGACAGTGGGTACTTGTTCTTAATCGTTACTTCATTCAAGGCTCGATAATCAACAACCATCCTTAGTGATTTATCTTTCTTCTCAACCAAAAGCACTGGAGCTCCCCAAGGTGATGAACTCCTTCGAATGTAACCTTTTTCCAATAACTCCTTGATCTGTTTCTTAATCTCCTCCAGATCATTTGCAGGCATCCCATAGTGTCTCTTAGATATTGGCCTGGTCCCTGGCAGTAGCTCTACCAAAAACTCAATGTCTCTATCTGGTGGCATGCCTGGTAACTCTTCTGGGAAAACATCCGAAAAATCCTTAACTACAGTCACTTCCTCCTGTACAACTCCCGTGAGGGCATTCACTTGGCTCCTCCTAGGCACATGCCTAGATACATACTTAATCCTTTTTCCCTCCGGGGTGGTGAGATAAATTGATTTACTAGCACAATCAATGCTTCCTCCATACTTTGACATCCAAATTCATACCTAATATCACATCCAATCCTTGTGACTCCAAGATAATTAGGTCGACGGAAAACATGTGTTCCAATGATTAGGGGTATCTGGTTGCACCATCGGCTAGCCATATACTCGCCTCAAAGTAGCTCACTAAAAGAGGGGTCCTAAGGGTTTGGGTTGGTAGTTTAAACTTATCCATGAATCCCCTTGATATGTATGAATGTGATGCACCAGTATCGAAAAGAACAAGAGCGGTTGACTTAACCAAAAACTTACCTATTACCTCGTCCGGCTGCTCTTCAACCTCCTCCATGTTAATGTGGTTCACTCGTCCTTTGTTGAATTGATTAGGCTTCTTCCCAGCGCTCCCATTTCCGTTTCCATTCCTTCCTTCAGGGCAATCATTAGCATAGTGCCCTGTCTTCCCGCACTTAAAGCAAGTAACTTGACTTAGGTCTCTTTTGGCGGGTGTAGCTGGATTGGGGCGGTTCTGACTGTTATTAGCTCCATTCCCATTTCCATTCTTAGCAGCATTGTGGTTATGCGATCCTCCTCCAGTGTGGTTGTGACCTCCATGGTTATGAACAAGTCCTCCCGAATTCGGGTTCAAGCGAGGCTTCTGCTGAGCTCCTGAGTTATAGTTCCCTTGTCCATACTTCCTCTTATGGCTCTCAATCTGCTGTTGCTTCTGTTCTATCATAAGAGCCTTATCTTCCAACTCCTGGTAGTTGTTGAAGGTTGCCACCATCAACTGCATGCTCATCTCATCATTCAGCCCTTCCATAAATTTCTCCTGCTTTGCGGCATCTGTGGCCACATCATCAGGGGCATAGCGTGATAACTTGCTAAACTCATCCACGTACTGAGCCACCGTACGGTTCCCCTGGCGTAAGTTGCGGAACTCCCGCTTCTTCATGTGCATAGCTCCAGTTGAGACATGGGCTATGCGAAAAGCTTGCTGAAACTGGTCCCAAGTAACATTGGCTATAGGAAAAGTAGCCGTGTAATTCTCCCACCATGAGGCTGCTGGTCCATCCAATTGGTGTGCGGCAAAGCGCACCTTCTCAGCATCTGTGCAACCTGCGGTGGTCAACTCCCTTCCAATACAGCGTAGCCAATCATCAGCAACTATTGGCTCGGTGCTACTGGAAAACACCGGCGGCTGTAACCTCAAAAAAGGGGCTAGGTTGTCCACTGGCGGCGGGTTATTGTTGTTGTTGTTCCCCTGGTTCTGAACTAGCAATTGCATCAAGGTGTTCTGCTGCTGGATCAACTGGGTGAGCTCCGGTGGGAAAGCAAAACCGGTGTCACGTCTCGGAGGCATCTGATGGGTTTAGATGGAAGAGATTAGAATAGAAAAAGGTCTAGCGAGAAAGCACTACCCATATGCACATGAGACAAACACAATCATTTCACTCAATCAAACAAGCAAGGGCATACAAACGGTCTAGAACTATCGCAAAAGTGCTCAACTACTATTAAATACATGGGGGAAATGCTAGTAATATATGGTGGTCATCTAGAAATTTTGATCGGTGGAAGACTCCATGATGTCTGCTCCAGCTTCATCTTCATAGTCATCATCACTAGGATCGGAATCGGTGTCGTCGATGATGATGTAGTTGTCCGGGAAAGTGGGGTCGTCGTCTTCTTCTCCCAGTGCTGGTCCTCGCATGAATACTCCGATCTTCTTAACCAGGTCGTTGTTCTTCTCCAGTAATGTCTTCATTTCTTCCTCATATCCATCGCGTGTAAACTTTAGTTCTTCCTCCAGCTCGATGATCCTGGTCTTCGCCTTCTTCAATTCCATCATGTATGCGCACATCTGGTTCTCCTGACGTCGAATGTGCTGGTTTATTTCTTGGATGAAAGCTGCAATGGATCTATCCTTCCTGGTGTTGATTACTTCCCATTGCTCGCCTCGGCGCCCACATATTTGATAGATGGTGTCCTTAAGTTCCCTGTTGTAGACTTCTCCAATACGTCCCATGGTAATGTGGGCTGCCATGCTCTTGCCTAGACTCCTGTGGGTGCTTCAAAGAAAATTCTATGGGTTTAGAAGTTGGCGAGAACATCCTTCCCGGAACTTGTACTTGAATCATCCAAAGACTCCTCTTCCGTAAGGTGGCGTTGTACATCCCAAAGGAAGCTTGGTATTCCAATATTCAAGTACCTAGTGACTTCCTTCAAGTGGCATCCAAAAGGTGTGTCTTCATCCGTTGCAAGAACTTGTTCTTCATCTCCGCCATCCTAAAGAGTGGAAAAGGAGAGGAGTCGAGATGAGTCGAGAAAAGTGACCTATGGTTTATCTTAGTGGTCGTGTCCTACACTCAACAAGGTTTCGATACCATCTTGTAGCCAATTCGACCTCGAGATGGTCAAGTCTCTCGTGCTTCAAAGGTCATCCCTAGATCAAGAATGCCGACACACACAAGACTCAAGGATTTATAACAGAGTAGCAATCACACACTTATTACATCGAATGTCTCAAAAAGAGAACTTATTACAATAATATGGCTTAAGGCCATCTAATGCGATAACAACGGAAGGCTTGGAAGATAAAGTGAGTCCATCAACTCCAACGGCATAGCTGAGCTGCACGGCAACGACCTAACGAACCTTACTCGTTCTAAAAGTCTGCAACATAACACGTTGCAGCCCGAAACGGGTCAAGACATGGGATATGCCGCAATATAACACAGTAGAGCAAGAATAGGATAATGCTATCACTACATGCATATTTGGCTGGTGGAAAGCTCTATGGTTATAGTTTTGCGAAAAGCCAATTTTCCCCTACTACAAAGGAATAGATTTTAATTTTACTATCATGGTGGTTGAAACATCATTGAGAAGGTATAACCCCAACACAATCCCCATTAAAGTAATTAACAACCCATCAATATTAATTACGAGTGATGAGATACATGTGATAACCCAAGTACTAGATACCCAAGATTGTCCATAACCGGGGACACGGCTAACCATGATTAGATTGTACACTCTGCAGAGGTTTGCGCACTTTCCCCACAAGACTCGATCACCTCCGTGGATTTCTCGCACTACGTGGTGTTTGAGAAATGGATTACCGAGACACAGTCTTTCAGAAACATTAACTCTCTACTCAGGGTAGACCATACCAAACCTACAAAACCCAATACCTGCTGATCTACCTCTTCAAGAGCTTCACGTAACCTGCTCAACTATGCTAGAGCCTATAATAGCTTGTGTCTGCACACGGAAGTTTCTAGCATGAATCATCTCAGTTCCCTTTGAGCCTGGGTGGCGGTCCATAGGTAGATCACACGGGTACCCCGGGATTTCCAAAAAAAAACAGACAACATTGGGTTCCCCAGGTGCCTCAATCCACCCAGATGTTAATTTAAGTTGCCACCTTAAGTTGAACCATTAATTAACAATCTGACATCTATCATGGATTCACTCAAACCCAGACCACGTCTACAAGCATAGCATAGCAATATAAGCAGGCGTAGAAGTAACTCCCAAGGGTTTGACTGTAACAGAGCAATAGGTTCTACCTCAATAACTACTTCCCAACCCACAAGTTAATGACGTCCTAATCATGCAATGTTTGAGGATTGAACTAATGCATAAAAATTGGGTATGAAAAGAGTATGATCAATGTGTTACTTGCCTGGCTGACGATCCGCGAATCCTAGAGACTCGTAGTAACACGCTTCGCACTCCGGGAATTCTATCACAAACAAACAATAACATACATAAGCAACGAGCAAATATACACAAGCAAAACTCAAATAAAAGAGGTTGACCAGAAAGTTCAACTTAAGAACTCCGGTTCGCGAAAAGAATCAAATCAAACGGAGCAACGAAACTCAAACGGCGAAAGAAACAAGATTCATTTACTAATCTAAACTAAGGTAAAATTTTACAGTACCAAAATCTTGTTTAAGTTTATTAAACAGAAAGAGGGTCTCGAGACGAAACTCTAGGCGTTTGAATCGCCTGATTCCGACTAATGAGCGAAAAGATAAACAGAAACTAAGATGGGATCAGAAATCGCGATCGAAGATAATCACGGAAAAACCCGATAAAAGAAAACTGACGAACACACTAACGAATGAGCGTCATATCTCAGAATTCAATGCATTTAAACCGCTCGTTGAAACGAACGCATTTAACGAACGTCCGCTAATTAAAAGAACCGAGGAAAACCGGCGAACCGATCTAAAAAAACGAACTAGGGTTTCTAAAGAAAAACCGAACGGTTTTTTTTTAAAACCGGCGGCTCGGATCGGCGCAGTACCTCCGGCGAGGTGGCTCCGGCGGGGCGGGGTTGGGCGGCGGCTCGCGGGGCGGCGGGGCTCGGCGGCGACGCGGGCGGAGGGGCTTGGCGCGCCTGGGCGGCGGTGGCTGGTGGTGGTGTGGCGGCGGGGTGGCGGCGTATATAAAGAGGGGTGGTGGCTTGGAGGAGGGGCCAAGGCGGCGGCGACGACGGAGTCCGGCTCGGACTCCTGTCCGAGCGGCGGCGGGGCTGGCACGCGCGCGCGGGGCAACGACGGCGTGGGCCGGCCTGGCTCGGCTGGGCCGTAGGCCGAGTCGCTGGGAATTTTTAAAATAATTTCACGATGTAAATAAAATCCTAGAAAATAAAATAAAAACCTAAAAATGTCGAAACAAATTTTCACCGTCTAAATGAAATATTTAGAACGAGATGAACATTTTTCATGGCCCTAAAATGAAAATTTGAAAACGTGCAATTTTTCTAATACAAATAAAATCCAAATAAAATAAAATCAAAATAATTGATTTTAACATTTTTCCTCTAATATTTCAATTGTTTTGGAGAAGTCATATTATCTCCTATCATATATTTTTAATATGAAATATTTTTGAAGAGAAAAATAATTAAAATGAAAAATCCTTGTTTCACTATTTGATATGAATCAAATATGTAAACCGGAAAATCCCCAACTCTCTCCGAGGGTCCTTGAGTTGCTTAGGATTTCGAGGATTGCGGAACGAAAATGCAATAAAATATGATATGCATGAATGACCTATGTATAACATTTCAAATTGAAAATTTGGGATGTTACAACCGGGTGCACGCTTCCAGCCAGGAGGAGTACCTGTTGGCACCGGATCACCACACCGGTGAGATCGCGCTCGCCCGCCGGCAAGCCACCAATCAGCACCTCGCGAGTTGCAAGGCTGAGGAAGTGGCATGGTGTGAGCATCATTGGGAAACAACAAGCACTGTGGCACTTTCGTAAGGCCGCAAGCGCCTCATGAGCGCCGTGGCTTTTAGGAGGAGTATAATTTTTGTTTCGTAAGGTGATCTCATTAGTTTTGGGACGCAAATGATAAATCCTTAACGCTCAGGAATTTTTAGCGCCCTTAATTAAGTATGTAAAAGGGAAAGTTTTGAAACGCTGTGTATTATTACGCATTTTGCAAGTAATGCGTATATAGCACAAACTTTACTATATACTATCGACTACACGCCTCTCGATATATGCTTGCAGACCGTGCTACTCCCTCCGGCCCGTGTCAATAAGTCATCTTTGGTTGTGCACGGTGACCAAGGAGGGAAGACTTGTACACCTAGACGGAGGGAGTACTACTATTATTTATGTAATGCGTAATGCACGCTTTAACATTACGATGCGGTTTTTGTAAAAGTAGAAAAACATCACTAGTCAAGCTTGTGAAATGATTCAATGCAAAACAAATGCAAAATGCTCGCTTGATTGTTTACTTTAGCTTCCTTCTCTCGTGGTTATTTCTCCACATACTTTGTAATGGAGTATCTCACCGTTGGAAAGGCATGCAAATTCCCAAGCCGCTTCCTACACCCCTCAGATCAATTTTTTTCCTAACAAGTTGTGCCGTGCAATTGAATTCCAACTTGAGTACTACTAATAGTAGGAGTACCAGGGCCGCTTCTTTTAGGCTTCTAGATTAGTAATCCCATAACTACTACCTCCGTCCTGGTTTATTGGTCCCCATTGTAATCTGTGTCAAATTTTGATCATAAATTTAACTAATGAAATGTTAGTGCATGTCACATGCACTACTCCACCCGTACGCTGAGTTTTTCTTATAACAAATCGAATAGTGCTCAAGGCCGTCCGCTACACGCCTACCGAACACGCCTCCTCGCCTCCATCATCACCAACCGAAGTCTTTTATAGGAGTAGGAGTAGAGAAAAAACCGAGTTGGTGATGATGGTGTGCCGTGCAATGCACGAGCATCTTGCTATTTTTTTGCATATAAGTCAAAACACCACGTAGACACGGTCTTTGAGCATGGTTCGTAGTCGTTCCACGATCGGGCATGGAAGTTTGTAACTATTTTAGATTAGAATATACTACTCCTCCGGTGCTAGTAGTAGAGCAGAGTCCTACTCTACTACTCTACTCTAGCAAGCTAGGGCATAGTAGTGTAGTAGGTACCGTGAGGGAGTAACAGATCGTGATCACTCAAGCAAGTTGTCCGCATCGATATGACCCTACGCTGCCGGTATGTGTCTCGTAAGTCAAGCGGCGGTCAGAAGTCATCATCACCGCCCACTTCCCGCAGCACATATTCGCTTCTCCATCTTTGTCCGCACATAATCTCGCCCAAGCTTCCATCCCCGCTTAAGGCGCCCCCCTCGTCCAAACCCAAGCACTAACAATGGCGTAACCGAGCAGCGCCTCGCCAAGGAGTGGCTGGAATTCGATCCCCACAGAGGTAATCAAGCTCATTGTTTCGCGTGTGGACAATCTCAAGATTACATGCCGCCACAAGGCTCGCCGTATTGTACCGTTTACTCAAAGCCCTCAGTCGGAGCTTTTTGTTGAAGCTCCTTGCTTGCCGATGCCGCCGATCTTCGTAAACGGCATGTCACGCAGCATAACGATCGAGGGTGGCGAGCATCAACCCCTTCATCGCGATCCGATCCCCGTCAGCCTCAGCTACATTAACGGTATGTACTGGTCGGCATGAACACGCCTTGATGGTGCTCGCCGACGGTCGCCGCAGCCTGGATGCTCGTGGAGGTCTACACCGGTGATTGATCCCCTTCCTTCGATTAACATCGACCGCTTTGGCACCGCGCCCATAATACTCGGAATCTTACAGAGCCAACATGATACCAAGTTTGATTTGCTCAAGGTTGTAATCTGCCAAGTGCCCACAAGATCTGCGAATTATAAAGATTTCAGGCTAATTATGCGTTCTTCAACCGCGCGGTCTCGCCTATCTGACAGGTCACTACGGTAAGTGGATAAATCTGCACGTCCATCGCAGGATCATACATCCTCCATGGTTCTCTGATGCCTTTGAACACAAGGGCTTCATTTACGCTGTCGACTCCTTCTATGGCTAGACGTATTGCTAGCCTACTCCAGTCATCGCTACAAACGGTCACATACAGCAGATGTTACTTTCCTATGATATCAACATTTACCAAAAAATATTCATGCTCATAACATGCTGTTCTTAAGATTGACTAAATCAAGAGCCCTTTTTATTTGACTCCAACTTGATATGATGTTGTAGGTCACCTGGTGTCCCTACCCTTCCTAATCCCGTAACCTTTCAAAGAAAAGCGGCATGGAAGTTGCAGGTGATTCCTGGCTCGATCGTATCGATGGCGAAGATTGATGATCGTTCGCATGTACCGGACGTGTTGTTTCGCTGGAATACAATCACAGCCACCGCAAGGTCTTTTGAGCAGGATCCCAAATTTCTCTAGGCCTTCGTGAATTTTTGGTCGGAGGCTGGTAAGTAGCCTTGGTACACGCTCTTTGTTTGTCGGACTGAATTATCCGATTAACCAGAGATAACCGACGGCAAGGATCATGATGGCAGCGCAGCTGTTTCATCGCACAAAACTGTGTGTACACAAAGGTACCATGCGCTCTCGGATGCACCATACCCTCGATATGTGCCGCCATGCTCGCAGCCCAAAGTAGGAGAGAGGGTCGCAAGTATCGGACTTCGACCGCCGGCCGGAGTTTCCCCGTCAGCACCCATCTGGTTCAAGCCATCGCCCAATCTCCACAGCCTTAATAAATAGTAACGTCTAACTGAGCCAGTTAGTTAGATGCGTACACTTGGTGTAGTAGGATCTTTATTTAGTTTGATGCAAACACTTGTTCTTTTTTGGTAGCCTTTTGTAATGATGGCTGATGCTTGGTTTGGAAGAGAGAGCTGCATTTTCACTCTTCCGCCTCGCTATCGCTTCTCGCTGCACCCCCAGCCCTGGTTGTCGCCGTTGTTTTCAATGTACAATCAGTAGTATATTTCGTCTGTTGGTTGAATAAATGTGTTGTTTGAACGTCAAACACAATGTTTTCAAAGTCGTTGCACGGTTCGATCCTTTAGTGCCCCGTACCATACGTAGCTCATACTATTTTTCGTACGGAACACATTGTCCACTTGTTGATAACATGCAAGCCACTGATGAAGGCCCAATAGAGAAGCCCATAATTAACTAGAAGGGGGTCTCTCACATGAATCCGTCCCAGGTACATGCTCATGGTCCCCTAAACATAAATAAGTAAATAAATAAATAAAGCTAAATGCTCATGCACCAGTTCTTTGGGAAAATAGGTAGCCCAGTATTTATTTTTGAAGAATACCCAAGCTAGGGCTATTTGTTTTCTCTGAATTACTGGGCTGCAAATCTTTCAAGACGAGGAGGGATGCATTCCGTCCTGGCCAAAGAGTATGGTCAATGTCAGTTAAAAGTAATATCAAAAGGGGTTGAAAATTCCATAAAATTTATAGCAAATGGGATATACGTTTTTTGAATTTTGTTCTTCACTGATATCTTATACGTATTTCATTGGATTTAACATGACATAGTACTAATTTATTTTTAAATTTGTTTTAGTATGGCTATTAATTTTTGGATTAGGAATATTTCATTCCCCAACAAAAATTTGTGAATTTTCAAAATTTCCCACATATTTAGTTAATTTTTGACCTCGTCATCGACCCGTAAAATGGCCGGCAATTCTAAAAATGGAAAACGGGCTGCAATAAATGCCATATGAATTAGAAAATGAGTAAAAATTATAAAAATAATAGCAAATGGGCTGTACACGCCATAGATTTCGAGGCTGACTTGTTTATGCAAGGCTTTGTCAGTGAACACACGATTCTAGCAGTAGTGACGGTTGGATGTCCATCCAACGGCCGACATGCTTCTTCAATCTCTGATCTTCCGCCCACCGCCTAAACTAGCGCCAAGGGACTTCCTGCTCCCTCCTCTTGTGGCCCTGGCCAGGATGCCGCTGCAGATTCCCTGCCCACCCTACTCCCTCTCCGCCCTGGCCGCACGCAATCAATCGCCTCCTTCTTACGCTAAAAAAATGATTCCTCCCATCGACATCCGGGCGCACTGCTGAGAGGTCGACTGCGTGAGCCTACTACGCTGACGCTGCACGCAGGCTTGTCAACTTAGTCAACAAACGATTCTAGCAAAGAAGAATCGTTGGATTTGAATCGAACGGTCCTGCCGCTTCTTCAATCGCTGCTCTTCTTGCACCAAATTACCAAACCAGCGCCGGGAGACCGCCTGCTCCTCGCCTCCAAGGGTGGTCAGGTTGTGCCGTTGAGGCCTCATCGCCTTTACTACTCCCACCGCTAGCTGTGCCCTCACGGCGACGGCAGCCTCACACCGCAGCGTAACCAGTGAATCCTCGTACTCCTCTCCGCGTGGGCATCCATCGCTGCGTCCTCCCGGCTCGCCGTCTCCTTCCTAGGCCTCACCGTCAGCCCACAACCTTGGTGCTCTTTGCCAAGCGTGGTCAATATGGTCAACGACATTCCATCGGAAGAGTATCAGACGTGGAGAGGCCGACAATGGGTCCACGGCCACAGCTTTTTTGTGATTTGCCAAGTAAGTCGCTTTGTCAGCCGGTTGGGCTGCAAATCTTTCAAGATGAGGAGAGCTTTCATTCGGCTGGCCGAGAAAATGGCCCATCAGTAATGAGAAATGGTCTGTACATTTTTAAAACACATCAAACCGGCAATTAGTTTCAAATATCTTTTTTTTCATTTCGAGAATTTAAATTACATTAATTTTTATGCGTGGGGAATTTGTTGGATTTATATTGATATACATTTATTTTTAAAATCAGTTTGAATGTGAGTCAAAATTTCGGGATTAAAAACAGTTCGGACCGCACGGAAATATGCAAAATTTCGTATAATTTTTTAACCGTGGCCACAATATGGGCTGTAATGCTAACAAAAAGAATATGGGCTCCAAAAAAACCTTAAGAATTAGCAAATGGGCTGTAAATTATTAAAAATAATGGCAGATGGGTCAGATGTCTGTTTTCCACAGATTTGAGGCTTTCCTAAAAAGGTTGACACACAAGCAAAGGATCGTTGGATGGCCATCCAACGGCCGTCGTCTTCTTCAATCTCTGCTATTCCTGCTCCACTGGCCAAACAAGCGCCAAGGACTGCTCGCTTCCTCCTCCCTCAAGGGCCGGCTCGACAAATGGACCCACCAGCTATATCTTCGTATGCAAGGAAGTCCCTCCTTTTGACGCACAAAAAAAATGAATACTACCCCGAGTTAGCTGGGTCCCAGTATAGTGGCAGGCTGACTTGTGGGCCTACTAAGTTGACGGGGACGAAGCGCTTTGTCAACTTAGTCAATATATGCACGATTCTAGCTCCAGTGACCATACGATGTCCATCCAACGGTCGTAGTGCTTCTTCAACCTCTGGTCTTCTTGCTCCAGCCGCCCAAACCAGCGCCGGTCGTGCCTCGTGCTCCTGCCTCCCGTTGCTGGCTGCGATGCGGCGGAGGCCTCACCGCCCCCTACTACTCTCACCGCTGGCCATGCCATCCCTCTAATCACCCACACCCCCCTATTATTCTACGGCGACGACAGACTCACACCGCAGCGAACCAGTGAACCCTCGTACTCCTATACGCGTGGGCATCCACTGCCGCGTCTTCCTCGGCTCCGTGTCGTCCCCTTCCTAGGCCTCGCCGTCGTCCACCGCCCTGGTGCTCTCGGTGCGGCGTGGTCAACGTGGTCAAGGAATGGCTTCCATCGGACATGGACTGTATGTGGAGAGGCTGACAGCTGGGTCCACGGCCGCAGCAAGGAAGTGCCTCCTTATTACCCGCAAAATAATTATTCCTCCACCTGACAGCGGGAACCCATGGGACGGGCCACCATATTTCGCAAAAAAAATGTTTCCCCCCTGACTGCTGGGACCCACCAGCTACACCTTCGCACACAAGGAAGTGCGTCCGGGCAAAAAAAAACAAAACGATTCGCCCCCTGACTGCTGGGACCCACCAGCTACATCTTCGCAGCAAGGAAGTGCATCCAAAAAAAACGATTCGCCCCCTGACTGCTGGGACCCACCCACCAGCTACATATTCGCATGCAAGGAAGTGCGTCCGAGCAAACAAAAAACAAAACGATTCGCCCCCCTAACTGCTGGGACCCACCAGCTACATCTTCGCAGGCACGGAAGTGCCTGATAGTCGGGACCCACCTGGTCGAAGCATACGTAGCATTGTCATTCTGGTCGCGAGCGTGTACGTACATACTGGTCGATGTAGAGGCGCGCACGTGTCGTAGTAGAGGCGTGCACGTGTCGTAGTAGAGGAGCGCATGTAGCATGTACACGTACATACAACGACGAGGGTGCAAGAAAGAAAATACGGCCTTGTACATACATACGGGCAGGGTCTCAAACGCCTACTCACGCATACGTACATGGCTTGGTCGGAACGGAGAAACAGCGTCGTCGTCGTGTTCATGGGGAGCCAACCGCCTGGGTCGGAACGAAATGCGTTGTTGTGTTCATCGGGAGGGCTTGGATGGAACATGCGATGGAAACGAGGCCTGGCGTACCGCACAACGGAGGAAATGGACCTCCTACGTTCGAAACGGGGTCCTGTTGATCGGGAGGGGTGTGGCGTACCGCAAAACGGAGGAAACAGACCTCCTACGGTCGAAACGGGGGTCATGTTGATCGGGAGGGGTGTGGCGTACCGCAAAACGGACGAAACAGACTTGTGTTGGAGCACTACGGTCGAAACGGGGGTCCTGTTCATCGGAAGGTGTGTGGCGTACCGCAAAAGGGACTCCACGGGATACTGTTCATCTCCACGGTCGACCTTCTCCAGCCTCCACGGGCTACCGTCGACCTCCTCCAGCGTCCACGGGCTCCTGTTCATCCAGCCTCCACCGCGTGCTACTCCACCGCCATCGCTCAACCACCCTCCAGGGCACCCCTCCACCGCTCACTGCTCATCCAGCCCTCCACACCACGGGGTCCTGCTCAACCACCCCTCCACCGCTTCATCGCTCATCCAACCCTCCACACCACGGGTCCCGTTCATCCAGAGGCAACGCCACCGCCGTTGTTCATCCAACCCCCGCAACGCTCACTGTTCATCCAATCGACCGGCTTCAGTTAGCAGTAGTAGTGAAGGAATCGCTCCCTCGGGTTCAGTTAATAGCCATCGATCGATCACTCGGGTTCAGTAACGCGTAGCCTGCAGTGCAATCGCTCGGGTTCAGTTAGAGCCCAACGCCTCGCTCGGTTGAGTTAGAGCCAACGCCTCGCACGTGTACGAGAGAAAGGCGCATCGCTCGGACCCCGACCTCCCACCGTAACCGACAACTCCCCGAAATTTTCCTCCCCCTCGCTTCTACCACGATTTTTTCCGTCACGGACGGCCCAAAGAATGTCATGCAGCTGCGTCTCCGGTCCGCCCAGGACGAGAAGCCCATTTTCTGTCATGATTTTTTTCATAGAAGTAGGAGCCCACCACATCTATGATGATACCGGGTTTTGTCACAATTATCGTCATAGAAGTGTCATATGTATGACAGAAGAAATTTTCGTTCGGCCCAAAATGTCACGGATGTGTCTTTTTTTTGTAGTGACATAACTGTTTATTCAACTGAAACTGAAATCAAGATAGAGCAAGTTACAACAGCAAACAGCCAAACACGTTGAAGAAACAGGTTTAAAACATACCTGTTGCGCCATTGGAGTTTCAATTGCATCCTTCAAATTTGAAATTAGTTGGTATCAAGAATACAAAGGATGCAAGAGCAAAGTAGTATGAACCATAGCTACGGAACTTGACCTGAGAACAATTCTTCTTCTGCTTTAAGCGTTGACTTTGGGTTCGTAGTGGTGGTCCTCGTGATTTGGGCACTGCAGTTGCCTTACTAACTGCTCGTGTTTGGGTGCTCTGTGGTGGAGACGGTGCTGTGTCAACGGGAACGGGGTGTCTATATGTTGGGGTTGGGGTTAGAAGGGGTGTAGCTGGTTCTCCGTCCAACTGGGTAGGGGTACAATGTGCATGAGTGTGGGTTATGTGTGGTGGGGCTGGTTCTTGGGCAAGTACAACCGTGGTTCTATCTGCATCGACAGGTAGCACGATCTTTTCTGAAGACCGTGTTTTTACTCCCATAGATACCGCCATCACTCCTCCAATTGAAATGGCTGATAAACAAGAAAAGTAATTGAATGTATAGACATTGTAAGATAGACAGGTGCAATGGATAGTAGGGAAGAAAACAAGGCATGAAATAATTCACATTTATGTTGTCTAAGCAAACAGAATAGCAGGACATAATTTCACATATATGATGGCTAATTGAACAGGATATCATGACACAATTTCACATGTATGATGGCTAACTAAATAGGATAGAATTACATACTTCAAAATATGATGACTATGTAAACATGATGACAAGATATAACTATACGATGTGTCTATTAAAGTGGTTGGCATGTGATGTCTACTACACAACCTTCTTCTTGTAGACGTTGTTGGGCCTGCAAGTGCACATGTTTGTAGGACAGTAGCAAATTTCCCTCAAGTGGATGACCTAAGGTTTATCAATCTGTGGGAGGCGTAGCATGAAGATGGTCTCTCTCAAGCAACCCTGCAACCAAATAGCAAAGAGTCTCTTGTGTCCCCAACACACCCAATACAATGGTAAATTTTATAGGTGCACTAGTTCGGCGAAGAGATAATGATACAAGAGCAATATGGATGGTAGAAATAGGTATTTTTAATCTGAAATTTTAAAAACAGCAAGGTAACTAATGATAAAAGTGAGCGTAAACGGTAGTGCAAGTACTCTCAACAATAATAACATAGATAGACCATATAACAAGCCCTCAACATGAAACAAAGAGTCACTCCAAAGCCACTAATAGCGGATAACAAACGTAGAGATTATGGTAGGGTACGAAACCACCTCAAAGTTATTCTTTCGGGACAATCTATAAAAGAGTTCGTACTAGAATATCACCTTAAGACACAAATCAACCAAAACCCTAATGTCACCTAGATACTCCATTGTCACCTCAAGTATCCGTGGGCATGATTATGCGATATGCATCACACAATCTCAGATTCATCCAACCAACATAAAAGTACTTCAAAGAGTGCCCCAAAGTTTCTACCGGAGAGTCAAGAACGTGTGCCAACCCCTATGCATAGGTTCATGGGCGGAACCCGCAAGTTGGTCACCAAAACATACATCAAGTAGCACATGATATCCCATTGTCACCACAGATAAACACGGCAAGACATACATCAAGAGTTCTCATAAAAGACTCAATCCGATAAGATAACTTCAAAAGGGGAAACTCAATTCATCACAAGAGAGTAGAGGGGGAGAAACATCATAAGATCCAACTACAATAGCAAAGCTCGGGATACATCAAGATCGTGCCATAGAGGGAACACGAGAGAGAGAGAGAGATCAAACACATAGCTACTGGTAAATACCCTCAGCCCCGAGGGTGAACTACTCCCTCATCGTCATGGAGAGCGCCGGGATGATGAAGATGGCCACCGGTGATGGGTTCCCCCTCCGGCAGGGTGCCGGAACGGGCTCCCGAGAGGTTTTTGGTGGCTACAGAGGCTTGCGGCGGCGGAACTCCCGATCTATCTTGATATTCGATGGTTTTAGGGTACGTAGGGTTATATAGGTGAAATAAGTCGGTCGGGAGGTGCTCGAGGGGCCCACGAGACAGGGAGGCGCGCCTAGTAGGGGGGGGGTGCCCCCTATCTCCTGGCCTCCTCGAGGATCTTCTGACGTGAACTCCAAGTCTCCAGGATGATATTCTTCCCAAAAATAACGCTGCCGAAGGTTTCATTCCGTTTGGACTCGCTTGATATTCCTTTTCTTCAAATACTCAAACATGCAATAAAACAGCAATATGGGCTGGGCCTCCGGTTAATAGGTTAGTCCCAAAAGTAATATAAAAGTGTATAATAAAGCCCAGTATCATTCAAAACACATAGTAATATAGCATGGAGCAATCAAAAATTATAGATACGTTCGAGACGTATCAAGCATCTCCAAGCTTAATTCCTGCTCCCGTGCACCGCCGCCCTCTACACTAGTACTACTACATCGGTCGTGGTTTATCCCCCATTGAATTTGAATGCAGATTTAACTGACAAAATATTAGTGCATGTCAACAAAAACAATATCGTATTTGAACATAGTTTTCAATGATATAATTTTAGGTGACATGCATCATCATTTATCGTACTATATATAATGTTAGTTCAATTTTTGGTCGTACTAATCTATAGTAGTAAGGTGCGTATGCTGTACCGGAAGAGTGAAATGCATTGATCGGGGTGTGTTTATTTTGACAAAGGATGTGGGGGTCATATCATGTGTAAGAGGTATCGATAGGTTTCTTCGGATATTATTTCATATCTAGAGCTCAGAAACATCGGGTGAAATAGATAGAAAAGTATCTTTTGCAAACAAAAGCGTTCAACTGTTCAACCTGCATCCAAAACTTGTGCAGAAAAAACTCTTATTGTGCTTTGCAGAAAATGGTTCATCATAAGTCTTTCACTGCAATCGTAGTAAAAATTCATACATGGAAGATTCTAGACTAAACCATAAATGGATACACTTTTATTCATGCGCGATACTCCAATAGAGCAAGATCATGCATGGAAGTCTCCACATGCTTAGACATCGGATTACATTGAGCGAAGACTAATGATCAACATTTAACTTAGTAATGCAGATGTCCAGGTGAACCTCCTTGGAGTCCCCACGCACATTGTTGGGGGTCAAATAATACCTTGCGTATTCCATGTCCACATCGGCGGGAAGGTCCCAGCTCGGCAGAGTCCAAGTCAGCTTGACGTAGCCAGTGTCGCCGCCCACGGACCTCCGAGGGGTAGTAATAGTGAGCATGCACCCGTACATCGGCCTCGTGTCAGTGTTAGCGTCAGCGGCGTCTTCCCTGACGCACACTACAAAGATGTGGTGGCGGCCTGCGCGGGCCTCGCCGGTGCCCACGATCAAGAGGAAGACGCTGTTGTCCTCCTCCGAGACTAGCAGATGGCGCTGATCCTCCAGCGACTCCGGCACGGTGAACGGGTAGCACGTCTCGTACTTGATGTTCTTCGCCAAGGGCCAGTGGTGATCGCCGCACGCCGCTGGGTGATGCACGATGTCCGCCGAGCCCCAAAACGGCACCGACACTCATAGCAAGAGACGAAGGGCTCCTTGGAGGCATCGACCAGGCCGCCCATGAAACGGAGTGGTCAGAGGGGACGCCCGCCAGTTGAATATATGAGCAAGTTACTACGAGATTTACTACAAAATAAATCATGACGGCTGTAACAGATATTAAACTAATCATGCGGACTAGCATAGTAGATGAACAGATCGAGTCTAGGACACAGACTAGAAACATGAATTCTACCACGATTTCGAACAGGAAGGACAGAAACACATACGGTGCAACGGGAGCAGCACCATTGGCGTTGAGGTTGTCGCCCATGTCGTTGAGGAAGAGGTTGCCGAGGTCGGGGAAGTAGTCGTCGTCGGTGAAGTCATCGCTGCTAGCAGTCGCGAGAGTGCGCTCCCCAAATGTCAACAGCGCTCGCCGAATGGAGCGCGGGAGGGAGTGGCTGTAGGGGACGTTGCGGCCGCCGAATGGAGCACAGGAGTAGCCCACGAAGCAGTAGATGGTGCTCCTCCCTAGTCTCCATTCTTATCTCTATCTCTACTACTCTTTTTTGTTTTTATAATATACTAGTGGTAGTTGTCAAATCAAATAGTACTGCGCTGTCCACTGCACGCCCGGCTGAACACGCCTCCTCGCCTCCATTAAACCCGCATGCAAACCGAGAAACCTACTCCGGCCCGCGGGAGGAAATTTGCCGGTTGCCGCGGGAGGGTTATTCTGCAAATTTTCAGCAACTTAGCATGCGACCGCTTGATTCAGATCCAAGGGCTGCTAGCAGCCCGTGATCATGGTCGCACCTACCACGATCGTCATTACGCCGCACGCTGCTGTCGCTACTTTGGAGATTTAACATGGTGCGTTAGGGCTATCCGATGTTGGCATGTCATACATAGTCATCACTTAGTCACTCATACTACAAACAAGGTTGGCTATAAGTTGGCTATAAGTGTATTTTTTACTCCTCTCTATCTCTTTCTTCAGATTTTCCGTCTCTATAATATAAGAACATTTTTGACACTAGTGTAGTGCCAAAACGTTCTTATATTATGGGACACATGGAGTACTAGTATTTATTGCATTTGCCAAGGAGTGACCTCTTCCAATGAAATGGTGTTGCTAAGTTTGCTTCATTTAATTAGCTATAGACTCAAAATTGTCTTTTCACCTAGGTACACGCGCTTAGCATCGTTTCTTCCTTGGGTCACCAAACTAGTCTCTCTTTTCTTGATTAACTTGCCACATCAGACTTTATGCCTATGTGGCAAGCTTAGCACCTGTAGGAGCAAGTAAGTACAATAGTGCGCTTTACATGGCATTTTTGCATATGTGGAGGAAAGAGAGGCAAGGAAAAAGTGGAGAAGTGGGCTCTCATGCAAGAGCCAGCCTCTACTACATGGTGGAGCCTTGGGAGAGGCACCTGTATGGAGGTGGTCAGGAATCGCAAGACTCACGCCGGTCGCATCACTGCAGCTTAAAATGATAATGGCAAGTCAAATCACGGGGCCCCACCTGTCCAGCAGTAACTCGCTGTCAAATCACACAACCCTACGTTTGCAGCAGCCTACTCCCTCGTCTCTGTCGAACTGACTAGGTGGAACTGCCCCACCGCCTACCGCGCAGGAAAAGCCCCGCCCTCGACTTTTAAATAGTATACAGTATACTAATTTTGTATCCATGGATTGCGCCATGGAGCAAAGCCTCTAGAAAACGGCGATACACATGTACCTAATATACAACACGCCCATCGTGTTCGCGTCGCACCCTAGACGGTCGGTCGGTCTGGCACGCTGCTCTCTGAATGGAACACGCGTCATATTGCGTTTGCACACACATGTGGGACCACAATTGAGAACCTACCATAGGCACACTCCCCGGCCCCGCAAGTCGGTGACTTAATAGAAGAGGGAGACGAGCGATAGTACTAGAGAAGTGTTGTACTACGTTGGTGCCTGGACGATCCCTGCAAGACACGGAAGATTCTCCATGCATGTGACCAGACTCCAGCAGACACGCCTGGATTGGCTATCATCTACATATCGTGCAAGCTGTGTTGTACATGGCTGTAGTTGTGGTGAGAAATCTAAAAAAAGGTTTCTTGTCATCTTGCAAAATTAGGTGTCATGTGCTTCGGATCACTGCGAGGGTTAAACAACGACAACTGAGTTGGGCTAGTCATTGGTGGCACATGCACGAAGACTACTCGGCTGCCATCTAGGTCAAGCCGGCCATGTTAATTAGGACATCTATCGACGGACCCTTTTCTACAAGTTTATCTTTAATTTGAGCTTTGTTCCTCGTCTAGTTTGTCCGTCAGGATTCATGTTGTCTCCTTTGGGCAGTGAGGTTATGATTTCTTGTCATGTGGCATTTTTTCGTGTTATATGTTATAATCCGGCGATTCAGATCAAAATGACGACAACTGCACCTCCGGGCCACGTGCATGAAGACTTCTCGACAGTCATTGACGAGGTCAAGCCGGCTCCGGTAGACAAAAGAAAACTAGTACTACTTCACTATATAGGCTGGAGCCTCCGCGCTTGCTTGCAAGTGTTGCTCTTTTCACACTGTCTCGGCCTCTCCAAATCTAAACACGACAGAGGTGGCCACTCTCTCTCTCTCTGCTCACCGCTGGTCACAGATCCAGCCGGATCCTCTCCGCCGGGGAAGGTGAGAAGGTGCAACGTTCATGCGGTCGTCCTCGGCGATCGCTCTTACCCATCATTGGCGTCCCGATCAGCCTGCCTTGCCGTTCTCTCCCAAGCACCGCTGGCGAGGGAGGGCCTTCGACCCCTTTTTCCTCGCTGCCGTAGTGTGGGCAGATCCGGCCTCCCTCCGCCCACCTAGCGACATCCCGACGACCATCAGGTATAACTTCCTTCGAAACCGGCCTTGCTCTACTTCCCGAGCTCCTGACGTCGCTGCATTTGTATCTTTTACTATTTCTCAGGGCCCCTCATAGATAGGATCGATCCGCTGTTCAAAAACCACCTAATTTTTTTACGTTTAAGAGGTAAAACTAGTTCATGCACTCGAATCTAGTACTACTTGGTTCAAACAAGGAAGAAAGGGGGTGGGGTGGGGGAGGATTTGTTACCTGAATCTAGGACTTGGTCGAAAGAGGAAATAATGGGGGCGAAAAGTAGCAGAGACTGGCTATCTAACTGGTCTCTAGGTCTAATAGTGAAATAAAGGGAAACGTAGTACAATCTCAATATAAACCCGATCTATTGGTTGAAAAAGGAAAGAAAGTGGGGACTAGGGGACAAGTCAACAAAGTAAGTCCAGCACTAGATTTGCTAGCCTCACACAGTATAAGGTGGCTATACCAAACAAAAATGGAACCAACCCAGATATCCTGTTTTGATGTTTGTTGCCCCGAGCCACTCTTATGTAATGCCACTGGTAAAATGTAGCAGTCGCACTGTTAAAAGTAAGGACACATTAAACCAATGTTGTTTTCAATGTAATGCCTCCAGTAATATGAATCAATGGCACTTCTTTACATGTCCCGCTAAAATTTCCCATAAAGATAAGTTGGTTCTTTTCGTTAGAAATGCAACTGTCCCCGTCCGCCTACTCTCCCGTGCCCAAAGTAATGTCATATTTAACAGCTTGTCATAGTTAATCCTAATGCTCACACTAATATCTAGCAATGCCACCGCTTTAGAAATTTCTCTTGTCCTTGTAGGATTGCCATTCAGATAAGGAACATGCTTCTTTTCATTTGATGCATGTTTCATCACTTGTTAGTCACCCCGCTTTCCACCTTTTTGTGCAAACAGAGATATACATTTCACGCCGATCTTAGTTGAACTGCACAAATGATATCCAAATTATAGTTGAGCATTCCAGGAGCTTCACAACCAACCTTGATGTTGCTCAATTTTATTGCAACTAATGAAGAAGAAGCTCTGTGGGTTTCGTTTTCTAATGGAAATGGAACCGGGGCTGGTGCCCTTTTCTTAATTTTTTTTTGAAGAAGCTGCTAGATCACGGGACATTGATTCAATTTCGGTGAACTGCACCAAAAGGTCCCATGAATTGAATCATCCATGTTGGTGACTGAAAGATCCAGCTTCAGCATCCCAGTCTAAGTACCCCCGGCCTCCATCCTTGCGACGCACGGCACACCTCGTTTGCCACCTGCTCGACCCTAGTGTCACTGATAAAATGAAGTAATAATACAGTTAAAATAGAGCGAGTGTCATCTCTATCATTTCATTTCCAATGTAGATAAAGAAAGAGCTTCTCTTTGTTAATGTATGTTTCAACAACAAGTCCAATTGTTAATGTTTAAGCATTTCGCAAACCGGGTGCTTAATTTTAGTTGATATGTACAAAATAGAGATTTGAATGTCTCAAGGCGCCTTTATACTACCGTTGTACACCGATGTTCATCATCGGCGTAAGGTGTATCTGGGAGACTTGGGACGATGTCCAAGATGAGGCGCATCAGATGAGGCCTCGCAGGGCCCATCTCGCCCTCGCAGCATGGCATACTATGATACTATCGCAATATTTTCTTCTATTTATTTTGTGTGTTTCATCAACTAGTGCCACTATAATGTAATCACACTTTTTCATTATCTGTGCAAACAGGGTTATTCAGCTGCATTTTGGTGGAACTTCACAAATGTACGTATGGAACCGGCATATATGCAGAGTGCGAGGTGTGCCAAGTAAAAATTACCGACACCAACCATGCTGCATGCACGCATTGACATCCACCACCACCAGTGGGATGTGTGGCGCTCTCTGTGGACGGATCTTTCTCGGCGGCAAATCCTCTAACCAAATACTAGTAGCTTATATTGGCAGTTTTCTAGGGAGTATTCTTTTCTGAAAGAAGCACCAATCTATTTTTCTTTATTTGTACACTGTGTCACAACTTTGACCCAAAGGTCCAGAGCTATTTTAGGGTGATTGGCGTAGTACTCGGAGACTGATTGTAAGAATGATTTTCATTAGCTGTCACACTGATTGTAAGCATGAGCAGGTGGAAGATTAGGTTAGTGCGAAGCTTACTGAGGGAGTCCTGGACTAGGGGGTGTACGGATAGCCAAACTATCATCTTTGGCCGGACTCCTGGACTATGAAGATACAAGATTGAAGACTTCGTCCCGTGTCCGGATAGGACTTTCCTTGGCGTGGAAGGCAAGCTTGGAGATACGGATATGTAGATCTCTTACCATTGTAACCGACTCTGTGTAACCCTAACCCTACTCGGTGTCTATATAAACCGAGGGTTTTAGTCCGTAGGACGAACAACAATCATACCATAGGCTAGCTTCTAGGGTTTAGCCTCTCTGATCTCGTGGTAGATCTACTCTTGTACTACCCATATCATCAATATTAATCAAGCAGAGTAGGGTTTTACCTCCATCGAGAGGGGCCCGAACTGGGTAAAAACATCGTGTCCCTTGTCTCTTGTTACCATCTCGCCTAGACGCACGCTCGGGACCCCTACCCGAGATCCGCCGGTTTTGACACCGACATTGGTGCTTTCATTGAGAGTTCCTCCGTCGCCACCTATAGGCCCGATGGCTCCTTCAATCATCAACAACGACGCGGTCCGTGGTGAGACTTTTCTCCCGGACAGATCTTCGTGATTCGGGCGGCTTTACCGCTGCGGGCCAATTCGCTAGGCCATCTGGAGCAGATCGAAAGCTACGCCCCTGGCCATCAGGTCAGATTTGGAAGTTTGAACTACACGGCCGACGTCCGCGAAGACTTGATCTTCGACGGATTCGAGCCGTAGCCGAGCGTGCCGCACTGTCTCGATGGGCATGATCTAGCTCTGTCGCTGAACAGTGCCCTGCAGGCCGCACCAGTGTCCGCTCCGACCATTAATTCGGAGCCGATTTCGCCGATCAAGGATAGTTGGTTGGACACCACCTCGGGGGCTGAGATCTATACGTTGATTGAGCCGAACACCATCCCTATCCTTTGCGAAACTCATGACTCCCAGGTGCCGGACTCCTCTCCAGACTCCGAACTTCCTCATACCTTTACCAAATGAATCCGACTCAAGCGCCAAGTTATGGAGTTCACCGCGGACATCTTTCAGCACTCGCCCTTCGGCGATATCCTGAACTCACTAAAGTCTCTCTCTTTATCAGGAGAGCCCTGGCCGAACTATGGTCAGGAAGGTTGGGATTCAGACAACGAAGAAATTCAACGCCCACCCACCACCCACTTTGTAGCCACTATTGATGATTTAACCGACATGCTCGACTTCGACTCCGGAGACATCGACGGTATGGATGACGACGCCGGAGACAACCAAGATCTAGCGCCTACAGGGCACTGGAAGGCCACCTTAACTCATGATGTATATATGGTGGACACACCTAAGGGAAGCGATAACGAGGAACAACGAGACGCTGCGAAGGATAATTCCCTCGGAAAGCAGTTAAAACGGCGGCGTAAGCGCCGCTCAAAACCCCACCTCGACAAAGACGGCGCCCACACATACCCAGCCATAGAGCAGGGTGAGCCGGCCGACAATGAACATGCCATTGAGCAACCATCCCAACAGGCTAACTTGGACAAACAACCCGTCCCCGGCAAAGATAACAGTCCGGACGATCTCATGCCGGACACATCATTGGAGCAGAAGAACCTCCACAAAGAGCTACTCGCCACTGCACGTAGCTTGAAAAAGCAGAAACAGAGGCTCAGAACAGCGGAAGACGCACTCCGAATGAGATGGAGTGAAGTACTCAACACCACAGACAAATATGGCGACAGCCGCCAAACAAAGAGCTAACCAAAGCATAAACTACTGCCCGAATTCGACGAGGAGGCCGTAGAGCCCCCACGATCAAAAAACAAAGAGGCCGCCCGGTTGGATGAACGACCACACGGCAAACATAGAACAGCAAGCGGCGCCGCACACAAGACGGCACGCGATCCACATAAGGAATCGCACCAAAAGAATGGCCCAGTCAGGTCTATCTACGGGCCAAGAAAGCAAGCTCTAGAAAGCAACACAACACGTCGAGTATTCGAACACCACGCCACACCCAAATATAGGGGCCCCGCACATCCCCTATGTTTCACCGATGAGGTGCTGGATCAAGAATTTCTAGCGGGATTCAAGCCCGTAAACACAAAGGCATACGACGGAACAACAGACCCTGGAGTCTGGATCGAGGATTACATCCTGCACATACACATGGCCAGAGGAGATGACCTCCACGCCATAAAATACTTACCCCTCAAACTCAAAGGGCCAGCTCGGCATTGGCTTAAAAGCCTTCCCAAAAACACCACTTGAAGTTGGGAAGAGCTTGAGGATGCGTTTCGGGCAAATTTTCAGGGGACTTATGTCCGCCCTCCGGATGCAGACGATCTAAGTCACATAACTCAACAGCCCGGAGAGTCAGCACGGAAATTTTGGAACAGGTTCCTCACCAAAAAGAACCTAATAATCGACTGTCCGAACGCCGAAGCCTTAGCAGCTTTCAAACACAACTGTCGGGGGAGAACTGATCGTGTCCCACGAGCACCTATGGGACCTGGGTCCCTTGTGGTTCGGAGGGGGGCGGAGATTGCACAAAGAGCGGATCGAGGCGATGCACACGAGCGGATTTACCCAGCTTCGAGCTCTCCGGAGAGATAATACTCCTACTGCTGCTTTGTGGATTATCTTGTGTTCTTGCTAGGGAGCAATGGGAGCTACCAAACCTAGCCTGAGCGTGGTCTCGTATGAGTAGGATGAACTAAGCCAGAGCTGGACTCGAACCGAACCCTCTCTACGTTGCCCTTGGGCCTCCTTTTATAGGCACAAGGGGTTATCACATGTGGCAAGTAGATAAGGGTAAGATAGTAAAAACGCGGGTTGGTACACCGCTTTGTACAGTGTACAGTGATCTATACCTAACTCTGACGGCAAGGGACAAGAGTCATCAATGCCCGTCTCAGTCGCCCGAACAAAGGTAACAGGACCGCTGGCGCGCCTCCGCTCGCCACGATGGTAGCTTGTCGCCGCCGCTTATCGCTGCTCCCCGCTGGCTGCACAGCCTGGCCGACACGCTGCTTGGGAGAGCCCGTGGTGACACGCGTTGGCGGAGTGAGCTGGAGCGGAGATGAAGAGAGGTTGCCCGCCCGGCAAGCTCCTTGCTGCGGCAGGAACCTTGTCGCGCTTGGGGGCTCGGCGCCCACCAAGCCTTCCCGACAAGCTCCTCTTGCCGGGGTCTTGCTTCCTTCGCGCCCTGAGTGGCCTTCCCGGCAAGCTCCTCTTGCCGGGGTCTTGATTACTTTGTTCTTGAATGGCTCCAAAGGAGCCGCTGAGGGTCCCGGGCGGTCATCCGCCGCCTCGCCGTGGCGCTGCAATCGTCTGCGGCACGAAGTTCGGGATACTAGGGTACCCCTACTCTAGTACACCGACAGGAGCCCCGGCTCGGGCCACACACGGCGCCGAGCTCTGTTGGGCCAGGCCCAAAACAGTGCACGGGCACGCATGGTCTTGATTACGCCGTTATTTGCCTTGGACCCACCACGTCTCCCACGAACGGCACGCACCGGACGTGGCGTCGTGGGGAAGATCGTGGGGCTTTCTTTAATGGGAGAAATCGGAACGCCCGTCCCCTCTCCCCCTTATAAGCGGGGGAACAGAGGCAGGACGCCCACTTGCCCTTGCTGTCGCATCAGAAACCCCCATCGCTTTCCCCTTTCTTCTCGAGCCCAAAGAGAGCGACGCTCCGCCCCCTCCATTGCCACCGGTGCCACCAACGCCGTCGGCTTCCTCCACTACCACTCCCTATGGCTCCGAAGGCCGATAAGGGAAAAGGCGTGAAATCGGCCGAGGCGCAGCGGCTCGCGGCGCTGCGGAAGGAACGGGCCCTCTTCGATCCTCTGCTCAACAGGAAGGAGTTGCGGGAGCTGTACTATCTCTTCTGGTCGACGGAGACCCGTGCGCATCCGTGCACGAGGGTCATCTCCGCCGCCACATCTGCTAAGGTCTCCATCGGGTACCCCTTCTTCGCGATTTTCTTCTGGTGCGGGCTCTGCCCGCCCTTTTCTGAATTCTTCTGCGGTGTCATGAACACATATGGCCTCCGCCTCCTTGACTTCACCCCCAACACCATCCTCACAATGGCCATTTTCGCACATCTCTGCGAGAACTTTGTCGGGGTCCACCCAAACGTCGCACTCTTCCGCCACTACTTCTCACCCCGCGTAGAGAGAGGAGAGCCGCTTGCCGGAGGAATTGCATGGACCTCTAGGATCGGCAAGAAGGAAGCGTATCTTGACAGAGAGTTGCGCAGTAAGTGGGAGGAGTGGAGGGCTGACTGGTGCTGGATCTTAGAGGAGGAGCCACAGCCTTTCACCGCCCTGCGCCAGACCCCCGTAGTTCGTGGCAACGATTGGAGTAACTTGGCGCCGGAGGACGACAAGTTGAAGATTGCCACGACTAGGATTTTATGCCTCCGCAAGCAAGGCTTACCGTAGGAGCAGTTGGCGCGGACTTCCTTCGCCGCCGCATTGCACCCTTGCAGGAGAGAGGGAGGCCTGCTTGGGAATTCCAGAACGCGGCGGATATCATGCGGCTGCGCCTAGGTCTGAATTGGAATTTCACTACCTTGGAGCTTGACGGCATGCTGCGGAGCTGTTCAAGCTCAAGCGGATAACCCTGGATGGTGTATGTTGCCGAGGGGAGTTGTGCCCTTGTGCAACAACTCGTCGCTTGATAGCATCCGTGCGATAATGCCGTTGTGCGATTCCCATGGGATCGTTCCAACTTGGCAGGAGGCCGCCGATGACATAGTGCAGCAGTTCTTCGACAACTTGGTTGAAGTGCCGATCCGCGTCGACGAGAAGAGGTGGCTCACCCGCGACACCACTGCTCAGGAGATGGTGCGCATCGCCACGAGGTTGGAGGAGGCTGCAGAGGCTGTTGCCGCCGGCGCGTTTGGGTTCACTGTCGAGGAGGCAGAGAGGGCTGAGACGGCAAGCCTTGCCGACCGAGAAGAGTTCGCCGGTGAGGAGGAGCGCATCGAGCCCGACAACGACCCAAGTGAGCCTGCCGGGCGCCTCCCTCCGCTGGCCAAGTAGCTTGCCGCAGGAGGATCTCGCTGCTCCGCGCCAGGAGACGCTCCGGAAGGCCGGAGAAGTGGCGGGGAGCATACGGTCCAACAGCCGCCTACGCTCGACGCTTCCATCAAGGGCAAGCATGTTGCTGGAGCGCCTCATTCCGCCACGGCGACGGGCGCAGGGTCTTCTATTGTCGCGGCCCCTGCACCCGCCAAGCGTCAGAGGGAGTCTTCTCCCCCAATCCGTCGCGCCGGAGCAGAGTTTGATCTCTCCGAGTAAGATCTTGTCGCTGCTATTTGTAATCTTCCAATTTATTGCTTTATCTTATATCTGACTGGTTCCACTCTGAACCTCCTTTTTCAGGACGTTAGCTCAGAGGGCGCCGAAGAGGGCCAAGACGCCGGTGGTTGTCGTCTCAGATGACTCCCCTGTAGCAACAGGGGGCACGTCCGGGACTCCCTTGCCGGATCCGGCAACCCTTCAGCAGAGCAGCCCCCAGCACAGCCCCCAGCGTAAGTGTCTGGTATGCTTCTCATGGTTAGGTGTGCTTGGGTGCCTTTCCGTCACTGATATCTGGTTTGTTGAATTTTGTAGGAGCAGAGCAGCCACATCATGGAGCACCGGAGGCTACTCCTGAGGTCCAGCCTCATCAGGAGGCCCCGGAGGTCACTCCCGAAATTCTGCTTGCTTCAACTACGCCACCAAGGGAGAATTCTCCGCCAAGGGAGCGCTCTCCGGCAAGGGAGGCTTATCCGACAAGGGGAGCTTCCCCGACAAGGGCTGGCGCCGACGACCCTCCGGTGGTGGAGAACGCGGCAACAGACCCCACTGCAGTTAATCTTCTTGTTTGATAGTTTCCCTTGGGTTCTTTTCTTCTGTTTTTCGCTTTCGAATATCTGCTTGATTTGTGCTTTCTTCTTCTGACCATCAGATCCATCTGCCGGGGATCCGATGGAGACTGAGGCCGCCGGCGAGGAAGACGCTCGCGGCGACAATGTCGACGCCGCCAACATGGAGGAGGAGGCTGGCGCCGACGGGCCCGCCGGCGAGGAGGCTGCCGAGGCCGCTAGCGCAGAAGCTGGGGAGGAATCTGGCGATCGCACTGACGGCCCGGAGGCTGCAGGAGCGCCAGGCGCTACACCGACCGCCGATCCTCCCGCTACCGATGCCGCACTGCACTCGAGGAGCCCCACTCGCGCCTACCAAGGCCGGGCGAGGGTGTCTTCATCAAGCTCCCATGGGCATCAAGCCTGTGGCACCGGGCCAAGGGGAGACCTTCGATGCGTAACTGCTTGCCTCGCCGGGCTGTCGCTGGTTGATGCCCGAGCAGCAGCAGCGATGAGCCCGAGGAGGAGCAGTTGCCGAGGAGGTTACTGTCGCTCTACCGCGCCCGACAAGCCAAATCGAGTCTGTGGAGGCGCTTGTCGCGAGGGCGGGAGCTGATTTGGAGAAACGCGCGGAAGAGCTCCGGCGCGCCAACAAAGAAACTCTCCAGGACATAGCGGAGGCGCGGGAGCAGCTTGCTAAGGAGCGCACGGCCTTCATCTTGGAGAAGGGCGAGGTCGAAGAGCAGCAGAGGCTTGCCGGCGAGAAGCTCTCCACGCGAGAAGGTGAGCTGGCGCAGCGGAAGATCAACCTCGACAGCTATGAGGAGGATCTGCCATGGCGAAAGCAAACAGTTGGCGGGCCACTTCAGGAGGCAAAGATGCTGCTGCGGCTGCCGAGGCCGCCAAGAGGGAATTGAGACGAGGGTGGCTCAGCTGGAGTCCACCCTCCAGAAGAGTGCCGAGGAGGTCGCCGGGTTGAAGCGCGAGCGTGAGAAGGACGCTTACACCCTCGGCAAGCTACAAGGT
This sequence comes from Aegilops bicornis, assembly GCA_021605145.1. Taxonomy (NCBI): domain Eukaryota; kingdom Viridiplantae; phylum Streptophyta; class Magnoliopsida; order Poales; family Poaceae; genus Aegilops; species Aegilops bicornis. The sequence continues at coordinate 474,282,460 of CM038673.1, read as the reverse complement.
CGTTTTGCTGAAAAGATCAAAGAGCTCGATGCCGCCAAGGACTCCAAGGCGGATCTGGAGCTGAAATTGACCACCTTGACGGAGACGTTGAATGGCGCCAAGGAGCGGGAAACGGGTCTGCTGGAGAAGATCAAGGCCACCGAGGAGTTGCTGTCGAATGCTGTGACCGCCCAGAATAATCTTCGAGATAGCATAATGCATTGGACAGAAGGTCTTGTGGACACCGCCGCCGGCATCCATAATGAGCTGATGGAGTTGGGGATGACAGATCTTGGATATTCCAATCGACGAAACTCCAACCCAAAGATCAAGCTCAGCCTATTCTTCAAAGGCGTGTTGGCGGGCATCCAACGGCTCCGGGAAGAGGTTCCGAAGCAACTGGCGGAGGAATCACGCCAAGTCTGTGCCGAGGCTCTACAGAAGGTGTTGATGAAGGTGACCTTCCGCAACCCAGGCATCGACTTCACCAAAGCCCTCAAGTCCCTGCCTCCATCCGCCGATGTTGAAGCGCTCAAGGCCCTTGTCGCACCCATTGTGGACAGGGTGAGTGGAGTTAAGAGGCTCGAGGGCGACCGCGTGGACTAGGCCGCCAAGTCTATCTTTTCTCCTGTCGCTGTAGATCATGTTTAGATAAAAAGTCTATTAGATCCGCGACAAGTCATTATGTAATATACACTATCTTAGGCAATCGAATGCAATGTTATTTCCTTCATTCGACTCTTGGCTTTGTATGTTACTGCCCTACGCTTTTCAGGGAAACTTGCCGGCGCAGGCACCCTTGCCGCGAGCGCCGAGTGCAGAACTTCAGCAGCCCGCTGGCGGGGTCGCTACCGACAAGCAACCTTGTCGCGGACCAGCCGCAGCTCACCTAAGTTGTTGAGCGGACTCGAAACAAAGTAAGGGCGCGACCAGTCACGATTTAGTTCCTTCGCGCACAGGTTTTCCATACAAAGCGCGGTCGTTCGAGGAAGATAACTCAAAAATTTAAAACTGGTCGTTTAAACTTAGCAACTTAGCTTTTCTGTTGTCCATTTTCTGGCAAGGCGACAGTTCCTCGAGCGACGCTTGGCGGCCCACACCATTATCTTCTCCTCTCCCCCCGGTTAACTTGTGGGCGGATGAACCTTCTTCTTGTTTGAGAAGAAAGAAGAGAAAAGAATGTTATGGAGCCTAGTGGCTCGTTATCACTTACCGGGTGTGGATGCTGCACAAAATGTTAGTAAACACATGCATATATGATTATGAGGGCATGTATTGACAAAATGTGCGCAACACATAGGCTTTACTGATGCACGGGGTCTGCGCCCGGCTTTGTACGAAGGATTACATGCAACAGCGGCAAGACTTGTACAAAAGGGTGGTTGCCGGAACGGGTTCCGGCAACCACGCCTTATGGGTAAAACTTACGAAGATGCTCTATATTCCAGGAATTGCTCACCGGAAGGCCATCTTCGGTCTCAAGGCGGACAGCGCCGGGCCTAGTGACTCGTTTCACCCGATAAGGGCCTTCCCACTTCAAGGCCAACTTGTTGGATTTCTTGGCGGATTGAACGCGCCAAGAACAAGGTCGCCTTCCTCGAAGCTTTCCGCATTAACTTTATGCGGCTATGGTAGCGATGCAAAGCTTGCTGGTAACGAGCAGCTCAGACAAAGCGGCTGAAGACGATCTTCCTCGAGGAGCAGCGCGTCATCTTGCCGCAGCTGCTCTTGCTCAAGCTCATCATAAGCGAGCACTCGAGGTGACCCGAATACGAGTTCCGTGGGGAGAACTGCCTCTGCTCCGTAGACTAGAGCAAAGGGTGTCCGCCGATGGCTCGATTGGGCGTTGTCCTGATCGACCAAAGAACCACCGGCAGCTCCTCGATCCAGTTCCTTCCGCACTTGCGCAGCCTGTCGAAAGTTCTAGTATTGAATCCTCGCAGCACTTCAGCGTTTGCTCTCTCTGCTTGACCGTTGCTTCTCGGATGAGCAACAGAAGCAAAGCAGATCTTGGCGCCAAGATCTTGGGCGTATTGCATGAAGGTGCGGCTCGTGAACTGTGTGCCGTTGTCGATGATGATCCGGTTAGGAATCCCAAAACGGCAAACAATTGACCTGAAGAACTTGACGGCCGATGTCGGGCACCTTTCTCATCGGTTCCACTTCCGGCCACTTTGTGAACTTGTCGATTGCGACGCATAAGTATTCAAAGCCCCGACAGCTCGGGGAAGGGGCCGAGGATGTCGAGCCCCTGCACCGAAAAGGGCCAGGATAAAGGGATCGTCTGGAGAGCTTGAGCTGGTTGGTGTATCTGTTTTGAATGGAACTGGCACGCTTCACACTTGGTTACTTGTGCAGTTGCATCCTGGAGGGCTTCTGGCCAGAAGAAACCTTGACGGAAAGCTTTGTCGGCAAGTGCTCTTGCGCCAATGTGGTGACCACATATGCCTCTGTGTATCTCCGCCAACAGCTTCTGTCCATCTTCCCGGCAAATACACTTCAATTTCACTCCGTTGAGTCTTCTTACTGCATGTGATGTTGTCAACAAACTGGTACATACTTGACTCGCCGGGCTACTTTTTCCGCTTCTTCTTGCTCTTCGGAAGTTCTCCGTCTCAAGGAAATGGACGATTCTTTGTGCCCATCTTTGGAGCTTGTGGCTCGACAACAAGGACTAAAGGCTCTTCTATCACTGCGGGAACATCAGCTTCTATGGCGAGAACCCGTGGGTCCGCCGGAGTTGATGATCCTCGCAAGCTTGCCGGAGCAAAACTTGTCGGGAGCGTTTGCTTCAACGATACAAATCAAGATGGTTTGTCGGAGCAGACTGCTCCTCGGTGATATTTATGCGTTGATTTTAGGGACCTTCTTGGCAGCGGCTTCAGAGAGCTTTGCGGAAAGTAGTCGCCGAAACCAATTTTCTCTTCTTGCTCTGTCACATTGATGGTGTTACGGTTGGCTGAGTCAGCTTGAGCACAAAAATTCCTGGTTCCACAGGTAACTTAAGTGCGGCACATTTGGAGAGGCCTTCAGCTATATCATTCTGAGCTCTTGGAACGTGTTCCATTTGCAGGCCTTGAAAGTGCTCTTCTAGCTTCCTCACTTCATCGACGTAAGCTTCCATCAACGGGCTCTGATAATCTTTATTTACTTGGCGGACGACAAGTTGCGAGTCCCCCCTGACAATGAGCTTCTTGATCCCAAGGTCCACCGCAATCCTGAGACCGGCAAGCAAGCCTTCATACTCAGCAGTATTATTTGTTGCTTGTTCCTTGGGAAAGTGCATCTGGACTATGTACTTGAGGTGCTCTCCGGTGGGTGCGATGAGCAGCACGCCGGCACCGGCGCCTTGCAGCGAGAAGGCACCGTCAAAGTACATCAGCCACTCTTTATTTGCCTCCTTGACGGGGATGCTCGTCTCTGGAATCTCTTCATCTTGCGTTGGCGTCCACTCTGCTATAAATTCTGCCAATGCCCTGCTCTGGATGGTTGAAGTGCTTTCGAACTTGAGACCAAAGCTTGACAGTTCCGGTGCCCACTCGACAATCCTGCCTGCTTTCCGGATTTTGCAATATCCACTTCAGCGGAAAGCGAGTGACAACTGTTATCTCGTGTGCTTGGAAGTAATGGCGCAGCTTTCTTGAGGCCATGAGGAGGCCGAAAAGCAGCTTTTGCACACCAGAGTACCTCGATCTAGCCCCCTGCAGAAGGGAACTGACAAAGTAGACTGGGCGCTGCACCATCTTTTTCTGTATCTTGTCGCAACCCTGCGCTGATCTGTCCTTGTCGGGACCAGAGCTCGACGGCGAAGCCCCTTGCTTGTCGCTGGATGCGCCTGCTTCGGTTGCCGGCTCATCATCTGCCTCCCTCTCCCCTACTAACGCAGCACTAACCACTTGATTGGTTGCCGCTATATACAGCAAAGAACTTCTCTTGTGGCCTAGGTGCGACAAGTATTGAGCGGAGGATGTATCTCTTCAAGTCTCGCAGCGCAGCCTCCGCTTCGAGTCCATTTCATTGGACCTGCCTTTTTCAAAATCTTGAAAAGCGGCAGTATGCTGCGTTCAGCAGACTTAGAGATGAACCTGCTGAGAGCAGCCACGCAACCGGCAAGCCTTCTGACATCCTTGACACGGTTTGGTGCTTCAATCTGCTCGATGGCCTTGATCTTGTCGGGATTGGCTTCAATTCCCCGCTGAGATACAAAGAACCCGAGAAGCTTGCCGGAAGGGACTCCAAACACGCACTTCTCGGGGTTGAGCTTGAGGTTGATCCTGCGCAGATTTGCAAATGTTTCATCCAAATCCTGAACCAGAGTCGCTCTGTCCTTGCTCTTGACCACTATATCATCCATGTAGGCTTCTACATTTCTGTGTATCTGTGGCTCAAAGGCATCATGGACTACTCTTGCAAAAGTTGAACCAACATTCTTTAAACCGAAAGGCATCCGTATGAAGCGATGCGTGCCACATGGTGTAATGAATGCAGTTTTCTCTTCATCCTCTTCTGCCATGAAGATCTGATGATATCCTGAATATGCATCAAGAAACGAAAGCAGATCACATCCAGCTATGGAGTCAACAATCTGGTCGATACGCGGCAAGGGAAATGGGTCTTTGGGACAAGCTTTGTTAACATCAGTGAAGTCAATACAAAGTCTCCATTTCCCATTAGCCTTGCGTACAACTACCGGATTGGCCAACCACGTGGGGTGGAGGACTCCTCTGACAAGCCCTGCTGCTTCTAGTTTCTTGATTTCTTCTGCTATAAATTCTTGGCGCTCCACTGCCTGCTTCCTAACTCTTTGCGTGACGGTCCGTGTGTGAGGACAGACAACTAAGTGGTGCTCAATTACTTTCCTGGGAACTCCGGGGATGTCAGATGGTTGCCATGCAAACACATCAACATTCGCCCGCAGGAAAGCAACGAGCTCGCCTTCCTATTTAGGATCAAGCGTGGCACTGATGGTAAAGGTACCACCAGTGCCGTCCTCCTTGGCGGGCACCTTCTTGGTCTTTGGCGGAGCTGCCATCATCTTGTTGCACTTGCCGGCGGAGCTCGATGGTGCGTCCTCGACGGTAGTGCAGCACTCCGAAGAGGTGCGCTTGCCGGAGTGGGCAACAAAGCTCTTGCCGGACCTGGTGGTCTTCTTCTTCCCCCCGGGAGCTTCAGCGGTAAGTGGTTTGCTATCTGTCGCGGCTGCTGCATCCCGGTAAATCTTGTCGGCGCAGATAAGTGCGTCTTTCTTGTCGCCATGGACATAAATGACGCTTATCGGGCCGGGCATCTTGAGTAGGTTGTAAGCATAATGAGAGGCGGCCATGAACTTGGCGAGTGCTGGGCGGCCAAGTATGCCATTGTAGGGCAATGGGAAATCGGCGACGTCATACGTGACCCTCTCAGTTCTAAAGTTGAGCTCGCTGCCGAATGTTATCGGCAACGTGATCTTCCCTTTGGGCTTGCTCCTTCCTGGGTTGATTCCTTGGAAAGTACAAGTTTCTTCGAGCTCGCTGTCAGGGATTTGATGTTTCTGTAGCACTGCAGAGGAGATCAAATTCAGGCGACCCATTGTCAACCAAAGCATCTTTGTGACTTTGAGGTTGCGGATGGTTGGTGAGACCAACATCGGCAGCACCCGACCGCAGTGATGCGATCAGGGTGGTCCTCAATGTCAAAGATGATGGGCGTGCTGGACCATTTCAGAGGTTTGCGTGACTCTATGGATGGTTCTGCTGCATTGACCTCACGCATCCATTGCTTGAGTTGGCGGTGCGAGGTATGCAGAGACGCACCACCGTCGACGCAAAGGACCTCCGTTGCCTTTTGAAACTCCTGCTCATCAGCTTCATCGTCTTCATCGTCCTCGTCATCTTCATCTTCGTCTTCTTCCTTATCGCGACCGCGGGGAGGTCTGTCTCCTTGCCGCTGCTTGGCCTTGCCGCGGCGTCCTCCCCGGCTGGGTCTCTTCTTACTTGCTGCACCTGCACCTTCTTGGGCCTTCTCCTTGTCTCGGCCATTGCATTTCAGCTCTCTTCAGAGCTCAACAAGCTGCTCGACTTTCTTGCAGCTCTGGAGATCGTGGCCCTTGGTGGGGTGGATTTTACAGTACTGCTTGTTGGAGCTGTCAGGCTTGTCGGCGGCCAATCGTGTCCCACGAGCACCTATGGGACCTGGGTCCCTTGTGGTTCGGAGGGGGGCGGAGATTGCACAAAGAGTGGATCGAGGCGATGCACACGAGCGGATTTACCCAGCTTCAGAGCTCTCCGGATAGATAATACTCCTACTGTTGCTTTGTGGATTATCTTGTGTTCTTGCTAGGGAGCAATGGGAGCTACCAAACCTAGCCTGAGCGTGGTCTCGTATGAGTAGGATGAACTAAGCCGGAGCTAGACTCGAACCGAACCCTCTCTACGTTGCCCTTGGGCCTCCTTTTATAGGCACAAGGGGTTACCACATGTGGCAAGTAGACAAGGGTAAGATACTAAAAACGCGGGTTGGTACACCGCTGTGCGATGTCTGATGATCTATACCTAACTCGACGGCAAGGGACAAGAGTCATCAATGCCCGTCGGCCGCCCGACAAAGGTAACGAGGACCGTCGGTCGCCTCCGCTCGCCATGATGGTAGCTTGTCGGCCGCTTATCGCTGCTCTCCGCTGGCTGCACAGCCTGTCGACACGCGATGCTTGGGAGAGCCCGTGGTGACACGTTGGCGGGTGAGCTGGAGCGGAGATGAAGAGAGGTTGCCCGCCCGGCAAGCGCCTTTGCCGCGAGGAACCTTGTCGCGCTTGGGGGCTCGGCGCCCACCAAGCCTTCCCGGCAAGCTCCTCTTGCCGGGGCCTTGCTTCCTTCGCGCCCTGAGTGGCCTTCCCGGCAAGCTCCTCTTGCCGGGGTCTTGATTACTTTGTTCTTTAATGGCTCCAAAGGAGCCGCTGAGGGTCCTGGCGGTCATCTGGCCGGCCCTGCCGTGGGGCGCTGCAACTGTCCGTGCACGAGTTCGGGATACTAGGGTACCCCTACTCTAGTACACCGACAACAACGTCCGAGACGAATGGCTCGCCAGACATCTCGGCCAAGAAAAGCCGAGAACAATGGCCGCATTAACAAGCCTCATGACCCGCTTTTGCGCGGGAGAGGATAGCTGGCTAGCAAGATGCAGCACCAGCGACCCAAGCACATCCGAGGTCAGGGATGGAAATGGGAAACCACGACGCACCATGGATCAACGCCCGACCAGGGGAAACAGTCCGAAGATCACGGCAGTCAACGCCGGATTCAAGAGCTCTCAGCAGAATACCAAAAAACCGCCCCTAAAGGATAATGGCGATGAGTTATCCAACCTAAACAAATTCTTGGACAAGATTTGCCAAATCCACAGTACTCCCGGGAAGCCTGCAAACCATACCCATAGACATTGTTGGGTCTTCAAGCAGTCCGGCCGACTTAACGCCGAACACAAGGGGCTCGACACACCAAGTGAGGATGATGACGAACCCCACAAGCAGAGCACCGGAAAACAAAAGAATTTCCCACAAGAGGTCAAAACAGTAAACTCACTTCAAGTGACAAAAGGGAAAACAGGCGGGCGCCCATTGAAATCACGCTACCGCATCACTCCCCAAATGAGTCCCAACACTGTTTGTCAAAACCAATCACCTTCGACCATCAGGACTACTCCGAAAGTATCCGGAACGCAGGATGGACTGCCTTGATATTAGATCCTATAATCGACGGGCTTCAATTTACACAAGTCCTAATGGACGGCGGCAGTGATTTAAACCTGCTATACCAGGACACAATCCGCAGTATGGGGATAGACCCAACCAAAATTAGCCATAGCAACACTTCCTTTCGAGGAATAATGCCAGGCACATATGCCCATTGTACGGGCTCCCTAACATTAGAAGTTATGTTCGGCTCATCCGACAACTTCCGTCGTGAAAAGTTAGTCTTCCACATCGCCCCATTTAAAAGTAGCCATCAAGCACTACCGGGACGCGAAGCTTTCGCCCGCTTTAACGCAATATCGCATTACGCATCTCTTACACTTAAAATGCCCGGTCCACGAGGCATCATTTCATTAAAGGGAAACTTCGAGTGTCCCTCGAGTACGAAAGAATGTGAGCCTGCCTTGATAGCCTCACACTAATCCGGATTTGTTGGTCAAAGCATCTAAGCAGGTCGTTCGCACGGACACGGTTCAAGTAGTCCGACATAAATAAACAAGGGCTTACTAAATTGCGTGCCCCCTTACAAGGGGCTCCACGCATGTACACCAAGAGACACTAAAGCTCAATTTTATCCATTTTTTGAACCGTACTCTGTTTATTTCAAATTACATTTTTCGCACGATCTTTTTCAAATAAGTTCCTCTCTTTTACAGATGAACGCCGTGCTATACCCGTCCAGGATACGGCACAACGGAGACACAAAGGCAGACGCGTGCAGGGACCCGTTGCAAGGATTCTTTTCAGATTAAGACCCTGCGTAAACCTTTTTCCCTGTCTCTTGTTGTTACTCATCCCCCGGTCTCTTGTTATAACCGAGGAGGAGGCTGGCATTTTGGCATCGGCCGCGTCAGAATTTTGCACGTACCTGGACACCAGGGGCTTGTTACCGAGGGCATTGTTCGGCCCGCTTTGTAAAAGACCGAATACCTTAGGGAGTGTTCGGCGTCTCGAGTTAGGCCTTATATGCATCAGCTCCGAATCATGTCTTTGGTCAAATGTTGGGTTTGCCCGGCTCCTGTGTTTTGCTGCATTACGTTCCGTTCTATCGGCTAACGCAGCACCAGGAGAACTACTACGATTGTGCCCGGTTCGCCGCGAGCACCTCGAGAGAAAGCCAAAACCTGATCATCATGATGTAGCGTGAGACTGGTCAACCACTCGATGACCCACCGAAATGTTTAGAATTCCTCCGCATTAACGAAGGACCGAATTCGGGAGAGTGCGGTGCCCCTAGGGGCTATATAGTAGCCCCACCATCGAACTCCTATGGCTAAGTGAAAGTGATAAAGCATTATAGTCCGGTTGCCTAGTTTGCTACGCTACCACCTATTTTATAGGACCAAGACGTTGGATTAAGTGTGAAAATGCGCCTTCTTTGCAAACACCCCCGCACTATGTGCCTGGGGGCTGAAGCCGAAGACTGCCATCTTTCAGGTTATATACACATATACATCAACGGCCGCACAAGAGGTAGTTTGCTACTTGAACACACAAGTATAAAAAGCTCTTATATTATATTGAAACGTTGTTTCATAAATTATACATGTCATTCAAACATAACATCCTTCGAGCACTGCGTCTCTATTAAACGGCGCCGGAAGAACTTCCTCAAAATAGCGCCGATCGGGTACTCGCCTGCTCGAATCCGGGACGCAATGTCGGTGGCCTCCAACTCTGCCCAGTAAGTCTTGACACGGGCAACAGCCATCCGCGCACCCTCAATGCACGCCGACCGCTTCATTGCGTCGATACGCGGCACCGCACTAAGGAACTGCTGCACCAAGCCAAAATAACTCTTCGGCTCAGGTCCTCCCGGCCACAAATGAGTCATGACATGCTTCATGGCAAGTCCGGACAATCAATTCAGCTCGTCCCATTCGGCCAACCGATCGGTCAACGGAAGTGGACGCTCTGTACTATGGAACTGCGACCAAATTAGCTCTTCCCTTCTGTGCCCCTTCTGGCCTCGGAAATGCTCGATCGCACCCCACAGCCGATTCAACTGAGCATACTTCGGATCCGTGAACTTCCTCCGCAGCAAAAAAGGCTTTCCAGCCGCAATATCCCCGGCCTGACGTAGCTCCTCCTTTGCAGCTCTCATTGCAGAGCGGGCATCCTTGGCTTCAGCGGTGGCCTTTTTCAGGTCCTCTTGCTCTGCTTGATGTTCTTTTTCAAGAACCCCGCAGCGGTCGGTAGCACTCTTCAACTTCAGGGCCATATCGGCCATTTCCTCTTTGCTTCGGCAGTGAGCATCCTGTTCGGCTTTTAGCTCTTCGGCCGCCCTTAAAGCAGCCGCATCACTATTTCTGGCTTGCTCCTTAGCTCAGGCGAGCTCCGCCCGAAGCTTCTCCACAGCAGCGGCATCATCTGCATTCAAGCATACAAGTAGTAAGGCAAGGGCGTCAAGCTCCCTTACCAGGTGTCCGCGGAGAAGTCGCATACCTTGTGACTCGTCAAACCTCTTATTGACAAGCGCGATGTCCGCATCCGCCTCGTCAAGTTGCCGTTTAGTTCGGCAAATTCATCGATCCGGTAGCCACCGGGCGCCACCGCCACCTACATAGGAACGACGACATGTTATAATCGAGATTATGATCCTCGCACGCTGTCAATTTTGACAACATACCGAGTCTCGTGGGCTACTATCTATACAGACGCATTCTATATGCATAACTGCCGAAGGTACATCATTTTTACAGTACCTCAAACCCCGTCAAGAACTTCGACGGCTTCATGCAATCCGCTCTCAACGGATGCAATCCTTTCAATCACCGTACCCATTAGCGCACGGTGATCTTCTGAGATAGACGCTCGCCTGAGCAGATCCTTCAGCTCCTCCGACCGCACGCCAGTTGGCGCCAGACCTTCCGGCCCCGCCGGACTGGGGGAAACCCTCCGCAACGACACCTCAGGGTCGTCCTCCCCGCATGAAGGTGCGATAGGTGGAGGCGTTTCGCTCTCCATCATCTCCGGACGAAGATCCCCCGAAGACGAGCTCTGCTGAGAAGGCCTGAGATCCGAACTACAAGGTATAATTTCGGTTATCTTCAGAAATAAATACAGGGATGTCCCTTATTACAAGACCCCTTCTTATTTACTTACGGCTCGCTGGAGGGCTGATCCCCTTAGGGAAATAGTGCGGCTGGGGTACTTCCCAGCGCCGGACTCTCTGACGAAGATTTCTTTCCCCGCTTTGAGGCCTTGGCCTCCGGATCTTCAGAAGTGGTCCTCTTCTCCCCTTGGAGGGTGGGATTCTCGATCCCTCCTTCCTTGAAAGCCTCCTTCGCGGAGGCAGTTGCTTCCCTGCGCCCCCCTTTGCCTTCTTCAAAAGGCGCGGCCTTCAGCATCTTGGTCAGCACGGGATCCGGCGTGGTCTCTGGGAGGGGAGCCGGACACCTTATCAACTTTGCCTTCGCTATCCACTCCTGTTCAAGAAACAACTCCTTTAAGGGCAAGTTTATGATAAATGAACGGACAGCCTGTCCGGGTACAGGACTACTTACTTGAGTATCTGGGCGATTGCAGCTTAGACCTGCGTCCTCAGTCAAGTCCGGACACTTCTCTTGTGATCCGAAGAACAGTTTGTACATCTCCACGGGCATCGCACCCATAAAATGTTGGAGAGCTCGTGGTCCCTCCGGATTAAACTCCCATGCACGGAAGGCGGCGACGCTTGTCAAGGCAGAAGGTGCCGAATCAAGATAACTCGCGCTACGACCAGATTGATCTCTCTTTCTTGGAGGTCTTGAATACGGCCCCGCAATGAGGAATGTCCTTGGACGGCCCCCGCCGAGCCCCTTGTTGACCCATGACGCCAGCCACTGGTGGACTGAAGGAAGGCAGGTGGCGCCACCCATTTGGTGCCCCTGGGAGCGGTGATATAAAACCACTCCCGTTGCCACAAACCAAGCTCCTCCTGAAAAGAGCCCTCGAGCCACGGAGCATCAGCGCACTTTCTTATGACAGCCCCTCCGCACTCTGCCTGTTGCCCCTTGATCATCTTCGGCTCCACCTTGAAGGTCTTGAGCCTCAATCCGAAGTGAGGGGTAATGCGGAGGAAGGCTTCGCATACGACAATGAACGACAAGATGTGGAGGATGGACTCCGGATTCAGGTCATGGAATTCCAGCCCATAATAAAACATGAGCCCCCGCACAAAGGGATCCGTCGGGAAGCCTAAACCCCGAAGGAAGTGAGACACGAACACCACGCTCTCGCCGGGCTCGGGAGCGGGAATGACCTGCCCTGGGGCAGGAAGCCTATGCGAAATCTCGCCGGTTAGATACCTGGCGTCTCGCTGCTTTAGCACATCTTCTTCCGTGACGGAAGAAGGCATCCACCGGCCGTGTTGGTCGGAGCCGGACATCGCCGAAGGTCCAAAGCGCCTGAATCTGAAGCTTTGGGTGTTGGAACTCGAAGCGAGAGGCGGATTCGATTGAGATTGGAAAAAAGAAGAGGGCCTTGGTCTCGTTATAAAGAGGTTGAATACCAAGAGCCCTCCCCGTGAGCGATTGGGACTCGCCTTCGATAGAGGAGGCGAGCCAACGGGCGCGGTTGGGTTACCCACGCCCGTATTGATGAGAATCCGGAATAAGGGGCACGATCTATGCTTTGATAAGACGTGCCAAGGAAACCGCCTCGCTAAAACGCTACCGAGGTGGGACAAGATAAAACGATTCGAATAAAGGCACGGCCGTGGTGTGATGTCACGCCGCAGAATCACGCCAACAGATCTGTGCAAAATTATTCTCTCTACGGTGGTATGTGGAACTTGTTTTGCAGAGCCGGACACTATCCTTGTGTTCAAACCTTCTATGAAGTATTCGAGGAGGAACCCGCCTTGCAATGCGAAGACAATATGCGCCGGACTCGTCGTCATTGAAGCCTAGTTCAGGGGCTCTTGAGGGAGTCCTGGACTAGGGGGTGTCCTGATAGCCAAACTATCATCTTTGGCGGACTCTGGACTATGAAGATACAAGATTGAAGACTTCGCCCCGTGTCCGGATAGGACTTGCCTTGGCGTGGATGGCATGCTTGGCGATACGGATATGTAGATCTCCTACCATTGTAACCGACTCTATGTAACCCTAACCCTACTCGGTGTCTATATAAACCGAAGGGTTTTAGTCCGTAGGACGAACAACAATCATACCATAGGCTAGCTTCTAGGGTTTAGCCTCTCTAATCTCGTTGTAGATCTACTCTTGTACTACCCATATCATCAATATTAATCAAGCAGGAGTAGGGTTTTACCTCCATCGATAGGGCCTGAACCTGGGTAAAAACATCGTGTCCCTTGTCTCCTGTTACCATCCGCCTAGACGCACAGTTTGGGACCCCCTACCCGAGATCCGCCGGTTTTGACACCGACACTTACCTTAAACCCTACCGCCGCCGTTGAAACAAGGCAAGCGTCGAGGGAACCGTGGAGAACGGCGGGGAAGCGATGTCGCGCCGTCCGGCCTCCTGTTGCGGTGGGAGAACGAATACTCCTGTGGCTCCTTCTGGCTCTGCACCCTCACGAACGGCACACCATACTCGATCGATTCGTTATCCTCTGGGTGCTCGACCTTCAACCTGTACGCCCACCACCTCCGCCTGACTGTCGCCTCGGGCGAATCTCTCTGCTCCATCGCCCAGAGGAGATACTCGATGAACTCGGAGGATCGCCCGTGACTGCCGCCGAGGAGTACATGTACATCGCCGCCCTCATCGCCGTCGTCTCGCTCTTTCGCGTACATTGCCACATGGCCCGCACCGTCCTCGAAATCTCCCACTCATTGTCAAACCAAGTAAGGATCTCCTTCAACGTGGCTAACTTTGCCTGGTCGCCGCCGGCGATCTGCCTGATTCGCTGCTGCATCCTCTCCATAAATGTCCTTCTGAGTGGTCCGGTGCTAGCTTTGGAAGATGGGAGGAGAGACGATGGTCTTGCAATAGAGAAGAGGGAGAGGCGAGACGGTGGTTTTGGAATGGAGATGATGGAGAGGATAGGAGGTGGTTTTCCAATGGAGAAGAGCAGAAGAGGGAGAGGCGAGACGGTGGTTTTGGAATGGAGATGATGGAGAGGATAGGAGGTGGTTTTGTAATGGAGAAGATCAGAAGAGGGAGAGGCGAGACGGTGGTTTTGGAATGGAGATGATGGAGAGGAGAGGAGGTGGTTTTGCAATGGAGAAGAGGGAGAGGAGCGTGTGTCAGCGATTTAGGATTGGACGAGAGGGCCGGCTACCGTGGATCGGATCAAAATCAAAATCAGTTTACCCTTCAATTAAGAAAGCGACCCCACATTAACTAGTCTCCCTTTTATTCTGGGTCATAATTGACCATGATTTTCGTGACATAAAATATATGTTATACGTTGCAAAAATAATATAATTTGAAAGTACATTCAGATACGAACCAAACGATACAATTTTTGGTGACATGCATTCACATTTTGCTTGTCAAATGCAGTACATGGTCAAACTTTGACCCAAAATACGCAAAACAACAAAAAAAATACTTCCAAGACCAGCGCCGCTCTTCCGCTTTTCTCCTCTTAAACCACCGCCGCTCCTCTCCTTTTCCAATCTAAATCCAGCGCCGCTCCTCTCCTCTTCCATTTCAAAACCACCGCCCCTCCTCTCTGCTCCGGTCAAAACCAGCGTCCTCCTCTCCCGTTTTAATCCAAAACCAGCTGCTCCTCTCCTCTTCCATTCAAAAACCACCGCCAAGTAGTGAAGGTGCCGTGGAGAAGTAGATCGATGGAGGAGTACAACCGACACGTGAGGATCGCAGAGACAGCGACCTGTGAAGCTAGCTAGGATGTTGGAGATCTGAGTCTTGGTTTGACAACAAGGACCAACTAGCGGCGATGGCGACATCCATGGCCAAATATCTGCAACAGAGCGAAAAGGCAGCGATACTCCCGGAGGGAGTCGCGCCGGAGTACATAGAGCTGCTCCTCTAGCCATGGAGCAAACAGATTCACCGAATCCGATCGTGAGGGAGCGGTGGTGGGAGTATCGATCCCAGATGGAGAATCCACCAGAGATTGAAGGATCGAGCATCTACAGGGTGCAGTTTATGAGGGTGTCCTGCTAGAGCGAGCCGATGGAGTCTTCGTCAACCGAACCCAACTGCAAGAGGGAAAAGCAGTTGGCCGGACGATGCTTCCCCGCCATCGTCTCCCTCGCCGTTCACATCGTCTCACGGGGCGGCTGTCTGCCACCGAGGAATAGGAGGGGACTGCCCCCCAAGCCCAATAGTCGGGCAGGTTGTGAATTGTCAGGAGGAGTTTAGGGTTGTCAGTATTTGCAGGTTGTGAATTGTGTTTTGTGTTCTGTATTTTGAGAGTACTTTCAGATATGAATGTCTTTTGAATTTCAGATTTGCAGTATTGAGCATATGAAGTATTTTATGAATTCTAGAGATCTATTTTTAGCACTTAAAAAATGTAGTTTCATAGGAGTATAAAAGTGCAGACAATGTGATTCTCGAGAAGAAAAACTGCAAGTTTCGATTTGAGATAAGAAATCGCAAGTTCGGGCCAGATAAGAAACTGCAACTTTCAGAGGCAGAGCTTTTATATTAACACGGCCTTTTCAAATAGGGTTAACATCATGTTGGAAGTTTTATTCATGGTCGAAAATGGAACTACTAGCTAGTTAACATCATGCTGATCAACATTCATGCATAGCACATCTTCATATGATGCACAGTCAAAATGCCCACACAATGTCGAAAAGCGAAACACGGAGAAAACGAGGGACGAAGTTTTGGCAAGTGTTGGACGTGGTTTTGGGCTGCCCCGTCTAGGCTTTCATTTTTAACATGCGTAGCCCACGACCTCGGATGGGAGGTCCATAGGCCTGTTTGTATTTTCTTGAGGGCCGTCATGTATCGACCGACCTATGGACCTCCCATCCGAGGTTTTATTTTTCCTGAATATCGGCAACCCAATTTATGTATTTTTTTTGAAGAAAACGCAGAGGTCTGTTCTATTTTTCTATATAAGAATAGGAACGCCAGGTCCAACTTATGTTTCCCTTATAACTATATTATATATATTTAAATTAATTTATATGTTATTATATATTATTTTTATTGTCATCATATATTTAATGTATACTTACATATGTAAGAAAACAATATCCCACATCTTATTAACTTATAAAAATAATTTCTTAACAATAAAATCCTGGATTGTTTTGGCAAGAAAATCCTAGTGATTGTGTACATTGCTTATTATTTAAGGACGAATGTAATAATATCACTTATTATTTAAATATATTTATAACAAAATGCTCAACCCTTTTTTATTTTTTGATAACATTGTTGGCCCAACCCAACATTATAATTAGAATCAACCCAACAAAATCGTGTATTTCGAGAAAGGGCAAATGGCCTGTAATTTTTTAGGAAATAAAATAAATGGGCCGCATGGACGCTACATAATTTGTTCACCCAGCCCAGCTAATGGCTATAATTGAAAAAAATAATAATATCAAATTGACTGTAAATTCTACCGCGCAAAAAAAGACTGTAAATTCTGAAAAAATGGGTTGAATACGTGCCACATTTTTGGAGGCTGAAATGTGGGCCAATAGGTCGAAGCCAACACAAGTCGTTGTCAATTTAGTCAACAAATGATTCTGACATGTTAGCCGTTGGATTTACATCCAACAACCGGCATCCATCTTCAATCTCTCGTCTTCTTCCTCCAGTGCCGCCGGGACCACCTCCCGCCTCCTGCTGCTAGCAAGTCTGCTTAGCACGCTTCGCTATGAAGCGCTACTCCACCATTAGCCAGGCCATCCCTCCACCCCTCCACACCTCCTGTTCTTCTCCACCAACTGCCGAACCACACCGCACTAGAACCAGTTAACCCTCGTACACCTCTCCGTCTGCGACTCTACTCCCGCGTCTTCCCCTCTCCGGCTCGTTGCTGTCCGGGGCCTCGCCGTCGTCCACTACCTTCGATGCACTCGGCGCGGCGTGGTCAACGAAGGACACCATCGGAAGTAGACTGCGCGTGGAGAGGCTGACAGCTGGGTCCACGGCCGTACACAAGGAAATGCCTCCTTATTACGCGCAAAATAATGATTCCTCCACCGACATCTGGGACCCCTTTGGAAGGGCCTCTCAGATTTCGCGAAAAAACGTGCTCAATGTGACAGTCGGACCCACCAGCTATCTTCGCACGCAAGGAAGTGCCTCCTTATTAAGCACAAAAAATGAATACCCCCACCGGTGGAACCCAAAGCATAGTGGGAGGCTGACTTGTGGGCCTACCAAGTTGACGGGGACGGAGGGCTTTGTCAACTTAGTCAATATGGACGATTCTAGCTCCTGTTACCGTACGATGTTCATCCAACGGCCGTAGTGCTTCTTCAATCTCAGGTCTTCTTTCTCCAGCCGCCCAAAGCAGTGCCGGTCATGCCGCATGCTCCTGCCTCCCGTGGCCGGCTGTGCTGCCGCGGAGGCCTCACCGCCCCCATACTACTCCCACCGCTGGCCAGACCATCCCTCCTCTCCACTCACACACACCCCCTGTTATTCCGCGACAACGATAGCGCAACTGAACCAGTGAACCCTCGTAGTCCTCTTCGCGTGGGCATCCACTGCCGCGTCTTCCCCGGCTCCGAGTCGTCCCCTTCCTAGGCCTCGCCGTCGTCCACCGCTGTGGTGCTCTCTGCGCGGCGTGGTCAACGTGGTCGAGGAACAACTTCCATCGGACGTGGACTGTACGTGGAGAGGCTGACAGCTGGGTCCACGGCCGTAGCAAGAAAGTGCCTCCTTATTACACGGAAAATAATGATTCCTCCACCTGACAGCTGGGAGCCACCGGACGGGCCACTGTATTTCGCGAAAAACGTTTCCCCACATTGCTGGGACCCACTAGCTACATCTTCGCACGCAAGGAAGTGCGTCCCGCAAAAAACGATTCGCCCTCGATCGGGGACCCACCAGCTACATCTTCGCAGTAAGGAAGTGCCTGACAGTCGGGACCCACCTGGTCGAAGCGTACGTAGCGTTGTCATTCTGGTCGCGAACGTGTACGTACATATATACTTTTTCCTATGTGAGGGCAGCAAATCTAGTCTTGCACAAACTACCCGACCCCCCTGTTTCTTTCCCTTTTCAACAAAGAGATCGGTTCCTTACATATGTGTGTACTGGGTTACCCCCTTTTTAAATTTTCGACCAACGAAGCGGCTGGATAGCCAGTCTATACTACTTTCCGTCCCTCCTTTCCTCATTGAACCACGTCCTAGATTCTTGCTCTAGCCCACCGCACCCTTCTTTCCTCTTTGAACCAAGACCTAGATTCGACTACAGATCCAAAAAGATCCACATGCAGCTAGAGCCACGATGGTTTCAAAGAAACTTATACCTTAGGGTCATCAGGATGTGGCAAGGTGTGCGGCGGGAGGCCGGATCTGCCCACACTACATATGGCAGCAAGGAAGAAGGGGTCGGTGGCCCTCTCGCACAGGCGCTGGGTGAAAGAGAACAGGGCAGCCAGCACTGGATTGCCTCCCTCGCCGACGGTGATAGAGTGAATGCTGCACCTCCTCCCCTTCCCGGTGCAACGAGATACAGACGCCTCCTTCACCAGCTGCGAGGGAGGAGAGAGAGACAAGTGGCCAACGCAGTCTTGTTTAGATCTGGTGAAGAGAGGGTGAGAGACTGTGAATATAGAAAACCCTAGAAAATGAACGCTGAGCCTCCAGCGTGTATACATATATGTAGTGCGGCGAGAGTGTGGAGAGTGCAAACCCTAGCGAACAAGCGCCGAGGCTCCAGCTTATATATATAGTACTGTAGTACGGACTGAGCTCCGGTGCCTTCACTGCACCTGATTTTGGCTGTATGACAGGTGAGCTAGCCACATTTTGGGCCCACCTATCATAAACCCAAAGGCAGGTGCACTAAGTCAATGAAGCTGCGTCCATATAGTACTCTCATGTATACGACTAATATATAGTGGAGTGGTTTTCTTATTCTCTCCATAACAATCGTTTTAAATTGTGTAAGTACGAAACGAAACTCTTTATTTAACGTACAGTGAAGAAAACTACTACTACTTCTGTCGTGGAATTAACACGTCAGATGTCCTCTTGAACGGACTTAGTCGTAGAGCCATCGCGACGGGTTAGCTTGAAGGGGTTAAACTGGACAAGGGACATGGGAGTTTTTATACTAGTTCGGCCCCTTCGATGAAGGTAAAAGCCTACGTCTAGTTGTGATGGAATTGGGTTTCGATGACCAGGGAGCAAATACGCTTTGCTTGGGTCTCGAGTTGTTGTTTCCTGGCCCTCAACCGCCGCCGGGTCGTCCCTTTATATACATAGGTTGACGCCCGGCTGGTCTACAGAGTCCCGAGGTCGGCTCATACAAGTATCCGCCTCGGTCTCCCCTTTCCTATCTTACAACACACGTTATACAATCATAGGCGGTTTACTACCATGGGCCCTAATCCGCCTTTGGGCTCTGGGCCTCTAAGCTTCATCAGTAAAGCGCCATCTTCTGGGTCTTTACGGGCTTCAATGTAGTTGAGGGTGAACCGGCCCCTCCTGGGCGGTTTACCCTTAGTAGTTATATCCCCAACATTAGGCCCCAGGTTGATTTGAACCAGTTCATGTCAATCTCCAATATTTAGGAAAATCCTGTGGAACATCTTCTTACATTCCTCGTAAACCGCCGTGATGTCTTCTCCCTGTAAACTTTTGTTAAACCACCGTGACGTCATCCTCTGGATACAACGGCGGATTGTCATGACGTCATCTCTGTATAAAAATATTAAAAAGATTCCTTTAATTAATTGCTCCCGAAGATCGAGACGACAGCTACGCCTTCTTTTGCCGCTTCAGGCTCGGGGGTCTTTTCTTTCTTCCCCTTCCGTGCCTTTATTCCTCCTCGCGACGCTCAAGTTCTGAAGCTCCGCCGCCGACCTCAACCTTTGAGCACTGCATCGACAAAGGCCGCTGCATCAACCTGAAAATACCAGAAACGTGCGGCTCTTCTCCGCTATCCCTGCGCATCTGGTAAGCTTCCTCCTCTCAACCCTAGATCTGTATTTAGGGTTTCTGCAGTCATCCGTCTTCATAAGTGTTCATCTTTGCTCGCTGCCTTTTTGCTTACCGTTGATACTAGATGAACTTGCCATCCTCCTCTTGCGGCCAAAGTTGTAACTTTAGTTTACCTCACCGTAGTATCTCCTCCTGCCTTGATAATTCCCTTCTGGATTTATGGTGTTTTGTCGTCGCCATTTTAGGGCTCAGAATAATTTTTCTTACTGAACTACGGTAGATCCGAATTTATACTGTCATTTTGTGAAACCTGTTTCTGTCAACACTTAGTAGATTTTTAGCTCTGGCTCTTCCACGTAAGGGCGGACTAACCTTTAGTAGTTGATAATCCGCCATATGCCATTAGCCCTCACTTAAACCGCCATCTTGACTTGAATAGCAATTTCCGGTTTACCTTACATGTATGCTTTGATCAAATTCCCGGTTTAACATCGATTAGTGCACATGAACCGTCAATCGTAAACCGGCCTTCATTTTTCCTTTACAGTTTTGCTTTTTAAGATGACCAAGCAATTTTCTGCTTGCAACTGGGTTCCATCCCGGATCACGGAAACGCAAATCAACGGATACGTTGTAACAGGCGCTTTAGCTGCAAAAAATGTCCTTCACTGGCGAGTTCCTGGCCCTGAGTGCCCTCCTGATCCTCAAGATGGAGAAGTGACCGTGTTCATGGAACATCTATCCCGGGGATTCAGCCCTCCCGGATTAAAGTTTTTCCGGGATGTACTTGCCAGGTTCCAACTCCATCCTCAGGATATTGGACCAAATTCTGTGTCCAACATATGCGACTTCCAAGTGTTCTGTGAAGTTTACCTTCAAGAAGAACCAACTGTTGATCTCTCCCGGGATTTCTTCCACTTAAACTGCCGAACTGAGTTCTCTGGCGGT
This sequence comes from Aegilops bicornis, assembly GCA_021605145.1. NCBI lineage: Eukaryota > Viridiplantae > Streptophyta > Magnoliopsida > Poales > Poaceae > Aegilops > Aegilops bicornis. The sequence continues at coordinate 474,261,790 of CM038673.1, read as the reverse complement.
CCCAATACTGAACTTGGTGGTGTATCGATTCAAAAAAGGAAAGAAGTTGATTTTCCTCATGCCAAACTTCACAGCCATCCTAAAGACTGGAACCAAACATGGTTTTATTGTCAGAACACTGCCCCTGCTGGAGAAACTCCTTTGCCGGGCTACTGCGCTCACCGGCTTAGCAACGGCCACCCTTTACCTCAACGATTAACTGCCAAAGAACGACAATCTTATGCACCTCAACTCGCCAAGCTCCGGGCTCTCCTCGCCAACGGTTTGACTGGTGTTGATCTCGTCCGCTGTTGGGTTTCGTGGTGTGTCCTACCTTTAAGCCACCGCCCCGGATTGATGTATGAATATACCGGCGACGCTAAGGATCCTCAGCGCTTTAACGAAATAGAAATGACTGATGCTGAAGTCACTGAAAGTGTGAAGAAGATGCTTGACGAACCGATCGCCGCATGCAGCCAAATTGGGCTGCGCCCTTTTTATGCCTCCAACAAACCGCCAGCGGTAAAAACTTTAACCTTGTATTTTTTTGATCCGTCTCCGCTTTAACACTGATATAATAATCCTTTGTTTAATTTTGTAGGCGAATAGGTCCTTCTGGAAAAGGAAAGCTCAAGATAAAACGGCCAGGGCTCCTCGTGCCAAGAGCGAAGCCACCAAGAAAACAGCCAAGAAGAAAACCGCCGAGTCTTCTGATCCGCCAGAAGATATTGACGAATCAGATCAAGAGGTAGAACTTGACTCCCTTGGTTCCTTTTTCATAACCTTATTGACAATGACTATTCCCAGGATGATGCGGAGGCCAGCCGTGCGGACCATGTTGAGGTAATGTGATACCCGGATAATTAGGCTACAGTAATCCCGCGTTAACGATGCCACGTCACCTCGGTTGTTGTTGCTTACCTCGTGTTAGTTTGAAACGTTTCAAAATCAAATTTGGATTTAGGCAAACAACAAAAGTTTTCAAACAGTAAAACTAAAAATGTCCAAAATGTGTCAAATAAATCATGGATAATACTAGTGGAGAAACCACGCTTTTATAAAATGTTTTAATACTCTAAAATGATTTAAAAATAGCAAAAACAATTAGTTGAATGCCTTTTACAATAAATAAAATATTAACCTATGTTAATTAGTTGCCCAAACGTATGTGGCAGTAGCTTATTTATTAACACTAAAGTAAGGACTACTTTTATAGTTTATAAAACTAAGATAAAGACAAACTAAAAATAAAACAGTAATACAAAGACTAAGAAAAACAAGATAACAAAAAAAGGAAAAGAGAAAAGGAGAACCCCCCCCCCCACTGGGCCAACTGGCCCAGCTGGCCACCGGGCTGCCAGGCCGGCCCACCCCGGTCCCCCTTATCCCCCACCCGACCGAACCCTAATCCACCACCACACCCCCACTCGCCCCCCACGCGCTCCACTCCCTCCCCCGATCCCCCCTGGATCGAGATCGATCCCCCCACTCTCTCTCTCCCCTCTCCCGCTCGATCTGGAGCCGCCGCTGCCTGTCTCCGGCTCGCCTTCCCCCCTCGCTCCTCTTCCCCGACCTGATATGGATCGAGAAGGGGAGGGGATCGAACCCGGCGACCCCGACGCCATCGCCCCGGTGCCTCGCCGCCCTACGTCGCCACCACTGCTGACGCCGCCCCGCCGCTCGACGCCGGACCTCCCCGCCGACCTGCCTCCTCCACGCCGCCGTCATCCTCGCCCTCCACCACGAGCACCACTGCCCTGGACCCTACATCCCTCCGTGAGCGCCACCCCCATCTCCCTCTCTGACCCTGTGCCGGAGTCGTCCTCGACGGGACTCGCTCGCCCGCGTGCTCCCGCAGCTCCCCCTCTCTTCGTCCGGTCACTGCACGCCCGTGCCGTCCCGTTCCCGTGCATGCACCGTGGCTGCGCCCTCTCCCCTCCTGCGGCCCCCTCGTCCCGTGCACGCACACGACACCCGCGCGCCGCGCCCTAGCTCCTGGGCCGCGCTCCCCATCGTTCCTCCCGCGACCACCGGCGCCCTACCAAGATCGCCCAGCGCCGTGGCCGCCCCAACCTCCCGTCGCGGCCCTTGCTCGCCACTCCCCGCATGCTCTTTTCCGCCTCCCCCTCGCGTCCCAGGCCGTCCCCTGATCGCAAGCTCGCCCCGTTCACCGCACCTCCCCTGCTCGTCACCGTCGCGCCGTGCCACCGCCCCTTGCTCTGCCACCGACCGGGCCAAGCGATGTTGCGGCTGCTCCTCGTCGCCGGTCGAGTCCGCCGCCTCCCGCTCCGTGCTGTCGTGGCCACGCCCACAGCCTCGCTTCGCCCGGCCCCACGCTGGCCATGCCGGCCGCCGGCCGGGCGATGCCCGATGTGGCGCCCGCGTGCGTTCGGGCTATGCCCATGCCCGCGCCCGTTGACCCGCTAAGGCCTTTGGCCCACTAACAAAGGGGCCCCAGCCCCAGAACGAAAATAAAAAAAAGAAAATAATAATAATAAAAAAATTAATTAATTAATTAACTTAATTAATTGAGTTTAATTAACCTAATCAATTAATTAAAGTAATTAACCTGCTTAGTTAGTCTTAGACAATGATAGTGGGACCCACATGTCAGTTTACTAGGTCAACTGACTAGTTGACTGCAGACATCACCCTGACATCATGCTGATGTCATAATTGCATTTCTAATTAAATTAATTCTGTTAATTCTAAACATAAATTAAATCTTTAAAAATTAATATAAAATAATCCATAGCTCGGATGAAAATACTTTCTACATGATAGTTGCTCAGAACGACGAGACGAATCCGGATACGCAGCCTGTTCGTCCGCCATGCGTCCCTATCATAGTGAACCTGCAACATTTCACCTTCGGTTCATCTGTCCGAAAACGCGGAACACCGGGGATACTTTCCCGGATGTTTACCCCCTTCGTCGGTATCACCTCCTACCACGTTAGGGTACACCTAACCCCGCTCATTGTCATGTCATGCGTCGTCATGCTAATGTTTGCATTGTATTTACTGTTTCTTCCCCCTCTTCTCTCCGGTAGACTACGAGACGGACGCTGCTGCTGCCCAATTCGACTACGGTGTTGACGACCCCTCCTTCTTGCCAGAGCAACTAGGCAAGCCCCCCCCTTTGATCACCAGATATCGCCTACTATTCTCTATACTGCTTGCATTAGAGTAGTGTAGCATGTTACTGCTTTCGGTTAATCCTATTCTGATGCATAGCCTGTCATTATTGCTACAGTTGTTCCCTTACCCGCTATCCTACTGCTTAGTATAGGATGCTAGTGTTCCATCAGTGGCCCTACACTCTTGTCCGTCTGCCATGCTATACTACTGGGTTGTGATCACTTCGGGAGGTGATCATGGGCATATACTATATACTTTAAACTGTTACATTACTTATGATAATGTTCGGAGATGGGGGCTGAAGGGGCAGGTGGCTCCATCCCGGTAGAGGTGGGCCTGGGTTCCCGACGGCCCATCGTTACTTTGTGGCGGAGCGATAGGGCAGGTTGAGACCGCCTAGGAGAGAGGTGGGCCTGGCCCTGTTCGGCGTTCACGGATACTTAACATGCTTAACGAGATCTTGGTACTTGATCTGAGTCTGGCTACTGGCCTATACACACTAACCAACTACGCGGGAACAGTTATGGGCACTCGACGTCGTGGTATCAGCCGAAGCATTTCGTGACGTCAGCGGCCCAGGCGGCGCCCGGATTGGACTGGAACGCCACAAGGCTAGGTCTGCTTCCGCCAGCGTCACATAGCGTCTTGAGGTGTGCTAAGGCGATGTGCCCAGACCCTGTGCGCTTAGGTTTAGACGGCGTCTTGACCTCTTTGTTATGCCTAGGTGGGCGGCGGCGTGTTGATCTTCCACGGCCGGGCATGACCCGTAAAAGTGTGTCCGGCCAAATGGGATCAAGCGTGTTGGGTTATGTGGTGCACCCTGCAAGGAAGTTAATCTATTCGAATAGCCGTGATCTTCGGTAACAGGACGACTTGGAGTTGTACCTTGACCTTATGACAACTAGAATCGGATACTTAATAAAACACACCCTTCCAAGTGCCAGATACAACCCGGTGGTCGCTCTCTATCAGGGTTACGAGGAGAGGATTGCCGGGTAGGATTATGCTATGCGATGCTACTTGGAGGACTTCAGTCTACTCTCTTCTACATGCTGCAAGACGGAGGCTGCCAGAAGCGTAGTCTTCAACATGATTAGCTATCCCCTCTTTTACGGCATTCTGCAGTTCAGTCCTTGATATGGCCCTTTACACATATATCCATGCATATGTAGTGTAGCTCCTTGCTTGCGAGTACTTTGGATGAGTACTCGCGGTTGGTTTGTTCCCCCTTTTCCCCCTTTCTTTACCCGGTTGCTGCGACCAGACGATGGAGCCCAGGAGCCAGACGCCACCGTCGATGACGACTACTACACGGGAGGCGCCTACTACTACGTGCAGCCCGCGGGCGACGACCAGGAGTAGTTAGGAGGATCCCAGGCAGGAGGCCTGCGCCTCTTTCGTTCTGTATCCTAGTTGTGCTAGCTTTCTTAAGGCAAACTTGTTTAACTTATTTCTGTACTCAGATATTGTTGCTTCCGCTGACTCGTCTATGATCGAGCACTTGTAGTCGAGCCCTCGAGGCCCCTGGCTTGTATTATGATGCTTGTATGACTTATTTATGTTTTAGAGTTGTGTTGTGATATCTTCCCGTGAGTCCCTGATCTTGATCGTACACGTTTGCGTGCATGATTAGTGTACGATTGAATCAGGGGCATCACAAGTTGGTATCAGAGCCGACTGCCTGTAGGAATCCCCCTTCCACACTTCTTGGCCGAAGTCGAGTCTAGACTTTACAAAACTTTTACTAACATGGTTGTGTGGCCCATGGGCCCACGTCGCCATTGGGTGGTATTAGGATCTTTTACTCCTTATCTATACTCTGGGACTCTGATCTCTCTTCTATTCGGGTTAAATGAATTTTGCTATATCTAACATTAGGATCTCGTTATCACTTTCACCCGGAGAGCCCCTTATTACTGATGATAAATGCTGCTTGCGTGAAGACCCTGAAGATACTCTCCGCTGTTAACCCGAGAACTTGTGTTCATCGCGTTTGCAATTCCTCTTCCACCGTAAACCCTTATGGATAACTACTTGCAGTTGTTATTCTTACCTTCATCCCCAGTTGGTCTTGTTATTACAAGATACCCTGAAAAACTTGTCGTTGTTTTGATAATCCTTTGAGCTTACTGCCTTGCTGTTCTTTGTCACCTGAATACCCCTACGGTTAATTCTCGCACTTATCGAGTATCCGCTCATCCCCCAGTTGTTCATGTGTTACACAAAAGTCTTTAAAATACTATTTGAACATCCAAAATCCCGAGTCGCCTATTGCACTTGAAATTCTTACTTGCTTGCATTATGGTTAATCCCATAAGTCTATAATCTTATTGGCATCTCTTGTCATTATCATTTTGAGTCCGTTGATTCAATTTGTTGCGAATGCTCGCAATCCTCAATCAGATCCTAGAATTCATCCTTCCGCTCGAGACGTCATTTTAAACGTGAGCTGGTTCTCGCCAATCAAATTGTCGTCGATTGTGCCCCTAAGTATATTGAATATATCCATCCTTGATCAGAGCATCTGCTTCTGATCCTTCGCTTTGTAAATCATAATTCCTTTGCAATTGAGCTCTAAGTTACTCAGTTTTTTCTATAATCCAATGTCTTTGCATTGATTCTTCCTCTGGTTGTGAGCCGATACTCACATCAGATCCTTTATGGACCATCGGAACCTTGTTGGATTTTATCCGACAACGTCCTTCATATTCAATCACTTTGGAAGTTCTTTCCTTGATACATAATGCCTTTGGTAAATCATATTCCTTGATTTGGCCAACCTTACTCTGCTTCGAGCTGGTGATATTTACTATTGAAGCTTGTGGGATATGTTTCCATGATCCCCCGATGGGTTGAACCTATGCCTTCCATAATATGTGTGAACTCGAAAGTTTTCATGAGTCATACTCTTCTGGTATTTTTCCAGATAAAATTTCAACACTTCAACTTCATCAAACGCGAGAAGTGAATGAAAGGTTATGCATTGAGGAAGTGGGAGTCGACCTTGAACTTTGCGTTCATGCCCATGGACACGATGCAAATCTTATCATGGAAGCTTCTCGCAGAATAGTTACCCCTTGTTATAAGTGCTTTGGTATCTGTGGTTTGATCATGTACAAATGTGATTACGACCATATTGTTCCCCTTTGATTCAATTTCTCGGACAAGTTAAAACCACTTGTCCTCTGTGAGCAATACCCAATCCAACCTCTATTTTGATCTGTCAGTCGAGTATTACCCCACGGTATCTCGATATTATCACGTAACTGCATAACCTCTTATGAGTTCTTTATCAAGTACTACATCCTCACCGATTCCAATTTTTCACGGGCTCCGAGTTATTAAACACTTTCGAAGACACCGATAATCGAACCGAAGTCCGCACTACGGTTCAACACCTCTTCAGTAATCTTCTTTAAGTATGAGTTTGTACCCGATCATGTCATTCCTAGCCTGCTCTGCTATACCTATTCGTGTTGATTTTAACTGTGCTACCTGGTCCTTCTCCTCGAAGCACAATTTTTGACGATGAGCTAAGCTTACGTCGATCTTTCCTCATCATAGCATTTCTCTTTGGACAGCAAGCTTGCTTTGGAGTTTGTGTCGTACCCTCGGTTCCATTAACCTTTCGCTTCATCATTCCTTTGACTTGAGGACATCGCCGATCTATTACATCTTCGTGGAGCCTCTCGACAAAATTTGTCGTGATCATCATCAACATCTTGACTCCTTCCTGGATATCAATTGAATTCATGATGAGAAATACCATCCTTGCCCTCGATGATTTGTGTTGTCATCGACCACTTTAATGCCTCCCCTCCAACACAAACTTGTTCGTGTTCTGTGTTGTACCTAGAGTTCCTTGCTATCCAACCTTTGTTCTTAATTACCTTGGAGTATTACCATCTTTTATGTCAAGAATGTTCTGAGATTTGTTCCACCTCTTGAGAATTCTTGGTATAGTGATACTTCTCACCATCACCATTCTTTCATGGTCCTCGTGTTGATTCCAACCGGGGTACCAACAAGTGAACGGTGCTGTTTGGATCCTGCACTTCTAGCAACTCTATTGCTTTGAAGTTAATGGTCGGCCGTTCATTCTTAGTCTATTGATTATTGAATCACCATTCCGACATTGGTTGTGCAACCCAACCCATATTTCGGGCGCACCTTGCAACCAATGAAGTGTATGTTCTCCTCGAGCACACTTCCTTATATCATTTGGTCTGACAAATGTTGTCTCCTTGTTCACTTAATTGTGGAAATCCATCTTTTGGAAATCTTGATGAATTGTCGTTGAGTTCATCAGCCACCTCCTTGACCTCTCCTTGGGTTAATGATGAACTCTTGTTAACAGAAATCACCTCATAGTTCATTTCCCGAGAATCTTACAGTGTCATCCCGTCAATTTGTGTTGCACCTTTCTTCTCAGGCATCCACGAGCACGAGGTATCCTGACACCAATCATATCTGAATCTCCATCAGATATGATGGTTGGAACATATTTACAAGAGTTATAACGCTAGTCTTCATAAGACCCGGTAAGGTGATGTCATGCCTAGCACCCCTGGCCGGAGGACCTATTGTTATAGTTGTTCCTTTTTGGCAAGGTTAACCATTCTTCCATGAGGGAATTGTAAGACTTATTCTATAAGTTATTCCTGATGAATCCTTTGTGTTTCCAAAGTCTGATCTTCACCTGTTGGCCATGTCAAACATTTGAAGCCCAATGTTAAATGTTTCCTGCTCAATTATCCAAACACCGCTGTATGGGTAATGTCATGAAATTTCTCTCCCCTTACCTAAAGAGTTTTCTACGTTATATCCTACCATGGATATCGTGCTCTGCTTGACCTTGGGAAGGATATACCCCTGAAATATGTGTTTAAACACATTTTCCTTTCCATTGTTCTATTTAATCTGGAAATCACATTTTCCTTTCCATGGTTTTGTTTGACCTTTCTTGGGAATTATATGATCTAAGCAGTAATAATTCCCAACATATGCAAACACCTCGATGTACAATTCTATCAGCAAGAACCTGTTACTATTGTTGATGACATTCCAGTAGCCACCGATGGACGAGAACTTTGCCTAATGTTCCGCATCGTTCAATGAGCAGGGAAATGGTTCTCTTCGTCCTTCTCCATTGGTATCGATGTTGTTGCCGACATAACTAAGAAACAACCCTCTGACATGCCTTGCTATCGTGACCGTGCAAGATGTCAGCCCCCTTCCTACTTTTAACCCACATGGTGGGCCCATAACCCACAGGTCCACTGGATCGAAACCTGACTCTTCTTTATAACCCGGATTCTAATGTATCCTTTGCACCTGGCTTCGTATGTGATTCACGAGCTGTACGCTATACCATTGTTCATCCTGGAATCAAACACCATGTTATTCTCATTGTTCAAGCCCCATTCCAGCTTTTGACTAGTCATCGAATGATTGCCTACCCGTTTGAAACTTTGGTACCATCGTATATTGTACTCAACGAATTCACTGATATACAACTCATGGGGTACCTTGTGTATTTCCCATTGAGTTCACCATCAGATGCCCAACTTTGTGGAGACACGTTCTTCCGGAGTTTTTCCCTTGAGTCGCGTTAAATGGGGCGATGGAGACCCGTAAGAAAGGATGACGACTTCATCATGATGCCCTGAAGCAGAGGAATGAAGACATCAATGCTATGGATCGACCTCTTCGAGGAGAGCAACCAAAGACAAGAAGATCCGTTAGAATTTCGTGACTTGAACTTTCCCTCTTACTTCACCTCTTAAATCTCGGGACGAGATTTATTGTAGTGGAGGAGAATTGTGACGCCCGGATAATTAGGCTACAGTAATCCCGCGTTAACGATGCCACGTCACCTCGGTTGTTGTTGCTAACCTCGTGTTAGTTTGGAAGGTTTCAAAATCAAATTTTGATTTAGGCAAACAACAAAAGTTTTCAAACATTAAAACAAAAAATGTCCAAAATGTGTCAACTAAATCATGGATAATACTAGTGGAGAAACCACGCTTTTATAAAATGTTTTAATACTCTAAAATGATTTAAAAATAGCAAAAACAATTAGTTGAATGCCTTTTACAATAAATAAAATATTAACCTATGTTAATTAGTTGCCCAAACGTATGTGGCAGTAGCTTATTTATTAACACTAAAGTAATGACTACTTTTATAGTTTATAAAACTAAGATAAAGAGAAACTAAAAATAAAACAGTAATAGAAAGATTAAGAAAAACAAGATAACAAAAAAAGGAAAAGAGAAAAGGAGAACCCCCCCCCCTCCACTGGGCCAACTGGCCCAGCTGGCCACCGGGCCGCCAGGCCGGCCCACCCCGGTCCCCCTTATCTCCCACCCGACCGAACCCTAATCCACCACCACACCCCCACTCGCCCCACGCTCCACTCCCTCCCCGATCCCTCTGGATCGAGATCGACCCCACTCTCTCGCCCCCTCCCGCTCGGTCTGGAGCCGCCGCCGCCCGTCTCCGGCTCGCCTTCCCCCCTCGCTCCTCTTCCCCGACCTGATCTGGATCGGGAATGGGAGGGGATCGAACCCGGCGACCCCGACGCCATCGCCCCAGTGCCTCGCCGCCCTACGTCGCCACCACTGCCGACGCTGCCCCGCCGCTCGACGCCGGACCTCCCCGCCGGCCTGCCTCCTCCACGCCGCCGTCGTCCTCGCCCTCCACCACGAGCACCACTGCCCTGGACCCTACATCCCTCCGTGAGCGCCACCCCCATCTCCCTCTCGACCCAGCGCGGAGTCGTCCTCGGCAGGACTTCGCTTCGCCCGCGTGCTCCGCAGCTCACCCTCTCCTCGTCCGGTCATCGCACGCCGTTGCCTCCGTCTGCACGCACTGCGTGGCCGCGCCCCCCCACCGCCCCGCGGCTCCTCGTCCCTGCACGCACCACGGCACTCGCGCCGTGCCCCGGCTCTGGGCCGCGCCCCATTGTCTTGCTCCCGCGCCACCACACGCCCGCCAGCGCGCCCGTGCCATGGCCGCCCCTACCTCCCCGTCGCGGCCCTTGCTCGCCACTACCCGCATGCTCTGTTCCGCCTCCCCCTCGCGTCCTAGGCCATCCCCTGATCGCAAGCTCGCCCCGTTCACCGCGCCTCCCCTGCTCGTCACCGTCGCGCCGTGCCACCGCCTCTCGGTCTGCCCCGCCCCGACCGACGATGCTGCGATGCTCCTCGTCGATAGGCCGAGTCCGCCGCCTCCCGCTCCGTGCATCGTGGCCCACGCCCTGGCGCTTCGCCGGCCACGCTAACCGTGCCCGGCCATAGCCTTTGAGCGATTGCCCAGTAGGGCTGGCGCCCGCAGTGCCCGTTTCACCTCCAGGATCCAAACAGCACCGTTGACAATGGGCTGGGGCCCCAGCCCCAGGATCCAAATAGCACCGTTGACAATGGGCTGGGGCCCCAGCCCGTTTCACCTCCAGGATCCAAACCGTAGTGCCCGTTTCTTTATCAAGTACTACATCCTCACTGATTCCAATTTTTCACGGGCTCCGAGTTATTAAACACTCGAAGACACCGATAACTGAACCGAGTCCGCACTACGGTTCAACACCTCTTCAGTAATCTTCTTTAAGTACGAGTTTGTACCCGATCATGTCATTCCTAGCCTGCTCTGCTATACCTATTCGTGTTGATTTTAACTGTGCTACCTGGTCCTTCTCCTCGAAGCACAATTTTTGACGATGAGCTAAGCTTACGTCGATCTTTCCTCATCATAGCATTTCTCTTTGGACAGCAAGCTTGCTTTGGAGTTTTTGTCGTACCCTCGGTTCCATTAACCTTTCGCTTCATCATTCCTTTGACTTGAGGACATCGCCGATCTATTACATCTTCGTGGAGCCTCTCGACAAAATTTGTCGTGATCATCATCAACATTTTGAGCTCTTCTAGGATATCAATTGAATTCATGATGAGAAATACCATCCTTGCCCTCGATGATTTGTGTTGTCATCGACCACTTTAATGCCTCCCCTCCAACACAAAGGCCTTAGTGAACCTGCAACGTTTCACCTCCCGTTCATCTGTCCGAAAACCGGAACACCGGGGATACTTTCCCGGATTCTTCCCCTGTCAGGACCCCGATCCTAAGTCACACCGACCTAGCATGTAACACATCATATCACTTTGCGGCCTCACGCACGGTATTCCCACGGGTGTCGCCTTACCATGTCCCGGGACCGTTTGCGTCTTTTGGCTCACGTATATGATAGTGTCGCTAGCATCCATATGACAAAGAACCGGGCCGACATGGCTAGTCGTGAACCCAAAGCGGCACTAACCTATGGGGACAGGCATACATGAATCACATCGAGCATGTCGGTCATCAACGTATATATTCGGGCTGTAGCACTGGCTAACAGGACTCCGGTATCCCGGGCTGTAGCAGGCTAGGCGAGGACTCCGAATAACACCGCGTGACATTTCCCGAAGGAACAGGACATAAGGCGAAGTGAAACACATGCCGGCAGTCAAGTGTCCAGCATTAGTCTTTGGGCTAGCGAGACTCCGGTGAACAGGGCTGTGGCGGACTACTATCGCTCGTAAGCACGAGACTACATTTCCCCATATGAGAGGCTGCCAAGGATAAACAACTAGTTTGTCGGATCCCACACATACCAAGCATTTCAAACATACACACATTATGCTCAATATGCGTAGATACAACATGGCATCACAACATAACTCTCGACTCGAGATATTACTCAATAGGCTCCGAGGAGCGAGATATTACAAACATGGGTCTCATGACCCAACACTCGAAACATACAAGTCAAAGCACAAGCGGAAGCTAATCATGTCTCGAGTACGCATAACTATAAATGGAAAAGGCCGAGAAGCCCGACTATCTACTGCATCCTGCCGAAGGCACAAGATCGTAGCTGAGGTAACAAGCTAAACGTCGAAGTCCACGTGGAACTACTAGCGAGACTGACGTCTCTCTACAAAACATAAAATAAGCAAACGTGAGTGCAATTGTACTCAGCAAGACTTACATCAGAACTAACTACATATGCATCAGTATCAAAGGGGGGGTGGTGGAGTTTGACTGCAGCAAGCCAGCTTTGACTCGGTGGCTATCCTGAACTACATTTGCAAGTAACTCTTTTGAGGTGGCGCACGAGTCCACATATTCACCATGTCAATACACCACTATGGACCCGCTCCCGTCTCCCTACGAGAACGCCATCCATAGCACTCACGCTTATCTTGCGCATTTTAGAGTATCCACTTTCACTTGTCTATGAACTGATATAGGCAACCCAGAAGTCCTTTTCCGTGGACACGGCTATTCGAATAGATCATATTAAACCCTGCAGTGGTGTACTTCTTCACACACGCTCTCACCACTTACCGCCGTTTACACGACATGTACTCGGCAACCTTCAAGCGGAAGCCCAACGTGGGTGTCGGCCACGGCCTACCTAAACACACAAGTCCCTAGTCCAGGTTTATCGCCTATTCGGGTTCCATCCGCAGGAGTCCGCCGAGGTTTCCCATACAGCCCCGAACGATGTGTGCAGGGTTCCCGAGATACCAAATGGGCACTCGGTACATCAACACGGTGCCTACCGCAACACAACCCACCCCTATGGTCAGCGTTGCGTGCCCCCAAAGATGCTACAAACACCAGAAACTACTTGCAACTCCCAGACTGAGGACAAGGGTGGTTAAGAAGCCGAGAGGGTCCATTGGTTTCGGGCCCAATGCATGGTAGTAACTGTTTCATGGATCACAAACACAGATCTCAGTTCCTGAGGACGGCTGCAATGAGACAACCCACCATGTACTCCTACATGGCCTCTCACCGCTACCTTTACCAAATCGTGTTCACACACTTAGCTTACACACGCAGATGGGACATGTTCACACACCTCCGATTCATCCTCGATGAATCGGACACTGACTCAACTCTAAGCAAGAGCAGGCATGACAACAAGCATAAATGAGTAGGCACAACATGACTCAAACAATTCCTACTCATGCTAGTGGGTTTCATCTAATTACTGTGGAATGACAGGTCATGCAAAGGATCAAGGGGTTCAGCTACCGCTGCAAGTAACAGTTGAATCGATGTTGTCCTAATGCAATAAAATAGAGCAGGAGCGAGAGAGTGGGATTATATCGGAATGAACAAGGGGGGTTTTGCTTGCCTGGCACTTCTGAAGATAATAGTTCTTCATCGGTGTCATCGAATAATCATCGCTTGGTACATCGCTCTAGGGAGGGGACAATTACCGGCAAACAAGAGAGAGCACAATCAATGCAATGCACATATATGATGCATGATCATGTTAAGGTACTGAATTCACCTAATGCAATAATAATCCAAGTTAGTTGAAGTGGAATTCAAACAAGGTTGAATTCCAACTCCAAATGCTATTTCATAAATTACCCTAATCATGATTCATCCTATTCAGTGATGTTAACTTGTTCAAACATGCATGATCATGGCATAAACAGATTCTTCATATTTTTCTGATCATTTTTCATATATAAATTATTTCCATCCGAGTTACGGTTGAATTTATATGATTTTTAGAAGTTTAGAGTATTTTCTGGAATTTCCTGAATTAAAATAATTCCAGAAAAGGTTAATTCGTCAGGATGACATCGGGGTGACGTCAGCAGGTCAAAGGCGCCAGGTCCAGGTCAACCCTGACGCGTGGGACCCGCACGTTAGTGTAACGGGGCAGGAACAGAGGCTGACTAGTGGGTCCGGGTCAACGATGACGTGGCAAAGTCAATGCTGAGAGGCGGGCCCCCTGAGATTAGTACTAATCTAACAGAGAATTTAAATTAATTAATCCAGGCACTGGGGCCCACATGTCAAAGAGAGGGGGGGGGTTAATTAGTGCTAATAATATGGCCACGTCGGCACTTGCCGGACTTTGGCCGCGGCGACCAACCGAAGCGGCGGTGGCCCGGAGTTGCGCTTAGGGCAGCGGGCCGGGCACGCCGAGGGTACCAGGAGGGAGCCCGTGATCCCGCGCATCTAGGGGACCAACGGAGGTGCGGGCGGCCGGAATCCCGCCCGGCGTCGAGCTTTGGCGGCAGCCGAGCTCTGACCTCGGCGGAACGGGCTGCGGAGCACGACAGAGGAGGCTGGGCGCGTTCGACTCACAGGAGCGGCGGCGTCGACTAGCGGTGGTGGCCGAGCTACGGTGGCTAGAACCAACGGCGGCGACCAAAGCAGCGGCCGGGTTCGTGTCCGTGCAGTTACGGCCTAAAGGACGCGGAGAGGCCGGGGAAGAGGGGGAAATAACTCGGGGGCTCACCGTGAGTGCGATGATGGCATCGGCGAGCTCGGGGGGGCACCGGAGCCGATGAATTCGACGGCGAGGTCCGGCGGGTCCGGGAAGGGGGAAAATGGTGGGGCGGCGCCTCGGGGCGCTCCGGCGTCATGTGGCTCGGCGGGGAGGACGGGGGCGTCACGGCGGAGGCCATGGGTACGTCGGCGAGGCGAGGGAGGGCCTGTGGGCACGACGGCGGTGAGCTGCGCGCTGCGGGTGTGTTCGGGCGAGAGAGAGAGCAGAGGAGGGAACGAGGGAGAGGGAGAGAGCGAGGGGATCCAGGGGGTTAGGGCGCGTGGCCGTCTCCGTGGCGTCGCGAGAGGGTCGGGGAGGCCAGGCAGCGGGAGGAGGAGCTGGCGAGCTCGGCTGATCGCCAGGTCCCTCCTCTCGCCTCTTGGCAGAGGTAGGCGACGAGCGGTGTCGGTTGGTGGGCTGGGCCACCAACTGGGCCAGCGAGGGAAGGGGGAGAAGGCTGGGCTGGTGGGCTGCACAGGTAACTGGCCAGGTACAGTTCTCTCCTTTCCCTTTTCTATTTCTATTTTCTGTTTGTTTTAGTTTAGTAAAATACTAAACTATTTAAATAAATCCTGAAAATAATTGTGGGCATTAACTAAATTATTACAGAGGCCCTTAACTATTTTCGGAATTGTTGGAGCGTTTAAAATAATATTAATAGTATTTAAATGCCCCAATTCAAATACAATATGGTTTATTCAAAAATCCAAAATGTCTTGGAAAAATATCCATCACCTCACGGGTATGGTTTTCACCTTTTTCCATTAATCATGAACATTTTTGCAAACCACTTTGGGTTCTTGAAGATATTTTTGAAGTTGAACCTAATTGAATTGTTTTTGGTGATAGGGCTAGAACATCCCCATTTCAAATTTACATGAAAATAAACATGATGAATGCATGCAATGCTACTAGTTACAAGCAAGCTCTAGAGTTGATCTGGGTCAGTGACAACTCACCCCACTAAACAAGAATCTCGCCCGAGATTCAAGACGTGAGGTAAGAGGAAAAGGGAAGTCACAAACTATCACAATCTTCATGATCCATTTGCCCTTCTCGAAGATGTTGATTTATTCCATCATCTTAGTCTTGACGTCCTTGCTTTCGAGGTCTTCACTCGACACGACAATAGAAAGAAGGGGGAAACCCTACATGATTCGATCTTCATGAAGATCAGGTAACATGATCAACTCACGGACTGAGAAGGTGACACATCTCGAGTTGAGACACAAAACACATCGATAGGAATGGAAGAACAACAACGGGGTTTGATTAGTGGGCAACAATTCCACGCTTAGGGAGATGATGGATGGTGTCAAGGTGGCGAGGAAATATTTGCCATGATTCAATAACGGGGCACCCCAGGGGAGGTGACACGAGGAACTATTCCCTTAAGTGGCAAAAAGAATTACTTTTGAATCGTAGATCATCGAAGCTCTTCATACCATCCTAAGGCAATTCAAAAGATCGTTTGGTGGAGTGCAAGGAATGGCATACCGGACTATAATGGATGATGTGGACTACCTTGTTGAAGACAACGCGGTGGATGATTTTTGCTTATCACCGAAATGGATGGGACCCATGGTAAGTCCTTTGTTGAAGATGATCTTTGGACAGCAAGCTGGCGAGAAGGCGGAGACCATGGAAAATTGGCACGATGGGATGCAAGCTGGGAACAAAATGCAAATTTTGGGAATGTTCCAACCATCACATCTGCCTGAGATTCAGATCTGGTTGGTGTTAGGATATTCCAGACTCATCGAGTCTAGAAAGAAAGATGAAAGCTTGCAACACAAATCGACGGAAAGATGTTGCGAGATTCTCGGGAATGAACTACGATAGCAAGCTCCAAAACATGAGCTGGTTCTCGCTACAAACTGTGAACACGTTGTCCTAGACAAGAATGACCACATTGTAGCCTTATAATAAGACTCTACATATTTCGTTGGGGGAACCATGATAGAGTATTTTTAATTGACTTCATAAGTCCGGATTAGCTCTCATGAAGGAACTTCTTCTCCTTGAACAAATCGATCGGTGGCTTGAGGTGCTAGGGATACATACGGAATGAAGATGATCAGTCTATCAAACCATAGAATACTTCGCACATGCATGACTGACTTGGAATGATTCCAGAGGAAACAAAACAAACCTTTCTCAAGTTCATGGCGGCAACTTACACCAGATGCACATGAACTAGAGGAAGTCACTACTTTCATCCAAACATATGCTTCATGAATGAAACACGAAGAAATGCTTACACAAGTTTCCAATACTAGGTTGATGCTCAACATGACTCATGGGGGAGACAAAATGCTACTGATGGGCTCAACAGCAACTCATCGGAATTTCCATATCACCGACTTCCACCATCATGTGAACACAGTGTTAGCATTGGTCGACCAAAAATATAATGGTGTATGCTCGAGGATCAACCACGAGTAAGACAACATTACGAGCACCGTTAGTACTGATTTGATTTGACGATAGCCCATACTCAAATCAAAGGATTGGCGGAGACGATAGATCCAACAACTGATCACAGGAACCAATTGATGAAGATATCATCTTTCTTCAACGCACACTACACAAGAATATCCCCTTGGAACGAACTAAATTAGGCAAGCTTTTATCTTCCAACTCTCCAAGTTGTTGTTTGGCTTGACCAACTAGCTCAGGGGTATCCAACACAGATTCTTGGAGAAGGGTGGTTCACAGGAAACCCAACTCGATCACGAGCCCAACATAACAGTCAGGAACAACCCGGTAACACTTCCAAGAAGATATTTGGAAAGTCACGAACCACCGGTATGTTACTAAGCTCGAGAGCAATCTTGCTTTTCAAGGCAAGATGATATTATCAAATGAGTGAGGACTTGACAAGATCCTAACTCGTCAATCGAAGAGTGCACCGAAAATAAGGACTAGGTAGCACAAGCTATCTTAGGATGATGATTTAATATCCAACATGCTAAGAATGAGGATAATGTCCATTACCACCAAGCAACGAGTGGCTCGGAGTATTGATTTCGCACATCACAATTCACTTGCCGGCATTCCGGTTGCAACAACACGGAACCGAGGAATGAATAATGATAGCGAGAGTATCACTGCGTCAAGAATTTCTAAGAGGTTGTGAAATTCCCATGACAATCTTGACATAAGATGGCAATACTTCAGGGTAGAACAGATTCAAAAGCTGAATTGGCGTTTTGATCTGCGGGATACAACTACTTTGACCCAATCCTGGGTATGGATGAGGTATCGGAGTTTGTTTCTCCTAGTCATTCCGTAATGTAATGGCTTGACGGACCACAAGGATAATAGGCATTGATGACGGATGCACGACTATTCCTGACTATCAATTGATAGACGAAGGTCGGAATACAACTGAAGAGAGCAACTCATAGGAACATATAATTTTCTGAGTTGTGGATGCACAGATTAGTATGTCGAACGAAGCTCAACATTTCTTCCGGATAACCCATGCAGGAAGGTAGAATTGGCAGAGTCACAATATGAATGGAGTACTCCTCAAGTGCACTCCGATTGTGATCTTTTGGTTCAAAAGAACTTCTGCCATAATTAGTTCATGGTATTTGGAAGAAGGAGAATACCACGGACTTCGAGGACTATCGCAAGGTTACTAATATCCTGAAGGCACTAGCAAATACTAACAACATGAAGTAGGATGAATCTCGGGTTCAGAAACCCAGGAGTAGAATACTTACTACTAAATGGCATCACGGGATGCTTTCGAAATGATGGCCAGAATCATCACACTAGGGATACAAAAGCATTGCTAAATTGCTAGACGACTTCCTAAACAACTAGGGTCATAATAATAATTCCAACATATATGTCAAGGCAATAAATTACCTCAACGCACCGGTTAGTGTGCTTATTCTGACCAATAAGGACATCGGGAACGGAAGGAAAGGATTTGCAAATGCATCAGACTAATTAGAGACCTGGGATGACTCGGACAGCATAACGGCTGTAAATGCTCAAAATGATTTGAGACATCCTGCAAAAATTGGTGGCATAACCACTCAACAACATCATAACAAGATTCTGAGATCAACAGTTATCATACAGGAATAATAGTAACTGAACTGGGGATTAAAACCAACAATCCTATAAGTCTATGGATTAGTAACACGTCATCCTAATGGATAGATGAGAAGCCTAGTTCTTAAACCCGTAGAAGAAAAGAGGATGACTCAGATCAGAAGGCCATGAGGTATAAGGAGTAAAAAGAGCCTTACGTTCCCTTCCACAAACAATTCCCTTATATAACTAAAGCATTTCTAGACACAACTTCGACCAGTTTGGCTTGGTAATCCTCTGACAATCGGGCTCGATACCAACGCTGTCAGACCCCGATCCTAAGTCACACCGACCTAGCATGTAACACATCATATCACTTTGCGGCCTCACGCACGGTATTCCCACGGTGTCGCCTTACCATGTCCCGGACCGCTTATGCGTCTTTTGGCTCACGTATATGATAGTGTCGCTAGCATCCATATGACAAAGAACCCGGGCCGACATGGCTAGTCGTGAACCCAAAGCGGCACTAACCTATGGGGACAGGCATACGTGAATCACATCGAGCATGTCGGTCATCAACGTATATATTCGGGCTGTAGCAAGCTATGAGGACTCCGGTATCCCGGGCTGTAGCAGGCTAAGCGAGGACTCGAATAACACCGGCGTGACATTTCCCGAAGAACGGACATAGGAACGAAGTGAAACACATGCCGGCGATCAAGTGTCCAAGCGGTAGTCTTTGGGCTAGCGGTGACTCCGGTGAACCGGTCAGAAGCGGACTACTATCGCTCGTAAGCACGAGACTACATTTCCCCATATGAGAGGCTGCCAAGGATAAACAACTAGTTTGTCGGATCCCACACATACCAAGCATTTCAAACATACACACATTATGCTCAATATGCGTAGATACAACATGGCATCACAACATAACTCTCGACTCGAGATATTACTCAATAGGCTCCGAGGAGCGAGATATTACAAACATGGGTCTCATGACCCAACACTCGAGCATACAAGTCAAAGCACAAGCGGAAGCTAATCATGTCCGAGTACGCATAACTATAAATGGAAAAGGCTGAGAAGCCCGACTATCTACCAGATCCTGCCAAGGCACAAGATCGTAGCTGAGGTAACAAGCTAAACGTCAAGTCCACGTGGAACTACTAGCGAGACCGACGCGTCTCTCGCAAAACATAAAATAAGCAAACGTGAGTACAATTGTACTCAGCAAGACTTACATCGAACTAACTACATATGCATCAAGATCAAAGGGGGTGGTGGAGTTTGACCGCAGCAAGCCAGCTTTGACTCGGTGGCTATCCTGAACTACGATTGCAAGTAACTCTTTTGAGGTGGCGCTACGAGTCCACATATTCACCATGTCAATACACCACTATGGACCCGCTCCCGTCTCCCTACGAGAACGCCATCCATAGCACTCACGCTTATCTTGCGCATTTTAGAGTATCCAATTTCACTTATCTATGAACCGATATAGGCAACCCAGAAGTCCTTTTCCGTGGACACGGCTATTCGAATAGATCATATTAAACCCCGCAGGGTGTACTTCTTCACACACGCTCACCACTTACCGCGTTTACACGACATGTACTCGGCAACCTTCAAGCGGAAGCCCAACGTGGGTGTCGGCCACGGCCTACCTAAACACACAAGTCCCTAGTCCAGGTTTATCGCCTATTCGGGTTCCATCCGCAGGAGTCCGCCGAGGTTTCCCATACAGCCCGAACGATGTGTGCAGGGTTCCCGAGATACCAAACGGGCACTTTCGGTACACGGGCCACGGTGCCTACCGCAACACAACCCACCCCTATGGTCAGCGTTGCGTGCGGCCCCCAAAGATACTACAAACACCGAAACTACTTGCAACTCCGGACCGAGGACAAGGGTGGTTAAGAAGCCGAGAGGGTCCATTGGTTTCGGGCCCAATGCGTGGTAGTAAGCTGTTTCATGGATCACAAACACAGATCTCAGTTCACGAGGCCGGCTGCAATGAGACAACCCACCATGTACTCCTACATGGCCTCTCACCGCTACCTTTACCAAATCGTGTTCACACACTTAGCTTACACACCTTGATGGGACATGTTCACACACCTCCGATTCATCCCCGATGAATCAGACCTGACTCAACTCTAAGCAGTAGTAGGCATGACAACAAGCATAAATGAGTAGGCACAACATGGCTCAAAAAATTCCTACTCATGCTAGTGGGTTTCATCTAATTACTGTGGAATGACAGGTCATGCAAAGGGTCAAGGGGTTCAGCTACCGCAGCAAGTAACAGTTGAATCGATGTTGTCCTAATGCAATAAAATAGAGCAGGAGCGAGAGAGTGGGATTATATCGGAATGAACAAGGGGGTTTTGCTTGCCTGGCACTTCTGAAGATAATAGTTCTTCATCGGTGTCATCGAATAATCATCCTCGGTACATCGTCTACCGGGAGGGGACAATTACCGGCAAACAAGAGAGAGCACAATCAATGCAATGCACATATATGATGCATGATCATGTTAAGGTACTGAATTCACCTAATGCAATAATAATCCAAGTTAGTTGAAGTGGAATTCAAACAAGGTTGAATTCCAACTCCAAATGCTATTTCATAAATTACCCTAATCATGATTCATCCTATTCAGTGATGTTAACTTGTTCAAACATGCATGATCATGGCATAAACAGATTCTTCATATTTTTCTGATCATTTTCATATATAAATTATTTCCATCCGAAAGTTACGGTTGAATTTATATGATTTTTAGAAGTTTAGAGTATTTTACGGAATTTCCTGAATTAAAATAATTCCGTAAAAGGTTAATTGCGTCGAGGATGACATCGGGGTGACGTCAGCAGGTCAAAGGCGCCAGGTCCAGGTCAACTCGACGCTGCGTGGGACCCGCGTCGCTGTAACGAGGCAGGAACAGAGGGCTGACTAGTGGGTCCGGGTAAACGATGCCGTGGCAAATTCATTGCTGAGAGGCGGGCCCCCTGAGATTATTACTAATCTAACAGAGAATTTAAATTAATTAATCCCGGCACTGGGGCCCACATGTCAAAGAGAGGGGGGGGGTTAATTAGTGCTAATAATATGGCCACGTCGGCACTTGCCGGAATTTGGCCGGCTGGCGACCAACCGAAGCGGCAAAGGGCCCGCCGGAGTTGCGCTTAGGGCAGCGGTCAGCGCCGAGGGTACCAGGAGAGCCCGTGATCCCGCGCATCTAGGGGACCAACAGGAGGTGCGGCGGCCGGAATCCCTTGGCGTCGAGCTTTGGCGGCAGCCGAGCCTCTGACCTCGGCGGAGCAGGGCTGCGAACCTGACAGAGGAGGCTGGGGCGCGTTCGACTCACAGGAGCGGCGGCGTCGACTAGCGGTGGTGGCCGGAGCTACGGTGGCTAGAACCAACGGCGGCGACCAAAACGGCGGCGGCCGGGTTCGTGTCCGTGCAGCTACGGCTGAAGGACGCGGAGAGGCCGGGGAAGAGGGGAAATAACTCGGGGCTCACCGTGAGTGCGATGATGGCATCGGCGAGCTCGGGGGCACCGAGCCGGCGAATTCGACGGCGAGGTCCGGCGGGTCCTGAAGGGGAAAATGGTGGGCGGCGCCTGGGCGCCCGGCGTCATGTGGCTCGGCGGGGAGGACGGGGCGTCCACGGCGGAGGCCATGGAAATGCGTCGATGAGGCGAGGGAGGGCACTGTGGGCACGACGGCGGTGAGCTTCTTGGCCTGAGTGTGTTCGGGCGAGAGAGAGAGCAGAGGAGGAACGAGGGAGAGGGAGAGAGCGAGGGGATCCAGGGGTTAGGGCGCGTGGCCGTCTCCGTGGCGTCGCGAGAGGGTTGGGGAGGCCAGCAGGAAGGCGGGGAGGAGCCTGGCGAGCTCGGCGCTGATCGCCGTGTCCCTCCTCTCGCCTCTTGGCGGAGGTAGGCGACAGCGGTGTCGGTTGGTGGGCTGGGCCACCAACTGGGCCAGCGAGGGGAGGGGAGAAGGCTGGGCTGGTGGGCTGCGCAGGTAACTGGCCAGGTACAGTTCTCTCCTTTCCCTTTTCTATTTCTATTTTCTGTTTGTTTTAGTTTAGTAAAATACTAAACTATTTAAATAAATCCTGAAAATAATTGTGGGCATTAACTAAATTATTACAGAGGCCCTTAACTATTTTCAGAATTGTTGGAGCGTTTAAAAATAATATTAATAGTATTTAAATGTCCCAATTCAAATACAATATGGTTTATTCAAAAATCCAAAATGTCTTGGAAAAATATCCATCACCTCTGGGTATGGTTTTCACCTTTTTCCATTAATCATGAACATTTTTGCAAACCACTTTGGGTTCTTGAAGATATTTTTGAAGTTGAACCTAATTGAATTGTTTTAGTGCTAGGGCTTGATCATCCCCATTTCAAATTTCATGGAAATTAAACATGATGCATGGATGCAATGCTACTAGTTACAAGCAAGCTCTAGAGTTGATCTGGGGCTGTGACAACTCTTCCCCCCTTCGTCGGTATCACCTCCTACCGCGTTAGGGTACACCTAGCCCCGCTCATTGTCATGTCATGCGTCGTCATGCTTATGTTTGCATTGTATTTATTGTTTCTTCCCCCTCTTCTCTCCGGTAGACTACGAGACCGACGCTGCTGCTGCCCAGTTCGACTACGGTGTTGTCGACCCCTCCTTCTTGCCAGAGCAACCAGGCAAGCCCCCCCTTTGATCACCAGATATCGCCTACTCTTCTCTATACTGCTTGCACTAGAGTAGTGTAGCATGTTACTGCTTTCGATTAATCCTATTCTGATGCATAGCCTGTCATTGTTGCTACAGCTTGTTCCCTTACCTGCTATCCTCTTGCTTAGTATAGGATGCTAGTGTTCCATCAAGGGCCCTACACTCTTGTCACCGCCATGCTATACTCTTTGGGCTGTGATCACTTCGGGAGGTGATCACGGGCATATACTATATACTTTCTACTGTTACATTACTTATGATACTGTTCGGAGATGGGGGCTAAAGGGGCAGGTGGCTCCATCCCGGTAGAGGTGGGCCTGGGTTCCCGACGGCCCCCATTTGTTACTTTTAATGGCGGAGGCGGCAGGAAGGTTGAGACCGCCTAGGAGAGAGGTGGGCCTGGCCCTGTTCGGCGTTCGCGGATACTTAACATGCTTAACGAGATCTTGATATTTGATCTTAGTCTGGCTACTGGCCTATACGCACTAACCAACTACACGGGAACAATTATGGGCACTCGACGTCGTGGTATCAGCCGAAGCATTTCGTGACGTCAGTGACTGAGCGGCGCGCGCCGGATTGGACTGGAACGCCACTAGGCTAGGTCTGCTTCCGGCCGCGTACGCAACGTGCAGGTGTGCTAAGGGCGATGGGCCCAGACCCCTGTGCGCTTAGGTTTAGACCGGCGTGCTGACCTCTCTGTTATGCCTAGGTGGGGCTGCGACGTGTTGATCTTCCGCGGCCGGGCATGACCCAGAAAAGTGTGTCCGGCCAAATGGGATCAAGCGTGTTGGGTTATGTGGTCCACCCCTGGAGGGAAGTTAATCTATTCGAATAGCCGTGATCTTTGGTAACAGGACGACTTGGAGTTGTACCTTGACCTTATGACAACTAGAACCGGATACTTAATAAAACACACCCTTCCAAGTGCCAGATACAACCCAGTGGTCGCTCTCTATCGTGGTTACGAGGAGGGATTGCCGGGTAGGATTATGCTATGCGATGCTACTTGGAGGACCTCGATCTACTCTCTTCTACATGCCGCAAGACGGAGGCTACTGTAGCATAGTCTTGACAGGATTAGCTATCCCCACTTATTACGGCATTCTGCGATTCAGTCCACCGATATGTCCCTTTACACATATATCCATGCATATGTAGTGTAGCTCCTTGCTTAAGTAGTACTTCGGATGAGTACTCACGGTTCCCTTGTTCCCCCTTTTCCCCTTTCTTTACCCGGTTGTTGCGACCAGACGATGGAGCCCAGGAGCCAGACGCCACCGTCGATGACGACTACTACACGGGAGGCGCCTACTACTACGTGCAGCCCATGGACGGCAATAAGAGTAGTTAGGAGGATCCAGGCAGAGGCCTGCGCCTCTTCGATCTGTATCCCAGCTTTGTGCTAGCCTTCTTAAGGCAAACTTGTTTAACTTATGTCTGTACTCAGATATTGTTGCTTTCGCTGACTCGTCTATGATTGAGCACTTGTATTCGAGCCCTCGAGGCCCTGGCTTGTATTATGATGCTTGTATGACTTATTTATGTTTTAGAGTTGTGTTGTGATATCTTCCCGTGAGTCCCTGATCTTGATCGTACACGTTTGCGTGCATGATTAGTGTACGATTGAATCGGGGGCGTCACAGGTAATCTCTCTTTCCTCTGATTCAAATCTTGTGCCGGTTCAAAGATTTCGCCGTGCAGTTCAGAAAGTAAAATACTCTCACCCTCTTGCTTATTTGGATCCAAAACTTTCTTTGAAGACACAACAACCTGAAGGGCGTTGCACAACCCAACACAGTGGCCAGCAAGTCACCTCTTCCGGTTTAGCGGATACACCAACCCGGAAGCGTCGTCCAGAGGTTACTTGTTCTCCCGAAAAACTTTATCCTTTGAAGGGTTTCTTCTGATACCCACTCAATTCGTCTGATCCGAATTTCTAGGTGTCTTCCAATTCGTCTGGCGGTTCATCAACCAATCATCTGCCTCCCCTTAAAACCGCCCTTGGGTAAGTATACTGCCCTTCATCTTTTTCCTTCATAGTTCGGTTTACCGTGCTAATCTTTGTTTTGATATCAGTACCAAAGCCAGTCTGAGCAAGAAGGCTAAAACCAGTGCCCATACTGGTGAAGTTGTACCGGAAAGGGCTCCTGAGGGTATCGGTAGAAATATTGATGTTATGGATGATTCCGCCCCACAAGGTGAGAACACTGAAGCTAATCCGCTGGAAGCTGACCCGGCTACTCATATTGATCCATCAAGCCCTCATGCTACTCCTTCGAGCCCGGCTGCTGATCCGCCGAGCCCAGCTGCTAATCCGCCAAGTCCAGCCAGGGATACCGTCAATCCGCCAAGTCCACCAAAGGGTGATGATGATGATGTTATTATTACTGGTATGGGTCATACTAGCCCTGGTAATCCGGTTGTCTTGTCAAAACATACTACCAAGGAGGAATTCACTGCTATGGGCAAGGGGAAAGGGAAGACTGATTTATCCAACTTCATCAACCTTAGTGATGAGGAACTTCATTCAGGATATTTAAACCGCTTTTACACCAGCCGTGACTTTGAAGCCGGTTTGGTGAACCTGATGAAGGAACGTTATGAGGTAATCTTCGAGAACGCTTTGAAATTTACTTTATTCTGTATGTCTCTTCCATTGTAGCCCCCAAGGGCCGGGTTATCCCTTGAAGATAAACTGGGACTTCGATATGAAGAACACTTCAACTGAGTAGCCCCCAAGGGCCGGTTTGTCTTTTGAAGACAAACTGGGACTGTATGTCCTTGTTAATTGCCTTTACTTATAATTGATCAATTGTGCATTAGCCCCCAAGTGCCAAGCTTAATACCTGGATTGAGCCTTGGGACTTGAAAATACTCACTTTAAAAAATAATCCACATTAGCCCCCAAGTGCCGAGTGCATAACTTGTTATGTGCTTGGGACTTTAACAACTTCATCTTCAGACTTTTGCAGTCCGATAAAAATATAAAAGAATCTCAAATCGCCGATCTTCAAGAAAACATCAAGTCCCAGCAAGAAGAGACCGCTAAAGCCAAAGAGGAGCTAAAGGGTGTTTTGACAACCATGGAGCAATTGAAGGATGTTTTCAAAAATGAACGCACCAACTGGGAAACTGAGAAGGCTGCTTTGCTGAAGCGGGCTGAAGATGCAGAAGCAGCTCTTAAGCCAGTGGCGGAAGAGCTGACAGGGCTAAAAAATCAAGTGGATTCTATGACTTCTACAATCTTTGGTAAGTACTGTGACACCCCAAAAATTTTAACCTTGTTTTATAAATTAAAATTATGCCAGGAAACTAAAACTTTTATTTTCTGGATTTACTTCTGATTTCAGAACCTTTCTTTTCTTTATTATTATGGAGTTTTTACCCCTAGTGAAAACTTTTCAGTCATTATTGGACTTATTTACCCTCTCAAATAAAACAATTCTTTCATCAGTAGGGATTATTTGTACAATTATTTTTCCCTGAGCTTTATTCCTCTAAAATAGTTTTTCACAAGTTTTAGGGTTCCATTTGCACTGCACCCCTTTGATAAATTTATTTAAAAATCCCACAAAAATTTGGAGATGTCATGTGATGATTCTAAACCACTTAGGTGCAAAAATATATTTCATTCCTTGGATATTTTGAGCTCTACACCAAATTTTCAAATCTGGTCCAGTGAGCAATTTTGCACTACAACCTATTTAAATATTCCTTTAAAACTTCCACCAAAATTAGGGGAGGTCCGTAGGAGCATATTATTCAACTTTATGCAGAAACCCAGTGATGTTCTTTGAAAAATTTGAGTGAATCATCCTCATCTTCATTCTGGTGCAACTTGATGATTTGTACTGCAACCATCTTTTAACTTGCTCCTTTACCCATGAGCTTTCTCCTGCTTGTAGTACATCATACCAAACCCTTAAGTCCAGGAGGTTGGATTCATTGGAGCATTTTTGGTACATGATATTATACCCTTTACCTTCTGTCCAGAACTGAGGTTTTGAAAAATTTGCACTAACAAGTTTCTAGTTTTTCCAAACTAACCTTGCCACCCTCTTATTCATCCAAAGAGACTATGATCTGGGTATTTTGGCCCCTCC
The DNA here is from genome assembly GCA_021605145.1 of Aegilops bicornis. Taxonomy (NCBI): domain Eukaryota; kingdom Viridiplantae; phylum Streptophyta; class Magnoliopsida; order Poales; family Poaceae; genus Aegilops; species Aegilops bicornis. The sequence continues at coordinate 474,234,429 of CM038673.1, read as the reverse complement.
AAGAGTTGCCTAGATGCCATTGGCATTTTGTCAAACACCTGGGGTGCATGGCCAGTTTTGGCATGGTTCTTAGTTTGCACACTGGACTTGCTTGCCTTGCCTAACCAGCATGTCCCATGGCTTTACCCTAGCCTATAGCCCCTTCCTGCTTAACCTCCTAAGGATTAGAGTCCCCTGGCATGACTTGGCATTTCGCCGAACACCTGTCGTGCGTGCTCTGGGCGCGCCCAGAGCGCACGTTTTGCACGCGCGCGCACCGAGCCGCCGCGTCCCACTGCCGACGCCCCGCGCCCGTTCTGGCCCTTCCCCTCTCCCAGTCGACGCCTCCGACCCCTCCTGTGTCGCAGAGCTGCCCCTGGAGCTCCATAGCTCTGCGTCAGGTCGGCCACGACGGCTAGCGGGTGGCCACAGCAACCTCTGTCGTGGACGGCGCCGCCCGAGCCTCCTCTGCTCGCCAGCTGCCCTCGTGAGCAGTCCATCCTCATCCGCTCGCCCTCCCGACCCCGCTAGCCTCCACCACGTCGCCCTGACCACTACAGAGCGGCGGTTCGCCGGCGACCTTATCCACGGCCGCGGAACCGCCATGGCTACGCTATATAAGAAGCCCCCGAGCACGTCCCGTCCCTCAGGCAGCCTCATACCATTCTCCTAATACCCCCTTAGCCAACAATCGAAGAGAGGAAGGCCGTCTTCCCCATCTCCGGTCAGCTCGGCCGCCGCCTCGTTCCGATCCATTCCAGCGCCACCCCCTCTCCACTCTCTTCACCAGAAGCTCTCCCTACATCTCGTGAGTCCATCCCCATGCTCGATTTTGATCAGGAACCGCCGGAGACAAGAACCCACTCTGCCCGACGGCCACCGTGCGCTGCGAAGCTCGCCGCCGGCGACTCCGTCCACCCAGGGACCTTAGCGACCACCGTAAGGACCGTCTCGACCCCCTGAGCCCGCGGATGGCCTTGGTTTCTCGAACGGTGCCGCCGTTCACCGGCGAGCATCACCGGAGCCCCGCATCGGCTCGGACAGAGGAGAAGGAGGCGGGGGCGACTGGTCAAACCTGACCAGTGGGCCCCCTGGACCCTCTGTCAGTGACCAGCGCCGGTCCACGCTGGCGTAAGTGGAAGCACAAAACCATGAGTACTTCTCCTCTGCTTCGAAAACGTATTCTGCCCGAAGCGTTTTCCTTTTTCTGTTTTATTTAAAAACCAGAAATTTGACTAAACTTTGACTAGCTATATCTTTTTAAATAAAACTCCAAATGAGTTGATTCTTTTTCCTACCTCTCTCAAATTTAGTCTAGTTTATTTTAAGATTTATTTGAAAAAATTTCAAGCAACTTTTTTGTACTGTTTGTAAAGTATGTGTTGTTTGAATATTTTTGAAAATAGGAATTTGGGGAGGAGATTATAGCTTTCAAAAAATTTGGAGTGCACTTCACCCCTCCACAACTTGAAGGTAAGCATCCTGAACCCTGGCATAATATTTTTGGTGTGTTGGTTGACACGATTATAACACCACCTTATTTCGAAGAACTCGCTATTTTATGTGGTGATACGATCATTTGCATGAATGCATACTGGAGATTTCTTGCTGTTGGAAGTGGATATACTTGTGATGGTAATCGTCCTCGTATGCCTTGCATGCATGCCGGAAAGAAAGCCGGGAAAGCCTCTGCCTTGGGTAGGCATGAGCTTGCCGCCGGTCTCCGTCGGGACGGTTATGTCCGGTATGGCATAGCAAGGTATAGTGAGTGGTGATTCTGTTGGTTGAAATATAATTGTTATACATACCATGTAGGGAATTTATAAACCTCCTGAGCCGACCATAGATCGAGTCTTGTTCCAGTAACCCCCATACTTGTCTCGTACTACCACTTGTCCTGCCAGTAGGGTGCAGTCGATAAGTTGTCAACCCCTTTCTTGGCACACACCGTACAGAGGGGCCATGGTGGAAGATACACGCTGCATCCGGTAGGCATGCCACCTGGTCCGGGGGCATGGCTGTTTCCGGTTGGGACCGAGAGGGGGGCACCCCTTAGAGCGCGCATACAAATTTGATCCCATGCTACGCGAGGTTGTAGCCTCCCCACTTAGAGTTTTGCTTGACAGGTGTCATGGGTGATTCCAGACACCGGTAAGTTAAGCTGGTGTGTGCAAGTCAGGTGTGTTTTCAATTAAAAGACCGTAGACAGAATTAGTCCCGATGAACTAAAGGAATCCTTTACTCGTGGGTAAAGAGTACACCCTCTGCAGAGATAATATCTATTCGAATAGCCGTGTCCATGGTTAAGGACTACAGTCTGGGTTGGGTCAAGTGCCGGTCTTAGTGTCGGTCTTCGGAGGAGAAACTACTAAACCAGAAGATGGAGCATAACCTGTGACTTATGATGATTATGATTATTAGTATTATGGACTAACCCCTTTGTTATTTGAAGTATTGAGTATCCCCTGGGACGGTTCTACCTCCTGGATACTCACAGTGATTATTTATAAGCCCTTTATGTGGTGTCGCTGAGACGCCCAACTGTGGCATACGCGTTATTTATTTTCCTTATAAGCCCTTTATGTGGTGTCGCTGAGACGCCCGACTGCGGCATGCTTGTTATTTATTTACTTTATAAGCCCTTTATGTGGTGTGGCTTAGACGCCCGACTGTGGCATGCTTGTTACTTATTTACTTTACAAGCCCTTTTTGTGGTGTCGCCAGACGCCTCGAAGGCATGCTAAATGGCTTACTAACCTTTCGAGGCGTCGCTTCAGACACCCAATCGGTGCATTTTATTACTACTCGGTTATTGCATATACATGTGTATAAATAACCTGCTTGCGTGCATCAGAGATTTTATTTTATGACTAACGATGTGATCCTAGAATATTTCAGTGCATGATTATCATTTATATTATACCCGTGTTCATAATGTTTGCGAGTACATTCAAAGTACTCACTGGCTTGTCCCTGGCTATTGTCTTGGCCAGATTTCTTGCTTGGAGAGGAGCGTTGCGATGACAGCCCCGGAAACAAAGCAATGGTGATAACAGCCTTGCGAAGATAGGAGTTAACCTGGTCAGCTGTTCCTGTGGGAAATGGAGTCCCATAGACACTGATGATCCACAAACCGCTTCCGCCATAAACCACTAGAAACCATTTGTTGTACTCATAGGCAGGAATGGTCTTGTACTACATATTTGGTATTTCGCTTGGAATTTCTGTATCAAGTTGGTGCCTCATCAGCTAACAGCAATCCTGGGGCTGGTGAGCACAAGGGCCATTTTCTGGGAAATCAATACCCGGAAAACCGGTCGTGACAAGTACTTTGTCATAGCCGGTTCGAAAAATATCTTGAACTCTGCCGGTTTAACATTGAATCCGTAAACTGTTGCAGGTAATCGCATTGCTCAGCTGGGCACAGATATGCGGATGAAACTGAAGGCAGCGTACACTTTGATTGAGCAATTATACACCGGTGCCCAACGGGTTATCCGTGCAGTCTCATACAACAAACCGGAACCAACATTGATCAAGGACACACTAATAAGATTATCCATGACGCCGGCGCAGATAGAAGAGGTGAAGCGATCTGCTGCCAGGGCTGGCGCTTTACTGGCACTGACTCGGGCCAAAGCATGGATATCTGACTTGGATCCAGTTGATATCGCCAAGGGATTTCCGGATAAACAAGCAGACGGGTCAGCATTTGACGACGAAGCCCTCAAAGCCCTAACAAAGGAGATGCGTCCGCTGTCGAGTCAACTGGCTGAAGAGGCTAACTTGTCCTTTTATGATGAAAGGAACCGGCGGATTGATACGACTGTGACAGAAGCACAAAACCTTATCCCGCCAATCCGTAAGCACACTTATGCCCCTGATGTTAAGCCGTCCAATCTGATAAGTGCAGAAGCTGTATTTCAGGCTCTAACCCGGATTGACTGGACCACCATTGACTTCCAGCCACTGGGTGGACAGGAGGAGGTTGAACCGGCGCATGAAGATCCATCAACTTCATGTCATCCTGGCAATGAGTCTTAATCCGACAATCGGGTTACTTTGTCAGACTTTATTTTGTGTAAGAACAATCATCATTTTGGGCCACAAAGCACCTTGTAATAGGCTAGTGCAAGTACTTTGATCTGCGGCACTGATACATAACTTTGTTTGATCTGCCATGATATGTGCTATGCTTGATTATATGTTTTCATGCAATCCCGCTGTCTGCATAAAAAGAATTGTCTGAGCGGTTTACCGCCGGACGGGTCACAATGCCCCTTACAAAGCCTGGTTAATGACCAAAGCTGAATAAAAAATATGAAATAAATCATACCTGTGATATTAAATCACTTAGTTGGTTTACCAACTTGTATTTGTAGTAAGGGTGAAAAACCCAAATCTGAAGCATTGATAACTCCCACCATGCAGTACTGGTGTAATCTTTTTAAACCATACCGTGTTGTGAATAACACCATATGATTATGCTGGTAATATATAATCAAAGCCAGTCCGGGTTGTGAAACACCGGTTTGATAAGAAATATGGTCTGACAACTTATAGTTGAAAGCCAAGCCGGGTTAACAAACACCGGGTTAACATGAATATGATCTGACAACTTGTAGTTGAAAGCCAAGCCAGGTTAACAAACACCGGGCTAATATGATATTACCAAAGAACAAAAACTTGGCTAAAAGCAAACAAAAACCATGTAGTCGAGGCTTTTCAAGGGCTGCAAGGCCCAAATTTGAGGCTTTTCATGGGCTGCCAGGCCGCTGAGTTAAACCATTTTTGCAAAGCCTTTTAAGATGGGCCTCCAACTAATCAATCGTCGTTTTAACTTTGACAAGTTCAGGGTCTGTAAAAGATTGACTTGTTAAACGTTCGACAGGTCATGCCAGGATTACCTGGATAGGGGTGGCTTACTTGATGAAGGCAGGTTAACCCGGGGTTTTAGGTGAATACACCAGGCTTCCAAGCCGTGGGTCGATACCCAATTACAAGGGTCCTTTCAAACTCTTTGTTGCAGTGCACAAAGAGCCCCCAAGTAACTTTGTGAGCTGTGCTCAATGGGTGCCTATGTTTGAGCTGTGCACAACATCCAGACTCTCTTTGGCCCCTTTGGGTGTGAAGCCCCCAAGCTGTTTTGTGGCATGATAGTCGGTTTAACAGGTAGTACTTCGCTTTGTCACCAAGCCCCCACAGCAAACAAAGAGATTTGAAGAAAACGGCAGAGACCCTGCTTATAGCAAGGATGTCGGTTTATTATATTGATCATAATATATACATTGTTGAAACATGTACATAAGAAAAGCCTATGGCTCAAGTGTAGTAAGGCCGAAGGAGAGCTATGTTCCATGGCCGCCGGGTCTCCTCCTCAGAACTGCGTGAGTCTTCTCGAACGTCAATGAGGTTATATGATCCGTTGTGCAGATTTTTGCTGACCACAAAGGGTCCTTCCCAAGGTGGGGATAACTTGTGCATATCGGTTTGATCCTGGATGAGCCGGAGCACTAAGTCGCCTTATTGAAAGGTTCTTGTCTAAACCGATGGCTGTGATAACGCCGCAGGTCTTGTTAATAAACCGCCGATCGAGCCAAAGCCATGTCCCGTTTCTCATCTAACAGGTCTAGCACCTCTTGGCGTGCTTGCTCATTGTCCGCTTCAACATAACTGGAAACCCGGGGCGAGTCATGACGAATATCACTTGGGAGGACGGCCTCAGCCCCGTAAACCATGAAGAAAGGTGTATAACCCGTAGATCGGTTTGGGGTGGTGTTTATACTCCATAACACAGATGGTAATTCTTCCACCCAACAACCCGGCATCCTCTTCAAAGGAACCATAAGCCGGGGCTTGATACCCTTCAGGATCTCTTGATTCGCCCTCTCAGCTTGACCATTGGACTGGGGATGAGCCACGGATGCTAAATCAAGCCGGATGTGCTCTCGTTGACAAAACTCCTCCATCTCGCCTTCAGAAAGGTTCGTGCCATTATCTGTGATGATGCTGTGTGGAAAACCAAAGCGGAAAATGATCTTTTTGAGAAAGTGAACCGCCGTGGCTGCATCACACTTGCTGACGGGCTCCACTTCAACCCATTTAGTGAACTTCTCAACCGCTACCAACAAGTGGGTCTTCTTATCCTTGGAGCGCTTAAAAGGTCCCACCATATCAAGCCCCCAAGTGGCAAACGGCCAAGTGATAGGAATCATCCGTAGCTCTTGAGCCGAAACATGAGCACGACGTGAAAACTTTTGACAAGCGTCACACCGCTTTACCGGATCCTCCGCATCAACATGAGCCACAACCAATAGAACCCATGACGAAAAACTTTAGCCACCAGGGATTTTGAACCGGCGTGGTGACCACAATCCCCTTCATGGATTTCACGTAGAATCTCTTGTCCTTCTTCAGGAGAAACACAACGTTGGAATACGCGTGAAACACTTCAACGGTGTAACTCGCCATTGTGAATAACCATGGACTTGGACCACCGGATTATCTGTCTGGCGAAGATCTCATCATCTGGTAACTCGCCCGGTTCATATACGCCAAATATGGAACCGTCCAATCCGGAGTGATATGTAAAGTAGCTACAAATTGGGCCTCTGGATCAGGAACAGCTAAATCCTCCTCTGTAGGCAACTTAATAGACGGGTTATGCAAGATATCTAAAAAGGTATTGGGTGGTACCGGTTTACGCCGAGATCCCAAACCGCTTAAAGCATCTGCCGCTTTGCTTTTGCCGGTCAATGTGCTCAACCCGATAACCCTTAAAGTGACCTGCCACAATATCCACCTCACGTCTATAAGCCGCCATGAGTGGATCCTTAGAATCCCAAGTACCGTAAACTTGTCGAGCCACCGGATCGTAATCTCCAAAACAAATGAACCCGACTTAAATTCATTTCCTTAGCCACGCTGGAGACCATGGAGTAAGGCTTCAGACTCAGCTGCATTGTTAGTACAAGGAAACATTAAGCGGAGAACATAACAAATTTTATCACCTCGAGGGGAAGTAAGGACAACTCCAGCCCCCGAGCCTTCCAATTGCCTGGACCCATCAAAGTGAATAGTCCACTATGTATTGTCCGGTTTGTCCTCTGGTGCTTGTAACTCAGTCCAATCATTTATGAAGTCAACAAGCGCCTGAGATTTGATGGCCGTTCGAGGCATATACTTCAATTCATGTGGACCAAGCTCAATTGCCCACTTTGCAACCCGCCGCTTGCTTCCCCTGTTACGAATTATATCGCCCAAAGGAGCAGAACTAACCACTGTGATGGGATGGTCTTGAAAGTATTGCTTGAGATTCCGACTTGCCATAAAAACTCCATACACCAGCTTCTGCCAATGCGGATATCGTTGTTTTGACTCGATCAGCACTTCGTTGATATAGTAAACTGGCCGTTGAACCGGATATTCCTTCCCAGCCTCCTTACGCTCAACCACAATTGCCACACTGACCGCACGGGCACTGGCAGCCACGTACAATAATAAGGGCTCTTTATCAACCAGAGCAGCAAGGACCGACGGTTCAGCTAGCTGCCGCTTCAAATCCTTAAAAGCCGGATTAGCTGCGTCACTCCAAACAAAATCATCTGTCTTCTTCAATATCTGATATAAAGGAATCGCCTTCTCTCCCAAACGGCCGATAAACCGGCTGAGGGCTGCAATTCGACCCGCCAGACGCTGAACATCATTGATGCATTTTGGTTTGGCCAAGGATGTGATCGCTTTGATCTTTTTCGGATTGGCCTCAATACCTCTGTTGGACACAAGAAAACCCAAGAGCTTGCCTGCCGGAACACCAAAAACGCATTTGTCCGGATTGAGCATCATTTTGTAAACCCAAAGATTGTCAAACATCTCCTTGAGGTCATTTATCAAGCTTTCCTTCTTCCTGGATTTTACCACAATGTCATCCACATAGGCATGAACATTACGCTCAATCTGCGTGTGAAGACAATTTTGCACACAACGCCGATAGGTTGCCTGGCACTTTGAGCCCAAAGGGCATAGAAACATTGCGTAAGGCTCCAAAGGGAGTGATGAAGGCTGTCTTCTCCTTGTCCTTAACTGCAATTTTAATCTGATGATAACCTGAATAAGCATCCAAGAAACTCAGGCGCTCACAACCCGCCGTCGCATCAATAATCTGATCAATACGCGAGAGAGCAAAAGGATCTGCCGGACAAGTCTTGTTCAAATCTGTGTAGTCCACACACATACGCCAAGTGCCATTTTTCTTAAGAACGAGCACCGGATTAGCCAACCACTCGGGATGAAATACTTCGACGATAAACCCAACAGCCAACAGCCGGGCTACCTCTTCACCAATGGCCTTGCGTCTTTCCTCGTTAAAGCGGTGAAGAAATTGCTTGACCGGTTTAAACTTTGGATCAATATTGAGAGTGTGCTCAGCGAGTTCCCTCGGTACACCTGGCATGTCAGAAGGCTTCCATGCAAAATGTCCCGGTTCTCACGGATGAACTTCGATGAGCGCTTTCCTATTTCGGATCCCGATTGGTGCTGATGCTAAACTGTTTGGATGAATCGCCAGAACAAAGTCAACAAGTTTAGTCTCATCACCGGTTTGAACGCCGTGGTTGGGTCATGCTCGATGGTGGGCTTCTTCAGAGGGGTCATGTCTGCCGGATCAACATTATCTTTATAAAACTTCAGCTCCTCTGTAGCACAAACCGACTCAGCATAGGCCGCATCACCTTCCTCACAATCCAAAGCAAACTTTCGACTTTCGTGTACTGTGATAGTCCCCTTATGACCCGACATTTTGAGCTGTAAATAGATATAACAGGGCCTCGCCATGAATTTTGCGTAAGCCGGCCGTCCAAACAGTGCGTCATATGGGCTCTGGATTTTCACCACTTCAAAGGTCAATGTTTTAGACCTGGAATGATGCTCATCTCCAAACACAACTTCCAAAGCGATCTTACCAACAGGATATGCCGATTTACCTGGTACTACACCATGAAAAACAGTGTTTGACGGTTTAAGACTCTTGTCTGTCAACCCCATGCGACGAAAAGTCTCATAGTACATGATGTTGATACTGCTCCCTCCATCCATCAGAACTTTGGTAAACTTATAACCTCCCACCTGAGGTGCTACCACCAAAGCCAAATTACCCGGATTGTCAACCCGGGGTGGATGGTCCTCTCTGCTCCACACAATGGGCTGCTCGGACCACCGCAAATAACGTGGCACTGCCGGTTCAACAAAGATTAATCGCCCTCTTGTGAAGCTTACGATCGCACTTGCACAGGCTAGTAGTGAACACATGATACCGCCCACCATTCAACCGCTTGGGGTGACTTTGATAACCTCGATCACTGCTGATTCCCTTGATTATTCTCATGGCTATTACCACCTTGGTTGTTCTGGTTGCCTGATTATTCTGAAATCCAGAGTTTGAACCGCCACCACCATGAAATCCTAGACCTGAATCACCGACGGACCCTCGATCATACCGTTTAGATCGAGTTTTGAAGTCCTTCATAATATAACAATCTTTCCAAAGATGTGTGGCAGGGGCCTCCTTGGTTCCATGCTTTGGGCAGGGCTGGTTTAACAGACGCTCCAGATTCATCCCTCCATCGCGCTGGGGCGGTTTACCTTTATGATGCTGCATATTGGTGTTAGCCACAAGAACTGAACTATCTGCTTTGCGCTTACCATTATTCCCATGGCCTCCTTGGGTGTGATGTTGTCCTTTTGCACCGCCATCATTCTTTCCCTTCTCCAGTTTCTCCTCATCAGAATCGGGATCCTTGGTATTATCAGAATCGGCATATTTGACCAAGGCTGCCATAAGTGTTCCCATGTCATTGCAGTGGCGCTTGAGCCGTCCCAACTTCATCTTTAGTGACTTAAACCGGCAATTACGCTCCAGCATTATGATTGCTTGGCCAGCATTAATTCGGTCTGACGAATGCAAAGCTTCTGAAACCCGGCGCACCCAATGAGTTGTTGACTCATTCTCCCCTTGAACACACGCATCCAGATCCACAATGGACATAGGCTGTTTGCATGTGTCTTTGAAATTGGCCATAAATCGGGCCTTCAACTGATCCCATGACTCGATGGAGTTGGCTGGTAGGTTTTTCAACAAAGTACGGGATGTTCCTTCCAACATCATCGTAAAATACTTTGCACAGGCCGCTTCATCCACATCCAGCATCTCCATGGCCATCTCATAACTCTCGACCCACGCCTCAGGTGGCTGATCAGCGGTGTAATTAGGCACCTTACATGGACCCTTGAAATCCTTGGGCAGTCGCACATTACGAAGAGCCGTAATGAGACATGGCACTCCCCGGGAACTGAAAGCAAGCCCGGTGCCTCGGTCTACTGACGCCGCTGGCTGAATCGGGGCGGGTTGATAATGACCCGCATATTGTGCTGCCAAAGCGGCCTCCCTTCGTGCTCTGCCATTATCCACCACGTCTTGAGCATTTACCTCACCGCGCGCTGGATTGTGTCCCTGAGGGACATTAAGGTGCTACGCACTGCTAGACACTTCCGGTTCATCCATGTGCCTGCTATAACTTTTGCTCAGACGGGGGGTTGAATGAATTCTATCTCGGCTATAGGAATAAGCCTGCTGCTGCACCACGGCAGTTTGAAGAAGATCCCTGGCCCGCCGCGTCTCAATCGCCGCCTGTGAATCGCCCTCCGTCGGAATAGCTGCCAGGCGAGATGCTGCAGCAATCATGTTATCCAAAGGGCTCGAAAAGTGACCCAGTGGTGTTGCCACATATTGCGGCGGGTTATCCGTTCGTCGAGGTGGTTCCTTCATCCGTGGTTGATCCGGCGCTGCCCTAGGCGCGTCGGTCCGGTTTGCAGCTGCCGGATTGGTCGGCCCAGCCCCCGGTGTGTTAAAGAGATTCAATCCTTCGAAGACCGGCTGCATACGTGATCGATACTTCCTTCGCATTACGTCGTTTGATGCATTCTGATCCAACATGAGTTGGTAATTCTGTGCATGTATATGCTGTGACTGGGCATCCAAAGCGGCCCATTCTTCAGCCATCTTAGCATCCTCAGTTGCCAGGTCCTCCTTAGCCTGCGTTATCTGGTCCTTTAGCTTCACAACATCCGCATTGTGCTGATCCTGTGTCTCCGGGGTAACTGCTGTGGTTAACAAGGCCGCCCAGGCATCCATCAAACTAGAGAGAACTTGAGCCGGTCGGCGCACCGGGCCTCCTGCCGCGGCCGCTGATCCGGAATTCATTGCTGCTGTAGATGAAGACTGCAAAGTGGGCTGTGTTCCAGCCATGAAAAAAGCAACCCGACTTGGCGGTTCAAGTATGTCCGGAATACTGTTGCCATCGGAATATCCTTCAAACACACCATCATGAATTTGGTATAGGGACTCGGTTTCACCGGTGGATGACTCGCCATCGGAATAAACAGACGTCTCACCTTCAGACACCGGTTCAGATCCGATCCCATGGACACATCCTACGAACGCACGCTTCATGGCGGGCTTAACCCAGGCAGGACTAGCACGCTGAGCCGTCTCGACGAGGTCGGTGTAGATGTCCGGCTAAGGGCCCGGTTCACCGATCTTGCCGATGAAGACATGAATTCCGCCAAAGGGCACCCGGTACCCGTACTCGATTGAGCCGGCCTCGGGGCCCCATCCTTCGTCGTTGATGTAGAGCTTGCCGCAACGACTCTTGGTCATCCGGCCAACCGCATACCCTTTGAGTCCTTCAAAGCTGCCCTTCAAGAACTCGAAACCATCGTGCGCTCGCCCCACGGTGGGCGCCAACTGTCGTGGAATTAACACGTCGGATGTCCTCTTGAAAGGACTTAGTCGTAGAGCCATCGCGACAGGTTAGCTTGAAGGGGTTAAACCGGACAAGGGACACAGGAGTTTTTATACTAGTTCGGCCCCTTCGATGAAGGTAAAAGCCTACGTCTAGTTGTGATGGAATTGATTAGGTTTCGATGACCAGGGAGCAAATACGCTTTGCCTGGGTCTCGAGTTGTTGTTTCCTGGCCCTCAACTGCCGCCGGGTCATCCCTTTATATACATAGGTTGACGCCCGGCCGGTCTACAGAGTCCCGAGGCCGGCTCATACAAGTATCCGCCTCGGTCTCCCCTTTCCTATCTTACAACACAAGTTATACAATAATAGACGGTTTACTACCATGGGCCCTAATCCGCCTTTGGGCTCTGGCCTCTAAGCTTCATCAGTAAAGCGCCATCTTCTGGGTCTTTACGGGCTTCAATGTAGTTGAGGGCGAACCGGCCCCTCCTGGGCGGTTTACCCTTAGTAGTTATATCCCCAAAAACTTCCATGAACTAACGATCCACGCCCACGCGTCTTGGTCGCACTTCCTATCCTTCACGTGCGGTACACTACCCTCCCTTAAGTGAACAACCACGCATGCGCCAAATTATCGGAAACGTGTGAGAGTGTGTACAAATAAAGAATTTTAATTTCAATTATTGGAAAGGTTTGAGAGTATTACAAAGTTTGACTTTAGTCAAATCTAATATGCGGAGTAAATAAAAATGGAGGGCTACTACGTCCATCCGGGTTTTTAGTCCACACCATTTTTTAAATCAAACTTAATAGCTGGACAAATAAAATTACAGGGGAGTTGGAGACAAAGTTGTGAGAAGGCTTAGAAATCAATACAAAACGTATGCTTCTAGTACCAACGCCGATCCTTCTTCGAGGAAATATTTGGTTCATAGCCAATTGTGTGATAAAATTGCACCAACGTGAAAGACGACTGCGTCTCCAACGCAACCAAGGTGAACTGACGAAGGATATCATCTTTGTGCATAGCAAGTAAAGAGCATTGATGGAAGACAGCTTGTTTTTCATTGAAAATCAATCAGCTTCACCAGCCGACGCAACCATGAGGCGCAACCATGAGCATCGATAGGTCATTGTGGTGATGCATCATCCATTTGGCATCAAGTTTGGGTGAGGCACCTATGAAGTTCGACAAATCCTCACCGTGGGTCTGCTTTCTTCTCAAGAATCAAGCTCGAGGAAGGAAGAACCACGTGGCGAGGACAAGTGAGGCGGAACAACAATGGCCATCCAATTTTGTGCGGTTCAACTAAAATTGAGGAAGACATGCCCGGTATGGAGATACGCATCGCTGTTTCCAAAAATATAAAAAGGGATATAGTGTTGTTACTTTGTTTTACAAGATTAGCAACGACATCTCAATTGTCAATAAGAATTAATGAAAAGTACACCAACAAAATGTAAGCATCATAATTATCTTGATGGGAACTAAACCAGGATACCCGAGAAAGAAAGCATTTCTTCATTTAACCAGTGATAGTACTACCACCATATGGACAATGACCGCACAACCACATTGTACTTTTTATCGAAACAACATGTATACCTCCACCGAGGCAGAAATCAGGACAACTTTTCAAGTGGCATTTCCTCTATAATAGTACTAGTAGGTGATGTTGGACCAGCCGACGAACCCTAGCTACTATACATGGGGAGCTGGGGAGTAGTCGCATAGAAGAAAACCCGCACGCAGCGACCTAGGGAGCTGGACCAGTACAAGAAGTTATACCTAAGGTGGGCGAGATGTTGTTTAGGCGGGCGGGCGGGATCTGCCCACACGACGGCAGCGAACAAGGGCGCGGAGGATCTTTGTCTGTGCCAGGCCGGCTCTGAGAGGATGGTGCGCCTTGGCTTCCTCCGTCGCCGACGGTGACAACGTCAACGCTGCACCTCCTCACCTCCCGTAGCGGACGGGATTCGACCGGATCTGTGACCACCGGTGAGGAGAGAGATAGAGTGGACACTGTCATCTTGTTTTGATATGGAGAGGGTGAGAGAGCGAGACGCGAGAAACTCTATCAAACAAGAGGCTATAATGGAGTAAAAAAATCTCTCCATAGCAGTGGTTTTAAATAGAATATGCGCGTTCTCGGAAAAAAGGAACAAAAACTGGCGGACAATTTTTTAACGTACCAAGAAAGAAAATTCGATCGAAAACATGCCCCCGCTTCCAGGTCACGAGAGTCATCGCGCACACACACATAGACATAGACATGCATATCCGTGTTTACGTCAAATTCCATTTCCATCTCCATCTCCAATCATATTTTTCCAACTGGCACATTATTTACGTTGTTAATTATATACGCAGCAATATTAACGTACACCATCTCTTGCCTGCGGACGTCTGGACCGCTGCCACGGCCGGTCCTGACCAACCCAAACCCTCTTCATCACCCGTGCGTGCTTCCCGCCCGAAACGGTCAGTGCCGCATTCATGCCCGGCCAGAGCGGATGCGACCTCTCACTGGCACCGGCATTGAAGCGCGCGCCGCCGAGAGCGTTGCCGCGCCGCCTGCTGCACGTGATCGCTCCGCTGCTCAAAGGTCGCAATAGCCAGCTACAACATGCATGTAAAAAGTTCTTGGGAGTCCGTACATTAGCTGTCCTCCCCCAACTCGTCAATCTCTTCCAGAGTGCTAGTACTCCATGGCGCGATCCATCGACAAGCAGGCGGGAAAGTTATCGTATACTCGGTTTGCGGTGAGTGGCATGCCGAGCAACCGTGTGGGGTCGAGCCGTGGAGGAGGGTGAGACACGAACACGACATACGTGATTTAAACGTTGGTTTTGCTCGATGGCGCGATCCAACGAAATGAAACGTTGGTTTCTCTGTGTTTCCATTTTTTCTCCGGAAAAACGGAAACTTTCCACTCCATTTTCATTCCTATTCCAAGGTTGCCTCATTACAACATTCCATCAAATACAAAGGAAAACTAGCACGCATGCTGATGCATCTCAATGATTCACAGATCATAGCCAATATTTACTTCACAACTAAAGACAAAAGTTGTGAGAGCGTGTACGAAAGAAAAACTACTGATGGGGTCACTAAGACTTAAACCCTAAACCCTAAACATGATTTAATTTCCTGGCCAGGTAGAAACTGTCGAAGGAAAGACGGCTGGCACCCTCAGATCATACGATGCTTTTGTGAAGTTCCACTAAAATCGACCTGAGCATCCTTGATGGTAAAGATATTGAAGAAGTGTGATTAGCATAATAGTACTGGCACTAGTTCATGAGACATAAACTCATCACAAGTAGAAGCCGGTAGATGTAGAGAAAGATCGACATGGAGATGGAGCTACGGCAGTGGACCAAGTCGGCTCCACAAGGAAGATGGACTACCTGGGACATCGAGCTGTAGCTAGAAGGGCGGTTGGGACGCGACATCGGCCCATACCGCGGTGATCCCCGATTGGGACGCACCGATTGTGGGTTTTCTCCCTCGCCGATGTCGACCGCGTCTACGAGAACATTGTTCCCTTCCCCCAGCTGCGGGATTAGGCACGTCGTTCTATTCTTGTGAAGAGAGCAACCTAAGCGAGCAGGCTTGTAGCTTATGCTCCTGCTAGTGTATATATAGTGGTTTTCTTTTTCTCTCCATATCAACCATTTTATATTGCTTACGTGTCATTGAAGAGTGAAATGATGGTTGCTTCTTCCGACTAACTTCCTGTGTGATTTGACTGCTCCTTAATGGCCCCTAGACGTACTCCCCTACATGTATGCAACAGTCACACATACACATGGACACAAAAACGCGTGCGACGCCCTAATGCATGCATGTCCGAGCACACGACAGAACACACACGGTCATGCTCAAGTGCTCAACCTACACATGCATGCATACACATACTCAGTCAGGGTGAGCTAGTGACCGTATAAACATCGAAAAATATATATATTGAGCGCAATGAGTGTATTATGAAGTCCACTGACCGTATTTTTACAAATATACAAAGTGATGCATAAATGTATTTATCTCGTTTGAAATTAAGCCATATTAACCGGAGAGGAGGCAGTATGGACTAGCATTACTTTGCTGTGTCCCGTCAACTTGCCGAACGAGGAGAAGGTTGCAGGATGGGAGAAGCTTGCGCGCGGTGGCTGCAGGACAAGGAGAAACTTTTGACTAATGCAAGCTCTCCCTCGCTCAAGCGGTGGACGTGCAACCGTTAATTCGGTGTCAGATTTCCAGAAGCATACTACTAGTACTATTATTGTTCGACTTCCCGAATAGGCGAACAGCCGAGCGCAAAGTTTACTAGTCGTACTAGTACTAATACTATAGTCTATAGAGGTGTGTACTATACTAGTACTAGGTGTTGGAGATATGCCCTAGAGGCAATCATGTATGATGATATTTCCTATGTGTTTATGAATAAATATAGTCCTTGGACATTATCAATGATGTGTATCAGCAAGTACGTGACTTGTTTGTGGGACTATGCATTGTATGATGATTGTCCTAAAAGGTCCCTATTCGAAGGGCTGTGGACGCCAGCAGTCGACCAGACTAGCATATGATACGGTTGATGGCTTGGTCTCACTAGCCATGGAGCATTGGATGCTAACCGGATAATATGGACTTGGAAAGGTCTGGTCGGATTCGACGTAGTCGGATCCGAGTCAAGATATGGTCCGAGTCGGACAGACCCAACTATGAAACACAGCGATATGTCATCTGTGAGTCTCTAGTACAACATACGTTCTATGTCCTAAGACCTGAGCTGACACATGTACTCGGGATGGTGACAGACTTGCTTTGGGCCGACCAAACGCTACTCTGTGACTGGGTAGTTACAAAGGTAGGTTTCAGCTTTGTCCAGTCCCATGCAGCGAGACATGGTCGAGCAAGATGGGATTTGCCCCTCCGATCAGGAGAGATATACTCTGGGCCCCTCGTGTGATCCGACCAGGAACAACATGGCCATGCGACAAGGATTATGAGATAATCCGGATTGTGGTCGGTATCACTGGAACGAGAATGAGGTCGGGCTAGCACAAGGATGACAGTCTCGCCTTGAGCTCGACAACATATATCGTGTGGCAAAGGGAACAAAAGTGTGACGCGTTGTACAGGTTCGCCTAACCAGCTTCATAGTCTGCTTGGTGGTTGGCACGCCTTGCTAGAGGCCGCTACCAACCGTGCAGGTCGGAGATGATCCGAACTGTGACCAAGCCGAGTTGAACCTAAGGGGTCGCAAGGCTTAAGGGAAGGAACCTACGAGGTCGGTTCAGAGAACACTGGTCGGATGTGATCCGAACTGGACTAGGAACGTGACCGAGTAAACTTTTGCTTGTGGTCCGTGCAAGGCCCAAGTGTTGAGCCTGCGACGGACGCCTATATAAAGTGGAGGTGCAGCACACTCATGGGGTTGATCGCTTCGGCTGCGACTAGGGTTTGCATGTGTTGCGAATAGCCACCTCCACTCGCCGCCCACTATGTGATCGGACCTAACAGTCCGTCGCACGGTGTACCTCCTGCACGCGCGGATACCGTTAGAGGCGGTGCACTTGCGCCGCTCCGGCGAACTCGTACGTGGGATCGGACGACTGGCTGTTCGAGGGAGATCGAACGAGGAGGAGACGATCCACGCGGACGCGCTGGCCCAACTCTTCTTCTGCTGCACGGCACTGCGCGTCTAGTGGTAACAAACTGTGATCCATCTCTCGTAGCATGTTCCTGGATGTTCTGCGTGTAGGATTTTTAATTTGCAGTCGACGCACCCTACCGTAGAACCCAACACTAGGAACCGGATGGAGGAGTGTCTGCACTCTTATTATGGTTTTAAAATGTGATAAAGCAATCTTCAACACATTTGGTTCTCTTCCAGGGTTCTCGCATGTGATAATGGAAGTTGATTTCATGGAACACTCGCCACAATTCTCGCTTAATTCTGGCTCATATCCTGTTACAAATTGGTGCGCTCGGTAATATTTCCTCTTTTTTGTTATTCAGCATGTAAACAGGTCAGCAAACCTTGCAGCGCATCTTCGTGCGAACCGTGCTTGCTGCACTTTGAATGTGGCCGAGAGCTGGCTTGATGAAACACCTCGCTTCCTACTTTTTTTGCGGGGTAACTCGCTTCCTAGTGACCAGTGTCTTGGCTGATCGTCCTAAGATATATGAATAAAGCTCTCTCATTACCCGCAAAAAAGATTTAGCCATATTAACCGGAAAGGAGGGAGTATGGACTAGCACTACTTTTTGCTGTGTCCCGTCAACTCGCAGAACGAGGAGAAGCTTGCAGGAAAAGGCGAAGCTCGCTTACACCTTTTGACTAATGCAACCTACCCTCGGTGGACATGCATCAGTCCATTCGGTGTCAGATTGTCAGAGGCATACACTATAGTACCCAACATGCGGAGTACCATCATTGTTCGACTTCACAAAGAGGCGAAGAGCCAAGCGCAGTAGTACAAGTAGTACTACTACTAGAACCGCATGGTGGAGCCGTCATATCTTATTTTTTATCTCTCGATAAAGTACACGCTTATTCCGGAGAAGGGCGGAAAACGGCAGCCCAACATGTAATGATGATATCGATCAACCAACCATGCTCGAGTATATCTTGGCCTCCATGCGAGCCCGTCTGTGTTCTCGCCTCGTCTCTCTCAAGGAACGGCGGGTTGGCTCTTTGCCGTCAATTGAGATCGGTTTGCTCACACACCTGTCCCACATGTCGCTGATATGCCAAGAGGAGGTGCGTTGACCGACCGCCATACGCTGCATTTGGTTTTGCACCTTCATACTACTCCTCCCACCGTCACAGTTTACAGGGCGTGCTTCATTATGATGCATTTCTCTCAATGCATTTCCACCCCAGAGAGACTTTAGATGCGGTTGGTTTAATGCTCAATTAATTAGGGCGTGGTAACCGCAATCAAGTCCACAATTTTCTCTCGATGTACTCCCTCCTTTCCGGTTTATAGGGCTTATCTCAAAGTTTTAGTTTTTCCATTTTATAAGGCTCAATTTGCTTGTTTTCCATCACATGTTCAGATTCCAAGGTGCATTAAATCATTGCATGCAAGTATTAAGAGAAAATTGACCAATGCATGTACTTTATGCATGCATGCAGTGCAATTAATGCATTGATAAACATAATTTTTTGAGGAAACAAGAGCATTAATTAGGTGCTTTTGCAAAACTACAAAAAGTATTCCACCACTCGCCATCTACCTTGATTGGTGAGATTTTTGAATTGAGCACTATAAACCGGAAAGGAGGGGAGTACTACTACGGAGTGGAGTAAGTGCATGCATGTGTGTACCTGGCGTGGAAGCACTGCATGCACGTGTGTACGCATTATTCCCTCTAGTAATAGACACCGTGCTATAACTACCAATGCTGTTTTTCAGGCCGATCGCTAGTCGCCTTGGTCCCACAGATTTTTTTTCTTTTTCCAAGCGCCGCTTTATAAACAAAGTGACGGATGGAGTAGTATGAGCGGATTCAAAGAAGAGCATATTGATGGTTGCTTCTTCCGAGCAACTTACAGTGGGAAAGGTGGGGCTTATGATTTGACTGCTCATTACTCACTATTAATGCGGCGCAATGACCGGGCTGAGTCTCCCATGCGGTTGTGCACTACCCCCTCAGTTCTTAAATATACTCCGGAGTATTTGTCTTTCTAGAGATTTCAACGAGTGACTACTCAAATATTTGTCTTTTTAGAGATTCAAATGGACTACTACATACGGATGTATATAGACATATTTTAGAGTGTAGATTCACTCATTTTGCTCCGTATGTTTTGTTGAAATCTCTAGAAAGAAAAATAGAGTATTTAGGAATCGGAGGGAGTACACATACGAAGCAAAATGAGTGAATCTACACTCTAAAATATGCCCGTTTGAAATTTGTAAAAAGACAAATATTTAGGAACGAAGGAGTATAATTTTGTGCATGGCACATGGACCCGATGTCAAGAGGCTTCGGCAAAGTTATCAAGCTTCCATCAATTGTTTACATAATTGACGTACTATACAAATAATTTTCCAGCGACATGAAATTGTACAATGGTGTGAGCTTTCAAATTTTGTTTCGTGTGTCTTGCCATCGATGCTCTTTTGGAAACAATAAAAAACTAACTACCTTGCTAATGCATGTCAATTATTAGCAGATCAGAGCTAATATTTACATCACAACTGAAGACAGAGTTGTGAGAAGGTGTTAAATTAAAATTGATCCATGCTTTCATTGGCAGCAATGTCCCCCCCCCCCCACCTCTGTCTAAATCAACAAGGCATGTTGGGGAAAAAAGTAGCTGTCTGGAGCATGCAACATTCCGATCATTTTGTGCAGTTCCACTAAAATAGAGCCGAGCGTCCCTGTTCCAAAGATATCAAGTGTAATCACGATAATACAGGACTGCTGACGAAACAATAAACACACAAATAGAAGCCGGTCACCTTTGCAGTCTCTGTTAAGACTAACTAGTTGGAGAAGATTAGGCTCGGAGTTGGATGAGGAGGATAGAGCAAAACCAATCTCCCTTTGTGCAACAAGACTGAAATGTAGAGACGTTGCCCGTGTGACATTTTAGTACAACTGCACAAAACACTGTTAAGAAAAAAAGTGATTTGTGCAGTTCACCAAAAGGTCGTAATAGCAACGAGGTGAAATGGATAGCCCTGTTTGCAAAAAAGAGGTAGAAAGGAAACAATTACTGGCCAATAACAGTTGTTGACACATGCGACGACAAAAAAGAAGCATATTCCTTGTCCTAAGGGAAGATAACAACATAGTTGTGTTGGTCTAAAATTGTGTGAGGACGATATTGCAATATGGAAAGTACGCCGGACGAGCTACGTTTTGGGCAAAGAACTATGGAAGATCCACATGCAGCGACGAGGGAAGACGGGCAGTGGAGCAAGGCCGGAGGGGATACCTGGAGGTCGTCGGGATGTAACTAGGTGAGTGGCAGCGGGCGAAATCTGTCCATACTGCGGCAGCGAGCAGGTGGCGTAGGCCCTGCCGCGCCGAGGCTTGGTCAGAGAGAACATCGTGTACCGCAGATCGGGACGTGCTGCCTCGGCGCTGTCGAACGGAGAAAGGATGCACTTCCTTCCTTTCCCCTGGCGGACGGGATGCGGCCGGATCAGTGACCAACGGTGAGAGAGAGAGAGAGAGAGGCCACCACACTCCCTTTCCCCCAGCGACCGGGATGCGGCCGGATCAATGACCAATGGTGAGAGAGAGAGGCCACCGCAGCCTTGTGTGAGATACTCTGAAGAGCGACAAACCAGGCAGGCAGGCTCCATTGTATATAGTGGAGCAGACTACCTTTTTCTCCATAAAAATCGTTTTATATTCTGTGTACGTGCCATTAAGCACTATAACTTTATTTAAAAATAACGCGGCAACGCGTCAAGTCGAACTTTGTTTCGTGCACACGTGGTACACGACCTCCCTAGGTAAATAACCGCTACAAGCGTTCAAATTAGCACGTGGGCTGCCATTTCGTAAAGAAATGAGCTCCACCGTGTACCCGCGTGGGTGTGGCTGGGCACGAAGCGTGAGTACGTGCACGGTGCACCTATTCTCTTCTTGTATACGTACACCACCTACGTGGGGTTGTGTGAGAGAGATACAAACCTAGAGAGATATAGTGTGTGGGTTCGTGAGAGTTTTTTTGGGGGAGGGTCAATCAAAAAATGTAACATATGCAATGTGTGTGAAATAGAGTCCTGGATATAACATATAAATAGAGGGGGAGATCCACGAGAAGAGAGTGGAGGTATCATCGGCTTGAAGTGTCCATAGAATCGAAGAGAGGGATGATGTGTGTGTGTGTGTGCGCGCGATCGATAACGAGTGCCATTGAATTTGTGTGTGCCCACGTCAAAGATGTAGAGTGGCTGGCCTACTGGAACGTGAGAGGGGATATGTGCAGTTTGTCTCTGTGGCATGGATACCTACCTGCAGCGCTCGACTATCCTGTCCCCCGCCTCCTGTTACCATTAGCCTTAGACGCACAGTTCGGGACCCCCTACCCGAGATCCGCCGGTTTTGACACCGACACCGACCTCCGAGAACGGGTGGTTTTCTGTGAAGATCACCGAGCCTCATCTAAGGCCGCTGATGAAGAAGATGGAGGAAGACCTGAAGGATGAGAAGCTGACGGGGGCATGATGGTCAGGGAATTCCTAACGTAGCGCCTAGTGCCATTCCAGGATCGCTCCCGCCCCTTGTGGAAGCTCGGGGGCGCTGACGACAAGATCCGCTTGCGCCAGGACAGCCTTCCTAAGGAGGAGCTAAGCAATGTTCTACTTTCCTTGACCGGAAAGGACCCAAGCGGCCCTCCAAATGATTGCCTCCCGCTCTACCGCCAAGATGACGGAGAGAGGATCGCCGCCGCCATGCCTGTCTTCGACAAGTTCGGGCCCGTGCCGACGGGGCCTCCGCCGCTGCCCGCCTCCTTGGTGAACGTGTCCTCCGGAGACCACTCCTTTGAGGCCACTGAGGAGGAGGAGGAGGAGGCGGAATCCTCCGCCTCGAAGCAGGGGGAACTCCTCCGCAATCTCTTTGATGACGACGACGAGGGTGCACATCTGGCGATGGAGCTGGCCCGCCCTACAGGGGTCACCACGAGATCCGGGGTGGCCTCCTTGAGGCAACCAAAGTGGACGACGATGAGGAGGGGTAGGACAGCGCTGATCCCTCTGGGCAGCACTCCACCTTCGCCAGCAACATCTCGAGCAGCACCAACCGCATGCTCTCCTGCTCTCAAGAGCACAGCTCCAGCTGCCCTGGCGAAGCTCCAGATGATGAGCCTGAAGAGCAGCTATGTCGCTTCAGACCAGTAAGTGTTCTTTCTTGGCCTCGCTATTGAATCTTGATGCGATGTTTAGTGTCTTTGTTCGGTGTTGTGCAACAATCGTCGTTGAAGAAGAAGAAGGAGGATGCTGAGGTCGCTGTGGTCGAGCGTGTCGAGGTGGCTGCCACAGCTTGAGCGAAGGGGGGCACTATGGCTCCTGCAGCTCCAAAAGCGGTGTCGTCTTCTCGGGGCTCAGAGGCCCAACCTCGGGAAGAGCCGGCATCTGCGACAGGGCTGACCCTGGCGGCGTCCGCCTCTGTCGCGACTGCTAGGGTCGCAAGGCCTCCGGAGCCCCCAGTCCTTCCTGCCGCTGCAGCTTCACCTGTCTTGACGCCGGGAACGTCTCCACTTCCGCCCACCGTGCTGCTAGGCTATGGCACTCCAGCCACCTCTGGGGCCCTGGTGGAGGCCCGAGCCATGCTGGACTAGCTCCAGGGTGCTCTTCAAGCTCCGGACTGGCGCGCAGTGTTGGGCCGCCTGGGGCTGATATCAGGGTGGCTCCAGGCTGACGCATTTGTCCGGGTGGCCTGGAGTTCCGCGGAGGAGGCCCAGAAAGTGGCCGAGGTAGCTGCTGCTAGGCGTTACTTGGCGCAGAAGGAAGCCAAGGACGCCCAGGAGCGGTGCCGCGCAGTGGAAGCCGAACTGAAGGCTCTCCAGGACCAGCACTCCGCCCAGGCCAACCAACTCCAGGGCGAGAGGAGAAGCGGAAGGCCCAGGAGGCTTCCGTCGCCAGTCGTGATGCCGAGCTGAAGCAGGCAGCCAAGGAGTAGGCCACGGAGCACGACCGCCTGAAGAGGTTGAAGGAGGAAGCGGAGGCGGCCCAGGTGTCCCTTTCTGAGGCCAAGGAGGCGGCTGCCATGGAGCGCAGTGCCCTTGGCTCCCTCGAGGCGAGGTTCCACAAGGCTCGGCAGGTACTCTTTGGGAGCGATCCTCCAGGAACGGTGGTGACCCCAAAAGAGAGCCCAGCAGCCCTGCTTCCTGAGGTCGTTGATGGGCTCGAGGACATCGTCGATGGGTTTGGCTCCATGGTGGAAGGTGAGGCTTGCTTGCTTTCTTCCTCGGGCCTGACGCGCGCTTTCAGCCATCTCTATCTTCAGGACGCAAGCTTCAAGTTTGCCGCCTTCCTCGATCCCGTGGACCCCGACTCCTGCAACGCTGTTGCCGAGGCCGTGAAAAGTCCGGTGAACGCCCTGCTAGACAAGTTCCTCGTCGTCGGTCCTACGGCTGGAGCCGAGGGGAAGGGCGACGTTGCTTTCATCAAGGCTCCGCAGGCGGGCGATGGCGGTGGCCAGGGCTGAAGATGTGGCTTGGTGGTGCTGCTCCTTCCTGTTCTTATACTGTAGCATGTAGCATGACTCATGGAGGCGTCAGAATGATGCTTGGAACAATATGTTCTGTAATAACTAGCTTATGGTTCCCCGACTTTTTCCGTTCTCTTTGTTGTTCTGCGTCGGTAGGGCCCGACCCCGCATGTACCTCAGCCGCCACTAGGTCGTCTAGATTGCCGGGAAAAGGCCAGGGGGTGAGGGGCTACGCGGCAAGTTAGGCTCCTGAGACGCGATACTCAGGAGTCCCCCTTGATGTGCAAATAGCTCAGGAAAAGAGGTGCGAGGGCAAGCCTTGGTGTTCTACGTCGGCAGGGCCCGGCCCCGTGCATACCTTAGCCGCCGCTGGGACGTACGGATCACTAGGACGAGCCCAAGGGGTGAGGGGCTACGTGGTCAGCTAGGCTCCTGAGACGCGATGCTCAGGAGTCCCCCTTGACATATGAACGGACTGGAAAGGGAAGGACAAGAGTTAGGCCTTGGTGTTCCACGTCGGCACGGCCCAACCCGGCGCATACCTCAGCCGCCGCTGGGTCGTCCAGATCGCCAGGACGAGACCAAGGGGTGAGGGGCTACATGTCCAGTTAGGCTCCTGAGACACGATGCTCAGGAGTCCCCCTTGACGTACGAACAGACCATCATACCTCTTCTCGTCGGGCTCTCGCTTGGGAGGGGCGCGCAAAGACCAAGTCCATGGGACCTAGCAAGCTGGTGTACGCCAGGCGGGACCTGAGCGTAGCCCCTGTGCCGAGCTCCCTCACGCTACCCTCCTGAGGGATAGCAGTGCAGTGAGGCTAAGCACTGAGCCCAGAGGCTACCTGAGGTTAGTGCAGCCGCGAGGCTACCCTCAGTTGTTTATCACCAGCGCGGAGCATGTCGCTTCCGCTCTTGCATGGGCATAGCCGCTCCTCGGCAGTGTCGATGGCCAGCGCGGAGCATGGTGCTTCCACTGGTGCGTGGGATGGGGCTCCCTCTGAGGAGAGCCCCCGGGGCGTGTACAACCCCGCCCTGACACGTGGCTTGCACGGCAGGGCTAGAGGAGGTGTGTATGGGCACCCGTGAGTCAGCGCGGGACTCACGAGGCCCTATCTTAAGGCGGGTTGTGCTTGAATTTGATTGGGAACTCTTGTGTCAGTCCTGCAAGATGGTTAGGCAACCTGCGTTGAGTGAGTCTCCTGAGGTTATTGCATGAGAAGGCCAGACACCAACGGCCCCAGGAGGTGACGTGAACGGGCCGCCCGCCGCATGCGAGCTTCACCGTTGGGTTTATCGACGCTGCAGGGACGGACCCAAGCACAGACGCCGTGCCCAGTCTTCTCATGCAAAGATCCTGAAGAAAAGCAACTGGCGCCCGGTTCCTGTGGTGACGAGGCACCAGGTTGCGCGCCCTCACTTATCCTACGCGATTAGCTCATGCGAGAACAAGGCACCAAGGGCCATGGGAGGTGGCATACACGGGGGCTGACCTGTGAGCCAGAGCTCTGCCTCTTGGGTTTAGCAACGCTGCAGGGACGGACCCGAGCACAGACGCCGTGCCAATCCTTAATCATGAGGTGGTCGTGGGTGGGCTGGCAAGGGCGCGATACGTCCTTGGTGATGAAGCGCCAGTCAGGCAGTTGATAATCTTAAGGCAGCTCATAAGAGAAGGTAAACTAGTTTTGACAGACACAAAAGAGATACATGCCCCAGGGACGGACCCACGCGACTTGGGGATAATGCAGCCCGAGGGGCACCCCCAAACTGAACGAACTAAAAAGATGTCACCTGGCACCATTGTTGAAGAGATGTTGGGGTAGCGGAAGACGCGCGCCGCTGAGGTCGTCCTTCACGAGCCGCCTTGGCCCTGAGCCTCGGGAGGCTCCAGGGGCCTGGGGGGCTCCTGAAGGTCCATCTTCTTGTCCGCCACGATCGCTTGACGCCTAGCCTCCCGAGCCGCCAGAACGTCCTGCATGCAGTGCCGGAACGACACAGCCACTCTAGGCAGGCCGGAGAGCATGCAAACGTAGCTGTGAGGTGGACCCTCGCATCGGCCGACACGAGACGGCCAGAAGAGCTGCCGAGATGCGACCCTGTTGAGGCCTGGGATGTCGATGCAAACACAGAACTCCTTACTCCCTCCAGGGCAATGAGCCGCGCCCCACGGTGGGCGGTGATCGCCCTATAGAAACCTTGCCTCTTGAATCTCCTAGACTGCCTTGCTGATGAACTCATGAGAGCCCGACGCCTTACGCCCTGCGCCTCCTCCTGGGAAGCATGCGCTGAAGCATGCCTCCACATGGTGCCCGAGCGCCTCCCTCGCGACGTTGGCTAGGTCTGAAGCCCTCTAGAGGAGAGCCCCCAAGCCCAGCCAAAGAGGGGCATCGGGCGCACATTCCTATGCGATAGGTGATGGCGCCCCATCCAGGGACGCGAGGCTCAGTGCAGCGTTGTCGGGTGATGCTTTCTCGTGGGGTCCCTGACCCAGTTGCAGCTTCTTTGTCTTGGGGGCGACCTCAGGAGGGAGGATGCCACCCTCGTCTTCAGGGTTCTCAACTCCTGCAGCCTGGTAGGCGCGCTCGAAGGAGCACACCACGTCCTTCTCCTTGTAGGCGACCGTGATGATGCCGCCGCTCCCTGTCATCTTGAGGACATTGTAGCCATGGTGCATTGCTGCCATGAACTTGGCCAGTGTAGGGTACCCGAGGATGGCGTTGTATGGCAGACGAATGTCGGCAACGTCGAAGTCGATGAGCTCGACGTGGTAGTTGTCACGCTCGCCGAAGGTGACAGGGAGACGGATCTGCCCTACCGGATGCGTGGAACCTTCAATCACTCCCGAGATTGGCTTGCTAGGCTGAAGCTGGTGATATGGCACTTGGAGTCTACTAAACGCCTGGACAAAGAGAACATTGAGCCTTGCTCCAGCATCGATGAGAGTCTTGGTGATGACCACGTTGCTGATGACAGGCGAGCATAGCATTGGGAGTGCGCCAGGAGTGGCCGCGCACTTGAGCTGATCGGAGGAGTTGAAGGTGATGGCTTATTTGGACCACCTGAGCGGGCAAGTTGCCTCGGGCTTGGGGAGCACTGCGTTCACCTCGTGTGCGAACTGCTTGAAGGTGCGGTGAGAGGCTGGGGCCTGTGAGCCGCCCAGGATGCGGTCGATGGCTCGAGGCTCCTGGAAGCCCCCAGCCCCCTCATCCTGGTTATGATCTTCGTTCCTTCTCGGTGGTGGAGGCAGTGGAGGAAGAGCAGCATTGCCCTTAGGCAGATCCTCGCGAGACTGGTCCCTCAAGGCGCCCTCGCGAGGCTGGCCCTGCCAGCGGTCCTCCTGAGGCTGGTCGCGCCACTCCTGGCGATGGTCGCGGCCGCCCCAGCATCCTCCACCTCGGCCACATCTGCGACCGTAGCCTCGATCGTTGCGCTCTGGGCGTCGACCGAGGCGCCCGTCATGGAGGGCCCTAAGCTCCTGGCAGTCGTTGGTGTTGTGGCTGTGGATGTTGTGGAAGACGCAAAACGATCGGTTGCTCTTGGATGACTCGGGGTTGTCGCATCCGCGCTTCATCTCTGGCTCGGCTGCAAGCACAGCTGGTCCCTTGCGCTTCACGTCCTTGGCCTTGGCTTTCTTGTCTTCTGGGTCAGCATCGGAGGGCTCGAGGAGGGAGAGGCGTCCTGCCTCAGCCCTCACGCACTAGTCCGCCGTGTTGAACATCTCCAGGGCCACGCAGAGGTCCTCGTGAATGGCGAGCTCCTGCTTCATCTTGACGTCGCGGATGCCATCAGTGAATGCTGAGATGATAGCCTCCTCCGACACCAAGGGGATCTTGAGGCGAACATTGTTGAAGTGCTGGATGTACTTCTGCAGGGTGTCTCATGGCTGCTGCTTGATGCATCGCAGGTCACCCGCGGCCGGCGGGCGGTCGCGAGTGCCCTGGAAGTTGGCGATGAAGCGGTCGTGCATCTCGTCCCAGGAGGAAACAGATCCCACGGGGAGGTTCAGGAGCCAGGAGCGCGCGCCATCCTTGAGGGCCATGGGAAACTAGTTCACCTTTATCTTCTCGTCGCCGCTGGCCGCCTTGATGCTAAGCTCGTAGAGCTGCAGGAACTCGACGGGGTCGGCGGTGCCGTTGTAGCGTGGGGGCAGGTCAGGCTTGAACTTGCCCGGCCAAACGAGGTTGAGAAGCTCCGGGGTGAACGCGCGGCACCCTGCTGTGGTCACGGGAGCCCGTCGAGGAGGTGGAGCCTGGTCTTGGTGCCCGCGCGCCACCACCATCACAGGCGGCACACGGTCTTGGTGTGGGGGTGCTGGAAGCACACGTGCATCTTCTTGATGCCGCTGCACCACTTGGAAGCTTGCCTCTTCGTGCGCAGGTGCCTGGCGCGAGGGTCGCACCGCGGTGCCACCCGCCTTGGTTCGACGATGGCGCCCTGGGCTGGAGGCGATGGAGTTGCCCCGTGAGCCACGGCGCCCGTGGCAGGTGGTTGCTAAGGCAGCGAGCGGGCCGGTGCAGTGGAGTCTCCGGCGGCGCTGACGAGTTTGGCGATGCGCTCGAGCCACTCTTCATAGAGGTCCTCGATTGGGCGGTAGCAGAGGAGTTCCCACACCATGAGCAGAGCGGCTTGCGTGTTCGCCGGGCCACGACGCGCGTGGGAGGACGAAGCAGCCGGTGTCAGCGACGGAGTGGCGGTGCACCTGTTACGGGGCACCGAGGGGTGCAATGATGAAGCTTGCTGCTCGTGGCCAGCAGGGCCCGTGGCAGCGTTGGCTGCCGGTGACGGGGGACGGCGAGTATAGCCGTTGCCCGCCGGAGCTGTCTGAGCGACACGAGCGGCAAGCGCGGCCCGGCGCTCAGTGCGTGCCCGACGTGCGTCAGCCATGGAGGTGTCAAAGTAGCGGTGGATCGACCGATGGAAGAGAGGATCCGACGCACCCCTACCTGGCGCGCCAAATGTCCGATTTCGGGTTCCGCAAACCCTTGATAGGTTCGAACTCTGGGGTGTGTGCGGAGATCACAACCTACCCAGCCTGCCTACTCGCGATCTACCTAATCCTAGCATGTCAAGCTCAAAGGGACAGAGAGACACAATAGTTTATCCTGGTTCGAGCCACCTTGCGGTGTAATACCCTACTCCAGCGTTTTTGGTGAATTGCCTTGAGAGGCTGAGGATGAACTAATACAGTGGATGAGCTGGCGTCAGGAAGTGAGGTGTTCTTGAGCTCAAGAGAGCTGGTGAGGTGGTTGGATCAGAAGGGATCTGATCTCTCCTCCCCCCTCTTTGGTGGTGGCTAAGTCCTATTTATAGTGGCCTTGGTCCTCTTCCCAAATGTTGGCGGGAAGGGATCCCACAACGACCAGATTTAAAGGGGGATAAGTAGTACATCCTATCCTGACTAAAGTGGTCTTCGCCTGCAAAAAGCCTCTGGTCGTGACGCTGCGGTGGGCTCGGCGATGACCTCCGTCATGCCGTCCTGGCGGTCTTGGTCTTGTTGCACCAGAATGGAAACCTTTGGTTAATTCCTCGGGACTCCGCACCTGCCGCTTGCCTTCTTTGCACCAAAGGGGAAACTGGCGCTCTGCCCCCGCTGGCACCTGCCTGGCATTGGTCGTCATGGCTCATGTCAGCTGAGCCTCGTGAGGTGCACCTTGCATAGAACTCTCCGCCCCTCTAGAGCCAGCCTGAGGAGGCCGATTCCCTCGGCGGTCTTGGCGTCGTCTGCCTCGCGAGGGTCTTGAGCTATTGATGCTGAAGTTGAGCCGTACCAGGCCGTCGATGGAGCCACACAGTGGGCCGCAGGTAGGCAAGTCTGGGTACCCCCGTATCCAGAATGCCGATAGTAACTATAGTAAATATGGAGCCCATGGTTATTGTGGCCTAGTTTTAAAAAATAGGTTATTGCGGCCACTAGCAAACCGCGGAAAAAGAACTGCACTGACTACAAGCAAAAAAATAAACAAGACAATAAGGAAATAAATTAGCAAGCAACTTACGCTAGGTTATCATGGCTATTACACATATTACATCCGCTGGGCATCAAAGGTCGCCACCAGTGCATATAAACACATCGACAAAAGAATATACAAAACCGGAGCACTTCAGAAGGCACTCGGCCTAGCCAGGACGGGCCCCGCAAGCATCCGAACAAGCCGATGGGACCTTAGTTGTGTCAACGATAGATGCTTCATCCCTAGCTGTATGGCACGATAGTGCGCAAGGCAGTCCTCTGGCATCTTCATTACATCTTTGACTTCAAGTCGGAGCTGAGCTGAATCAAGCCTTTCCGCTTTAAGTGGAGACCGAAGAAGTTGAACTGATTGAAGCAACGACTACACAGAGGTTGTCTCACACCTGCTGGTGAGTAGCTTCAATTCACTGTCTTCATCAAGATAGGACCTTGGGGTCATCTCGCTGTCCTCAAGATGGTTTGGCTCACTATCTTCCCTAAAGTTCTACCTGGCATAAGAGATACGACTCTGAAAGAGAAACAAGGAGACACGTAACAGGTTTCACAATTATATAAGCAAATAAATGGATCTGTTCTGCATAAGGAACATGTTTTTACAACTACAATTTAAAACTGGTAGTTGTTCCAAACATCCAATCAGATGTAAACAGCAAAGTAAACAAAAGTGGAGGAAATGATGCCTATCCAAATCTATGATAGAACAAAGTTTGAAGGCTTGAGAAGGATGAACTTACATTACATGTTAACACAGGTTGGACAAAGCCCTTCTCCACGTTGATGGAAGGATAATTCAATAAATTCCCCAAAGAAAATTCTTTATAAGCGTTGTCATACATTTTGCAAAGAGTAAATGTAGGATCGAAAGTATGTCTAGACGGGTGGTGATTAGACTACTTGACCAAATAAAAATCTATCATTTTCCCAATTTTAGTTCTTGGCAGATTTTAGCAACTTTGCACAAGTCAAGCAATATTAACACAATTCAAGAAAGCATGCAAAGAGTATATGAGCAACGGAAAGTAAAGCATGCAACTTGCAAGAATGTAAAGGGAAGGGTTTGGAGAGTGCAAACGCAATAGGAGACACGGATTTTTTTGTCATGGTTCCGATAGGTGGTGCTATCGTACATCCATGTTGATGGAGACTTCAACCCACGAAGGGTAACGGCTACGTGAGTCCATGAAGGGCTCCACCCACGAAGGGTCCATGAAGAAGCAACCTTGTCTATCCCACCATGGCCATCGCCCACGAAGGACTTGCCTCACTAGGGTAGATCTTCACGAAGTAGGTGATCTCCTTGCCCTTACAAATTCCTTGGTTCAACTCCACAATCTTGTCGGAGGCTCCCAAGTGCCACCTAGCCAATCTAGGAGACACCACTCTCCAAGAAGTAACAAATGGTGTGTTGATGATGAACTCCTTGCTCTGGTGCTTCAAATGATAGTCTCCCCATCACTCAACTCTCTCTCACAGGATTTGGATTTGGTGGAAAGAAGATTTGAGTGGAAAGCAACTTGGGGTAGGCTAGAGATCAAGATTCATATGGTAGGAATGAGATATCTTGGTCTCAACACAAGCGTAGGTGGTTCTCTCTCAGAAAATGTATGTTGGAAGTGTAGGCATGTTCTGATGGCTCTCTCCATGAATGAAGAGTGGGTGGAGGGGTATATATAGCCTCCACACAAAATCTAACCGTTACACACAACTTGTAATCTCGGTGGGACCAAATCGTGAAACTCGGTCGGACCGATTTAGCAAATCATGTGACCGTTAGGATTTTCGATGGGACCGACATGCAACTCGGTAGGACCGATATGGTTAGGGTTAGGGCATAACATAATCTCGATGAGACCGATTACACAAACTCGGTGAGACCGGTTTTGGTAATGGACACACAGAGGGTTGGTTAGGCAAACTCGGTGGGACCGATTCGCTCATCTCGGTAAGACCAAAACGTTACGAAAGGGAAACATAGAGTTTGCATTGTAATCTCGGTGGGACCGATCACTCATCTCGGTTTGACTAAAACGTTATGAAGGGAAACTGAGAGATTACAACCCCATCTCGGTGAGACCGAGATCCCTATCGGTTAGACCGATTTGCCTAGGGTTTGTGGCAGTGGCTATGACATCTGAACTCAGTGGCACCGGATTGGAAGAAACGGTGGGGCTGAGTTTGACTTATGGTTTAGGTCATATGTGGATATGAGAAAGTACTTGAGGGCTTTGGAGCATATCACTAAGCATTTTGAGCAATAAAGCCATTAAGCAACACCTCATCCCTCCTTGATAGTATTGGATTTTCCTATAGACTCAATGTGATCTTGGATCACTAAAATAGAAAATGTAGAGTCTTGAGCTTTGAGCTTGAGCCAATCCTTTTGTCCTTAGGATTTTGAGGGATCCACTTTTCTCATCCATGCCATGCCAATCATTGAGCTTTCCTAAAATATTTACCTTGAAGTAGCATTAGCTCAATGAGATATATGTTGTTAGGAATTACCAAAACCACCCACGGATAGTTGCACTTTCAATCTCCCCCTTTTTGGTAATTCATGACAACATATAGATCAAAGCTTCCACAAATGATAATAAGATTGAAAAACATTGTCGCTTTAAGAAGTATGTGAAAAGTAAGAGCTCCCCTTAAATTTGTGCATTATTTAAAATTTGCTTTGGACTGCAAATGCGCAATGAGTTAGGATCATGGGTCACTCTTCCATGTCACATACATCTTGGTGGAGGGCTCAAAATGATAATAACTAAATACATGCACTCATCACCAAGCAAAGTGAATGATCATATAGGGATATAAGAAGATAATGTCATCCAACAAGCATTAAGGTAGCATATTATCAAACACATGATCATCCAAGTATCTCACACAAGGCATAGAGTATCAAGCACACAAGCAAATAACGAAGTTCAACCACCAAAAAGACAAGAGAGTCCAAAAGCAACACTCTCTCTCAAAGCCTATGATCTATACATTTTCTCCCCCTTTGGCAACAAGTTACCAAAAAGTTCTTAAAAAATGCACAGTGCTAAATGACTCTCAGGCTTGGTCTTCATGTGATGGTGTAGAGATGGCTCCTTGGACAAAGACTTCTGTTGATGTAGCTGGAGCTGGTGGAGAGGGTGCTGGAGCTGGATGCACTGAAGCTATAGCTGGTGCAGATGATGTAGCTCTAGTGTCTGGAATAGGCACTGCAGCAGATCTCTGTCCTCTGGGCACTCTAGCAAAAGCTTCAGTAGTTGACTTACCCTTCTTGTCCTCCACATCCTCGTGAAGTTGCTCAACTGTAGTTTGGATCTCAGTCACTTTGACATCAAGAGCATAAAACTTCTGCTCTATGATTCTCTCCAAGCTCTCCTGGTTTTGAGTCAGGGTGGCCAAGCCCTTCTCAATCCTCAGAGTGGAGTCAATCAAGTAGCCAAGCTGATCTTGCTTGCTCTTCAGGAAAATCTGAGATGCCTCTTCAGCAGTTGGCATCTTTGCAGCCTTCTCAACCCTTCCGTTCTCCTTCTTCTCTTATGCTTGCACAGATGATGGTTCATTTTCATCCATCACAACAGTGTTGTCCTCAAAGTCAGGGTAGATGGGCAGGTGTTCCTTGTCCAAGAGGTATGTGCCAGTGCCCATCTTGGAGTTTATAAGCTCCTGAATCTGTGGGGCATACCCACAACTCCTCTTCTGATCAGCAACAGTCCTTTTGATTTTTTCCACAATCAGGCACATGACTTTGAACTTCTGAGGCACATCAAATATGTGAAGCAAGTTAATTGGATGGCCTCTGATCATCTTGTGGTCATCTGACTTGGGCAGCAAAGTGTGCCTTAAAATCCAGTTGATAGTGGGCAGTCCTGACAACAGATAATGTACTGATCCAAACTTGTGTGTCTCTAGTGTAGCATCTGGGATCTCTCTGTACATGTGAGCCATGGAGTTGTGATCTTTCTTCTTCTTGGCATAGACATCCAAGTCATCCTCATTCTCCTTTGGAGCATTGATCAATTCAGACCATTCCTCAACTATTGATTGGTACCTGGTATCCT
Organism: Aegilops bicornis; assembly: GCA_021605145.1. NCBI lineage: Eukaryota > Viridiplantae > Streptophyta > Magnoliopsida > Poales > Poaceae > Aegilops > Aegilops bicornis. Next base: position 474,200,433 of record CM038673.1, on the reverse strand, counting down.
CAGACATCCAGACTATCCTCCCATCTGGGTAGTAATGAGCTCATCATTCCACTTTGTGAGCTTCTGCCCAACAAAGTCTACTACTCCACAAGACTTGAAACTGTCATAAACTCCAGGATAGTGCTCTTCATTCTTCTTGATATAGTCCCAACCAACCCATATCATATCACATACTATGGGCTTCTTGTCAAGCAGCACTATCTCATAGAAATCCTGCCGTTCTTTAGTGTGGAACCTGTAGTCCACAACAGTTCTTCTCCTGACAACATAGGGGTCAGTCAGTCTCCACTGTCTAAGACCTGCATCCTTCTTGAGCTTCATGTCTTCTACAACTAGGTGAGCATCATTATGATCTGGGATCTTGGGCTTCGGCTTTCTCAAGACAAGTGAGTCTTCATCTTCTTCATCAGCAGCTTCAGGCACTTGGGCCTTGTTCTTCTATGCAGTTGCAATACTCTTGGTGTTCCTCTTGGGTGCAGACTGTTGGGGAACGTAGCATAAATTCAAAATTTTCCTACGTGTCACCAAGATCTATCTATGGAGAAACTAGCAATGAGGGAAGGAGAGTGCATCTACATACCCTTGTAGATCGTTAAGCGGAAGCGTTCAAGAGAACGGGTTGAAGGAGTCGTACTCGTCGTGATCCAAATCACCGGAGATCCGAGTGCCGAACGGACGGCACCTCCGCGTTCAACACACGTACAGCCCGGTGACGTCTCCCATGCCTTGATCCAGCAAGGAGAGAGGGAGAGGTTGAGGAAGACTCCATCCAACAGCAACACAACGGCGTGGTGGTGGTGGAGGAGCATAGCAATCCTGCAGGGCTTCGCCAAGCACCTACGGCAGAGGAGGAGGTGTCACGGGAGGGAGGGAGGCGCCAGGGGCTCATGTGTGGATGCCCTCCCTCCCCTCCACTATATATAGGGGCAAGGGAGAGGGGGGAGGCGCAGCCTTGCCCCTTCCTCCAAGGAAGGGGTGCGGCCAAAGGTGGGGGAGGAGTCCATCCTCCCCAAGGCACCTCGGAGGTGCCTTCCCCCTTGAGGACTCTTCCCTCCCCAAGTTTCCTTGGCGCATGGGCCTCTTGAGGCTGGTGCCCTTGGCCCATATAGGCCAAGGCGCACCCCTACAGCCCATGTGGCCCCGGGCAGGTGGACCCCCGGTGGACCCCGGACCCCTTCGGCACTCCTGCATAATACCGATAAAGTGCGTAAACTTTTCCGGCGACCAAAATAGGACTTCCCATATATAAATCTTTACCTCCGGACCATTCCGAACTCCTCGTGACGTCCCGGATCTCATCCGACTCGAACAACATTCGTAACACAGACTTCCTTTATAACCCTAGCGCCACCGAACCTTATGTGTAGACCCTACGGGTTCGGGAGACATGTAGACATGACCGAGACGTTCTCCGGTCAATAACCAACAGCGGGATCTGGATACCCATGTTGGCTCCCACATGTTCCACGATGATCTCATTGGATGAACCACGATGTCAAGGACTCAATCGATCCCGTATACAATTCCCTTTGTCTAGCGGTATTGTACTTGCCCGAGATTCGATCGTCGGTATACCGATACCTTGTTCAATCTCGTTACCGGCAAGTCTCTTTACTCGTTCCGTAACACATCATCCCGTGATCAACCCCTTGGTCACATTGTGCACATTATGATGATGTCCTACCGAGTGGGCCCAGAGATACCTCTCCGCTACACGGAGTGACAAATCCCACTCTCGATTCGTACAACCCAAATGACACTTTCGGAGATACACCGTAGTGCACCTTTATAGTCACCCAGTTACGTTGTGACGCTTTGGTACACCCAAAGCATTCCTACGGTATCCGGGAGTTGCACAATCTCATGGTCTAAGGAAATGATACTTGACATTAGAAAAGCTTTAGCATACGAACTACGATCTTTGTGCTAGGCTTAGGATTGGGTCTTTGTAACATCCCAAATTTTGGAATGTTAATATAATTAATTGAATTGTTTGTTTGTTTGCTTGAGTGAATTAAACTTGAGTGAAATTTGAACCTTTACAAAAACTTTTGAATGAGAGGGAATAAAATGACTTTCCCTTCTCCGTAAATTCAAATTCATCCTATTAAAATCAATGAGAGAAGATGACATGACTTCTTCAACTATAAAGAATTTGAACGGAGTTCTGCAATTTAATTCTTTCAAATATTTGCACTTGCTTCTCTATTTTCTTCCCCAGAAATACCCCGAAAATAAATTCTTGCAAGCAAGAAAGAGCGGAGGAAAATGACCCTCCAAAATCAGGGGCATTTTTGAAAATATTTGAGCCAAGAAAACCAAAGTTTTTATTTAAAAATTATTTGCAAAAAGAAATAAAGCCTTTAGGGATTTTCTGAAAAACATTTTTTTAAGTTTTTATTTTGGCCGTGGAATAATGCTCATCATCTACATTTTATTTTTCTGATAATTTTAGTATATAAAAACTCTTTATTCCAATTGATTTGATTTCCTTTTCATTGTTTTAGTTTCCTAATTTTAAAAATAGGAATGGAATCGCTTTTATTAGGAAAAACCTGCTGGCCCATTAAGCACTTTCCTATTCTAGCCCAACAAGAGATCATCTCCTTCCTCTGTTTCCTCTCACGTTCTGAAGCTTTCCATACCCATGGAGACAGGAATCTCCACCTTCCCGATCTCCCTCGTCTTTCCATCCCAGCGCCTCCCGAGACCGCCTATAAAACCCCTCCCTCTCCTCGTTCCATTTTTCCCATCACCACGCCTCTCTGCCCGTAGTCTCCTCGCCACCGTCCTCCTTTTCCTGCCTAGAACGCTCACCAGAGCTCTCCTGGAACCTCCCCATCGTCCAGCGCCACCTCCCCAAGCGCCGACCCTCCTCCGCCACCCCACCCTGCCGGGCGACCTCGCCCCCTGGAGCAGCCCTCCACATCGCCGTCTCCTTCCTGCCATCTCCGCCTCACGTCTGGTAACTCCGTTCTCGTTTTTCAGATTTATTTCCGTAACAGATTTAGTTCCGTTCTTGTTTAGCTTATAACTTTTGATCTAGAAGCCAAATGATGCTGATTCTTTTGCGTTAGATCACAATTTTCTTGTAGTTTCCAAAAATATATTATTTGTCTATGTTTGGATTTATAAAAATTGAGTTAGATCAGATTTGAATTAAAGCTTGTTTTGCTTATTCCGGGAGTTTAAAAATAGGTTTTTAATTAATTCTTTTTGCTCCTGGTCTCTAGGACCTTTGTTTATCCAGTAGTATTTAGTATTTTATTTTCAGGTTAATTTAAATTAGGTTTTTAGCAAAACAGTACTGTTTTAATATTAGTTCTGTTTTAGCTTTTTATTTATTGTTTTTATTAGTTTTAAATTATTTCTTTTTGTCACTTTTGACAAAATTAGTTGTGTTTCTGTTAGACAACAGGAGAAAATTTATTTTTACTTTAAAAAAATTATTTTCCTTAGTTTTGTATGAAACCTTCTATAGGTCATAGTTAGAGTTTTATAAAAGCTTTTTATTTGTTTCTTTTTGCAAATAAAATTTTATGGAAAAAAATACTTTCTGTTAAATTAGTTATTTTACATTTTATTTTCTGTTAATTTATTAGTTTAGTATTTTAATTGTTGTTAAGTTTTTACTTACGGCAAAACTATATTAGATGTTTGTAGCAAAGTCATAGATCTTCGTTAGTAGTTTTTCTTTGTAGTTTTATTTGAAGTTTCTTTTGATTTTGTTTGAGTTTTATTATCGATTTTCCTTGCTGTTTTGATTGTTATTTCGAAAGTGCTAAAATTGTTTGCTAGGATGTTTGCTTATGTGAATGCTATGTTTGACTATATAGATTTTCAACGGAGTGACGATTAGTTCTACCAAGTCATTTTCGACAGCGTTGTTATCTTCATCAAGTATTACCGAGCAAGTTCACTTTGACCATACTTTCATACCTATGTTTTACTGCATTTAGTGGCATCTTTGCAACCACCCCTCAGTAGTGTTATTGAATCCTTGTAGTTGAGTAGTATGCATGAGGTAGGAACCCATCACCCGTTACCAAGCCCGGACGTTATTTATTTTAATGCTACGCTATAGTAGACGGGTTGGTATGAGTGCACGAGAGTGGTGTGAGAATGCAGGATCTACGTCAATGACGACAACTCCATGATGGAATCTGCAAGGACTGCATCTTCAAGGCCTCAAGACTTCAAGACTCAAGACAAGAATTCAATACACACTCATTGGGTGAAGGACGGTTGGACGGGCACCTGGAGAAACCAGTGGTTGGCGGGATGCATGGAGAAGCGCCATGACATCTTGCGGAAAGCTTCACCCAGACTCAAAGAGACGGAAGAATACTTCACGCCCGGAAGCTTACCTGCAACCGCAAGTCATTATGGGCTCTGGCTTGGTTGACCTTAGTTGTGACTCTGGCTGGGACGGTGCTAGCAGATGTAGAACTACGGTAGGATTGGATGAGCACCGGACAGTGGTCAGAGAAACTCTTCGGAAGACCATGTTTCGGTCATCTTGTTCTCAAACACCCTGAAGTGCGAGAACGTAAAGAGAGGGATCAAATCTTGCGGGTAAAGTGTACAAACCTCTGCAGAGGGTTATAAACCTAATCGATTAGCCGTGTCCCCGGTTACGGACAATTTGAGCATCTGGACTTGGATCTATCTCGGAACTCTCAACACCGGACTGATAACTTAATTGTGGGCAACTTATGATGATTTTGGGCTATGAGACATCGGTTGGCGGAACCATGTCATGATAGAAAACTCCATAGTACAGACTTCATCCTATTCTTTGATGTAGGTAAAATAAAATCAGCTTTTACGCAAACAAAACTCAGATACAGAGCCATAAAGCCATATTGCATATAGTATAGTTTTATCATCTGTTTTCTCATATTGTGATCTTGCGGTACATTCAATGTCTTGACCTACACGGCTGCAACGTATCATGTTGCAGATATTTCCTCGACGAGTAAGAGTTACGGTGCAGGTTACGGTCTACACTCAACCTGCCGATGGCGTTGATGGGACTCCACACCCGCTTGATTGTTTCCGCTGTTTATTATGAGGTATATATCATTTTACGTTATTTATACATGTGATTGCACTTTGATATATACATTGATGTACTGTGTGCCAAAGATACCGATCCGAGGATGGCACAAGTAATCACAGAGGCTTGACCGTCCGAGGTCGGGTCGCTCATGAGATGGTATCGAGCACATGTTGACTGTAGGACATGACACTAGAAATCGGAAAGACCTAGGACAGGATATCTATAAATATTTATTTTCAAAATGACTATTACTTCTCATCTCTTTCTGATTTTATCGATTAGACACTCTCACCTCAAAATAGTTAGGATATACCCCTTTTCCTTTTGACCACATGAAGGATCAATCAAGCCACTCCAAGAAAGATATCGGAGGACTGATGACCTCTTCCAAGTAAAGAGGATTTCACCATGTATTAGAAGCTACAACAGTTGAAGACTCAAGATTTGAAGTTCCTAAAGAAATATTTGACCTTTAGAAGACCAAACCCTGTTACACACTTACGTTAGATGCGACGATGTGTGAGCTGTCATTTGTTTGATGTTTTTCCGACAGCCACAAAGTAAAACTTGTTTCATCAAAAAACTATTGTTTGTATTGTGTGTATATCCCTCCCCACCTCTCTCATCTCACCTTAAAACCCTTGAACCCCATAGATGATGAATGAAGTTGGACTGATATTCTCTGGACCAAGACTCACCGAGCTATGGATGCGTAACATGGAGAATCACTTCGGGAACAATTTGGTTTCAAGGAAGTATGAGGTCCAATACGCTCTTCAATACTTTACAGAAAGTGCTGCAACCTGGTGGAGAATGCATCACTCCATACAAGGATTTAAAGGAGCAAGAACTTGGGAGAAATTCAAGAAGACCCTGATGAGATCACGTCTTATCCGGAAGCACAATGATACACCAAGAAATAAACCTTGTGCCTGCAAGATTTGCGGAGAAATAGGACACACCTAGGAGGTTACGCAAAAACCTGAGAGTGGTGAAGTAACGATAGATGTTTTGTTTGGCTTGCAGAAACCATGGAATTACTCGAACCCAGTTCGAGAACAAGAGAAATTCTGCAATGCTTGTGAGTATGCCCAAGTGTTAGAATACGTGATTCGATATTTATGTATGTGGTAATGATTCAAGTACGGGATGGATTGGCCCCCATACCGAAGACTTCTATCATGAACTATCATATGTTGACGGAAAATCAGAGAGCCTCGAAAACCTTAGAAGAGTGTCGACACGATAAGCCATAAAACCATAGAATGGTAGTACGATGGAACCCTTTACAGGCAACCGTTGCCAATCGTAGGATATACGGTGAAGTTCAACCTGCACCCGTTCTGCGGAGGAGAAACCATTAATGGTAGACCACCATGAGTGTTTCGATAGTTGTCTAGAATGGACACAGACCTATCAGCTAAGAAGATCCAGCCTCGGACGAACTTCAACTGTGACGAACCGACCCAAGATTCGGAGGAAAACTCTATACTTCTGGCAGAAGAGCCTTAATGAAGGAGCTATTGTAAGATATGTGAAGGGACATACATTTTCAGCCCTCCGGAGGAAGTATCTGAGTTTATTGGAACCATGACCTTGTTTTTAAGTGTGGTAGCACCCCGACCTTTCTGACCAAGACATTTGCTAGAAGACCCCAACCCCTAACCTTTTCTTGCTAGCCTCTTCAAATCTCGAGGACGAGATTCATTCTAAGTGTGGTAGGTTTGTAACATCCCAAATTTTGGAATGTTAATATAATTAATTGAATTGTTTGTTTGTTTGCTTGAGTGAATTAAACTTGAGTGAAATTTGAACCTTTACAAAAACTTTTGAATGAGAGGGAATAAAATGACTTTCCCTTCTCCGTAAATTCAAATTCATCCTATTAAAATCAATGAGAGAAGATGACATGACTTCTTCAACTATAAAGAATTTGAACGGAGTTCTGCAATTTAATTCTTTCAAATATTTGCACTTGCTTCTCTATTTTCTTCCCCGAGAAATACCCCGAAAATAAATTCTTGCAAGCAAGAAAGAGCGGAGGAAAATGACCCTCCAAAATCAGGGGCATTTTTGAAAATATTTGAGCCAAGAAAAACCAAAGTTTTTATTTAAAAAATTATTTGCAAAAAGAAATAAAGCCTTTAGGGATTTTCTGAAAACATTTTTTTTAAGTTTTTATTTTGGCCGTGGAATAATGCTCATCATCTACATTTTATTTTTCTGATAATTTTAGTATATAAAAACTCTTTATTCCGAATTGATTTGATTTCCTTTTCATTGTTTTAGTTTCCTAATTTTAAAAATAGGAATGGAATCGCTTTTATTAGGAAAAACCTGCTGGCCCATTAAGCACTTTCCTATTCTAGCCCAACAAGAGATCATCTCCTTCCTCTGTTTCCTCTCACGTTCTGAAGCTTTCCATACCCATGGAGACAGGAATCTCCACCTTCCCGATCTCCCTCGTCTTTCCATCCCAGCGCCTCCCGAGACCGCCTATAAGACCGCCTCCCTGGCCTCGGTCCATTTTTCCCCTCACCACGCCCTCTCTGCCCGTAGTCTCCTCGCCACCGTCCTCCTTTTCCTGCCTAGAACGCTCACCAGAGCTCTCCTGGAACCTCCCCATCGTCCAGCGCCACCTCCCCAGCGCCTCGACCCCTCCTCCGCCACCCCCACCTCGCGGCGACCTCGCCCCCTCGCCGAGCAGCCCTCCACATCGCCATCTCCTTCCTGCCATCTCCGCCTCACGTACAGGTAACTCCGTTCTCGTTTTTCAGATTTATTTCCGTAACAGATTTAGTTCCGTTCTTGTTTAGCTTATAACTTTTGATCTAGAAGCCCAATGATGCTGACTCTTTTTGCGTTAGATCACAATTTTCTTGTAGTTTCCAAAAATATATTATTTGTCTATGTTTGGATTTATAAAAATTGAGTTAGATCAGATTTGAATTAAAGCTTGTTTTGCTTATTCCGGGAGTTTAAAAATAGGTTTTAATTAATTCTTTTTGCTCCTGGTCTCTAGGACCTTTGTTTATCCAGTAGTATTTAGTATTTTATTTTCAGGTTAATTTAAATTAGGTTTTTAGCAAAACAGTACTGTTTTAATATTAGTTCTGTTTTAGCTTTTTATTTATTGTTTTTATTAGTTTTAAATTATTTTTTTTTGTCACTTTTGACAAAATTAGTTGTGTTTCTGTTAGAAAACAGGAGAAAATTTATTTTTACTTTAAAAAATTATTTTCCTTAGTTTTGTATGAAACCTTCTATAGGTCATAGTTAGAGTTTTATAAAAGCTTTTTATTTGTTTCTTTTTGCAAATAAAATTTTATGGAAAAAAATACTTTCTGTTAAATTAGTTATTTTACATTTTATTTTCTGTTAATTTATTAGTTTAGTATTTTAATTGTTGTTAAGTTTTTACTTACGGCAAAACTATATTAGATGTTTGTAGCAAAGTCATAGATCTTCGTTAGTAGTTTTTCTTTGTAGTTTTATTTGAAGTTTCTTTTGATTTTGTTTGAGTTTTATTATCGATTTTCCTTGCTGTTTTGATTGTTATTTCGAGTGCTAAAATTGTTTGCTAGGATGTTTGCTTATGTGAATGCTATGTTTGACTATATAGATTTTCAACGGAGTGACGATTAGTTCTACCAAGTCATTTTCCGACAAATTGTTATCTTCATCAAGTATTACCAGGCAAGTTCACTTTGACCATACTTTCATACCTATGTTTTACTGCATTTAGTGGCATCTTTGCAACCACCCCTCAAGAGTGTTATTGAATCCTTGTAGTTGAGTAGTATGCATGAGGTAGGAACCCATCACCCTGTTACCAAGCCCGGACGTTATTTATTTTAATGCTACGCTATAGTAGACGGGGTTGGTATGAGTGCACGAGAGTGGTGTGAGAATGCAGGATCTACGCCAATGACGACAACTCCATGATGGAATCTGCAAGGACTGCATCTTCAAGGCCTCAAGACTTCAAGACTCAAGACAAGAATTCAATACACACTCTTTGGGTGAAGGACGGTTGACGGGCATCCTGGAGAAACCAGTGGTTGGCCGGGATGCATGGAGAAGCGCCATGACATCTTGCGGAAAGCTTCACCCAGACTCAAAGAGACGGAAGAATACTTCACGCCCGGAAGCTTACCTGTGCAACCGCAAGTCATTATGGGCTCTGGCTTGGTTGACCTTAGTTGTGACTCTGGTTGGGACGGTGCTAGCAGATGTAGAACTACGGTAGGATTGGATGGGCACCGGACAGTGGTCAGAGGAACTCTTCGGAAGACCATGTTTCGGTCATCTTGTTCTCAAACACCTTGAAGTGCGAGAACGTAAAGAGAGGGATCGAATCTTGCGGGTAAAGTGTACAAACCTCTGCAGAGGGTTATAAACCTAATCGATTAGCCGTGTCCCGATTACGGACAATTTGAGCATCTGGACTTGGATCTATCTCGGAACTCTCAACACCGGACTGATAACTTAATTGTGGGCAACTTATGATGATTTTGGGCTATGAGACATCGGTTGGCGGAACCATGTCATGATAGAAAACTCCATAGTACAGACTTCATCCTATTCTTTGATGTAGGTAAAATAAAATCAGCTTTTACGCAAACAAAACTCGAATCTGAGCCATAAAGCCATATTGCATATAGTATAGTTTTATCATCTGTTTTCTCATATTGTGATCTTGCCGGTACATTCAATGTAATCGACCTACACGGCTGCAACGTATCATGTTGCAGATATTTCCTCGACGAGTAAGAGTTACGGTACAGGGTTACGGTCTACACTCAACCTGCCGATGGCGTTGATGGGACTCCACACCCGTTTGATTGTTTCCGCTGTTTATTATGAGGTATATATCATTTTACGTTATTTATACATGTGATTGCACTTTGATATATACATTGATGTACTGTGTGTGCCAGCATACTGATCCAGGGATGGCACAGTAATCACAGAGGCTTGACCGTCTGAGGTCGGGTCGCTACAGTCTTGTCCATCACATCATTCTACTAATGATGTGATCCCGTTATCAATGACATCCAATGTCCATGGTTAGGAAACCGTAACCATCTATTGATCAACGAGCTAGCCAATAGAGGCTTGCTAGGGACATGGTGTTGTCTATGTATCCACACATGTATTTGAGTTTCCTATCAATACAATTATAGCATGGATAATAAACGATTATCATGAACAAGGAAATATAATAATAATAACTAATTTATTATTGCCTCTAGGGCATATTTCCAACAGTCTCCCACTTGCACTAGAGTCAATAATCTAGTTCACATCGTCATGTGATTAACACCGATATGTCACATCGCCATGTGACTAACACCCAAAGAGTTTACTAGTGTCTCAGAACTAGTTCACATCATCATGTGATTTAGACTCAATGAGTTCTGAGGTTTGATCATGTTTTGCTTGTGAGAGAGGTTTTAGTCAACGGGTTTTAGTCAACGGGTCTGAACCTTTCATATCCGTGTGTGCTTTGCAAATTTCTAGGTCATATTATAAATGCTGCTTCCACGCCCCACTTGAAGCTATTCCAGATGGTTGCTCCACTATACGTATCCGGTTTGCTACTCAGAGTCACTCGGATAGGTGTTAAAGCTTGCATCGACGTAACGCTTTACGCCGAACTCTTTATCATCTCCATAATCGAGAAACATGTCCTTATTTACTCCAAGGAAAATTTTGATCATTGTCCAATGATCCATTCCTGGATCATTCTTGTACCCTTTGATCGACTCATGGCATGGCACACTTCCGCAAGCGGTACACAAAGATAGCATCTTGTAGAGCCTATGTCTAAGGCATAGGGGCGATCTTAAATCCTTTCTCTCTGTTACTGCCGTGGTCGAGCTTTAAGTCTTAACTTCATACCTTACAATTCAGCTAAGAACTCCTTCTTTGGTAGATCCATCTTGAACACCTTCAAGATCATGTCAAGGTATATGCTCATTTGAAAGTACCATTAAGCGCTTTTGATCTATCCTCATAGATCTTGATGCTCAATGTTCAAGTAGCCTAATCCAAGTTTTCACTTGAAAACACTTTTCAAATAACCCTATATGCTTTACGTAAAATTCTACATCATTTCGATCATCAATATGTCAACAACATATTGTTATCGTAAATTCCATAGTGCTCCCACTCACTTCTTTGGAAATACAAGTTTCTCATAAACTTTGTATAAACCCAAAATCTTTGATCATCTCATCAAAGCGCACATTCCAACTCCGAGATGCTTATTCCAGTCCTTAGAAAGGATCGCTGGAGCCGGATACCTTTTAGCATCCTTAGGATCGACAAAACTTTCTGATTGTATCACATACAAACTTTCCTTACGAAAATCAAGTAAGGAAACCTGTCTTGACATCCATCTGCCAGATTTCATAAATGCAGCTTATGCTAACATGATTCCGACGGACTTATGCATCGCTACCTATGAGAAATTATCATCGTAGTAAACTTATTGAACTTGTGAAAAAACTCTTTGCCACAAGTCGAGCTTCATAGACGGTGATATTACCGTCCACATCCGTCTTCTTCTTAAAGATCCATTCATCTCAATGGCTTGCCGATCATCGTGCAAGTCCACCAAAGTCCATGCTTTGTTCTGATACATGGATCCTATCTCGGATTTCATGGCTTCTAACCATTTATCGGAATTTGGGCCCACCATCGCTTCTCCATAGCTCGTAGGTTCATTCTTGTCTAGCAACATGACCTTCAAGACAGGATCACCGCATTCACTCAAGCAAGACGTCCTTGTCGTCCCTACGAGGTTCGGTAGTGACTTGATCCAAACTTCATGATTACTATCATAAGCTTCTACTTCAATTGGTGTAGGTGCCACGGAACAACTTCCCGTGCCCCTGCTACACACTAGTTGAAGTGACGGTTCAATAACCTCATCAAGTCTCCACCATCCTCCCACTCAACTTTTCGAGACGAGCTTTTCCTCGAGAAAGGACCCGATTCAAGAAACAATCCCTATTGCTTTCGGATCTGAATTAGGAGGTATACCCAACTGTTTTGGGTGTCCTATGAAGATGCATTTTATCCGCTTTGGGTTCGAGCTTATCAACCTGAAACCTTTTTCACATAAGCATCGCAGCCCCAAACCTTTAAGAAATGACAGCTTAGGTTCCTCTAAACCATAGTTCATACGGTGTCATCTCAACGGAACTACGTGGTACCCTATTAAAGTGAGTGCGGTTGTCTCTAATGCCTAACCCATAAACGATAGTGGTAGTTCGATGAGAGACATCATGGTACGCACCATATCTTATAGGGTGCAATTATGATGTTCGGACACACCATCACACTATGGTGTTCCAGCGGTATTAATTGTGAAACAATTTGCACAATGTCTTAATTGTGTGCCAAAACTCAGAATCTCAGATATTCATCTCTATGATCATATCATAGACATTCTATCCTCTTGTCACGAAGATCTTCAACTTCACTCTGAAATTACTTGAACCATTCAATAATTCAGACTTGTGCTTCATCAAGTAAATATACTCAACATCTACTCGAATCATCTGTGAAGTCATAACATAACGATATTCACTGCATGCCTCAGCACTCATTGGACTGCACACATCAAAATGTGTTACTTCCAACAAGTTGCTATCTTGTTCCATCTTACTGAAACCAAGGCTTTTTAGTCATCTTGCCCATGTGGTATGTTTTGCATATCTCAAGTGATTCAAAATCAAGTGAGTCCAAACGATCCATCTACATGGAGTTTCATCATGCGTATACACCAATAGACATGGTTTGCATGTCTCAAACTTTTCAAAAACGAGTGAGTCCAAAGATCCATCAACATGGAGCTTCTTCATGCTTTTACACCAATATGACTTACATGGCAGTGCCACAAGTAAGTGGTACTATCATTACTATCTTATACTTTTGGCACGAAAATGTGTATCACTACGATCGAGATTCAATAAACCATTTATTTAGGTGCAAGACCATCGAAGGTGTTATTCAAATAAATAGAGTAACCATTATTATTCTTAAATGAATAATCAGACAAGTATAGACATAATCCAATCATGTCTATGCTCAACGCAAACACCAAATGACAATTTTAGGCTTAACTCCAATCTCGATGGTAGAGGGAGCGGCGATGCTTGATCACATCAACCTTGGAAACACTTCCAACACATATCGTCACTCACCTTTAGCTAGTCTCCGTTTATTCCGTAGCCTTTTATTTCGAGTTACTAACACTTAGCAACCGAACCGGTATCTTAATACCCTGGTGCTACTAGGAGTACTAGTAAAGTACACATTAACATAATGTATATCCAATATACTTCTTTTGACCTTGCCAGCCTTCTTATCTACCAAGTATCTAGGGTGGTTCCGCTCCAGTGGCTGTTCCCCTTATTACAGAAGCACTTAGTCTCGGGTTTGGGTTCAACCTTGGGTTTCTTCACTGGAGCAGCAGCTGATTTTCCGTTTCATGAAGTATCCCTTCTTGCCCTTACCCTTCTTGAAACTAGTGGTTTCACCAACCATCAACAATTGATGCTCCTTCTTGACTTCTACTTTCGTGATGTCAAACAACGCGAATACCTCAAGGATCATCATCTCTATCCTTGATATGTTATAGTTCATCACGAAGCTCTAGCAGCTTGGTGGCAATGACTTTGGAGAAACATCACTATCTCATCCGGAAGATCAACTCCCACTCGATTCAAGTGATTGTTGTGCTCAGACAATCTGAGCACAAGCTCAACGATTGAGCTTTTCTCCCTTAGTTTGCAGGCTAAGAAGATTGTCGGAGGTCTCATACCTCTTGACGTGGGCACGAGCCTGAAATCCAATTTCATCCCTCAAACATCTCATGTTCCGTGACGTTTCGAAAAACGTCTTTGGTGCCTCAACTCTAAACCGTTTAACTGAACTATCACGTAGTTATCAAAACGTGTATGTCCGATGTTCGCAACATCCACAAACGATGTTTTGGGGTTCAGCTCACTGAGCGGTGCATTAAGGACATAAGCTTTCTACTGATCGCATAATTGCTACTTTCAACTTTCAACTATATTTTCTCTAGGAACATATCTAAACAGTGGAACTAAAGCGCGAGCTTTACATAATTTGCAAAAGGTCTTTTGACTATGTTCAAGATAATTAAGTTCATCTTATGAACTCCCACTCAGATAGACATCCCTCCGTCATCTAAGTGATTACATGATCCGAGTCAACTAAGCCGTGTCCGATCATCACGTGAGACGGACTAGTCAACATCGGTGAACATCTTCATGTTGATCGTATCTACTATACGACTCATGCTCGACCTTTCGGTCTCTGTGTTCCCGAGGCCATGTCCGTACATGCTAGGCTCGTCAAGTTAACCCCAAGTGTTTTTTGCTGTGTAAATCTGTCTTACACCCGTTGTATGTGAACGTAAGAATCCATCACACCCGATCATCACGTGGTGCTTAGAAGCTTACGAACTGTAGCAACGGTGCACGATCGGGGAGAACACTTCTTGAAATTTGTAAGGGATCATCTTATTTACTACCGTCGTTCTAAGTAAACAAGATGCATAAACATAATAAACATCACATGCAATTATATAGTAGTGACATGATATGGCCAATCTCATATTGCTCCTTTTGATCTCCATCTTCGGCGCTCCATGATCATCATTGTCACCGGCATGACACCAAGATCTCCATCATCATGATCTCCATCATCGTGTCTCCATGAAGTTGTCTCGCCAACTTATTACTTCTACTACTATGGCTACCGGTTAGCAATAAAGTAAAGTAATTACATGGCGTTGTTCAATGACACGCAGTCGGACAATAAATAAAGACAACTCCTATGGCTCTCGCCGGTTGTCATACTCATCGACATGCAAGTCGTGAATCCTATTACAAGAACATGATCAATCTCATACATCACATATCATTCATCACATTCTTCTTGGCCATATCACATCACATAGCATACCCTCGCAAAAACAAGTTAGACGTCCTCTAATTGTTGTTTGCATGTTTTACGTGGCTGCTTTGGGTTTCTAGCAAGAACGTTTCTTACCTACGCAAAACCACAACGTGATATGCCAATTGCTATTTACCCTTCATAAGGACCCTTTTCATCGAATCCGTTCCGACTAAAGTGGGAGAGATCGGCACCCGCTAGCCACCTTATGCACCAAGTGCATGTCACCGGTGGAACCTGTCTCACGTAAGAGTACGTGTAAGGTCGGTCCGGCCGCTTCATCCCACAATACCGTCGAAACAAGATTGGACTAGTAACGGTAAGCATATTGAACAAAATCAACGCCCACAACTACTTTGTGTTCTACTCGTGCAAAGAATCTACGCAATAGACCTAGCTCTGATACCACTGTTGGGGAACGTAGCATAAATTCAAAATTTTCCTACGTGTCACCAAGATCTATCTATGGAGAAACTAGCAACGAGGGAAGGAGAGTGCATCTACATACCCTTGTAGATCGCTAAGCGGAAGCTGTTCAAGAGAACGGGGTTGAAGGAGTCGTGCATTGCCGTGATCCAAATCACCGGAGATCCGAGTGCCGAACGGACGGCACCTCCGCGTTCAACACACGTACAGCCCGGTGACGTCTCCCATGCCTTGATCCAGCAAGGAGAGAGGGAGAGGTTGAGGAAGACTCCATCCAACAGCAGCACAACGGCGTGGTGGTGGTGGAGGAGCGTAGCAATCCTGCAAGGCTTCGCCAAGCACCTACGGCAGAGGAGGAGGTGTCACGGGAGGGAGGGAGGCGCCAGGGGCTCATGTGTGGATGCCCTCCTCCCTCCACTATATATAGGGGCAAGGGAGAGGGGAGGCAGCCTTGCCCCTTCCTCCAAGGAAGGGGTGCGGCCAAGAGGGGAGGAGTCCATCCTCCCGAGGCACCTCGGAGGTGCCTTCCCCTTGAGGACTCTTCCCTCCCCAAGTTTCCTTGGCGCATGGGCCTCTTGGGGCTGGTGCCCTTGGCCCATATAGGCCAAGGCGCACCCCCTACAGCCCATGTGGCCCCCGGGCAGGTGGACCCCGGTGGACCCCGGACCCCTTTCGGCACTCCTTGCATAATACCGATAAAGTGCGAAACTTTTCCGGCGACCAAAATAGGACTTCCCATATATAAATCTTTACCTCCGGACCATTCCGGAACTCCTCGTGACGTCCGGGATCTCATCCGGGACTCCGAACAACATTCGGTAACCACATACAAACTTCCTTTATAACCCTCGCGTCACCGAACCTTAAGTGTGTAGACCCTACGGGTTCGGGAGACATGTAGACATGACCGAGACGTTCTCCGGTCAAAACCAACAGCGGGATCTGGATACCCATGTTGGCTCCCACATGTTCCACGATGATCTCATCGGATGAACCACGATGTCAAGGACTCAATCGATCCCGTATACAATTCCCTTTGTCTAGCGGTATTGTACTTGCCCGAGATTCGATCGTTGGTATACCGATACCTTGTTCAATCTCGTTACTGGCAAGTCTCTTTACTCGTTCTGTAACACATCATCCCGTGATCAACCCCTTGGTCACATTGTGCATATTATGATGATGTCCTACCGAGTGGGCCCAGAGATACCTCTCCGTTACACGGAGTTACAAATCCCAGTCTCGATTCGTGCCAACCCAACAGACACTTTCGGAGATACCTGTAGTGCACCTTTATAGTCACCCGATTACGTTGTGACGCTTTGGTACACCCAAAGCATTCCTACGGTATCCGGGAGTTGCACAATCTCATGGTCTAAGGAAATGATACTTGACATTAGAAAAGCTTTAGCATACGAACTACGATCTTTGTGCTAGGCTTAGGATTGGGTCTTGTCCATCACATCATTCTACTAATGATGTGATCCCGTTATCAATGACATCCAATGTCCATGGTTAGGAAACCGTAACCATCTATTGATCAACGAGCTAGCCAATAGAGGCTTGCTAGGGACATGGTGTTGTCTATGTATCCACACATGTATTTGAGTTTCCTATCAATACAATTATAGCATGGATAATAAACGATTATCATGAACAAGGAAATATAATAATAATAACTAATTTATTATTGCCTCTAGGGCATATTTCCAACACAGACTTGAGCTTAGGAGCAGCAGCCTTGGGAGCATCTTTGGGCTTAGATGGAGCAACCCCTAACCTTATAGCATCTCCCATCAGCTTTTGAGCTTTAGGTGCTGGTGCAACAACCTCTTCCTCTTCATCTTCAGAGTCTCTCCTCATAGAGGGCATGGCAAGTACTTTGGCAGTAGTGGTGCTGACTCTCTTCTTTTTCTTGTCTTGGCCAGCAGCTTCATTATCAGACTCAATGGTGAACTTCATGGTTTCACCAGTGGCAACCTTCCTAGGTTTGGAAGTGGGAATCCTTCTTGCAGGTGCCTTCTTCTGCATTCCTGGCTTAGTGGATGCAGCTGAGCCATATTCCTTCTTCAGCACCTTCTTCTTTGAGGTGGCCTCGTCCTCAACAACCACATAGTCCTCATCCTCAGAATCTGAGGTCTTCTTCTTTCTGGCCCTGGTGGCTGCCTTTGGCAAGTTGCTGGGTGTGCTCCTGCTGCCATCATCATAGCTGCTAGAGGGACTAGTGCCCTCACTCATCTAAACTTGTTGCTCAGACTTGTTCTGACTGTCACTCTGATCTGACATGGTGCAAACTCTGATAGCAGACCCTATGAATAGATATAGATGAGGTAGAATGGATGAGATCACAAAGCACAGAGGTTTTTGCAAAAAATGAGTAAAAACTTAGTTTTAGTTTTCCGCAGAAAGCATTTCGGAGCTACCGATTAGTAAACTCGGTGATACCGAAGCAGCTTTTGGAACCTAAACTAGTGTACTCGGTTAGACCGAGTCATAGTTCGGTGGCACCGAGACTGCTAGGGTTTCACAAAGTCTTGAATTCGGTCACACCGATTTACAATTCTCGGTTAGACCGAGAATCACATGTGCACTGGCCTGAGCCAAATCGGTGGGACCGATTGCTACAACTCGGTCGGTCCGAGATGAGTTCGGCGGAAACCTAACCCTAAATTTTCAATCCAAAACTAATCTACGGAGTGATTTCGCTGGATAGGAAGATCTCAATCGTGGCAAGATACACGACAACACAATGTGCTAGGAATCGGAGTTGGGAATAGCACAAAGATTCAAATCCATACCCTAATGCGGCGATGGACTAGCTACGGCGGCAACGACGGAGCAGAATCCCGTTGACGGTGGCGGAGACCAGCGGCTGGAGGTCGCTGGCGACGAGGAGGACGATCCGGAGACCCGAGGAGGCAGAGCAGGCTGTGCGCGGGCGAAGAGGTTCAGAAAAATTTCCAAATTTTGGCCCGGGGGTATATATAGTCTGACCCTGTCGGTGTGACCGAGTGGAACAATACTACAAAAAAATACACTTCCGTGATGATACGTGTTTGTCACAGTAGGTCGCCTTTTTTCTCATGCATGTACATCCATGACAAATTTATGACAGAATCAAGATAGTCATACCTGTGCTGTCGTAGAAGTGTTCCAGGACATTACCAAAATTATCATCACGGAAGTGTCCACTTCCATGACGATAAATCACGCGTCACAGAAGTGCTTTCGTCAAGGGTGACCGACACGTGGCATCCACCGTAACGGAACGCCGTAATGCTATCGGGTCGAATTTTGGATCCGATAACCCGATAACAGCCCTGACCAATGGGAAATTTCCACGTGTAAAATTCTGATTGGCCGAAGGGAACACCTGTCAGCTCATCAGTGGGCCAGATGTCGCCTGTCCATTGGAGGAGACATGCCTATGATACGTCGACACGTGGCTGGGCCCAACAGAGGCCCATATAGGTTAAAAAGGCCGGCCCAGTCAAAGGGCCATAGTACTTAATCAGGTACTAGTGGGTCAGCCCAACAATGGCATGCTTAATAAAGGTCCATTTACGGCCCGAAGCCAGATCTGGCCCGTTAATTGTTCACCCAATATTTGGGCCCATTTACGGCCTGAAGCCAGATTTGGCCCGTTAATTGTTCGCCCAATATTTGGGCCCATTTGCGGCCCGAAGCCAGATCTCGCCCGTTAATTGTTCGCCGGATATTTGGGCCCAACTACAGCCCAGTGACTTTCAGCCTGTTAGAGGCCTGATGTAGACATGGGCCCATTTCATCCTGGTGTGACTTTCGGCCTGGGAATGGCCCGTGCTGCCCATGGGCCATATATGGTCCGGCGGGACATCGGGCCCACTAACGGCCCGTGCTAAAGGTGGCAATAGTTAAGCCCAACGTGACTTTGGACCTGTTAAAGGCCTGTCACGTAATTCAGCCCGTTGATGCCTGTACTAAGCTTTCGGCCTCTTAAAGGCCCATGATATCACTGGGCCAACTAAGGCCCAAGATATGTTTCGGCCTGGTAACGGCCCGTGAGCTAACTGGGCCCAAAAAGGCCCGGTCTACATTTTGGCCTGCTGAAGGCCCATCGACGACTAGTGAAAATTGAGGCCCAACATGCATTTTGGCCTGCTAAAGGCCCGTGGTTTCATCTCGGCCGTAACAGGCCAGTACAATATTCAGCCTGTTAATGGCCCAACGCTACCTGGGCCAAACTAAGTGTTGGGTCGACAAAAGCCACAACTAAAATATAGGCCGGTGTAAGTTTGGGCCTGGCGCAATGTGTGAAGGCCCCAATCATTCGGGCCCAAGAAAGACGCAGTCGCCCGCCAGGCCCGCTAAAAACCTGGCCCGTTAGAGTCGAATGTTTCGCCCTACGACTACATCTGATATTTTTCAGATAGCGAATGATGGCAGTAACTAGTAGGAATTAAGAACAAACCTACTCTATACAATAAAGAAATTACGGCATAGTAACTAAGAATAAAACCTACACTATACAATAAAGGATTTAAGGTATATTGCATCCACTTGGCATAGAAGTTCGCCACCAGTGATCATAAAGCGCAACGAAGAAGCAGATTACAAAAACTGGGCACCATTGCAGCGTAACAAAATAATACTGAACCGAGACCACTTCCAAGACAGTTCAAGAAAGGTTAGCCTTGCGGGGAACTGCTGCATAAGTCTTGAGCAAGAAGGCTGTGAGACTGGCCTAGCATGTCGGTCATAACTTCCAGGTGTAGCTGTTTAGCGATGAGGTTCTCATTGGTGTTCTCCGCAATCTTTCTTAGAGATAGGACTTCAAGTCGAAGTTGAGTTGTAGAATGCCTTTCGGCTAGAACTTGGGACTGCAGAAGTCGAACTGATTCAGACAAGGAATTTTGTGAGCTTGTCTGACTGTTAGTCTCAAGTAACTTGAACACTGCATCAAAACAAGACTTTGGGGTTGTCCACTATCTTCAAGATGTTTTGCCTTCTTTGCTGCAATATATGTTGGGTTTGTCTCAAAGCCTTCAGCAGACTTGTGCATGCCATCAGGCATATCACCCTGAAACAAAGCAGAGAGATGACAGGTTTTGCATGTGTATAAACAAAGATGATAACTGTGCTGTCAATTCCATCCAATTTCAAATTAGAAAATAAAGAGTAAGTTCAAAATATCAATAGCATAATTTGGCATTATTCATAATGCGGAGAGCTTCACCACACTACTGGATTACCATGTCAACATAACAAGCATAGATGAAGGGCAAAGAAATCATTGTACTCCCTCCGTCCGAAAATACTTGTCATCAAGATGGATAAAAAGGGATGTATCTAGAACTAATATACATCTATATACATCCCCTTTTATTCATTTTGATGACAAGTATTTCCGGACAGAGGGAGTATCTATTTTGTATAATGTGCATGGCATGTTGTTCATATCATCAGCCACATCAGTAAGATAAAACGGGAGATGACAAGGTGCAAACTTTGGCTGCTTCACCACACACTGGATTATAGATCCAAAAAACAAGCATACATATAGGGAGTATTAAGTAATGTGCATGGTATGAATAAGGAATTTCGTTTTACAAGTAAAACTTAGAACTTACGGTTCTTGCGGACATGCATTTTGGTAGAAACAGCAAACTAAACAGCAGTAAACGATAGGGAGTATGAGCAAATTAAACAGCAGTTGAGGATAAAGGCTTTAGAAGGACTGACTTACATTAACAGTTAACACCGGCTTTATAGTGCCTTTCTCCATGTCAAGGGAAGGATAACTCAACAATTTCAGCACAGAATCTTCTTCATAAGCATTGCCTGTACTCTACATTTTGTAGAGAGTAATTATAGATATGATAATACTTGAAGGGATAGAGGATAATGAAGATAAGATGAAAATTGATGCTACAATCCCTGGAAGTACAAGAGTTACATGACAAAATGTACTGACAAGAGCAATGGGCTACACTTCTGCGCTGGCATTGTCTGTGTATTCTACTTGTTGGTAAGATTAAATATAGATATGATCTTTTTTAGTAAATGGTGGGCGAGGGAGATAAGATGCAGAATGCTACAAAATGAACCAATCCCTCTTCCCATAATACAAGAGTGTTTTGAACACTCGTGTACTGTACAAACGTTATATTATGGGACGAAGGGAGTAGTTGTTAATGTACATACAGTGATAGACCACGTTCAGTCCTTACAAGAGGACTGTAGAGCTAAACCTCTTCAAATGCATTGGGTTGATTCTTAATTTATGTAAGAGTCCATACCGATCTTATAATGTCCACCAAATGGACGATTACGAGGCTAACATGTGCAGTGATGCTACATAATCAAACAACTATGATAGTAAGTATGGTCATACAGGGCAAGAGGTACTCACAAGAGCAATGCAGTGTGCAGTATAGTTGCGAGATTCTGTGGTCCCTTGAGAACGAATGTTTTTTTTGCTAACAGTTTTCGTACAAGTGAGACATTAAGGCAAATGCAGAAATGTAGTTCAAATTGTGATGTGGTATCATAGACAGTACCTTACACTGCAGCCGAGACCAATGTGTAACAAGATTATTCCAGTCACCGTCGGATAAATGGAGCACCAGAGACTTTACAGAAATTTCATTCAGAGGCTTGCCATCGAAGTGCGCTTGCCTCAGGTAGGAACGATACTTCATCAACGAGTGCTTGAAAAGCGCAACCAACCCTTGCTCGTCATCACAATCCAGTTTGCTCCTCGCCTATTTAAAAGAATGAAATCTTGTGTCTTCTGTCAGCAGAAACATATGCAATAATGACCATGAATAACATTAGTACATTACTTACGCATAAGTTGCGGAGGAAGACTGGAAATTGTTCTGTATTCATGCGGTATAATCTTTCCATGAAGGAAAGATGCGCACAAAGTTCCTGACAACAACATAAGCTTCATCTTCTAAACTGGGAAGAAATGGAACAGGGGTCCTATTTGCTGCAATTGGGGCTCTCTCTGGTTCGAAAAGGGATTTGGCAACTGGATTTGGTGTACTCTTTGCTGGAATGGGGGTTTTGTGTCGTACAACTGGTGCTATGTCAACTGGCATAATCATATTGTTTTCTGCAGTTGGAGTCTGCTGAGTTGGGGCATCAGAAATGACCAGTGTAGTAGGGCTAGAGTCTGCTAGAGTTTGGGTGTTTTGTGGGTCAGGTGATATTGCAACTACACCTAATGGGCTATTTGATTTATCAGGTGCCACTACCTTTTCCAAATACTTTGCTTGTGCTCCTCGACGCTCAACAATCACCCTCTTCCTTTTGAACGTCTGATACACAAGAACAACATTTGAATGGATAAATATGGTATGATGACAGATGGAATATGTACTGAAAATGGATAGGAAGGGCGTATTCACATACACGATGTGTAAACTAAGCTAATGGCAGTTCAACAAAGTAGAAGCAATGCAAGCATCAGTTGCAAGATATGTGTGAGCAATGTAACCTTGGAAATTTAGAGTAAGTACCTTGATGGGTGAATAAGATAGGGCATCTTCCTCTGACTCCTCCACTAGGGAGCTACATTGACTTAGGTCTCCCTCTAGCTCAGAATAAATGTTAGGATCATATTCTGAGCATGAATCTGTAGGTGGAGAGCATTTGCATTGCATTGCATCCAGACTTGATTTCAGTCCCTTAATGCCAAGTTTGACAGCCATGGCATTGTTCTGCTTTATTCTTTTCATGCGCGCAAGCTCATAATCATTATGATGCTGTTCAGAATCTGAGATTCATGAAAACATAAAAAGTAGTCAGATTATCTATGGAATGCATTGCGGATTCAACTCGGAGAGTTTCTACCTATAAACCTCCCCAACCGTGCTCACCAGGCCACACACAGAAAGGGGGAAACTCTAAGCATATTATTTTTAGCAAAAGAGGGTTTCCCCTCCGATTTCTATTAAAGAAACCACCACGGAACCAACATGATCAATTAAACCCTAAGCATGATCAATTAAACCGTATTATGGTTGTGCCATGGCAGATTTGAAGCTGCAAACCGGAGAAATGATATTTAGCATCCATTGTTTGCTTTGAACTAAGAACTAAATTCTAGGAGCTGAAAAGAAAGTATAGTAACCAAGTTAAGATCTATTTTCAGGTTGAGATCAAAAAGTTGAGGAGATATGAAGTAGCACCTTTCTTGCCGCGCCGTGTAGGCATTGGGGGTGCGATGGCTGTCGGTGGTGTTGAAGCAGATCTGCGACGGTGGAGGGGTGCATCGGGGGTTAAGTCCCGTTGCGGTGGAAGAGAAGGTCGTGTGAGCGGCCCCGACAAAGAGGACGACGGCACCGATGAAGCGAGAGGACGCAATGTAAGGCTATTGGCCTGTCACCGTGGATGGGAAACGTCCATCTCTAGCAGTGGACAACGCGGACTTGGTAGGCGCTCTGGCATGGTGGAGGACGGTGGCGATGGATGTGGTGGAGGACGGCGGTGATGGATGGGGTGGCGGACGGAGGCTGGTGTGGGGATGGGGTGTTCTAGCGCGGACGGTGTATGAATGGGAAAATGGAGGGAGAGGTACGGGGAACCATGTTTTTGGGACGCGCCTGTCTGAAATATGGGAAAGTTACAAACTTAGCCGCCGGTTAAAATTTGGATGTCTCGTCAGTTGGGGATAGGATGGTAATCTCGCAACTCGCCAATAGTTGCCTAGAGCGATTTTGGGTAGTAGAGGGTGGTTGGCGCCCATGGTTGGCACCCACAGTGTATGAACGGGGCTAACAGGTAGGGCGGTTGTGTCACGTCTGAGTGAAGTTACAAACCTGCCCCTATTGAAAATATTTGCCTACATCAATTTCGGCCGAGTCGATTTTGTTTTGCCGCCAACCGTGATTGAATGGGGAATGGAGGGAGAAACAAAGGTCTTTCGGACGAGCTTGAATCGAATGTGTTTTTCCGCCCATGTTTGACGCTCGCCTTGTCGGAATGGGCTCAGAGGCGGTCGTGTCATGTCTAATTGAAGTTACTAACCTACCCCTATTTAGAGCAGTGGAAATCGGGTCGATGGATTGTCCGTGTAATGGGTAGACAGTAATTTCCATCTCCCAAACACTTGGCTTCGGGCAGCCGACGTGGGAGTGGACATTTTGCCGCTTCTTTTGAATTTTGGGACAATAAGCATCCACGTTTACCCTGGCAACTAAATTCGAATCCATTTTGTATTCCTATATGAATCTTTATAAATCATTCTATGTGTTTTTATATATCTTCAAAAGGACGACAAAGATGTATTCCATCATCATATATGAATATGGTTTACAAATGCCGATACTCAAATTCAGAAGCTAGAAAATCCAGTTTAAGGTGAATTCGAATATTTGGAACACTTCATGTCCAACTCAAATGTCACACACAGCATAATGTGTACTCCCATTTAGATATGTACACAAGCGATGTATCAAGATTCAAATACTAAGTCAATCAACCAAGAATGTACATAACTAAAAGACATATAAACACTTATAGAGTATATGGATCAATAATATCAACTAACATACATAAGCCAGGCCGCTGTACTTTTTTTTGGCTACAACAAGATCCTTTTTAGCCGGCATCTTGGCCCTTTCCGATGCGTGCCACTTATGGTCCATCTATACTACTACTATTGCTGAATGCACATTCAGCCCGATTGGCATATTTGTAGGTCTGGCACAACAATCTAAATGAAATGTCTCCGAGTCTTATCAATTAATACAGACTTGTGCTCAAATAAAATTACAAACCAAAAAAACACAATTATTACATGATCTCTAAAACAAATGGTTTGATTGATTACATTAACAGACAACACAAAGGTTATTCAACGCTGGAAATAACATTTCACCTATGATTTTACCAAGTAGGAACTTAATTTCCTTTTTTCCTTCAGGACCTTAACAATCTGGTCAGTCTCAGCTTGCTTCATTTTGTGGCGACCGATTCTCCGGGGTTAATCCCAGAAAAATGGCCCTTGTGCTTACCAGCCCCAGGATAACTGTTAGCTGATAATGCACTAACTCGATACAGAAGGTCCAAGCAAAATACAATATATGTAGCACAAGAGCATTCTGGCCTGTGAGTAAAACAAAAGGTTTTACTAAAGGTTGATGGCGGAAGCGGGTTATGAAATATCCTCGTCTATGGGACTCCATTTCCCACAGGAACAGCTGACCAGGATAACTCCTATCTTCACGTGGCTGTTATCTCCATTGCCTAGGTTCTGGGACTGTCACCGCAACGCTCCTCTCCAAGCATGAAATCTGGCCAAGACAATAGCCAGGGACAAGCCAGTGAGTACTTTGAATGTACTCGCAAACACAATGAACAGTGCATGATTCAACAATGATGTACTGAAAATATATTATGCTCAAGACGTTAGTCACATGAGATAAGTAAAACTCTGATGCGTACCAGCATGTTATTTATGGATAGACAATAATATGGTAGTATAAAAATCATGAAGTAAATAACACAAAAGAAATGCCACAATCGGGCGTCTGAGCGACACCGCAGAGAGGGCTTACAAATAAACAAGAACAATGCATGATCGAGCGTCGAGCGACACCGCATAAAGGGCTTTAAAAGAAATGCCACGATCGGGCGTCGAGCGACACCGCATAAAGGGATTTAAAAGAAATGCCACAGTCGGGCGTCTGAGCGACACCGCATAAAGGGCTTTAAAAGAAATGCCACAGTCGGGCATCTGAGCGACACCGCATAGAGGGCTTATAAATAAACAAGAACAATGCCGCAGTCGGGCGTCTGAGCGACACCGCATAAAGGGCTTTAAAAGAAATGCCACAGTCGGGCGTCTGAGCGACACCGCATAAAGGGCTTTAAATGAAATGCCACGATGGGCGGATGGCGACACCGCATAAAGGGCTTTAAAAGAAATGCCACGATCGGGCGTCTGGCGACACCGCATAAAGGGCTTTAAAAGAAATGCCACGCTTAGGCGTCTGAGCGACACCGCATAAAGGGCTTTAAAAGAAATGCCACAATGAATATCCAGGAGGTAGAACCATCCGAGGATATTCGATAATACCGAAAAAATTTCACGGGTTAGTTCACATCCAAAATAGTAATGATAAATTTTCACAAGTCACAATCGTGCTTCCGGGTTTAACGATTTCACCTCACGAAGACCGACACTAAGACCGACACTTGACCCATCCCAAACTGTAATCCTTAACCATGGACACGGCTATTCGAATAGGTTTAATCTCTGCAGAGGGTGTACTCTTTACCCACGAGTAACGGATTTCTTTAGTCCATCGGACTAATTACATCACGGTCTTTTGTTGAAAACACACCTAACTTGCACACACCAGCTTAACTCACATGTGTCCGAATCACCCACGACACATGTTAAGCAAAACTCTAAGTGGGGAGGCCACAACCTCGGCGTAACATGGGATCACAAAATTTATACGCACAAGAAATCGGGGAGCTACCCCTTTCGGCTACAAACCAAACACCCAAGCTCCGGACCGGTGGTATGACTACCGGATGCCTCCAGATCTTCCACCACGGCCTCTCATGCGGTGTGTGCTAGGAAAGGGTTGACAACTTCATTGAATCGTACCCTACTTGGTGTAGAGACGAGTGGTAGTATGAAGCAAGTATGGGGTTACTGGCACCAGACTCGATCTACGATCGACTCAGGAGGTTGTAATATTTCCTGCATGATTAGTATAACAATGCATATATCTCAAACAACAGATGGAAACATCCCGCGACATCCCCTCATGTCATACCGGACACGACCGTCTCGACGGAGGACTAGGGGCAAGCCCGTGCCTACCCAAGACAGAGGCCTTCCCGTCTTTCCTTCCGGTATGCATGGAAGACGTATGACGGTGATTTCGATCACGAATCATGTCAACTTCATTAGCATAAACTCATCAATATGCACCCATGAATAGGATCTCATCCTCACATAAGATGACGCATGTATGTGTCGGGGTGATGTTGCCACCGTGCTATGCAACACACACAAAATTCACCAGGGTTCAGAATGCTTTCCTTCAGGTCATGGGAAGGAAGGGTGCATCCAAATCATCATGAAATCTTCAAAAACCCTATTTAAAATAATATATTTGAATTAACACACAAAATAAAAACAACACAGAAAGTTTTTTTGAATTTTTTTAAATAAATCTTAAAATAAACTAGACAATATTTGAGAGAGGTAGCAAAAAGAATCAATTCATTTGGAGTTGTTTTTAAAAAGTTATCGACAGTCAAAGTTCTGGTCAAAATCTGATATTTAAAATAAAAACAAAAAGAAAACGTTTCGAAATATACGTACACGTCGAAGGCGCATTTTGAAAATGTGCTTCCACTTATCCAGCGTGGATCGCTTTGAATCACTGCCGATTGGGTCAGGGGAACCCTCTTTGGTCGAGTTTGACCGATCTCCTTCCCTCTTCTTCCTCCGGCCGAACAGAGGCGGGGACTCCGGCGATCTTCGCCGGTGTTAGGTGGCTCCTCGAGGGCATCCGAGTGCAGGGATGGATCCGCCACTCCTAGGCGGTCCTTCCGGTGGTCGTAGGGTAGCCGGGGGTGGTGGGAGTCGCCGGCGGCGAGCTCCGCGGCGGAGGGGGCATGCGGGTGGATAGTGAGTTTGGGGCTGCGGTTGTCTCCGGACAAAATTGAGAAAGGGGTTGTGCTCGCGAGAGGAAGGGAGAGTTCTTGGTGGAGAGAGTGGAGAGGGACAGGCACTGGTGGCGATGGAATCGGCCAGGGCTTGGGGGCGACCGAACCGGCCGGACTCGGGGAAGAAGGCCTTCCCTTGCTCGATCGCCGCCAAGGCAACACTAGGAGGATCATATGAGGTTGCTCGAGGACTCGGTTGAGCTCCGGCCGTTATATACGCTGTGGAGGTCGGTTACGGGCGGCCGGGCGATAAGGACGACGGCGAACTGCCTCCCCAGTAGCTTGGGCGACGTGGCGGCGACGAGCGCTTAGCGGACGAGGCTGCGGATGAGCTCGCCTTTGTTCAGGAGGCAGGTGGCAAGCTGGGGTGGCTTTGGCGGCGCCGACCGTGGCAGAGGCGTGCTGCGGACGCCGGCGTGCCGCCAAAAGCTCTGTCGGCGGCGCTGTTGGCTGCCAGGGTGGCTTGGCGCAATGCTGAGAGGAGGTTAGTGCGTGGCATGGTGCTGCAGAGCGGGCCAAAACCAGGGGGGCCAGCGTGTCGGCTCGGGCGTGGTTCGTGCAATCTGGCAGCGCTCTGGCGCGTCCGAAGTGCATGCACGGAAGGTGTTCGATAAAATGCCGTGGCATGCTACAGTCACAGTGAGGTTGGCAGGCAACAGAGCTAGGTTGTTGATAGAGTGAAGCTCAGGGGACAGGGTGGTTTGGTCAGGAGACCAAGTTCAAAATGCCAACAACAACTCATGTCAAATCTGATCATGCACTCCAAGTGTTTGACAAAATGCCACAGGCACTAGTCCATTCTCGGAGGGGCCAAATCTTCCAGATCAGTGTCTCCTTGGATGCACAAGAGGGTGGTGAAGTCAGTTTGCAAGAAGGAGAAACTTGCTAGTGCAAGTTTTGCAAAACTACACTTCTGGGCAGGGAGTGAGTGGCATCATTACATGGACCAAAAGTGTTCCAAATAGAGTATGAACATGGACTTATGGTTTTTGCAGGGTTGACTCCAAGCATGAGAAAACACAAGGTCATTAGAGCAAGAAATAACAGAGTTGTAGTAGAAAACACAAGCCTGGTCCAGAATGAAAAAGAGGCTGTTGCACTCAAATTTTCCAAAAAACATTACTATGCTTTTGCATAAAGTTGAATGGTATGCTACCACTGACATCCCATAATTTTGGTGGAGGCTCCAGGGAAATATTTAAATGGGTTGTAGTGCAAAAATGCCCACTGGACCAGAGAAGCAAACCAGGTGAAAGAACCCAAAATAAGCAATGAAATAATTTTATTAGTGCACATAATTGATTTAGAGACATCTCATCACATCTCCAAATTTTGGTTGAAATTTTAAGTGATTCTGTCAAATGGTTGTAGTACAAACAGAGCTCCAAAATCTAATACAATCCATTTTAATGAATAAAGCTCAGGATGAAATGATCTATTAAATAAATCCACTGATTAAGAAAATGTTATAAAGAGTTGGCATAAAAGTCCCATATATTTTGGAAAGCTCCACTTGGGAAAAGATGCAAAACTCCTTAACCATAAAAGAGGAGTTCTGAAAATCCACAGAAATAAAAATTTAAAACTCCTGGTAAAAATTTTAACATCAAAAACTTGGCCAGAGAATTTGGGGTGTTACACATTTTGAAATCCACCAAGTATTTAATGGTTGTCTTGAGTACTGCTTGTGATTGTGCTGTTTGCTTCCTCAACATGTCAACTTCATCTCTAAGTGCAGAAGCAGAATCTCTTTCTACCCCTAGTTTAGCCTCTAGATCATCAGCAGTTGGCAATTCATAATGCACGATTGGGCCGGTGCCCTTTCTTTGTGGGATGATGCAACGTCCATGGGGACCTCGCTCTTTGATCTTGGGCTAACCTGTTTTGCCATTAAAGTTCCGATTGGATTCAGAAAAGTTGAAGTTAGCAAAACAACTCAACTGGGAGTTATAACAGCAAACCAGTTAAACAAACAAGGAATTAAAGATATTCAATTGGATGCTGAAAAGTAGTTATTAACATCATTGTAACCCGTTGTTGCAGCAGCAAAGCAGTTAAACAAACAAGTAGATATTTAAGTTAAGGCAAACAGGTAATTCTTAACAGTAAGTATCAAACACATAGATAGGCGCAGTCTACAATATGATTAACAGGCTGTGGCATTATGTAATCAGTAGCAAACTAAATTAAGCCAAGCAACATAATTGAACAATTTTTCAATAAGTGGCTAAATAAATTCCGAGAAGCAGGTATCTGAACTTACGCTAGTTCTTAGTACAGGCACACTGCAACTTCTTTTTCGCTTACAAGATTGTACAAAGGAGTCCATGGCATCAATTGCTTGGATACGCTGTCCCAATGCTTCTTTCTTCCCACACTACATGGGTAAGTCGAATGGTTAATATGGTAAGATGGTGCGTCCTTGATATGTTATATGAGGACATGTAGTCATACTAGTTGTAGCCACACACATCACACTGGCTTTTACTATATATTTCATGTGATTACTTTTGGCATATCGAGATCTAAGCAATCTACAATAGGATGAAAAGACTGGCATCCTTCACATTATTGGCGAACTCAGTTCATAGAAACAAGCAATTCAACCATTCTGTGGGTAAATTAAAAACGCCACTGGAATATTTTTCACTATCCAATCATACACGCAAAAAGGGGCGACGCCACCATAGGTGCTGGTATGGGCGGCCGCCTCAGGTGGCTGGAAAGTGTGCAGCTAGTTTGAGTCGTCTAGGTTGGCCCACGCTAGTTTTGTTCGTCCCAACGCACGAACGGGCAATGTAAAAAATGAAGAAAAATGTTTCAATTTGGATGGGCCAATAACATAAGTGCAAGGCAGGCCCTATAGCAGGCTCGCGGCCCAAACGAGCGCCTCCCATATTGATCGACAGCAGGAAAAATCCCAATTCATTCACTCCCGCCTCCAGTCTGGTTCGCTCCTAACCTAGCCACCGCTGGACAGACCGACACAACACTTCCTCGTGCCCTCGTTGGAGGGTGGTCGCCGGGCTTCAAGCGAACGGAAGGACAAGAAGATGAAGATCCAACCCTGGGTGTGGCCTACGTGGGAGGCAGCGGCGGCAGCACGGGCATGGCATCGAGCTTGCGCAAATGGATAGTCGCAGCTTGCAAGAGTAGCATGCGCAACGAGCAGGTACATCACATCCCTGATTATATCTAATTCAACTCTTCAATTTTGGGCCAATAGTTAAACCTGACGGTGTTGTAAAACTGCTTGTATGTAGGGAATCTATGAGAAAATGAAACCAATTTCTACTTATTTTATAACTCCCCCAATCAATACTAAGCTGACTGAATCTGATGTATCTAATCAATTTTCCGGTGCAAACATATAAGCTCATGTTGTTCTTGAGCCTGAAGTGTCTAATGAATAGACTGCTAATGACGGATTTGATGCAATCATTTTACATGCTCCTGGTGATGAACATATAGTGTCTAATGAGGGATCTAATGCAAGCATTTTGCAAGCTCGTTGAAGGATTTAGTGTCTAATGATGATCTACTATGTTGAGAGAGACAGACATTTGTAGGCATTGATGACAAGCAAATTATAGTGCATTTTCACAGCTTGAGGAAATGGCCATCTACCAGAAAGTCCCCGTATCATGACAACATAGCATAAATACTTTTCTAATCTGTTGTTTGCAACTATTGGCATACTTGTGCAGGATAGATATATTGATATGCAGTTTGCGCACTGGTTATACGTGCAATTACACTTCGATATTTTCAGCCAGAGAACGAATAATTGAAGCAGGTACAGACCATGTTTGTAGTCCTTGTACACCATGTTGTATTTTGTTTTTTTGGTGCTTGCATCATTCAATGTTTATAATCTGAACTACTTTGGATCATTAGCTGGTTTTCAAAGTGCATGTAGCTTCACATTTCTCAAGTTATGTTGATTTCCGGAGTGCAAGTGCCTTCGTATTTTTAAGTTAAATATTCACCCTAGTAACTTGAATTCGTGGATCAGCCATTGCACACAAATCATACACGAATGCCAAGATTGAATTAAATGAAATGCAGGGACTTACGCTAGCTCGTTGTACAGGCTCACTGCAGCTCTGCTTGCGCTTGGGATGTTCCGTGTACAAGTCCATGTTACCACTTGCTTGGATGCGCAGGCCTTGTGCTCCTTGCATCCCCCTCTGCATTTTTGACACAAAAAATGGTTGATCAAATAAGAGGAATCGACCTTGATGTTGTACCGGAGGACAGATACTTACAAGGTTATACGGGTGTGCAGGATGTGTATCAGATCCCGTAGCGCCGTCAAGCTTCGCTTAAAAATGGATTAGCTTGTTTCAGATGATATCTCCAGAAGAAATAAGAGTTAAAGTCAGAGTTGCATAGGCGTGTAAGCTAAGAGAGCAGTGAAAGGATATCCAAACATCGTCGAAACAGTGCACAAGGGAGTGATGTGCGGATACCTAGTTCGGCCGGGCGTTTGGGCATGCTCGCCTAGCTAGAGTGCGGGTCACTTCAGAGCCGTTGAGGGTGATCTTATTTGGCGTTGGCTGGCAGCGCCGGATGCAGATCTTGAGTGGCAGCGGGCGCTTCTGATCACGGAGGGCAAGACCAATGGTGAAGCCCCAACGGCCTCGAGGGGCGGAGGTGCGACGATGTGCTCGGTGAAGTAGCCCCGGTAAGCTGGGAGATGGCGTCGATGAAGCGCACCTGATGCGGTGGAACTCGGTGTCTGTGAGGCACGTCGGTTGCGGCGGCCGACGTTGTTGGTGCACCACCCGGTGCGGTGGACGAGGGCGTAGATGAGGTAGCTCTGGTGCGGTGGTGAAGCGTGACCGTCGTCTTCGCCATCGTCGTCTGGCACAGAGGTGGGGAACGGCGGGGAAAGAGACGAGATGAGGGGCGATTCAAACTTTGCTTGGGTTGGCAGTGAATTAGGGATTTGAGCAATCTGGGCGCGGAAGGGGACGGTGGAAAAGAGAGATTTTGCAGGGCTAGAATTGGGGCCGCCAGATATTTCAATCCGAAACGTGGAAGCGCGAACTTATTTTTTTGGGGGGGGGGGGGAGTGGGTGGCTGGGTGTTATGCGTCCGTCCGACACACGCGACCATCCCGACAGGACTATGCTTTAGTGCCTTAAGGCACCTGCCTTTGTGTCCATGACATGTGGCCCAACAGGTGGCTGGCCCACATGTCAGTGACCCAAAGGCAGTTGCCTTTAAGGCACCGGCGAGCATCCACCCGACCACGACCACTGGTCTCGCACTGGTGCGCCTACATTTGAGAATGCAAACGAATCTTCTTTAATTTGCAAACAAATCTGTATGTATTACCATGCCCGTGTTTTCCTTGCAATAATTAGTCATTCGGAACGAGATACTCCCTCCGTTCACTTTTGTAAGTCGTTTCAGACAACTTAAAATGAACTGTTTTGCACATTGTCTGAAATGTCTTCAAGGTCTTATAAAAGTGAACAGAGGGAGTACTATAAATTAATTAAGGAGGAGTTATTTGAAAAAAAACGAAACGGTACCCACACTAACGTGGATTAGAGTGTGTGTCATATAATTAGTTATTTGAATTAGAGTGTGTGTCACGTAGTTAGTTATTTGAATTAGAGTGTGTGTCACGTAGCGATATCCAATTTTAACGTGGATTTCGCATTTCACTGTATCCGTGCTGCTTTTTTAATACAAATTCATATGTATATGATGAACACCATGGTAGTGAGAAAACTTTTGGATGGATTCAAACATATGACCTACAAAAAAGCACAACAAATTGAGTCAATGTCAACTTTTCGAAACTTAGTATGGCACGAATTCGAAATAATTACCCGTATGCCTGGTCCTCGGTTCAAATCTTACAATGTACACCGAATTGAAACATCGATATTAAGTCTCATACTATGTACATTCAAATGTTGTTTTTAGCCCCCCCCCCCCCCGCACAAACGCTACATACTTCCTGTATCGGTCAATCTTCCTCTCCTAACCACCTTAGGAAGCTATCAGTTTCCAACACACGTTCAATATTTCTCTCCATGTTTCGATCTCTAAGTCTCTCAACTACACAACCCCTTTTTCCACTCTGTTACCAAATGTATTTACCTCACACACCCGCCATTGCACCCCATGCCGAGCTCTCTCTCTCTCTCCCCTCTCCCTCTCCCTCTCACCCTCTCGCGCTAAATACATGCATTGCCTATCTAGCCCCCCAACCTCTCATGCGCACGCATGCACATTGATATCTAGGTCACTCTCTCGAGACTGTCTCACTCTTTCTTCCGCACGGCGGGCCACACTCGCTCAATCTCACTCTCTTTCTCTGAGTCTCGTTTAACGTCGTTTTCTTTCGCACACAAATGATATATCTCCCTGTTCTGGCCTCGATCAACACACTCTATACTCTCTCACACAAATTGTCTATCTAGGTCAGTCCATCCAAGCCGCCGCCACTCTTTCGACCTCATGGTGGGCCACGCTCACTCATTCTCTCTCTCTCTCTCTCTCTCTCTCTCTCTCTTTGTATGTCTCAATTGACCTCGCTCTTTCTCGGACAAAAACGATATATCACCATGTTTGAGCCCAATTTGACATATTCACATTGTATACTCTCTCACGCACATTGTCTATCTAGGTCACTCTCTCCAACCCATCTCACTCTTTCGATCGCACGCCGACCCTATGTGATCAGTTGACCTTGCTTCCTCCCACACACAAAATATATCTACACATCTATGACTGGATCATCTCTAGATCTCTATCTTACAGCCCTCACCCTTTCAAAAATCTCAATCGGACAATATCTCTCCACAGCATATATATTTGTTCAATGAATGTCGGACCACACTCAGTTTGTCTCTCTATCTATATGTCTCTCGGTTGACCTCGCTTTCTCACACCGTATCTTCCACGCGTTGAAGCTACTACCTCTCCATCCCTCGCAAAGCCGGAGCTATTTACATTGCAAGGGGCACTCCAACCTTGGATTAATTTGTGTAGGCGTTTATTTTATTCCGGCCGGTTTAGATTATATTTTCGTAGCATTCGGCCCACAACTAGTCCAAACACCGTTGCAACCCACGCAACTCCCCTAGTTGATTTCCCTCTGGCTCGGTCATCGCTCTCTCGCACGTCCTTTCTTGCCTTCAACGTCACACCATGGTAATATTGAAAAAACTTTGTTGCTCTTTAATTATTATAAATAAGCTACAAACCTACACACCGATAGTCCACTTGGAATGGAACAAATTTTGACCCACAAATTAAAGTGCTACAAAGTACGCACCGAGGGGCCCACATGTCATGAAACAAATTTGGACCCATATACAAATTAAAAAATAAAGGACGAGGATCGAACATGCGACCGGGCCTTCAAGTCGCACGTCAATAGGCAACATACGTAGAATAGCAATGTTTGTTGTACCCCCTTTGTTCACATAATGTTTTTATATTACAACAGCCTAATTAATGGATAACATGTAATATTAATTTTTGTACTATTCACCTTCACTTACTGGTGGGTTGCATGTGTGCTCTCTCTCTCCTCCCCTTCTGCATTTAGACACACGGGCAAACAGGAAGAACTCGCGGGTGATGTTGCCGTTGACCATATCAGGACGCGTTCACAAGTCACGGCACCAGTTTCACGTACTAGGAGCACTAGTCAGTGTGTACGTGCAATGCACGTTAATTTGGAAGTATATTAAGTGCATGCGGATATTAAGTACTAGAATATTATATGCGTGTTGTTATGTGATTAGCACTATTTTGGCATGAAATTAACTGCACGCTAAACGTGTTGAGCGCTTGACATTGAAGCAGTCTAGGTCGTTGGATGACAAGGAATACATGTGGCTTGATGACGTTTTATATTTAATTTGATACGGCTCTAGCAGAACATTCAATCGATCAAACCATTGATTTCGTTCAGTCTGACTCCGACTTTAAATTATACGACGATCAATATAAAATAAATGGAAATGATAAATGTTTGGATTTTAAGCATGGCAATCTGAATGTTTTTCATGGCAAATTTAGATTACGCGGCGGCGGCGGGGGCGTCTCGCGGTGGGAAGCGGCTCCTCTGCCGTGCTCTGTGTGTCGTCGGGCCACTGACCGACGGCGATGGCGGCGTCTTGCGCCGTTGTTGGCGTACTCCTGGACGTTGGCCTAGCTTCAAGGAAGGCCAAAATGATCTAGACTTCAGAGCGAGACAACTGGCTGTAGGAGGCGACTGGCGTTGGTGCAAGGAAGCGGTCGACGGCGGCCATCCATGCCACTGAGGAGGGCACTGGCACCCGCGCGGGGACATGCGTTGTCAACAGCGCGGCGGAGAAATTCGTGTGCACGGGCATCGACACGGGCGCGCACGTCAGTGCACGTGCAAGCGCATGCGCTAGCAGGTGCACGGCACCGGCTGCAGGCGTCTTGGCGTCGATTACTGCGATGCGCGCATGCTCTGGTAGGTGCACGGGCGCGTGAAAGTCGGCGGGGACCTCGTGGAACCCCGTGGGATCAAGCTCGGCGACAATGTGCGGCTCCCAGCCCATCAATGCCACGGGGATGGGCGGTGGCGCAGTCGGGGTGATGGGAGCCGGAACGGGAGCGGGGACAGGCGCGGCGTCTTCCCGCAAGGCCAGTTCAAGCTCGTCCCAAAGAGCCTTATGTTCTTGAGAGTCCGGATGGGTGTCTTCCTCAGGAAACTAGAACACTAAGGGCAGACCATCATGATGCGGCATGGCGTACGTTTAGGTCAGGCTAGTTGGAGGTAGACGACAGGAGAATCGGAGAGGAAGAGGGAAGATTGTAGCGATACCGTGTAGTGCGGGGTTGATTTTAAACTGCGGTGCCGGCGACATTAAAAGTGGGAGCAGTTGGGACGACGGTGGGCGGCGGAGCCTGGTCAAAGGGCTCGCCTCCCGGTGAGCCTGCACAGCGGTCTGCTCGCACACCTCCCTGACAGCCGATGCAACGGTCTGCTCGCACGCCTCCCGTCGACTCACATGCTTGCTCGGACGGCACCTGCCGATGAGAAGCGGGGACTCGTGGCGGCACGTAAACGGCCACGGTTTCAATAGTGAAAGTGTTCGCCTTAACGTGACAGGTGTTTAATCCAAAATACCTTGGCTCTTAATTTGTGCAACTTGCCATAAGCAGCTTGTCTCAAATTGAAGAAAAAACTTACAAAGTAATATTTGTGCCATATCACGTGACCATGGTCAGTTTCAAGAATTATGCTCACTTTTGGATTTTTGGAAATTTAAGATCCAGGATTCGAAACAATATCATAACCTGCAACATGCAATAAATTTTCAAGCCGTACATCTGTCCTGCTGTATTTCTTAAGAAAGGATTTGGTCAAACATTTTGCTTAGTTAGACTTCAGACAAGTTATATATGCAGAGTAAAAGGATAATCCCTCCTACCAGTGCATTGCCTGATATATTAACTCAAGTACTAGGCATGAACAAACGGGCTCAATTCTGTGCTCATCTTTGTGTAGTAGTAGTAGTACTAGGCAATGCAGTTGATAGGTGACCTTGACGAGCGGCGACCGAGGGAATTGAACCGTGCTCGGCACGGTAGGTAACGTTGTCTAGTTACTAAAGCATCCCTCCCTTGTTCATCGGTATTCATTATGGACCGGGGACATGAGGGGAATTTCCTAGGGCTGGAATTTGGGCCGCCAGATATTTTGACTTGAAACGCTGAGGCTCGACTGGTTGGGGCTGCCTAATGTGCATACCACGCACGCCACCGAAGGACACGAGCCCTGTTTTTTTATTTTTTTATTTTTTTAGGATCAACCCGAGCCAAGGTCTGGCTGGTACGCCGTTGGGTCCTACCATTCGAGAATACGAAAGGAACCATTTAAATTGCCGAACGAATCTATGTGTATTACAATACCCGTATTTTCCTTGCAAATACTAATCTCAACATGGTAATTGATTTATGACGAGTTGTTGAATTAGAGTGAGTTTGTGATATAGTGATCTCAACGTGGATTTCACATTTCATGGTATCCCTAGTAAGTTTTCCAATGCAAATTCAAATTTAAAAGATGAACAATATGGAGGTGAGAAAACTTTGTATGTATCAAGCATATGACCACACACACACACAGAGAGACACACACGCACGAACACAACAACAATCCAATAAGTATAGTGCATCTATTTTTCCAAACCATGCATGTATGACAAAAATTCAAAAATACTCCTTCTATTCCTAAATATTAGTCTTTTAGAGAGTTCAACAAGTGACTACATACGGAGCAAAATGAGTGAATCTAGACTCTAAAATATGTCTATATACATCTGTATGTGCCAGTCCATTTGAAACCTCTAAAAAGACTAATATTTAGGAACGAAGGGAGTAAAATGTAAGACATCCATGGTCCTGAGTTCAATATTTAAAATGAACATGAAACTGAAACATGAATATTAAGTCTAGTACTACAGTACATGCAAATGTTGTGTTTAGGCGGAGCTATGATTGTCGGGGGTTAACCCCTCGGCCTTAGATAAAATTGTGGAGCTCTGTTTAGGGTTGTTTAGATTATATTTGTCCCCACCCTCCAAACCACCGATTGGTTGTGCACCCCCACCCCTCCTCCCCG
Organism: Aegilops bicornis; assembly: GCA_021605145.1. Lineage (NCBI taxonomy): Eukaryota > Viridiplantae > Streptophyta > Magnoliopsida > Poales > Poaceae > Aegilops > Aegilops bicornis. The sequence continues at coordinate 474,161,635 of CM038673.1, read as the reverse complement.
GGAGAATATCATGTGCCCCATACCTTAGATGCTATATGCCGATACGAGTTGCTTGGAGCTTGTAGATCTGAGATATAGCAGCTCACATGATGTGTCTTAATATTTTTGCAGGAAACCTTGATGAGTTTGAGAATTGCACAAAATTTGTACAAAAACTACTCAGATGCCCTTTGATCCCATATCTGACGACCTCGAAGCTCGTATCACCGTAGCATCTAAGATGAAGGAGGACATCATATTCTCTTGTATGTAAGAATATCATGTGCTACCACACCTTAGATGCTTTGGTGATACAAGCTCTTCGGAGGCATTGGATTTGTGACCCATCACCTCCTCGGTGGTTCGAATGGTTTTTTGCAGAAAAGCCTCAAAAGAGTTCGGCCACTGCTTACAAGCACAAAGACTGCTCAGATGCCATTGGATCTCAGATCAAATGACCTCCAAGCTCGTATCACCGTAGCATCCAAGCTGCGATAACACCATATGTTTTCTCGCACGGGAGAAATGAGGTGCTCCCGCACCGCATATTCTACGGTGAGACGAGTTCACGAGATCTAACGGCCCAGAGCACGAGGTTTGAATGTTTTTGCAATATACGGTTGGTAGAGTTTGGGAAATGCGCAGAAAGTACAAGTACTACGCATGTGCCATCTGATCACTGATCATACGACCTAGATGCTCATATCACCGTAGCGGGTAATTAAGCTACGGGGAGCACCTAATATGAGCAACGGGGAGCCGTTGGATCGAAGATGCAGCGGCACACACGAGGCCTGAATGTTTTATTTGCAAAAAAAAACCTTTGGAGAGTTTGGAAATTGCGCATAATTACAAAGACTACTCCCAAGCCATTGGATCTCACTTCAACGGTGTAAAAACTCGTATCACCATAGTATCTAAGCTACGGGGTGGATGTGTGATATTCTATGCCGCTGTCATTTTTGTTCGTAAACTTGCAAAATACGTGTAACTCTTGTCGTTACTTGTCTAACCGCGCAAAGTGTTTGTTCAAAAAAACCATCCTACACTGAAATATCAAAACAACACACGGGGGTCCCACTTGTCATTAATCAAATTTGGACCTAAAACTAACAAATCTGAAAGACGAGATTCGAACTGGCAACCTGGACTACAAAGTGTAAGTCGATAGCCTGAAAAAAATGGTTGTTGGCTTTGTCCCATAACTTGATTTTATACAGTACTTGCGTTGAGTAGAGTAGAGGGAGTGCCTCGTCAACACGTGCGTGACCGTTGTCTCACTTACTGGTGGGTCCCAAGTCTGCGATCTCAATCTCTCTTCTCTCCGTCGTCTAACCTTTGCACGGGCATACACGAAGAGCGGCGCTAGCTTGCCGTGGTGTTATTACAACTAAAAAAAGCTTGGAAAATAGAAGAATCGCCTAGAACAAGAGACGTTGTGGCTGGTCAAGACGGAGCTAACCACATCTATCTTCCGTGCCACGTTTGCATGATGAAGCTGTGTGGCTATTGGGGTGCTTTCGACCGACTGGCTGGGTCCCGAGGTCGAACCATAGGTACTACGTCTGATACAGTCTATTTTTACACGCACATTTTTCCTCCATGCCGAGACGTGGCACACCCTACCACGCGGTTTCGGGGTCCTCCCGGTGGTGCACGCATATATTCTTCCTGCCGTGGGACGCCCTACCGCGCGTTTTCTAGGTCCTCCTCGGTCGTAGCGCCGAAGCAAGTAAATGAGTCGTCAAATCATGAAAGACCACCTTTCTCGCCGAGTACATCAGTGAAGCACGGTGGCTAGCTAGTTGGGCTAGTTCGACCAATTAGCTAGGCCGCCGCCGCATTTGTTTTTTCACCGCTTTTTATCTACTTGCCGGTAGGTAAATTTAAATATCCACCGCGGCGTTGCTCTGGTGTTTGGGTGCGGCAGGATTTTTAATTTTTTGATTGACGGGAGCAGGCGCGGCAGGATTTTTAATTTTTTGATTGGCCGGGAGCAAGCGCGTCGATTTTTAATTTTTGATTGGCCGGGAGCAGCGCGGCAGCAATTAGTCACGATGACTCCGCTGTAAAACCCACTGCTCCCTGATGTGAGAAGTCGTCGACTGGAGTTTTACCGTGGTGAAAACCAAAAGATTCCCCGCTCCTCGGCTGGCTCCCTCCGCCTTCCCGTAGATTGCATTGCCTTTTAGCCGTTTCGCCCCCTTTGCTTCCTCTCCCCATTGCTTCTACCTGGTGCCATGGCGGCACTGCAGATCACGGAGTCCGAGGTGAGGCGCCTGACACAGGAGCTCCATGCCAAGGATGCGGAGCTCAGGGCCAAGGACGTGGAGCTCCATGAGCTCAAGAGGAGAGGAGTGCCATGCTCCTCCGTTATGTGCGGGAGTTCACGGAGCTTCAAAAGCGGCAGGCGTCCACCACAAAGATGCTCGAGGCATTGGCAGCGTTGCTGCAGAAAGCGGGAGATACGATAGGCCGTCAGGTGAGCTTGCTGGAGCGCGAGCGGGCCGATCGTGACAAGGTTCAGGATCGCCTCGGCCACTTGGTGAACCAAGTTGCCACACACGTGGTGCGGCTGCGCGATGCCTACCGTTGTGCCAGCGCGACGATGCCGGCCGTCGGGCTAAACCCGTTCGGCCACCCAGTCGACTTCAACAAGCTGCGGCTTCCTGACTTGGTCTCCTTCTTCACCTATATCTCCGAGGAGTTGAGCCGTCTCCGCGCGATGGTGGGGACTGAGCTGGACAAGGAGGGGTTGCGGGCTGCCATTGCCTTTGCCGGGTGAATCCTTTCAGGGCTCCGTCACCGGAATCCATTCATGCCATTGGACGCCGCCTTTGACGAGCTGGCTCTAGTCGACCGAGAGCGGGCTCTGCGGGCGGTTCCACCCTGCATCACCAACGTCATGCGCCTCGAGAAGAAGAGGGACTTCAGTGGTGTTTAGGCGCCCTCTGCATGGGCATGTCCATGACTCGGTGCAACATGACCGTTGGATCAAACTCAGACGGTGCAGATCGATCCTTTGTAGCACAAAGCGTGTGGGTGTGTTTGGTTGCATTCTCATCTCAATATAGTTGTTTCCTCTTCGAGTATTTTTTTCAACCTACTAGTGTGGACTCATGCACCCTTCATGCGCTCTGCCAAACACCCAAAAGTGGGTCGAGAAGGGGACTTTTGCTCCCATCCCGTGCACCCTTCATACACCCTGCCTAACACTATTCGTGCTTCATATGGTTCATGTTTCGTAGAGTACTGTAGCACCGTACTCTCCGTTCGCTATGGACCTAGTTCGGTTAACCTTGATCTCACCGTTCATTCTCGACCGGACAGTCGAAAAAGCGGTACTATGTTACATATAGGAGTAGTTGACATGTTCACAACATCATTTGTTATCGTCATATCTTACTACACTAGCAACAAGATTGTGTAGTAATCTTGACGTATGAACCACTGCACATGCCTAGTAGTAGGAGCACTGTGTATGTTCAAGTGGCTGCCGTGTTTCGCACTCCTCCGTCGTAAGAGTGGAAATGCTTGCTGTAATCATTTTTTTCTTCAGAAAAACAGTGGACACGCTCTACCGTGCGGATCCTCCTCCAGCCATGCACTAAATTACTCACTTTCGCCGACGTGTGGGACAGCCAGCACCTGGGTCCACCAGCCATGCACTAAATTACTCCGTAGTAGAGTGGCGGTAGACTACCCCGATCGAACCGCCGCAGTAATGCCCAATGAGCCGTCAAATCACAAAACCCCTCCTTTCCAAAGATAAGTTGGACCAGACGAAGCAACCATCATTTCACTCTTCTCTCTCAACTTCCTCTCTTGAAGAAAACCCCGACTAAACCGTTTCTCCCTCATCTCGTTCCTCCTTTCACTCTTCTCTCTCAGCTTCCTCTCTTGGATGGACGCCGGAGCACCGGCTGACGTGATGTCTATGGCTCTGGCCAAAACCATCGAGGTTCATGGTACGAAGAAGCGCAAGCACCCCGCCGAGACTACCGTAGACCACCTCAAAGCCATCGCCTACATCCAAGCCCCCTCTCCGAGATCCCTCATTAAGCAAGTCAGGTAATGTCTCTTGTTGACGATCTTTTCTCAATCTTGATCGTGTTTTTCATCTAACACGCAGTACTAGTACTGGTAGTACAACTTTCTAGGTGATCTTGCATGTGATTTTAGTGTGCCAAATGACGGTTCTAAATTCCTCTTTTGACCAAAACATGCGAGAGGTTGACACTGATTACTCATAGATTACTTCCAACTACTCCCTCTGTCCCAAATTTCTTGTCTTAGATTTGTCTAGATACGGATGTATGTAATACTAAAATGTGACTTGATACATCCGTATCTAGAAAAATCTAAGACAAGAATTTTGGGACGGAGGGAGTACTTTATGAACATCAATGCTACCTTTGAAGAGGGTCTATTTGCCTCAGTAACTTGTGTTATGGATATTGCAAGTAATCCCTCTACTCTCATGCCTTTGAAGACATGTTCTAGTGTCTTTGTTCACTCATTTCTATGCGTATATGTAGTCATATATGGAGTATAATATCGAAAATCATCTTATATATCTGAACGGAGGTAGTAATAAAATATGGTTTCCGTTTGAATTAGGACCAGGTCTGTGGTGCAGATGAAGTTCTCAAAGTCACGCCGTGTGAACTGGAAGACCTGATGATGAGTTCTACTGCTGAACTATCCAGCTGCTGTGTCCTTGTCTCCACGTGTCCTGAACTAGTGTTTTCCTGTAGCTTTGTTGTCAGGCGTGTTCTCGAGGCTGTACTTGACCACAAAAATTTCCTGGCTGTGCCTTCGATTACGAAGGGTGTGGTTCTTGTAAAGCTTCTCAACAAATCTGATGCGGCCTGTCTTCATCATCATGTTTATGAGTGGAAAGACCACTCTGTTAGGTTCTCCAAGGTTGACAAGATGGTGATGGTGCATGTAGACATCTCACACAAAGTCCATGGCCTAGTCAGTTATGCGGGGTTCATCCCGTAAGTCGGTGGCAAGAAATAGTTTGCAGAGTTTAGTTAGTGCAACTTTGCTTCTCTGTAGTAAGTACTATTGTTCAGTACTTGATTTGTGTTTGTGAACCCTGTATTGTTTATTAGTACTGCCGCTTTTCGTGGTTGGTCAGTCCTGAGAACGGTCTATGTTATTGTCTGTCCACTCAATTCAGTCTGTATATTTTGAAGTATCCAGATCATTTTTTTGTGAGGACGGTTTATCAATTATGGTTACACTCCAATATCTGTATGCATTGCAGGGTTTATCGCACCCACCAGGCCTGCTTTCGAGTCCCATGGATGTTCGGTCCATACGATTTGTCATGACCTTTGGACTCTCCTGCTTGTGGGAGTAGGCAGGGCCCCTGCATGCCAAGCGTAGTTGGACGATCAATCTTCTGTTTAGTACTTCAACATAGTGATTTCCTGGTAAGGATTCACTCATGTCACATCAAGTAAATCTTATTGATTTACTGTCTAAATATTATTGATTTAATGTCATGTTTTCTTTTTTTTCCTGCAATTTTACGATGCAGGTTTTGCCATGTGACATTCATCACAGAATAAACCGTTTGGTTAGCTCTACGATGGCTATTTTTGCAGGTTTCACTTCTTATGTCGTGTCGGTAACAAAGGCACTGTCCATCACTTATATTACTGGAAAAAATTGGATCGATCATTTGTCTGAGTACAAGCTGAATCCCTATGATGAACTGCAGTTTGGTTTAACAAAAATGCCACAATTAGTCCTTCTCGCATTTAAAAGAAATGAAGAAAAAAACTGGATCACGGTCACGGATCCTAGTCAAGTTAGAAAGCTGATCATAGCAGACCAGACACGATCGCCGCTGTCTCGCACATCGGTACCACCTTCAGCAACGGATCGAGCATCGGCAGTTGCTCTAGCACTGACAGCGGCAGCAGCTCAGTCTAATCCAGCTGAGGATTGGTAACCGACCGCATCAGCGGATCAGTCTGATCTACCGAAGGATCGGGCATCGACACCGGCATCAGCTCTACAAGGAGCACCATCTCCGGCAGCAGCAGCGGCTTCGGCACCTGCACCAACACTTGCACTTGCATCTGCTCTGGCCCATGCAGTTGCACCGGCAACAGACTGGGCTGCAGTTCGCACTTCATATACCAAAGTCCTTACAAAAACCAACATGTCCACCTTCTTGGTAAGCATTGGCCGCCCAAGTGCTTCGTTCTTTTTTCTTTCCATGTTGTATCACATGATTCACTGTGTTGATCTAACTGTTTGGGTATGTCTTCTTGTTTGCAAACAGAGAATTCCTAGAGCAACGAGGGAGTCGTTCAACAATCCAGGCGACCGCGACCAAGTTTCTCTTACCATGCGCAGCCTTGGTGTGAATGAACCTGCTCAATATACCGAAAGTACAAAGGATGGTCGCATGATGATTGATGCTAAAGGATGGTCAAGGTTCAAATCTAAATCATATCTTGCGGTAGGGGATGATGTCAAAATCGAACTTTCTCAGCAAGGAGAGCTGGTCCAAATCAACTTTGAAATTCTTCAGTAGCAGCACACAACTGCCGAACTGATCTATCCTCCGAGAGATTTTGGATGTAATAATCTGGCATGGTGAAACAAGTGTCATGTGTGTATAAGTAGTACGGCAGTATTATTTATCACATGGCATATCGTTGAAGAATTGCAACTCTGATTGCTGGTTAGGAACTGTCATTCGATTTCATTCCAATAGTTGCCGTGCTTTATTCAATTTTGTGTATTCGCCTTGCGACAGCATGTAAAACCAGCGCCGGACCGATCGCTTGCAATATGAAAAGTGCTGAGGTAGAACACATGGGCCCCCAAGCATGCAGGGTCGGCCTGCGGCCCAAAGTCCAGAACCGTGACCCTATCTTAGTATTAAATTCTCAGCTAAACTCCCATAAAAAAGCTGAACCCCCATAATGCTCGTGCGTTGCAGAGGGATTATATTTCTCGGCAAGGTGAGCCTGTGATATAAAAGATTTGTATATTTCTTTACAGAGGGAGTATATCTCTGTCAAAAAATATATTTATGTGTAACTAGTTACTCCTGTCTTTCTACTTCCTTTCGCTGATACGTGGGGCAACCGGCAACGGGGTCCACGTGCCATATGCACAAATTAGAGTGCACAACTTCACGGTAGACACACCCCGGTCGTAGCGCCGCAGTAATGCCCAATGAGCAGTAAGCTAGACGGATGAAGCGGCAATATTTCACTGGGCCTGAATCCCCTTCTCCCTCGTCTTCTTGTTCGGAGAAAACCCGCTCTCGGCGATTGCATAGGGTTTTATCATGGAGAACCAGGTACGAATTTTTCATCCATCCCAGATAAATCCAAGTCCCTTGGTCGCAGGTAATCCTAGGATGGCAGCCGCCGCCTTTGATGCATTTTTCTTCCTACTGAATCTAGTGTGTTTCATTTGCAGTCCCCAAAGTACGAGTACCCTACAGGTTTCTGCGCCCTCGGAGAGACGCCACACTTGTTCCTTCTCATCCTAACACAACATTTTGAAATGCGCACAGTATGTTCCTAGAATCCTCTTTTCTATCCGGGAGGGTGGGGGTTTTTTGAACATGATGTGTTCTCATATTATTTTTCCTGCAGTGTATTATTTTCTCTGCCGTAACACATGTACTCAAGATGCTCGGCCTTGCCATAACTGAATACACTAGTTTAATGGTCAAAGTGAAGAAAAGCCATGGATATAAGTTTCGAGTTGGGTTCATGAACCAAGAAGATCGCTGCTTTTTTATGGACGAACTTGGATAAACTTTCTCAAGTGTTACGGACTGAAAGTTGGCGCACGAATGTTGATGGAAATAGCAGAACCTGGTCTCATCTTCACTGCAATCTTCCACCCCGACGTTGTTCCAATTGTTCATCCATGTTAGTTTTGTATCTGGTTCTTGCTTGTTGCCTCGATTACTTCTAAATCCACCTATTCTGTCTAACTAATCACAATTTAACTTTAGAAGTAGCAATGAATCTCTCACGAAGATGCTACTTCTAACTAATATTTTCTTATAATTGGTGGCACGTGTAGGTTTTTTCAGAGTTAAGCAGTCTGCTCATTTTTTACTCTGTAATAACTCGGCTGTTACTGATGGCACTGAAGTTGACTGGATCGACATCCACAAGTTCCTACACTTTATGGATCGTCTTGAGGTCCTTGTGGGGCGTTTCAATTGTGGAAGGCCACGTGGGATATGTGTGCCACTGCTGCACTCGTTGAACAGGTCCAACTGTGTCGAGAAACTTATGGTATGAGCTGTTTTCTGTTATATATGTTGTTCATAAACTATTCCTTATACACGGTTTTACAGCTGTGATCTTCTTGAAACAGGAACTGCCCAGTTCTATTGTTCCTATACAGATGCTTGACCATGGTCGGGTCAGACTTGCGCTTGGTCACAACATGATGTTTATGTCGACCTACTCAATTCCCCTTGGAGGTGAAAAGATACTTATTCATGGGTGGTCTCAAATAATGAAGGCCCGTCCATCTTGGAGAATAGGACAGAAGATTATGTTCATGCTTTTCCATGGCTCTAAAGCGAATATCCGGTTTATTGACCACGTTGCCGGATGAAGCCGCTTTCAGAAGGTTGGGGATGCGCGGGGTGGTGCACAGGCCTTGTCACAGGGCTTGGCGGCCTCACCCTTGGTTAACTGTAGGCAAAGTAGCACTGTTTGAGGCATGCTTTGTACGGTTGAACCTGTATAAGTACTAATACTGCTTTCAACTTTGGTTGTTAAGTGCCCCTACTGGTTTCAGTTAAGGTTGTTAAGTACTCGGGCTGCTTTTACTGTCTGTCGTGTTTCTTCAGTCCTGTCTTCCTCCATCCGCCAAAACCAAACCAGCGCCAGCGGGGCCGCCTGCTTCCGCCTCCCACGGCTGGCTGCGCCTCAGAGCATGCATCGCCGCCCCACTGTCTCCTAAATCATTGACACTGACGTCCTCCGCGCGCTTTGGTGAGCTCGCCGCGGTGCCGCCCTCTCGTGTTGTCAACATGGTCAACAAACAACATGAATCGGCAGAAGTACGTGGAGAGGATGAAAGTAGGGGCCCACCACGTCAGCGTATGGAAAAATAAAATGCTTCCTCCTAGTGTTTTCCTGACATCTGGGACCCACGACATTGTGAGCGTATATAGTCAATAGACAAGAGAACAACGCAAGATCGGCTAACACCTGGGACGTAGCTACTCGAGCAGTATTTTTTTTGTTATTGTTGAGACGGAGCAGGGTTTGAACTGGGCTGTGGCCTAGCTATTTTTTCTTTGTGAAAATGAGCCCAGTTTATTTTTTCTGAAGAATACCCAATCCAGCCTACTTATTTTTCTACGCCCTGATGGGTTGCAACTCTTTCAAGACGCCTGCAAATCATGAAAGTAATATGATATGGGTTGTAAATATAAAAACAGATGACAAATTGGCAATTACTTTATAATTTCCGAATTTTTCACATTTTCAAATTCCTATTTCACTGGGCATCTTATATTTACTAATTGGAGGCACCTTTAATGATCTCTCATTAATCCACATCATCAAAATTAATTAAACCGTTAGATTGTAAAATTAACGACCAGGATAAAAGGACAACTTGCGTAACACAAATGATGCTCTCCTATAAAAAATGCATCTGACACGTCCAACTTTTGTTAAAAAGAAAAATAAAAGCCTCAAGTAAAAAAAGGAAAGCCCCCACCCGTTGCCATAAATTAATAAGAAAAACATCCTTCACGTAAAAAGTCCCAACGATGCTATACTATATAAGAAAAAACAGATATAACAAATCCAACGTGAGTTAAAAAAAGGAAAGGCACACGTAAAAAAAACAAGAATATCCTCACGTCAATTATTAAAAGATTCTACCTTATAAACCACGCCATGTAAGGAAAAACAACAAAAAATAGAGACACTGCCTATTATTAAAAAGAGACATCATGTAAAAAAGAGTCATCATGCTATAAAACAGCAACCATCATTATTTAAAAAGGAAACACATCTAACACCACGGCCAAGTTCCAAAAAGGCGCGTGCCTCCTCTCTTTTCAAATAAAGATGCGTACAAATAAAATATAATCTCCTCACGTTAAAAAGTTGAGCTCACATCCCAATTCCCAGCGGCACAACCATGTACATGTCTGCTTGAAGAAAGGAAAAAGACACGTACAAATAAGTGTCAATGAGTCTAGAAAAAACATCAGCACGTACAAGAAGAAGACTCGCTCAAAATAAAAAAATTAGACACAAACGTATGTAAATCGCTCCCTAATGTCGCCTAGATATTATCTCAATGAAGGTCATTAATTTAATATGTGTCACTTGAATTCTCTTTAGAAATCACTCAGTATCACTTCTACTTAAAAAACTTATGCCAATCTTCTGATATATACATCATCTTTGAAAAAATCTAGCCATGCATCTTATGCTTCTCATTTCAAATATTTGTTGAGTGATGTGTGTGTGTGTGTGTGTAGTGTATATTTCTTGGAACTTTTAGGGAGATGTGATACATATATGGTACCTTGCCTTATGGATCATAATAATACATATTTTCTCCATGCCGTTTTAGGTGGCATATAATCCAGGAAGATGTATCTTCCGATTATGAAAGGAAATATTCATTCAGACAAGCTTGCAGAACATCGATGGGAAAATGACATAGTACATAAAAAAATAAAGCCTATAATACAAGTCTTTTTTTACCACTGTTTCAATAACTTAGCATTTGTAGTATTGTTTGATATATGAAATTTATCCTCCTGCACTTTACATGTTAGAAGACTTATGTTAATTATCGTGTATCCCGATAATAGCTAGACCGTGCAGGTGCACGGGTTGACGACTAGTTAACCTAATTTAAATATATCTTCAAAGTACTTTAAATCTGGCTCGACATTTCAGTATTAGAAATAGTTTGGAATCCACAGAAATATGCGAAATTGGCCCTGACCAACCAAAAAAACGACTGCAATAACTTGCATAAGAAGTTGCCATGAGCTATATATAAATTATTAAAAAAAGAGGGAGTGGTCTGACTTGTGGGCCTGTTTAGTTGACGGATATGCAAGATTTTTTAGTTATTATATACGTCAACAAAGCGATTCTAGCAGACGTAACCGTTGGATGTCAATCCAACGGCCGTCGTCATTCTTCAATCTTCGATCTTCTTGCTCCGGCCGTAAAGAAGCGCCCGGGAAACGCTGCTCCGCCTCCGTGGCGGCTGTCTTTGCCGCCAGCCTCAGCGCCCACTACTACTCCCACCGCTGGCCAGGGCATCCCTCTACTCAGCCACACCCCTTGTTATTCTGCGGCGACGGCAGACTCACACCGCAGCCGAACCGGTGAACCCTCGTACTCCTCTCCGCGCGGGCTTCCGCTGCCGCGTCTTCCCCGGCTCTGCATCGTCCCCTTCCTTGGCCTCGCCGTCGTCCACCGCCGTGGTGCTCTCGGCGCGGAGTGGTCAATGTGGTCAACGACCGACTTCCATCGAAAAGAGTATCTTGTCACGTGGAGAGGCCGATTTGGGTCCACGGCAGCCGCAAGGAAGTGCCTCCTTATTACGCTGAAAATAGTTATTCCTCCACCGACAGCGAGGACCCACCGACGGGCCACCAAGATTTCGCGAAAATAACGTTTCCCCTTCTGCTGGGACCCACCGGACGGGCACCGTATTTCGAAAAAAACGTTCCCCAAGTCAGCTCGGACCCACCGGAAGTGCCTCCTTATTACGCACAAAAAATGAATACCCCCTGCTAGCTGGGACCCACCCTGGTGGGAGGCAGACTAGTGGGCCTCCCAAATTGACTGGGACGGAGGCCTTTGTCAACTTTAGTCAATATATGAACGATTTTAGCTCCAGTGACGGTACAATGTCCATCCAACGGCCGTAGTGCTTCTTCAACCTCTGGTCTTCTTGCTCCAGCCGCCCAAAGCAGCGCCGGTCGTGCCGCCGTGGCCGGCTGTGATGCCGTGGAGGCCTCACCGCCCCCTACTACTCCCACCGCTGGCCAGGCCATCCCTCTACGCACCCACACCCCCGGTTATTCTGCGGCGACGACAGCTCACACCGCAGCCGAACGAGTGAACCCTCATACTCCTCTATGCGTGGGCATCCACTGCCGCGTCTTCCCCAACTCCGCGTCGTCCCCTTCCTAGGCCTCGCCTTCGTCCACCGCCCTGGTGCTCTCAGCGCGGCGTGGTAAACGTGGTCAAGGAACGGCTTCCATAAGACGTGGACTATACGTTGAGAGACTGACAGCTGGGTCCACGGCCGCAGCAAGGAAGTGCCTCCTTATTACGCGCAAAATAATTTTTCCTCCACCTGACAGCGGGGACCCATCGGACGGGCCACCGTATTTGGCAAAAAAACACTTCCCCCTGACTGTTGGGACCCACCAGCTACATCTTCGCACGCAAGGAAGTGCGTCCGGCAAAAAAGCGATTCGCCCCACATTGCTGGGACCCACCAGCTACGTCTTTGCAGGCAAGGAAGTGCCTGACAGTCGGGACCCACCTGGTCGAAGCGTACGTAGCATTGTCATTCTGGTCGCGAACGTGTACTGTCGTGGATTTAACACGCCAGATGTCCTTAGTGTCAGGACTTAGTCGCGAGGCCAATGCATCTATGTGGTAGCTTGAGAGGGGTTGAGCGGAATCGAGAGACGCAACACAAGACAGGGATTTAGATAGCTTCGGGCCCCGGGAAACATCATCCGGTAATAGCCCTACGTGCTGTTTGAGGCTAGGTCTCATTACGATCATGAGGGAGTCGTAGTAAACCGGCTCTCCTCTAGTTGTGTCTAGCCCTAGATATTGTTGTTTGCTTGTAGCTTTGTCCCTTTAGGAGCCCTGCCCCTCCTTATATATGTTGAAGGGCGGGTTACATGTGGAGTCCTGTTAGGATTAGGACTAGTCTATCTCTAATACAAACCGGATACAAGTCCAGGTCTTAACTCCTTGTAAGACAAATATTCCTTATGTCTTTCCTCTTAAACCGCCCACCGTAGTTGAACCGGCCTTCATGAACCGCCACCGGGCCACCGGTCTTGTTGCTCCTCGACCGCTTTGCGGATTACCAATGAACCGTCAACCGCCGGGTCGCCAGATGAACCGCCAAGTGTCGGCTGGGTTCTTGAGTAAACCGCCAAGTCCGGCGGGTTATACTTCCGGCCGGTTTACGCCAAGGGTATATCCCGACATTAGCCCCAGTTTAATTTGGATTTATCCATGTTAAACTAATCCTGTGAAATAAACACAAGAACAAACTTGACAGATTATGCTCCGGGTTAAGAATTCTTGTAAACCGGTATCTGATCATCCTTAAATCCTTGTCATTTCCTCCTTCTAAATAATTCGGGTCAACAAGCCAGCTTCATACTCAATTTGCTGACGTTGATTTCTCACAGAGAAAATTTGTGAAGAATAATACACTTGAGTCGGCCTTCAATGCTCGATTTGACAAAAATATTGGTCTTTAGATATTCCACCGATACCGGCCGGTTTGAAAATGTAGAACTTGCGGTTTATCATTGCCAAATTTGCCGGTTTGTAAATATGGATGGCACCGAGTCATAATTGTTATCAACGCTGGCTCGTAATTGTTGCAGACACCGGGTCAATCTGGTTTGCTCAGAACTGAGAATAGAAATTTTTTCTCCCTTATATCCATATTACCTGTAGCCCCCAAGTCTTGAGCAGAACAAAGTGATGGTTTAGGACTTGTTTCCATATAATTACTGCCACATTGAAGAAATCCATTTTGTTCATCTCAGTCACTAGTAAAACCTGAATACTCCATATATGTAGCCCCCAAGTGCGGGTTGTCATGCTTACGACAACACAGGACTTGTAATTTCTGATGCTCATAAAAACTTCAACCAGTGTAGCCCCCAAGGGCGGGTCATTATGCAAATAATGAGCGGGGACTTTGAAAATATGATCATGTAGAATGTAACAAGAACGCGTAGCCCCCAAGGGCCGGCTCAGTAAGATAATATTGAGCTGGGACTTTATATATACTTGAATTGCTGACAGGAGCAATTGGTAGCCCCCAAGGGGCGGCTCATTATGATGCGATGAGTCGGGTCTTCCATAAGACTAAAAAATGACTTTGCATTAGCCCCCAAGTATCGGGTCGTAAGCTTGCAGCGATTTGGGACTATTCCTTCAATTATAAAATAAATCATATCCATTGATAATATAATAGCCATTGCGCTAAAGCGACTTTGAAAACCTTAATCATAATATTGGTTACTGATAACCATAATAAAATCCAGCCATGTTGGCTATTTGAAGATTTGAATAATATAATCCAATGATTTATGAGCGCATGATTCCAACGGTGCAATCCAAATATGTACTGGCGACTTATAGTCAAACCAGACCGGGCGGATAGTCTCTGGATTATGATTTGATCATGTACTGACAATTTGTAATTGAAAGTCAAGCCGGGTTAATGAACACCGGTTTACTCCATATATAAGATGGTTAAAATCAAACCGGGCAAATAGTCTGCGGATTAGGATTTGACCGTGTTCCGTCAATTTGTAATTGACAGTTTGAACCGGATTAATAATGTCGGTTTGAAAACACAACAAAAGAAATAATTTAAAAGAGAACAAAATTCAAGCAAAGGCAAATATAAAACCATTGCAAATGAGGCTTTGAGCCGATCAAGAGGCATTACCATGGTCGGACACGACCAAGCCCCCAAAAGGCGTAGCTATGGTTCGAGTCAGCCAGTCCCCAAATGATGCATTGGCATTACGCCCGATCAAGAGGTGTAGCGATGGTTGGGTTCGACCAAAGCCCCAAGTGATCTTTGTGGCACTAGGCCGATCAAGAGGCGTGACTATGGTTCTGACGTGACCACAAGTCCCCAAGTGATGTTGTGGCTATACGCCTACCAAATGGGGTTGATATGGTTCGGACACGACCAAGGCCCCCAATTGATATTGTGGCATTGCGCCGATCAAGAGGTGTGACTATGGTTCCGACATGACTAAGCCCCCAAGTGATCAATAATGTGATAAGCCAATAAGGCATGATACCCATGTTTGAACCGGCGCATCATGGCGGCAGGTCCTCTTTGGCACCCTTTAACTTTTTGCAAGAGATAAATCCTTCTTGAACCGGGATTTTGAACCGGATATTGAGAGCTTCAAAGCTTTGTGGGAGATATCTTCCCCTTGAACCGGATGTTAAACCGGATATTTGAGAGCTTCAGTGAGACTGACTCCCCTTGAGCCGGATTTTAAACCGGAATCCTTTCTGATGATCCGGAACTTCTTGCTTTAGCCGGGATTTTGGAACTGTCATATACTTATTAAGCCGGAAATTTTCTGACGGCCTTCAAATAACAGTAGCCTCCGGGACCGGGTTATCTTTCCCTCCATCGTCCTGGGGTTCTTAAATTTGCTGGCAAGATTTGCTTAGTCATGTCATCGTAGCCCCCGAGTCTCAAGGTGACTCGAGGAGTTGGCTTGAAACTCTCCATATTTGGTGGTTCACGACTCATTGGTGTTGATAACACGATGCAAATCCATAGAAGGTTGTGATGACTGCGGCGGGTTATAAATGATCCCGTATGAGCCGTGTCGACCTTCGCCAATGGTTCCTTCCAACTGGCGATTTGAAGTTAACCAAACTGTAGTGGCGGCGATTTGTGCGCCTGCCCATTGAGCCATCCAGTGCAAACGGCGGTTGATAGTATATGATAATTTGCCTCCATTTTGAAAGAAAACCAGGCTACCCAAGGCGTGACTTGCTCCTGCGGTGAGTGCGGCCTGGTATGTTGATGTAGACCAGGCCGCAATAAATGGACGGTAGAGACGTCCACAGTATTAGAGGTGGCTTGGACAGATGAACCGGCCACATATCACGGCATTGCAAGCCGGTGCGGACGGGAAAAATTGGCACCGGTGTTGTAAACCCGGCAGACGGGCGAGTCAATGTAGACCAGGTCCGCAGAGGCGGCGGCTTTGTGCACATCCATTGAACAGCGATCAAACGCGATCCCGGCAAGTCGATGTAGAGCAAACTACACGGACGGCGGCTTGCGCACACCCGTTCAACTGCAAATGGGCGCGGATGCCGGTGCATATTTCATAAACGCGACATGGCACCACTTTTATAATGAGTCATTATCCCTGCATACAGAAAATACGTAAAGCAGAATAGTTCTCAAAAGATTTTTTTTTAAAAAAAATAGACTGGGCAAATAGCACCTGATTTATCATAGACGACGGATGATCCATGTGTCCCGTCAATCGGATGCCAAGATTCGCCGTAGTATTTCCTATGTCCATGAACGCAGTGGTAGCTTCAAGAGATGTGATGCGTGTAGCCTTTGCACGATGGTAGTTGTGTACTACTAATGCATCCGTGGGCTCATATACATGTCCCTTTCTGTAGATCCCCATATATTATACTTGATGTCTTGTCCAGCGCCCAAGTTGTACCGCTGGACTCTTGACTGTTTTTTTATATGGACTAGCGGCGGTGGCGGATCACGATCATCTTATCTTAGCAGTGGTGTTTGGTCCTTCAGAGTCTCCGTCAATATCAGTTTGTGGCGTAGCAGTCCCAGGGCTCTCTGGCTATCCTATGAAGCTTCTTGACACACATTGGTGATTGCATCAGCTGTTTCAATGTGCAGTACCAAACCAGAGATCCAGCAAGAAAACTCCATTGCAGATAGCAATGCGAATCGACCGCGGCGGTAAAGTTGACCGAGACAAGCTCGTGTGCTGCAGAAGTGAGGCAGCGGCTCGGCAGCTCGAGGCAAAGCGGGTTGATGGTGGTCTCTGTGGTCATAACTCGGAGAGAATAGCGGCGGAGAATGCAAGCGAAGCCGGCGGTATGGCGGTTCGAGGAAGTGCCTATTGCAACTCGTGAACGCGAATCCGGTCACGGCCGTGGCTGCTCTTCCCAATCGACACCCGTGACTTCCTCCGGGTTGTAGTTGCTTAATGTGGGCGCGGCGCGTTCATTACAGCGTAAACGAACCCCATCTGGCGCTTTACGGCGGCAAAGGCGAACCGCGATGAATGCGGCAAGGAATCAACTTCGGCGGCGTCGGCGGAGTCAACGGGTGCCAGCGAGGCGGGGCAGCGGTGGTCTTGGCGACTCACAGGTGGCGAATCTCCCCGCGAGGCAGTGCGGAGGGTTTAGAAGCAGAACCGGCGCGACTCGTTCGACCGGCGGCATGTTGGGTGATTTGGTGGTTGCGGCAGAAGCCGGTCATGCGGGGGCGGTACGAGCCATGCGCGCGAAAGCGGATGTAGCCAGGCGCGGCTATGGCCGAGCCCCGTGGCGACTTGGCTACGGCCACGGAGTTGGGCAGCGCTTGCCTCCTCTACTGCAGGTAGTTTACGGGCACCGCGGCAGCTTTGCAGAAGGTAGCGAGGTGACACAGCGGCCCGGTGCAGGCGGAACAACAGCACCGTGAAAACATGCGGCGACGGGACACCATGGCAGCGGCATGAGTCGGCGCAGGCGGGAGCCGACCGCAGTGAAGCACGACCATGGCGGAAGGATGCAGTGTCGGCGACTCAAACTGGCAGCGACTTGAAACTTTGAGGCCCAGTGGCCGGTTTGAAGCACGGTTGTGAGAGAAGGAGGTCCGCGACCACGAAGCAGGTCCGCGGCGGTTCAAGCGAGGCTGCGGCATGCGGCGAAGGCCGTAATGGTGACTCGGCCACGCAGCGAGGCGGAGCGAGCCGTGGCTGTGGAAGGTGGACCGTCGAGCGTCAATGGTGGCGGCGGCGACTTGGCAGCAGCTTTACCGGTGAAAGCGGTCCAGCCGCGGAGAAACAAAAGGTGCGGCGGCTTTCATCGGACCGCGGCAAGGTAGCGGCGGCTCTCGGGGAGATGAGCGGCGCACCTTGACGGTTCACAAGGAGGCCACGGCAGCGGCTCAGAAGCAGGCGGCGATGCCGCTTGGTTCGAGGCGCGGTGGAAACAGCGGTGTGGCGCGCCGGTGAGATTCGAGGCGGCGGCTTGAGGCTGGGGCGAGGCCGCTGCGGCTGTTCGGCGGAGCCCAGCGGAAACGAACAACGGCCGCGA
The DNA here is from genome assembly GCA_021605145.1 of Aegilops bicornis. Classification (NCBI taxonomy): domain Eukaryota; kingdom Viridiplantae; phylum Streptophyta; class Magnoliopsida; order Poales; family Poaceae; genus Aegilops; species Aegilops bicornis. The sequence goes on along the minus strand of CM038673.1, from coordinate 474,143,549 downwards.
GCCTCCAACAGAGGTGCAGCAACTTGAGAGGAGACGACCCACCGTGGTGGCAGGCGTGAGTGAATCCGTGACTTGGCGAAACCTCGAACGCAGCGTGGCAGATGCCGAGTCCGAGTTGTGGTTGCTTTAACCGTCCTCGATCCGTGACCTCTGGGTAGTGGGCTCGTGGTCCCCCCCCTTTTTTTTCTTGATTACTTTCCCTGATTCACATATAGTAACCCATTTGGGTGACCTTCACGTGACTTAGTAGTAATGGATGCACTACTTGATGGCTTCGATCTGTTACGGTCCTCGTGCGGAAAAATAGCAATGACAGATCGTTCCTTTTCTTGGGTGGCACCGAGCGGTAAAAACTGCAACAGCTTGATGCCCTCGGGACTTGAAAGCGATATCACGGATAGCGAGGAAACACAAATACGGCAAATTGGACAGATGCTCGATGTATAGTAATTTGACCCGGTCGCTGATCCTGCAGAGGAAACCGCTAAAACAGCTTAGGTTGACCATCGTAGTAGTTTGGCTTTGGCGGAAAAATTCTCCTCTCGATCTCGGCGAGTTATGGCACTGACGCAACCCAAATTTCCTCTAAATCTTAAATCTTCAACACAACGTTTTGACTGTTCGCCGATGATGTGAACATCTGCATCGTTTTTTTTATCTGGTACATCGCAAGCTTCTTGATCCCTGAAGAAATCCCTCCAAGAACACAAACCACCGTGCACGGGCCCCACGGTGGGCGCCAACTGTCGTGGATTTAACACGCCAGATGTCCTTAGTATCAGGACTTAGTCGCGAGGCCAACGCATCTATGTGGTAGCTTGAGAGGGGTTGAGCGGAATCGAGAGACGCAACACAAGACAGGGATTTAGACAGCTTGGGCCCGGGGAAACATCATCCGGTAATAGCCCTACGTGCTGTTTGAGGCTAGGTCTCATTATGATCATGAGGGAGTCGCCGTAAACCGGCTCTCCTCTAGTTGTGTCTAGCCCTAGATATTGTTGTTTGCTTGTCGCCTTCTTCCTTTGGGGAGCCCTGCCCCTCCTTATATATGTTGAAGGGGCGGGTTACATGTGGAGTCCTATTAGGATTAGGACTAGTCTATCTCTAATACAAACCGGATACAAGTCCAGGTCTTAACTCCTTGTAAGACAAATATTCCTTATGTCTTTCCTCTTAAACCGCCCACCGTAGTTGAACCGGCCTTCATGAACCGCCCGGTCGGGCCACCGGTCTTGTTGCTCCTTTGACCCGCTTTGCGGATTACCAATGAACCGTAAACCGCCGGGTCGCCAGTGAACCGCCAAGTGTCAGCGGGTTCTTCAGGTAAACCGCCAAGTCCGGCCGGGTTATACTTCCGGCCGGTTTACGCCGCGGGGTATATCCCCGACATGTACGTACATACTGGTCGTTGTAGAGGCGCACACGTGTCGTAGTAGAGGCGCACACGTAGCATGTACACGTACGTACAACGACCAGGGTGCAAGAAAGAAAATACGGCCACGTACGTACATATGGGCGAGGTCTCGAACGCCTACTCGCGCATACGTACGGCCAGGGCTCGTGTACATGGCTGGGTCGGAATGGAGAAACAACTTCGTCGTCTTGTTCATGGGGAGCCAACCGGCTGGGTCGGAACGGAATGCGTGGTCGTGTTCGTCAGGAGGGCTTGGACGGAACAGGCGATGGAAACGAGGCCTACCATACCGCAGAATGGAGGAAACGACCTTGTAATCAACCAACCATGGTCGAAATGGGGGTCCTGTTGATCGGGAGGGGTGTGGCGTACCGCAAAACGGAGGAAATGGACCTCCTACGGTCGAAACAGGGGTCTTGTGGATCGGGAGGGGTGTGGCGTACCGCAAAATGGAGGAAACGGACCTCCTACAGTCGAAACGGGGGTCCTGTTGATCGGGAGAGGTGTGGCGTACCGCAAAACGGACGAGACGGACTTGTGTTGGAGCGCTACGGTAGAAACGGGGGTCCTGTTGATCGGGAGGGGTGTGGCGTACCGCGAAACGGGACTCCACGGGATACTGTTCATCTCCACCGGCTACCTCCTCCAGCCTCCACGGGCTACCATCGACCTCCTCCAGCCTCCACGGGCTCCTGTTCATCCAGCCTCCACCGCGCGCTACTCGACCAGCTACTGTTCAACCACCCCTCCACGGGCACTCCTCCACTGTCTACTGTTCATCCAGCCCTCCACACCACGGGGTCCTGTTCATCCAGAGGCAACGCCACCGCTCACTGTTCATCCAGACCCCCCCCCCCCGCAACGCTCACTATTTATCCAATCGATCGGCTTCAGTTAGCAGCAGTAGCGAAGCTATTGCTCGATCGGGTTTAGTTAGCAGCCATCGATCGATTGCTCGGGTTCAGTAACGCGTAGCCTGCAGTGCAATCGCTCGGTTTCAGTTCGAGCCCAACGCCTCGCTCAGGTTCAGTTAGAGCAAACGCCTCACACACACGCGCGTACGTGTACGAGAGAAACGCGCATCGCTTGGCCCCGACCTCCCACCGTAACCGTGAACTCCCCGAAATTTTCCTCGCCCTCGCTTCTACCACGGTTTTTTCCGTCATGGACGGCCCAAAGAATGTCATGCAGCTGCGTCTCCGGCCCGCCCAGGATGACAAGCCCATTTCCTGTCATGATTTTTTGTCATAGAAGTAGGAGCCCACCACATCTATGATGATACCGGGTTTTGTCACAATTATCGTCATAGAAGTGTCATATGTATGACAAAAAAAAATTTGTTCGGCCCAAAATGTCACGGATGTGTCTTTTTTTTGTAGTGCAACTCGGTGGCACCGAGATGCATAACTGCAAGTAGTTACTGTAACTCGGTGTGACAGAAAAGTTCAAATCGGTTGCACCAAGATTGAAAACCAAGATGAACTTAGTGATCTCGGTATGTCCGAAATGGTTGAATCGGTCAGACCGAAACACACAAAGAAGTTTTGGAAGTTTAAGTCTATGACGAATCGGGGACTCCGAGTGCTCCTCACACAGAGTTGTTCGAATCTGACTTGATCAAACTTTGTGATGTAGCATGAATAGAGTTTGAGACATGAAAAGCATAGATAGCTAGAGAAGGTTCTTAGGCATTCTTGTCCATCCACTTGGCAAAAGAAAAGAAACCAAACAATCAAAACTACAAGTGGATGTCCTCGAATGAGTAACTTATGCAACCAACATGCTCACACAATAAAATGGCAAATGAAATATGTGACAAAGCATGCACAACCATTCTAGCATCTATCAAGCAATTGGCAATGACTAGGTCATCTATATATGAGTATATTAACTTAGGAGTCAAATGAGAACATTTGATCATAGGTCATACTCATCGTTTAAGCACAAGTGGGGTTACCACTTTTCCATAAAGCATGGTTGTGTTCACACCATTAGAGTTGCTTTGACTCAATTCTTAGAGTAAAGCTCCCCCTAGATGTGAGACCCCCCTAAGAGGGATGAACTAACCTTCGGTTTTGTCGATGATGACTTCATGTAGGTGTTGAAGATGTGGATGCTCAACGTTGATGTAGATCATTTGGAGCAATCCTTTGGAGTGAGTTGCACTTTCAATACCTACACGGGTTAGTCCCACAAGGAACAAACAAGGATATCCATAGACATAGACTGATGCACACACAAGATGATGTCCATGAAAGCATTAGGTTACCTTGTCCCTTGTCTTACTAACAAGAGGGTTCGTGACTCCTTGAACTAGTGCAAGATGTGGAAGTTGATTGCACTTGTCCTTGCCAAAATGATATGAGTGAAATATGTTGGCGCAGTCACCCTCAAGAACTCTCTAGTTCTTCTTATTCGGGATCCACATCATATTGATGGGAATCCTTGGAGTTGTAGTTGTACTCGAGGAAGTAGAACTTGATGTAGTCTTGGGAACCCACTTGACCAAGGCCTTAGGAGCTTCTTCAAATTCATCAATCTCCTCTTGAAGCTTGTCCTTGCCTTTTTGCTTGTGGTCTTGTGGTGGAAGATCATCTTGAGCTTCTGTCCCTTTGAAAGTAGTAGGATCATACTTCTATTGTTGAGTAACAAACTTCGTCTTGGGGTATTGATCTTCTTCCCACTCAACTCCATTGGCATTTAACTTTCATTCAAAACCAACACCTTGGTTCTTCCGGTGCCTTCCTTGCTTGCGTACAATTTCCTCGAATTTCTTACTCCCGGCATGGCTCTTGTAAACACCTTTCTCTATAATTCCCTTCAATAAGCTATTTTCTTGCCCAAGTGTAACTTGGCTAAGAGAATCATTAGTGGAGTCAAGAGAACTACTAGAAGCAACAACATTGGATTTAGCATGATTATTGTTACTACTAGAGGAAGAATCTTTCTTTTTCTTGTTACTAGACTTGACTTGAGGCATGTAATTAGATAAGAGTAAACGCTTGGCAATGTAAGAAGAACTTTTCTTGCTAAGATCATCATTGATTGCTTTTAAAAACTCATGTTCTTGCTCAAGGTTGAGCTTTTCAAAGCGTAACTTCTCATGAGTCCTTAAAAGTTCTCGATGATCTCCTAAGATAGTTTCATGAGCTAACTTATGAGTGTTTAGTTCTTTAGTTAGAAGCTCAATATTCTCCTTATCATTGTCATTCGTTTTATCTTGATTAGCATGATTAATTGACGTTTCATCATAATATTCATCACTAGAGTTGTCAACAAGTAAATCATCATCACCTAACAAGTCATCTTCATCACTATTGAAATCAACATACTCTGGGTGTGATACCTTTGGGCCTTTAGCCATGAAGCATCTTCCAAGTCCTTCATTTGGTGAATCAAATATGTCGTAGGAGTTGGTTGATACAAGTGCTAGACTGGCAAGACCTTCATCTTGAGTATATTCAGAGTCAGAGTGATAGCTTCTCTCGGAGTGATTGTCAGAGTCAGAGCCGGATACCCATTCACCAACATGAGCTTGATGTCTTTGTTTTGTGTAGCTCCTTGATGACTTGTCCTTCCTTTCTGAATCCTTGCTTCTCCGGGATGTTCTTCGTTCATAACGATCATCCATACTCCTTCTCTCTCTTGATGGTGATTCTTCTCTTCTACTTCTTCTTTTTGGAGAATCTTCTCTTCTTTTGTAGGGTACCGTACACTCATTGGAATAGTGTCCGGGTCTTCCACAATTTTATCAATTACGCTCACGACTATAAGATCTTTTATCGTTGTAGGACCTTGACTTGGAACTTCTTTCCTTGCTTCTACTCTTGTAGAACTTGTTGAAGTTCTTCACCATTAGGCTCAGTTCTTCATTGAAGGTTTGTTTCTCACTTGATGATGTGGGAGCTTCACATGAGGCTTTGTAAGCACCACTTGACTTGTTGTGGAGCTCCACCTTATCCTTGAGTGACATCTCATGAGCAACAATTCTTCCAATGACTTCCGTTGGCTTGAGATCTTTGTAATTGGGCATCATTTGGATCAATGTGCACACGGTATCATATTTTCCGTTCAAAGCTCTTAGGATCTTCTTGATGATGAATTTGTCGGTCATCTCTTCACTTCCTAAGCCGGCAATCTCATTTGTAATAAGAGCAAGCCTAGAGTACATTTCAGCGACGTCTTCACCATCCTTCATTTTGAACTTGTCAAGCTGAATTTGAAGCACATCCAACTTGGATTCCTTGACAGAGTCGGTACCTTCATGCATATCAATCAAAGTATCCCAAATGTCCTTTGCATTCTCAAGACGGCTGATTTTGTTGAATTCTTCGGAGCACAATCCATTGAAGAGGATATCACAAGCTTGAGCGTTGTATTGCAGCATCCTCAACTCTTCCGCGGTAGCTTCACGGTTCAGTTCTCTCCCATCAAAGAATTCACCTTGCAAGCCAATACACACAATAGCCCAAACGGCGGGGTTATGTCCAAGAATATGCATTTTCATCTTATGCTTCCAACTAGCAAAATTAGTACCATCAAAGTAAGGACCTCTACGGTGGTAATTTCCCTCGCTAGACGACATACTCTCCTAGGTTGTGAGACCAAGGCTATGACCACCAAAAGCTATGGAAATCAAAGCAAATGGAGACCAAGGCTCTGATACCACTTGTAGGATCGAAATTATGTCAAGAGGGGGGTGATTAGACTACTTGAGAAAGTAAAAATATATCCTTTTCCCAATTTTAGTTCTTGGCAAATTTTAGCAACTTTGCACAAGTCAAGCAATCTTAACACAATTCAAGCAAGCATGCAAAGAGTATATGAGCAGCGGAAAGTAAAGCATGCAACTTGCAAGAATGTAAAGGGAAGGGTTTGGAGAGTGCAAACGCAATAGGAGACACGGATGTTTTTGTCGTGATTCCGATAGGTGGTGCTATCGTACATCCACGTTGATGGAGACTTCAACCCATGAAGGGTAATCTGCCTTGAGTCCACGGAGGGCTCCACCCACGAAGGGTCCACGAAGAAGGAACCTTGTCTATCCCACCATGGCCGTCGCCCACGAAGGACTTGCCTCACTAGGGTAGATCTTCACGAACTAGGCGATCTCCTTGCCCTTACAAACACCTTGGTTCAACTCCACAATCTTGTCGGAGGCTCCCAAATAACACCTAGCCAATCTAGGAGACACCACTCTCAAAGAAGTAACAAATGGTGTGTTGATTATGAACTCCTTGCTCTTGTGCTTCAAATGATAGTCTCCCCAACACTCAACTCTCTCTCACAGGATTTGGATTTGGTGAAAAGAAAATTTGAGTGGAAAGCAACTTGGGGAAGGCTAGAGATCAAGATTCATATGGTAGGAATGGAATATCTTGGTCTCAACACAAGTGTAGGTGGTTCCCTCTCAGAAAATGTATGTTGGAAGTGTAGCCATGTTCTGATGGCTCTCTCCACGAATGAATAGTGGGTGGAGGGGTATATATAGCCTCTACACAAAATCTAACCGTTACACACAACTTGCCAATCTCGGTGGGACCGAATCGTGAAACTCGGTCGGACCGTTTAGCAAATCATGTGACCGTTAGGATTTTCGGTGGGACCGACATGCAACTCGGTAGGACCGATATGGTTAGGGTTAGGGCATAACGTAATCTCGGTGAGACCGATTACACAAAGTCGGTGAGAGTGATTTTGGTAATGGACACACAGAGGGTTGGTCAGGGAAACTCGGTGGGACCGATTCGCTGATCTCGGTAAGGCCGAAACGTTATGAAAGGGAAACAGAGAGTTTGCATTGTAATCTCGGTGGGACCGGTCGCTCATCTCGGTTTGACCGAAACGTTACGAAGGGAAACCGAGAGATTACAACCCCATCTCGGTGAGACCGAGATCCCTATCGGCGAGACCGATTTGCCTAGGGGTTGTGGCACTGGCTATGACATCTGAACTCAGTGGCTCCGGATATGAAGAATCGGTGGGTCGAATTTGACTTATGGTTTAGGTCATATGTGGATATGAGAAGTAGTTGAGGGCTTTGGAGCATATCACTAAGCATTTTGAGTAAGAAAGCCATTAAACAACACCTCATCCCTCCTTGATAGTATTGGCTTTTCCTATAGACTCAATGTGATCTTGGATCACTAAAATAGAAAATGTAGAGTCTTGAGCTTTGAGCTTGAGCCAATCCTTTTGTCCTTAGCATTTTGAGGGATCCACTTTTCTCATCCATGCCATGCCAATCATTGAGCTTTCCTGAAATATTTATCTTGAAGTAGCATTAGCTCAATGAGATATATGTTGTTAGGAATTACCAAAACGACCCAGGGATAATTGCACTTGCAGTAAATATAGATCAAATAATATTGGAAGAAACAGAGGATAATGAAGCTCAGGTGCAGACTGATGATACATAATCAAATAGCAATTAATTAAGTATAACGTTACAAGGCAAAAGGCACTGACAAAAGGAATGCATACATCAACATGTGCAGTGGCATTAGCTTTATTCAACATTTTGGTAAGAGTAAATGTTGATATGATAATTTGAAGAAAGTGGAGGGCAGGGCAGATAAGATGCAGAGTAATGCTAGACAATCAACTATCTCGCGATGAAAGTACAGTAATACCACCACCGTCTGTTATTACTTGTCGCTCAAATGGATGTATCGAGCACTATTAAGTCCTAAATACATCCATTTGATCAACAATTAATTCGATACAGAGGGAGTACATGACAATAGGTACTTACATGAGCTATCCAAAACTTCATAAAAGTTGTGTGAATTCTACATTTATCTAAGAGTAAATATAGATCATATAATTTCAAGCAATGTGAGGATAAAGAAGCAAACATTTACAGTGATGCTACATAATCAAACAGCAATGAGTGTAAGTATCCTGACAAAGGGCAAGAGGTACTAACAAGAGCAATGCAGAGCCCAATATTATTGTGAGATCCTATGAACCTTTGAGCAAGGAGATTCATCTAAAATTAGTTTTCATACAAGAGAGAAGGTAAGGCACATGCAGAAAATTAGGAGTTCAAATTTTGAATTGATATCATAGAAAATACCTAACGCTGGGCTCCCAGCAGTTCTAATAGGGGTTTGGCGAGTGGAGTAGGGGTAAAGTGTGGTACAGTTGGGCCTGTGTTTTTTGAGGCTGCTGATCTATCTGATTTAACAGGTATCAGTACCTTTTCCAAATACCTATTTTGTACTCCTTGAGGATCTGCACTCACCCTCTTCCTTTTGGACATCTATTACGAAAGAACAACATTTGACTGAAAAAACATAGTATGACGACACATGGAATAGGTACCGAAAATGGATAGGTATGGCATATACTCATGAATGATGCTTAAAGTAAGCAGATAGAGTAACAAAGTAGAAGTAATGCAAGAGGTCAGATGCAAAATATGTGCGACCAATACAACCTTGCCAACTTATAGCAAGCACCTTGATGGGTGAATAAGATAGGCCATCCTCCACCATGCCAATTTGTTAGCCAGTGGATTGTTCTGCAATATTCCTCTTGTGCGCCCATTCTCATATTCATTTTGATAATTTTCAATACCTGACATGCATGAAAACATAAAAAAAAGTGAGATTATATTTGTAATGCAGAAGTGATTCTAATCCAGTACTACCTCCCTGTAAACCCCTTTGTGATATATCTGCAATTCTTCTAAGAGCTGCCATACATGCTGTAATTTGGAGTGTGCGTTATATAATGTGGCCTACTACTCAAAATATGAGAGCTCCAGAAGTGATGACACTTCGGAGATGACAGCTTCGAAGAAGAACAAGTCGATCTGACCTGACATATTCAAAATATACTACGGGAGAACAACTCGACCTGACCAGTCGACCGCAAGAGAAGAGGATCATCTTAAAGAAGAGCAGAAGAGCAAGCAGATTGAAGATATTACAAGTCTTTCTATACAATGTTGGTTGGCCACCGATGATGAACCAGAGTGCACAGAGAAATACTATACCTTTCGGTCTCTCCATATGTGGCTCACATGCATTTCGAATCTAAAGTAGGAACATTTAGCTGACCAGTTAAACATCTCTCAGTTTTACTAATATGAGCATAATATCATATTTGAATTTGTACAACTAAGCTTGTTTAGCTTGATGGGTGGAGGAGTGCTATTATGAAACGAACCGCGTAGGCTGATCATGGTCATCATAAAATGGGGATACCCTAAGCATGATGAGTATAGTGTTGACCGTGGCAGTGGGATGGCAGATCTGAAGCTGCAAACCGCGCAAAGGGTAGTTAGCAACCGATGTTTGGTTTTGAAATAACAACTAATATTTGGTATGGACAAGAAATTACAGTCAACAAGTGACAAAGAAATGCAATTCTGCTGTCTCTCCATATGTCGCGACATGCATTTGGAAACTGAAGTGGGACCTTTAGCTAACCAATTAAATGTGTCTGTTAACTAATATCAGTTTCATATCAGTATCATATTTGAACAACTAAGCTTTGGAATTTTAATTGTTGTCTTGTTTAGCTTGAAAGGTCGAGTAATGCTAGTACGACAGAAAGCACCTATGCAGATCATAGTAGAGTAGATAAAAGGGGAAAACCCTAAGCATCAAGAGTAAAATCAGGAAAGTGGAACTAGTTGGACCAGTGGGTGGCGCACATGATTTTTGAAACGAATATAGGAACATTAGGTGACCAATTAAACGTTATCTGTTTTAGTGATATGAGCATCATATCAGATTCGTATTTTTACACGTAAGCTTTGGATTGAGGTCTCGAGGAGCAGTGCTAGCATGACACGAAGCACCTACGATGATGGTAGTGAATATAAAGGGGGAAACCATAAGCTTTACGAGTATAGTGACCATGCCATGGCGGATCTGAAGGTGCAAACCGGACAAAGCTACTTTGCAACCAATGTTTGCTTTCAACTAGCCACTATGATTTGGTACGGACAAGAAAAGTACAGTAAACAATTTATGATATATTTTCTGGGTGAGATCAATAACTTAAGCACATATGGAAGAGTACCACTTCTCTTGCAACGCCGTGTAGGCCTGCTGATACTTTGAGGGTGTTGCGGGTGCGATTGCTGTCGGCGGCGGGGAAGAAGACTTTAGACGGCAGATGGCCAGGTCGGGGGATAAATCCTGTTGTTGTGGACGAGGCGGTCGTAGGAGCGGCAACGGCAAGGTGGACGATGGCGCCGATGAAGCGAGAGGAAGCGATGAAAGGATCCTGGTCTGGCGCCGTGGATGAGAGACGTCCATCTGTTGCAGCGGACGACGGGGTAGGGGTAGCAGCTCAGGCAAGGTGGAGGATGGGGTGGCGGACGGAGGAGGCTGACCGCTGTGGGGAGGTTGTTGTGGCGCCGACGGTGTATAAATGGGGAAATGGAGGGGGAGGGGGATCTCAAACTTTGGGACGCGCTTGTATGAATTGTGAGAAAGTTACTAACTTATCCCCGTTTAAAATATCGGACATCACGTCGGTTGGGGATAGGACGGTAATCTCGCATCTCCCAAATATTTGCCGGTAATGATTTCGGGCGAGGAGAGGGTGTTTTGCCGCTCACGGTTGCCGCCCACGGTGTATGAACGGGGCTGACAGCTGGTAGGGCGGTTGTGTCACGTCTGAGGGAAGTTATACATCTGCCCCTATTTTAAAATATTAGCCTACTTCGATTTCGGACGAGGAGAGTTTGTTTTGCCGCCCACCGTGTATGAATGGGGAAATGGAGGGAGAGACACATGTCTTTCGGACGAGCTTGAATCAAATGTGTTTTGCTGCCCACATTTGGCGCCCACCGTGTCTTAATGGGCTCAAAGGCCATCGTGTCACGTCTGATTGAAGTTACTAGTCTACCCCTACTGACAGCAGTGTAAATCCGGTCGATAAGGATGTCAAGTGTAAGGGGTAGACAGTAATTTCCATCTCGCAAACACTTGCTTCGGGCAGCCCACAAATTATAGTGGGTGTTTAGCCGCTTCGTGCAAAAGTTGGGAGAATTAGCATTCACGTTTTCCCTGGGCCCTGGCAACTAAATTCAAATCCAATTTGTATTTGATTACGAATATCCAGAGATAATTCTAGGTTTCGTTATTTATTTCTTCAAAACCACAACAAAGATGTATTCCACCTTTATATATGATTATGATTTAGAAATGCCGTGATCTTCGAATTTAGTAGGTTGGATACACTTTGAGTCAAACTGTTATTTCATCCAATACAATATGCTCACACGAAAAATAGTTCACGTTATGTCAATCATACAATTACTGAGGATTACCTCGCCTAAAAAATTCGGATCATTACAACACATGGACAACATAGGGGATCTTACAACATAATCCATTCAGAGACATGACACAACATGCAAGTACAATAATCTAATGACAATTTCAACTGGTATCTAAATAAGAACCGGGATTACCCTGGGCTTCAGATAGTAGAAACAACAGGACCTCCTCCGTCTTCTAATGCAACATTCTTACTTCCTCCAATTCTTGGGTTACTTGCATAATGCGTGCCGCTAATTGCATAATTTCCAGCCTCAAGATCAAGATTACCTCATTCATGGCAGCCACACCATCTCTTTCTGCCTCTAGTAGAGCCCCAAGAACTATAATATCTGTGCTCAGACTACTCTCCGGCGGTGTTACCAATGAACTGCTACCATCTGGTAACATGGATGGCGCACTACTTCCACAAATAGATTTTGGGGTTGTACATTGTGTCCTAGTGTGAACGGCATCCTGAAAGGTTTTCGCTGGGCATAAGTAAGAGATAGTTATTGCATGGTCCAGGTAGTAAGCTTACATGGTAAATGACATATGAATTATTGCTGAGCATGGAAAGCTATATTTAAATGGTTCGAAGCAGCATCAGCCGAAAAGAAATTAAAATGGTAAGATGAAACTAGGTATGTAAGTGGCAAATAAACGACATCCACCAGTCCCATCTAGTTAGTTTTTGCTAGCTCCATAGTTCATTGTCCTCAAAAAACAAAAAATCTTTTGAACTATCATACCACTAGTGGACTTTAATCGGGATTAAACGGGACCCAGTTGACATCCCTAGTTGAAAGGGTTTGTACCACCGCTATATTTAAGTTGCCAAGGCCTCTAAGCAGTTGAAATAATCTGAGAAAGCACTTAACATTGTGGCCTCATATAAACTACGAAGACAGTCTTGTGATGAAGTTCAAAGGAAAAGTTAAGGACTCAAATGAACTAGGCATGCATTTCTTTACAAGAGTCCCGAACTATATACTCTGGCCGGACTGTTGGACTATGAGGGTACAAGATTGAAGACTTCGTCCCGTGTCCGGGTGGGGCTCCCCTTTGCATGGAAGGCAAGCTTGGCAATTCAAATATGTAGACCTCCTTCTCTGTAACCGACTCTGTGTAACCCTAGCCCCCTCCGGTGTCTATATAAATCGGAGGGTTTAGTCCATAGGGCAACAACAATCATAATCATAGGCTAGCTTCTCGGGTTTAGCCTCTATGATCTCATGGTAGATCAACTCTTGTAATACTCATATCATCAAGTTCAATCAAGCAGGAAGTAGGGTATTACCTCCATCGAGAGGGCCCGAACCTGGGTAAACATTGTGTCCCCCGCCTCCTGTTACCATTAGCCTTAGACGCACAGTTCGGGACCCCCTACTCGAGATCCGCCAGTTTTGACACCGACATTGGTGCTTTCATTGAGAGTTCCACTTTGTCGTCACGATAAGGCTTGATGGCTCCTTCAATCATCTGCAACGATGCGATCCAGGGTGAGGTTTTCCTCCCCGGACAGATCTTCGTATTCGGCGGCTTCGTACTGCGGGCCAACTCGCTTGGCCATCTGGAGCAGATCGATAGCTACGCCCCTAGCCATCAGGTCAGGTTTGGAAGCTTGAACTACACTGCCGACATCCCCCGGTGTCACAGCCCCAGATCAGCCCTAGAGCTTGCTTGTAACTAGTAGCATTGCATCCATGCATCATGTTTAATTTCCATGAAATTTGAAATGGGGATGATCAAGCCCTAGCACTAAAGCAATTCAAATAGGTTTAAATTCAAAAATATCTTCAAGAACCCAAAGTGGTTTGCAAAATTGTTCATGATTAATGGAAAAAGGTGAAAACCATATCCAGAGATGATGGATATTTTTCCAAGGCATTTTTGGATTTTTGAATAAACCATATTGTATTTGAATTGGGGCATTTAAATACTATTAATATTTTAAATGCTCCAACAATTTTGAAAATAATTAAGGGCCTCTGAAATAATTCAGTTAATGCCCACAATTATTTTCAGGATTTATTTAAATGGTTTAGTATTTTACCAAACTAAAACAAAACAGAATGAAATAGAAAAAAACAGAAATAATAATAAAAGAGAGAGAGGAACTGTACCTGTCCTCACCTGGCAGGCCACCTGGCCCAGCCTTCTTTTCCCCCCCCTCCTCCTGGCTGGCCCAGTTTTCCCAGCCCACCAGCGCCCCACCGCTCATCGTCTTCCTCTGCCCGGCGAGGCGAGGCGTGGCGGCCAGCAATGCCGCTGACCACCTCACCTTGTCTTTGGCGGCCTCCCGACCTTCTCGCGGCCTTTGGAGATGCCACGCACACCCCCCGACCCCTCGTTCCCTCCTCTCTCTCCCTCGGGACGCCTCCCTCTCCTCTGCTCCCTCTCTCTCGCGGACCAGGCGGCCTCGTCGCCACTGTCGCCGTTCATGCCATGACCACCGCCACCCCCTCTCCTCCCGACTAGCCCACAAGCTCCGCCACTCCACCTCGCCCTCCTCACCGAGTCTCCCGACGCCGAGCACCCCGAGGCGCCGCCCGCCGTTCTTCCCTCTTCGACCCATGATGCTGGTCGGCAATTCGACGTCATCCGCCTCCCGAGCCGGTGAGCTTGCCTTCGACCTCCCCGTGAGCTCGCCGACGCTTCCCTCATCTCTCTCTCTCGCGCGCCACAGTAGCCGCCGCCACTTCTTAGCACCGAATCCGGCCACCGCCATGGCCGTGAGCCTCGCGCCCCCGAGCTTTTCTGCTCGTCCCCGTAGCTCCGGCATGTTCCCTGGGTCCCTGGGAAGCCGTAGAGGCCCTCGGTTGGCCTCCCCGTGCACCGCAGCGACGTTCGCGTCGTGCCGTGGTTTCGGCAGCCGCCGGCTCAACGCCGTCGCCAACTCCGGCGACCCCGCGCCCCCAGCCTCTGTTGGATGCGCAGGAGGAAGGGCTCCCCACGGTGCCCTCCGCGCTTTTTAGCCACCGGTGGAGCAACCCGCTGGGCGCTCGCTGCGTTCGACGTCGCCGGCGTCAAGCCGCCGGTGGCGATGACCCTTTTGACGGGGTTTGACCACCCGTCGATTGACATGCGGGCCCCGCCTTGAACTACTCTAGTTTAGGTTTAAACTAATTTAAACTAACCTAGGTTAGTGCTAATTAACTAGGTTAGTTTAGTTAGTCACTGACGTGTGGCCCCCACACGTCAGGTTTGACCTGGACAGCGACCCAGTTGACCCGCTGACGTCACATCGACGTCAGGCTGACGCAATAATTAGTTTTCTGGAATTATTTTAATTCAGGAAATTTCAGAAAATGTCCTAAACTTCTAAAAATCATATAAATTCAACCGTAACTCGGATGGAAATAATTTATATATGAAAAATGATCAGAAAAATATGAAGAATCTGTTTATGCCATGATCATGCATGTTTGAACAAGTTAACATCACTGAATAGGATGAATCATGATTAGGGTAATTTAGGAAATAGCATTTTGAGTTGGAATTCAACCTTGTTTGCATTCCACTCCAACTAACCCGGATTATTATTGCATTAGGTGAATTCAGTACCTTAACATGATCATGCATCATATATGTGCATTGCATTGATTGTGTTCTCTCTTGTTTGCCGGTAATTGTCCCCTCCCGGTAGACGATGTTACGATGATTACTCGATGACACCGATGAGAACTATTATCTTCAGAAGTGCCAGGCAAGCAAAACCCCCTTGTTCATTCCGATACAATCCCACTCTCTCGCTCCTGCTCTATTTTACTGCATTAGGACAACAACGACTCATGTGTTACTTGCTGCGGTAGCTGAACCCCTTGATCCTTTGCATGACTGTCATTCCACAAGAATTAGATGAAACCCACTAGCATGAGTAGGAATTGTTTGAGCCATGTTGTGCCTACTCATTTATGCTTGTTTGTCATGCCTGCTACTGCTTAGAGTTGAGTCGGGTCTGATTCATTGGGAATGAATTGGAATTGTTATGAACATGTCCTATTGTGTATGAGCTAAGTGTGTGAACACGATTTGGTAAAGGTAGCGGTGAGAGGCCATGTAGGAGTACATGGTGGGTTGTCTCATTGCAGCCGTCCTCGTGAACTGAGATCTGTGTTTGTGATCCATGAAAGCAGTTACTACCACGCATTGGGCCCGAAACCAATGGACCCTCTCGGCTTCTTAACCACCCTTGTTCCTGGTCCGGAGTTGCAAGTAGTTTCGTGTTTGTAGTATCTTTGGGGGCCGCATAACGCTGACCTTAGGGGTGGGTTGTGTTGCGGTAGGCACCGTGGTCTGATGTACCGAGTGCCCGTTTGGTATCTCGGGAACCCTGCACACATCGTTCGGTCTTTGTATGGGAAACCTCGGCGGACTCCTGCAGATGGAACCCGAATAGGCGACAAACCTGGACTAGGGACTTGAGTGTTTAGGTAGGCCGTGGCCGACACCACGTTGGGCTTCCGCTTGAAGGTTGCCGAGTACATGTCGTGTAAACGGCGGTAAGTGGTGAGAGCGTGTGTGAAGAAGTACACCCCTGCAGGGTTTAATATGATCTATTCGAATAGCCGTGTCCACGGAAAAGGACTTCTGGGTTGCCTATATCAGTTCATAGACAAGTGAAAGTGGATACTCTAAAATGCGCAAGATAAGCGTGAGTGCTATGGATGGCGTTCTCGTAGGGAGGCGGAGCGGGTCCATAGTAGTGTATTGATATGGTGAATATGTGGACTCGTGTGCGCCACCTCAAAAGAGTTAATTGCAAATGTAGTTCAGGATAGCCACCGAGTCAAAGCTGGCTTGCTGCGGTCAAACTCCACCACCCCTTTTGATAATGATGCATATGTAGCTAGTTCTCGATGTAAGTCTTGCGAGTACAATTGTACTCACGTTTGCCTATTTTATGTTTTGCAGAGAGACTTTAGTCTCGCTAGTAGTTCCGCTTGGACTTCGACGGTTAGCTTGATACCTCAGCTACGATCTTGTGCCTCAGCAGGATCTGGTAGATAGTCAGGCTTCTCAGCCTTTTTCATTTATAGTTGTCTGTACCCAGACATGATTAGCTTCCGCTTGTGCTTTGACTTGTATGCACTGAGTGTTGGGTCATGAGACCCATGTTTGTAATATCTCGCTCTTCGGAGCCTAATGAGTAATATTTGAGTCGTAGAGTTATGTTGTGATGCCATGTTGTATCTACGCATATTGAGCATAATGTGTGTATGTTTGAAATGCTTGGTATGTGTGGGATCCGACAAACTAGTTGTTTATCCTTGGCAGCCTCTCATATGGGGAAATGTAGTCTCGTGCTTCCGAGCGATAGTAGTCTGCTACAGCCCGGTTCACCGGAGTCCTGCTAGCCCAGCACTACTGCTTGGACACTTGACTGGCCGGCATGTGTTTCACTTCGTTCCTATGTCTGTCCCTTCGGGGAAATGTCACGCGGTGTTATTCGGAGTCCTGCCTAGCCTGCTACAGTCCGGGATATACCGAGTCCTGTTAGCCCAGTGCTACAGCCCGAATACATACGTTGATGACCGACATGCTCGATGTGATTCATGTATGCCTGTCCCCATAGGTTAGCGCCGCTTTGGGTTCACGACTAGCCATGTCGGCCCGGGTTCTTTGTCATATGGATGCTAGCGACACTATCATATACGTGAGCCAAAAGACGCAAAGCGGTCCCGGGCCATGGTAAGGCGACACCCGTGGGAATACCGTGCGTGCGTGAGGCCGCAAAGTGATATGATGTGTTACATGCTAGATCGGTGTGACTTAGGATCGGGTCCCGATAATGCGTTGGTATCGAGCCCGACCATCAGAGGATTACCAAGCCAAACTGGTCGAAGTTGTGTCTAGAAATGCTTTAGTTATGTAAGGGAATTGATTGTGGAAGGGAACGTAAGGCTCTTTTTACTCCTTATACCTCATGGCCTTCTGATCTGAGTCTTCCTCTTCTCTTCTACGGGGTTAAGAACTAGGGTTCTCATCTTTCTATCGAGGATGACGTGTTACTAATCCATAGACTTTTAAGATTGTTGGTTTTAATCCCGGTTGGGTTCCTACTATTTACGTATGATAACCGTTGATCCCGTAATCTTGTTATGATGTTGTTGAGTGGTTATGCCACCATTTTGCGTGATGTCTCAAATCATTTTCGAGCATTTACAGCCGTTATGCTGTCCGAGTCATCCCAGGTCTCTAAATAGTCCGATGCATTTGCAAATTCTTTCCTTCCGCTTCGATGACCTTTTGGTCGAATAAGCACACTAATCGGTAAGTTGAGGTACTGCTCATTGCCTCGACACATATGTTGGGACTATTGTTATGACCCTAAGTGTTTAGGAAGTCACCTAGCAATCTAGCAATGCTTTTGTATCCCCGGTGTGATGATTCTGGCCGTTATTCTTGAAAGCATCCCATGATGCCATTTAGTAGTAGGTATTCTACTCCTGAGTTTCTGAATCCGAGATTCATCCTACTTACTTCCTGTTGTTAGTATTTGCTAGTGCCTTTAGGATATTAGTAACTTTGCATTAGTCCTCGAGGTCCGTGGTATTTCCTTCTTCCAAATACTACGAACCGCTTATGGCAGAAGTTCCTTGTTGAACCAAAACATCACAATAAGAGTGCTCTTGAGGAGTTCTCCGTTCATAATTGTGACTCTGCCAGTTCTACCTTTTCTGCGTGGATTATCCGGAAGAAATGTTAAGCTTGCTCGACATACTAATCTGTGCATCCACAACTCAGAAAGTTATATGCTCCTCGAGTTGTTCCTCTTTAGTTGTACTCTGACCCTCGTCGATCAATTGATAGGCAAGGGTATGTGTACATCGTTTATGGATGCCTATTACTCATGTGGTTCGTCAAGCCATTCTATTCCAGAATGACTAGGAGAAACAAACTCCAGTACCTTGTCCATTTCTAGGATTAGGTCAAAGTAGTTGTATTCCGCAGATCAAAATGCCAATTCAGCTTTTGAATCTGTTCCACCTGAAGTATTGCCATCTTATGTCAAGAATGTCATGGGAATTGCACAACCTCTTAGGAATTCTTGACGCAGTGATACTCTCGCTATCATTATTCATTCCTCGGTCCCGTGTTGTTGTAACCGGAATGCCGACAAATGAGCTGTGATGTGTGAAATCAGTACTCCGAGCAACTCGTTGCTTGGTAGCTAATGGACAATATCCTCCTTCCGAGCGTGTTGATTATTGAATCATCATCCTAAGATTGATCGTGCTACCTAGTCCTTAGTTCTGGTGCACTCTTCGATCTATGAGTTAGGATCCTGTCAAGTCCTCACTCGTTCAATCATATCGTCTTGCCCTCAAAAGCAAGATTGCTCTCGAGCTTAGTAACATACCGGTGGTTCGTGACTTTCCAAATATCTTCTTGGAAGTGTTACCGGGTTGTTTCCTGGCCTGTTATCTTTGGGCTCGTGATCGAGTTGGTTTTCCTGTGAACCACCCTTCTCCAAGAATCTGTGTTGGATACCCCTGAGCTAGTTGGTTAAGCTAGACAATAACTTGGAGAGTTGGAAGATAAAAGCTTGCCTAACTTAGTTCGATCCAAAGGGATATTTTTGTGTAGTGTGTGTTGAAGAAAGATGATATCTTCATCGATTGGTCGTCGTGATCAGTTGCTGGATCTATTGTCCTACCAATTCTTTGATTTGAGTATGGGCCATTATCAAGTCAAATCAGAACCAACGATATTCGTAATGTTGTCTTACTCGAGACTTGATCTTCAACGGATTCGAGCCCATGACAGGTGCGTCGTACAATCACGATGAGCATGCCTTAGATTTGCCATCTGACGGTGTTCAGGAGAATGCACCTGCAGTTGCCGTGGCCTTAGATCCGGAGCAGATCGCGCCATCCGAGGACGGGTGGATAGACCCCGCCACGGAAGCCGCACACTCATCGGCAATAGAGCCGAACACAGACTTCTTCTCCAATGAGGTCTGTGTCATCAGACCCTCGGACTCGTCTCCGGCCATAGGCTCCGAACCGCGCGCATCCGTGCCTATCAAATCCAATTGGGCACCAATCATGGAGTTTACCTCCACGGATATCTTTCAGCACTCACCCTTGGGCGACGTGCTAAATTCATTAAAATCTCTCTCCCTGTCAGGAGACTCCTGGCCAAACTATGTCTGGCTGGAGTGGGAAGCGGACGACGAAGAAATTCGTTCCCCACCCACCACCCACTTAATAACCACTATCGATGACTTAACCAACATGCTTGATTTTGACTCCGAAGACATCGACGGTGTGGACGTAGATGCCGGAGAGGAACAGGAACCACCGCCCACAGGGCGCTGGACACCCACCTCATCATACGATATATATATATGGTGGACACACCCAAAGAAAGCCATGGCGATGAGGCAACGGAGGATAATCTCGTTGAGAAGCAATCTAAGCACCAGCATCATCGACACCGCTCTAAGCCTCATCATAGCAAAAATAGCGATACCAGCACAAGAGACAATAACGCTCCGGATAATGCCGAGGACGAAAACAATCCTGCCGAGCCAGGCTTCGAACAGGCCGAATGGGAGGATGGGCAAGCTAGCCCCAAGGAACAGGCAATGGACGGAGAATCAGAGGATGACAATTACATGCCCCTCTCCGAAGACGAGGCAAGCCTCGGTGACGAAGAATTCATCGTGCCTAAGGATCCCGTCGAGCAGGAGCGTTCAAGCGTCGGCTTATAGCCACTGCAAAAAGCCTGAAGAAAAAGCAGCAGAAGCTTCAAGCTGATCAAGATCTGCTAACTGATAGATGGACTGAGGTCCTGGCAGCCGATGAATACGGACTCAAGCGCCCTACCAAAAGTTACCCAAAGCGCAGGTTGCTACCTCAACTCTCGGAGGAGGCATTAAAGCCTACACTACCAGAGCATGATGTGGCTGACCGGCCACCTCATGGCCGAGACAAAGCGGCGTATCAGCCTGAAGTCGAGCCCGCACCCTGACGCCAAACAAGCAAAAATACGAAGGCCCGGGGCTACACGCATGACCTGCGTGACAAATTGGAAAACAAAGCAGGTCAATCAAGATCGATCTACGGATCACAGGGGTGCGCCCCAACGTGCGACGATGATCGTCGCGCTGGATATACTGAAAACAAATCCGGCGGGGCCGAATACAATAGATCAGACTCATTCGAACTGCGTCGTGATGTAGCCCGGCATAGAGGCGCCACACACCCCATATGCTTCACTGACGAAGTAATGCATCATGAATTCCCAAAAGGGTTTAAACCCGTGAATATTGAATCATACGATGGTACAACAGACCCCGCGGTATGGATTGAAGATTTTCTTCTCCACATTTACATGGCTCGCGGCGACGATCTACATGCCATCAAGTACCTCCCAATAAAACTCAAGGGACCGGCTCAGCATTGGCTGAATAACCTGCCGGCAAATTCCATTGGCAGTTAGGAGAACCTGGAAGACGCATTCCTTGACAACTTCCAGGGCACTTATGTGCGACCACCGGATGCTGATGACTTAAGTCACATAACACAACAGTCCGGAGAGTCACCCAGGAAATTCTGTACTTGGTTCCTAACTAAAAATCCGGATGCCGAAGCCCTAACGGCCTTTAAGCATAACATCCACGACGAATGGCTCGCCCAACACTTCGGCCAAGAGAAGCCAAAGTCCATGGCAGCCCTCACGACACTCATGACCCGCTTTTGTGCGGGCGAGGACAGCTGGTTGGCTCGTAGCAATACCACATCAAGAAATCCTGGCACTTCAGATGCCAGAGATAGCAATGGCAAGCCCCGACGCAACAGACACAAGCGTCGCAACAATGGCGATAACGCCGAAGACACGGCAGTCAATGACGGATTCAGTGGCTCTAAGTCCGGTCAGTGGAAAAAGCCATTCCAAAGAAACAATCCGGGCCCGTCCAGTCTGGACCGCATACTCGATCGCTCGTGTCAAATCCACGGTACCCCCGATAGACAAGCCAACCACACCAACAGAGAATGTTGGGTGTTCAAACAGGCCGGCAAGTTGAATGTCGAATGTGGAAGTCCTTGATTAAGGGGTCCTCGGACAGCCGAACTATATACTTTGGCCGGACTGTTGGACTATGAAGAAACAAGATTGAAGACTTCGTCCCGTGTCCGGGTGGGACTCTCCTTTGCATGGAAGGCAAGCTTGGCAATTCGGACATGTAGATCTCCTTCTCTATAACCGACTTTGTGTAACCCTAGCCCCCTCCTGTGTCTATATAAACTGGATGGTTTAGTCCGTAGGACAACAACAATCATAATCATGGGCTAGCTTCTAGGGTTTAGCCTCTACGATCTCGTGGTAGATCAACTCTTGTAATACTCATATCATCAAGATCAATCAAGCAGGAAGTAGTGTATTACCTCCATCGAGAGGGCCCAAACCTGGGTAAACATAGTGTCCCCCGCCTCCAGTTACCATTAGCCTTAGATGCACAGTTCGGGACCCCCTACCCGAGATTCGCCGGTTTTGACACCGACATATGGTGCTTTCATTGAGTGTTCCAATGTGTCGTCACGATAAGGCTTGATGGCTCCTTCAATCATCTTCAATGATGCGGTCCAGGGTGAGGTTTTCCCCTCGGGAAAGATCTTCGTATTTGGCGGCTTCGTATTACGGGCCAACTCGCTTGGCCATCTGGAGCAGATCGATAGCTACGCCCCTGGCCATCAGGTCAGGTTTGGAAGCTTAAACTACACTGCCGACATCCACGGAGACTTGATCTTCGACGGATTCAAGTCCATGTCAGGTGCGCTGAACAGTCAAGACGATCACGACTTAGATCTGCCATCGGATAGTGTTCGGGACATCACACCTGCGGCTGCCGCGGCCATTAATCTAGAGCAGATCGTGTCATCCAAGCACGGGTGGATGGACCCTGTGACGGAGGCCGCACACTCATCGGCGCTTGAGCCAAACACAGACTTCACATCCCAAGAAATCTGTGTCATCGGACCCTCGGACTCGTCTCCGGCCACAGGCTCCGAACCGCGTACGTCCATGCCTATCAAATCTGATTGGGCACCGATCATGGAGTTTACCTCCGTGGATATCTTTCTGTACTCGCCCTTGGGCGACGTGCTAAATTCATTGAGGTCTCTCTCCTTGTCAGGAGACTCTTGGCCGAACTATGTCCGGCTGGAGTGGGAAGCGGATGACTAAGAAATTCGTTACCCACCCACCACCCACTTAATAGCCACCGTCGATGACTTAACCGACGTGCTTGACTTCAACTCCAAAGACATCGACGGTATGGACGACGATGTAGGAGAAGAACAGGAACCACCACCCATAGGGCACTGGACAACCACCTCATCATATGATATATATATGGTGGACACGCCTAAACAAAGCAATGGCGATGAGGCAACCGAGGATAATCCCCTTGAGAAGCAATCTAAGAACCGGCATCATAGGCGCCACTCTAGGCCCCGCCATAGCAAAAATAGCAATACCGGCACAAGAGATGATAACAATCCGGATGGTGCCGAAGACGAAAACAATCCCATGCAGCCACGCTTTGAACAGGCTGAGCGGAAGGATGGGCAAGCTAGCTCTAAGGAACAGGAAACCGATGGAGAATTAGAGGATGACAATTACATGCCCCTCTCCGAAGACGAAGTGAGCCTTGGCGACGAGGAATTCATCGTGCCTGAGGATACCGTCGAGCAGGAGAGCTTCAACAGTCGGCTTACAGCCACTGCAGAAAGCCTGAAGGAGAAGTAGCAGCAACTTCAAGCTGATCAAGATCTGCTGACCGATAGATGGACTGAAGTCTTGGCAGCCGAGGAATACGGACTCGAGCGCCCTACCAAAAGTTAACCAAAGCGCAGGTTGCTACCTCAACTCGACGAGGAGGCATTAAAGCCCACACTGCCAGCGCATGATGCGGCTGACCGGCCACGTCGTGGCTGAGACAAAGCGGCGTATCAGCCCAAACCCCATCCCGTACCACGCCGCCAATCAAACACTAACACTGAGGCCCGGGGCTACATGAAGGACCTGCAAGATGTATTGGAAAACAAAGCAGGACAGTCAAGATCGATCTACGGATCACGGGGGCGCGCCACAACGCGTGATGATAACCGTCACGCCGGATATACTAAAAACAAGCCCGGCCGGGCCGAATACAACAGACCAGACTCATCTGAACTGCATCGTGATGTAGCCTGGCATAGAGGCGCTGCACACCCCTATGCTTCACTGATGAAGTAATGGATCATGAATTCCCAGAAGGGTTTAAACCCGTAAACATTGAATCATATGATGGCACGACAGACCCCGCGATATGGATTGAAGATTTCCTTCTCCACATTCACACGGCCCGCGGTGATGATCTACATGCCATCAAGTACCTCCCACTAAAACTCAAAGGACTGGCTCGGCATTGGCTAAATAGCCTTCCGGAAAACTCCTATGGCAGTTGGGAGAACTTGGAAGACGCATTCCTTGACAACTTCCAGGGCACTTATGTGCGACCACCAGATGCTGATGACTTAAGTCACATAACCCAACAGCCCGGAGAGTCAGCCAGGAAATTCTGGACTCAGTTCCTAACTAAAAAGAACCAAATCATCGACTGTCCGGATGCCGAAGCCTTAGCGGCCTTTAAGCATAACATCCGTGACGAATGGCTCGCCCGATACCTCGGCCACGAGAAGCCGAAGTCCATAGCAGCCCTCACGACACTCATGACCCGCTTTTGTGCGGGCAAATACCGGCTGGCTCGCAGAATAAAGACATCAAGAAATCCCGGCACTTTCGATGCCAGAGATAGCAACGACAAGCCACGACGCAACAGACACAAGTATCGCAACAATGGCGACAACACCGAACACACGGCAGTCAATGCCGGATTCAGTGGCTCTAAGTCCAGTCAGCGGAAAAAGCCATTCAAATGAAACAATCCAGGCCCGTCCAGTTTGGACCGCATACTCGATCGCTCGTGTCAAATTGACGGCACCCCTGATAAACCAGCCAACCACAGCAACAGAGAAAGTTGGGTGTTCAAACAGGCCGGCACGTTGAATTCCAAAAACAAGGAAAAGGGGATGCATAGCGACGACGACGAAGAGCCCTGGCTGCCGAACACAGGAGGACAGAAGAAATTTCCTCCCCAAGTGAAAACAGTGAACATGATATACGCAACCCATATCCCCAAGCGGGAACGGAAGCGTGCACTAAGGGACGTCTATGTTATCGAGGTAGTCGCCCTAAAGTTCAACCGATGGTCTTCTTGTCCGATAACTTTCGATTGCATGGACCATCCTACCAGTATCCGTCATGGCGGTTCTGCCGCATTGGTCCTTGACCCCATCATTGACGGATTCCACCTCACAAGAGTCCTTATGGACGGTGGCAGCAGCCTGAACCTGCTCTATCAGGATATAGTGTGCAAACTGGGCATCGACCCCTCAAGGATCAAACCGACAAAAACCACCTTTAATGGTGTCATACCAGGTGTAGAGGCCTGCTGCACGGGCTCAATCACACTGGAAGTGGTCTTTGTATCTCCGGACAATTTCCGAATCGAGGAGTTAATCTTCGATATCGTCCCCTTCCGCAGTGCTATCACGCACTGCTCAGACGAACCGCATTTGCCAGATTTAAGGCGATACCGCATTATGCATACTTAAAGCTCAAAATGCCAGGACCTCGCAGGGTTATAAAAGTTAATGGAAACACACAACGCTCGCTCCATACGGAGGAGCACACTACGGCCCTCGCAGCAGAAGTACAAAGGAGCCTTCTTAGGCAGACCGCTAATTCAGCGACAAAACCTCCGGACACCGTCAAGCGAGTCCGCAGTACTCTACAACCGGATTGTCTAGCACGTCCAGAGCTCGCCTAGCAATTCGGCCTCCGCCCTAGTCCCAGTCAAGCGGCGAAATTTGTGCCGCGCGTACATAATTATGCACTCAAAATACCATGGGCATTGGCTGAGGCACGGCTACGACACAGTCCGCAACGCGGGTCAACCTCCCCAGGATCTGTATATTTTCACGCCTTTTTCTTTTCGGGAGGCCCTCCCGATAGTCCGAACAACGGACATATAATGGGATGGAAACACCAAGGAGACAAGAAGCTTTGGCGTACAAGGGAATCCCTAGTTGGTCTCTGATAACGATCGTTATACCTGTTTTACATAGCCACATGCAGCTTACCCATTGGCCAGGACATGTCAAATTGTCCTATTTTACTTATCGCACTACTTGTATACATATGCTTTGACGTATTATTTAAATGGAAGATAATGTATAGCATCAACTTACTATTACAAATTGCACCCGTACATTTTGGTACGTTCGGCTCGCCAGGGGCTACAGTATACCCCGTAACACGGCAAGAAAAGTCTGAACACTTTCGACAATACGTCACCCCGAACTTATAACACTATATGCATTAGCTCCGAATCATGTCTTGGGTCAATAGTTGGGTTTGCCCGGCTCCCATCTTTTGGTACCTTACGTTCCGCTATATTGGCTAAGGTACCACAGGGAGAACTACTGCGATTGTGTCCCAGTTCTTCGGGACGAGCACCTCAGTAGAGAAAGCCGAAAACTGACAGTCATGATGAGTTGAGAGCTGGTCGCTGTTCGAGAGGTCTCAAATCCTTAAAGATTTTTTCTGCTTCGGGCGAGGAATCGGCCTTGTCCAATTTAGGCGTGCATAGCGCCCCAAGTTCGGTCTTCCGAATACTACGGGCTTCGCCAAAATTTAAAATTGTAGACTTCTATGGCTAAGTGAGAGTGATAAAGCTGTATAGTCCGATTGCCTTGTTCGCTGCGCTAAACACCTCCTTAAAGGAAATTTTTTTTGGATAAAGAGTGTTTAGATTTTCACTACTAGGGAAAAGCCTAGCAGTAGCGCGGGTTTTAGGTATATTAGTAGCGCGGGTGCCCGCGCTACTGATACGACGC
This sequence comes from Aegilops bicornis, assembly GCA_021605145.1. Lineage (NCBI taxonomy): Eukaryota > Viridiplantae > Streptophyta > Magnoliopsida > Poales > Poaceae > Aegilops > Aegilops bicornis. The sequence goes on along the minus strand of CM038673.1, from coordinate 474,116,895 downwards.
TATAGCTAATAGGTAGTAGTAGCGCGGGTGCCACCCGCGCTACTACTACATCAGTTAGTAGTGGCGTGGGTAAAAACCCACGCTACTACTAACCCGTGCTTTTGTAACACCCCAAAATATTTGCCAAGTTTTCAATATTTAAATTTTTTGCCAAGGGTTTTAAATATCTTTATTTCTGTTGATTTCAGAACTCTTCTTTTATTGTTAAGTAGTTTTGTAATTTTTCCCAAGTGGAGCTTTCCATAATACATTGGACTTCTTTGCTATCTCATTAAAACAATTTCTAAATAAGTAGAATTGTTTAATAAAATATTTCACCCTGAGCTTTATTCATTAAAATGAACTGTATTAAATTTTCGAGCCCCTTTATGAACTACAACCTTTTGATAAAATCACTTAAAATTTCAACCAAAATTTGGAGATGTCATGAGATGTCTCTAAATCAATTATGAGCACTAATAAATTTATTTCACTGCTTATTTTGGGTTCTTTCACCTAGTTTGCTTCTCTGGTCCAGTGGGCATTTTTGCACTACAACCCATTTAAATATTTCCCTAGAGCCTCCACCAAAATTTTGGGATGTCAGTAGTAGCATGCCATTCAACTTTATGCAAAAACATAGTGATGTTCTTTGGAGAATTTGAGTGCAATGACCTCTTTTTCATTCTCGACCAGACTTGTGTTTTCTACTACAACTCTATTATTTCTTGCTCTAATGACCTTGTGTTTTCTCATGCTTGTAGCCAACCTTGCAAAACCCCTAAGTCCAGGAGCATGCTCTATTTGGAACACTTTTGGTCCATGTAATGATGCCACTCACTCCCCCTGCATTGAGGTTTTGCAAAACTTGCACTAGCAAGTTTCTCCTTTTTGCAAACTGACTTCACCACCCTCTCTTTTATCCATAGAGACATTGATCTGGAGAGTTTGGCCACTCCAAGAGCTACCTAGGTGCCTTTGGCATTTTGTCAAACACCCTGTGTGCATGACCAGTTTCGGCATGATTCCACATTTACATTGTGAGCTTGAGCTCCTGACCTAACCAGCATGTTCTAAGGTTTTGCCCTAGCCCATAACCTATTTCTGCTAACTCTCGTGTAGTTTGGAACTCTCTAGGATGCCATGGCATATCGTCGAGCACACCCCAGGCGTGCTCTGGGCGCGCCCAGAGCGAGCATTTGGCACCCGCATGCACCCGAGTCGCCGCGTCCCACCCCGCACTCAAAACCCGGCCCCAGCCAGCTTGTCGTGTCCCCCTGCACCGCCACTCCACCCCGACCAACCTGGCGCCCCACAGCGCCACCGCCAGGATGGCCGTGGCGGCTAGCTGCCGGCCGCTAGCAGGCCCGACCGTGGTCGGCGCCGCCAAAGCCACCCCGGCTCGCCACCTGCCCCTGTGAGCAGTGCGTGCTCATCCACAGCTTCGTCCCCTAGCGCTCGTCGCCGCCACGTCGCTCTAGCTACAGCATGGCGGTCCGCCGTCGTTCTTATCTCCGGCCGCCTCGGAACTGACCTCCATCGCCTATTTAAGGGAGCCCCGAGCGCCTCCGAGCCCTCAGGTAGCATCACGCCGTCTCACTAGAGCCCCCGTCGCCACCAATTGGAGGGGAACAGGTCGTCTTCAACCTCTCCGGTCAGTTCGGCCACCCCCCCCCCCCCCCGACTCCGTTCGGCGCAACTAGAGCTTCCCCCTCTCCAATCTCTTCACCAGAAGCCTTCTCTGCCTCCCCTGAACACTTCCCCATACTCCATTTCGATCGAGAACCACCGCCGCCCCGAAACCACTTTCCCCCGGAGTTTTCCTCCGCCGCGGAGCTCGCCACCGACAGCTCACGCCGTCCCCGCCGACCCAGCGACTACCAGTAGGATCGCCCTCGACCAGCGGATCCATCCCCGCCCTCCGAGGTCGCGAGAGCCGCCGCCGCCAAAGATTGGTCGCCGGATTTCCGCCTCCGCTCGGGACAGAAGGAGAAGGAGGAGGGCGGACTAGTCAAACCTGACTAGTAGGCCACCTAGGACCCACTGTCAGTGACCACGCATGGTCCACGCAGAGTAAGTGGAAGCGTATTTCCAGATTACGCTTTCGACGTGTACGTAATTAATCGAACCGTTTTTCTGTTTTCTGTTTTATTTTTAAATCAGATTTGACCAGAACTTTGATTGTCTATAACTTTTTAAATACAACTCCAAATGAATTGATTCTTTTTGCTACCTCTCAAATATTGTCTAGTTTCTTTTAAGATTTATTTCAAAAATATTTCAAAACAACTTTTGTGCTGTTTTTATTTTGTGTGTTAATTCAAATATATTATTTTAAATAGAGTTTTTGAAGATTTCATGATGATTTGGATGCACCCTTCCTTCCCATGACCTGAAGGCAAGCATTCTCGAACCACGGTGAATTTTTTGTGTGTGTTGCATAGCACGGTGGCAACACCAATTTCGACATATACATGCGTCATTTTATGTGAGGATGAGATCCTATTCATGGGTGCATTTTAAAGAGTTTATGCTAATGAAGTTGACATGATTTGGGATGGAAATCACCGTCATCGCCTTTCATGCATACCGAAGGAAAGACGGGAAGGCCTCTGTCTTGGGTAGACACGGGCTTGCCCCTAGTCCTCCGTCGAGACGGTCGTGTCGTGTATGACATGAGGGGATGTCGCGTGGTGTTTCCATCTGTTGTTTGAGATATATGCATTGTTGTGCTAATCATGCAGGAAATATTACAACCTCCTGAGTCGACCGTAGATTGAGTCTTGTGCCAGTAACCCCCATACTTCCTTCGTACTACCACTCGTCTCTACACCAAGTAGGGTACGGTTCAGTAAGTTGTCAACCCTTTCCTAGCACACACCGCATGAGAGGCCGTGGTGGAAGATACTGGAGGCATCCGGTAGTCATACCACCGGGTCCGGGAGCATGGGTGTTTCGGTTGTAGCCGAAAGGGGGTGGCTCCCAGTTTGCGCGCGGTATAAATTTTGTGATCCCATGTTACGTCGAGGTTGTAGCCTCCCCACTTAGAGTTTTGCTTAACAGGTGTTGTGGGTGATTCCAGACACATGTGAGTTAAGCTGGTGTGTGCAAGTTAGGTGTGTTTTCAACAAAAAGACCGTAGACGGAATTAGTCTCGATGGACTAAAGAAATCCGTTACTTGTGGGTAAAGAGTACACCCTCTGCAGAGATTAAACCTATTCGAATAGCCGTGTCCATGGTTAAGGATTACAGTTTGGGATGGGTCAAGTGTCGGTCTTAGTGTCGGTCTTCGGAGGTGAAACTATTAAACCTGAAAGTACGATGGTGACTTGTGATAATTTATGATTACTATTTTGGATGTGGACTAACCCGTGATATTTTTCTGGTATTCTTAAATATCCCTGGGATGGTTCTACCTCCTGGATATTCATTGTGGCATTTCTTTTAAAGCCCTTTATGTGGTGTCGCTCAGACGCTTGACAAAGTGGCATTTCTTTGAAAGCCCTTTATGTGGTGTCGCTCGACGCCTTGACCGTGGCATTTCTTTTAAAGCCCTTTATGTGGTGTCGCTCAGACGCCCGACCGTGGCATTTCTTTTAAAGCCCTTTATGTGGTGTCGCTCGGGCCTCGATCGTGGCATTTCTTTTTAAAGCCCTTTATGTGGTGTCGCCAGACGCCTTGATCGTGGCATTTCTTTTAAAGCCCTTTATGCGGTGTCGCTCAGACGCCCGACTGTGGCATTTCTTTTAAAGCCCTTTATGAGGTGTCGCTCAGACGCCCGATTGCGGCATTGTTCTTGTTTCTTTATAAGCCCTCTATGTGGTGTCGCTCAGACGCCCGACTGTGGCATTTCTTTTGTGTTATTTACTTCATGATTACTATACTACCATATTATTGTATATCCATAAATAACATGCCTGGACGCATCAGAGCTTTACTTACCTCATGTGACTAACATCTTAAGCATGATATATTTTCAATACATCATTGTTAAATCATGCCCGTGTTCATTGTGTTTATGAGTACATTCAAAGTACTCACCGGCTTGTCCTCGCTATTGTCTTGGCCAGATTTCATGTTTGGAGAGGAGTGTTGCGGTGACTGTCCCAGAACCTAAGCAACGGTGATAGCAGCCACGCGAAGATATGAGTTAACCTGGTCAGCTGTTCCCGTGGGAAATGGAGTCCCATAGATGAGGATGTTTCATAAATCCGCTTCCGCCATCAACCTTTAGAAACCATTTGTTGTATGCACAGGTCAGAATGGTCTTGTACTACACATATTGTATTTTCCGCTTGGAATTTCACAGATTGCTAGTGCCTCATCAGCTAACAGTAATCCTGGGCTGATGAGCACAAGGACCGTTCTTCCTGGGAATTGACTCCCGGAGAACCGGTCGCCACAGACTTGGTACGAGAGCCAGGCTGATCATTGGCTAATCCTATCTTAGCCAGGTAAATAAACTTAGGCTAATAACCCACCGAGCCATAACCAAGATCTTAGCCAAGCTTCTCGCACAAGATAGCCACACAGTGACCCGACGCTTTCTGCAGTCGGTGCCCAACCTATCAACTAGCCCGTCTATCACCCACCAAAGGATCGGCACCAAAGGCGTCTCATTCGCAAGCGCGTGCGAAGGAAGGCTCCGCCCCTTTTTCTATAAAAAAGGACGCGCCGCCTCAACCCAGCCCAAAGACCGCTTATCCCAAAACCAAGCCACAATGCCTCGGTCCCAGATTACACCATGAGACTACAAAGCAACCAACCTTGGAGGTTTTGTGACCATACTGCAAACCTTACCCGCCGTGCCTCACGCGTTAGAAGAGCCACCGAATATGTTGTGTACCAAGGACCCATTAGTGGTGAGAGCCGTCAATTCTGGGCTACTGTACATATCTACGGTAGGGGTCTGGCACCCGAGCGCCCCTACAGGTTCACCGGAAGAACTACTTCCTTTGAGCCACAAGCCATCCAACTAGCTGCTCGAGAGGCTATAGTTCATCTCAGGCACCTGTCGCCCAGAGTTAACTGTCGCTCGTTCCACTACTACCCCAGGCGTGAAGGGTATGGTAGACCACCTCAAGTTGCCAACGGAGACCACGAGATAGACCCTGCATTACTGCATCTAGTGCGCTATGTAAGTGCACTGGAGGACCTATTCGATCAGATCACTATTGATCTGGTCGCAGCTCGTGGAGAGCTGGTTCGTCGAGCCCCAGCAAGAGAGGAGATCGAACCCAACGCCGACAATCCGGTCGTGCTATTTGGACAACCGATCGAGACCCTGAGGCCAGCCCCAGCCGTCAGCCAAGGTGCTTTGATGACCTCCGAAGTTCTTCGTCGCCTCCTGGGATCACACTCCAACGGGGTTGTGGTCAACAATCCCCGTGACGGTCATCATCACTAGCCTGAGCCTGCAGCCCCTCAGCCCTCTCCAGCAATTTCCGACGGTGAGAACCGTAGGGAAGCCTCGACGTTCACAAGGGACGCCCGCTTGGATGTAAACGAAGTAGACTGAGACACTCGAGTAGCACCGAGTCCCCGTGTATCCTCTCTTTGTAATTCTGTGATTCCTTAAATTAGCGCAACCTGGCATCGTGCATTTGTTTTATATAGTAGTTTTGCATGGACGTATTAGCATGCAGTGTGATTTCTCTATCCTTGGCGCAGCTACCCGTAACTCCGCCCGACAACACCCACGGTGATACGTCACTTTAGTAGGATGTGTGTACCTGTGGTTGACCCTGAGCTGAGCCGGCCGATTCTTTACCTTTTACCACGGTAAATGACCCAGCCCGGTGCTATTAAAGGGCCACCGGGTGACCTTGCCAAGCACCTTCACATTGTGCCCCATCCCCACAACCATTTCTTGTCATGCCGAACCCTAGTATTTATCTGAGGACTCCAGATGCTACCCCAGGTAGTTTTGTCAAAATATTGTGGGATTTTACCCGCAGTACCATGGGCGCAACCCAGCCACCCCAGTACGAGCTGTTCAAATCGAGGATCACCCCTTCCACCTCGAGATATTGGGCAGCCGTGCACATCCCGGTCGTGAACCCAAACCAAGACCCCACCAAGTCTCCTTCGTGGGAAATCTATGCCAACCTCGCACATGGTCAGAGAAGCTGCTGCGTATGAAGCGCTTTGCTCGCCTTCGATTCGCGGTACCCTACGCCAAATAACGAGGGTATTATTATTTTCCGAGCCGCAGCACCCGGAGGAGTAACATCCTTTCCGGTGGACGTATTGAGAGAGACCCAGTCTTGGCCAACCTCGTCCAATACGCCATCATCAAGAAGAACGTTTGACCCAACATGTGATGGGTTATCTGCAGAGCCTCGCGGATTTAAATCCTCAGATCGCCATCGGCAGGTCACTGAGGCCCGACCAGGAGAGACGCATACATCGACTAGTCAATCCACTCCCTCCGATAGAAGAAGAGTGTATCCTAGTACCGGAAACATTTTCTCAAGACCCCGTCCAATTACCGTTTTCAATCTAGATGCACCGCTGTATTTATTGTCGCATTTTTGTAACTTATGCTTAGTACCCTGAGTTTCGCAGCGAGTGAATCATTAATATAAGCAGCCCTGTCGCATTTGGACTTTAATGTATAACTGTTTTCCCTCGCGAGAAATCCTGGAGCGTGATTTCTTTTTCCTGAGTTGCCGCATCGTATGTTTTCTCACGACATAGCTCATTTATTTCACTCAGCCCCAAGGCAGCAGACTCACACCCCACAATTACGTGAACACATACACTGCTTGCAAAATTTTGCGACTGTGTTGCGTCTAACTAAGCACCTCCGGACAACAGTTATCACCCGGCGCACCCCACCTACTCGTCGTGGCCACCGCGACCGCGGAGAGCCAGCAGCCGAGCAGCAGCATCACGACGATCGTCGAGGATCATCACGCACAGGAGCACCGAGAGCACCAGCACCGCTGCCAGCCCTCCGCACAGCAGGATCACGTACCAGTCCGGCGCCGCCTCTGCCATTAGCGCCTCGTCTCGAGCTCCGGCAATCGGAAACAGAGGAGAAGAAGAGAGAAGGAGGGACGAGGCCAGGTGTGAGGAAGAAGAGGAGAACGCCGCGGTCGTTTTATAAGCTCGAGATCGGTGTACGGTGGGCGAGGTCCACCAGCCCGCTCGTCGCCCGACCGCCGGTGTTCGGAGGCGAATCCGCGAGCAGTGCCGACAACGCACTGGCCCGCAAGGTGAGTGCACGCTGCACCTGCAGCTAGCACGCCGCGCACTACCACGGTATGGCCTTGGTACCCTACGCGCTAGGCATCGCCGGTGGGGAAAGCGCAAGGAAGCGCGCGGGAGAGAGGAAGAAGAAGGAGCCGGAGGAAGGAGAAGAGGCTGACCGTGGGCCCGGGTCCACCAGTCAGCCAGAGAGAGCACTGTGCTCTCGGGTGCGACCAGCGTATTTTAAGATTTAGGAGTTATTCTAAATTTTTGTCCAGTGTAGCACACCGCGCCAGTAACCCACACTGTACTTTTGCACCACTTATCGTCCTCTCACTGTAGCCATTTCTGTTTTAATGAAAATTTATTTAAAATTTAACTCTTTGGAAATCTCGAGGACGAGATTTTTTCTTAAGGGGGGTAGTAGTTGTAACACCCCAAATTTTTTGCCAAGTTTTCAATATTTAAATTTTTTGCCAAGGGTTTTAAAAATCTTTATTTCTGTTGATTTCAGAACTCTTCTTTTATTCTTAAGAATTTTTGTAATTTTTCCCAAGTGGAGCTTTCCATAATACATTGGACTTCTTTGCCATCTCATTAAAACAATTTCTAAATAAGTAGAATTGTTTAATAAAATATTTCACCCTGAGCTTTATTCATTAAAATGAACTGTATTAAATTTTTGAGCCCCTTTTTGAACTACAACCTTTTGATAAAATCACTTAAAATTTCAACCAAAATTTGGAGATGTCATGAGATGTCTCTAAATCAATTATGAGCACTAATAAATTTATTTCACTGCTTATTTTGGGTTCTTTCACCTGGTTTGCTTCTCTGGTCCAGTGGGCATTTTTGCACTACAACCCATTTAAATATTTCCCTAGAGCCTCCACCAAAATTTTGGGATGTCAGTAGTAGCATGCCATTCAACTTTATGCAAAAACATAGTGATGTTCTTTGGAGAATTTGAGTGCAACAACCTCTTTTTCATTCTGGACCAGACTTGTGTTTTCTACTACAACTCTATTATTTCTTGCTCTAATGACCTTGTGTTTTCTCATGCTTGTAGTCAACCTTGCAAAACCCCTAAGTTCAGGAGCATGCTCTATTTGGAACACTTTTGGTCCATGTAATGATGCCACTCACTCCGTGCCCAGAATTGAGGTTTTGCAAAACTTGCACTAGCAAGTCTCTCCTTTTTGCAAACTGACTTCACCACCCAAGAGCTACCTAGGTGCCTTTGGCATTTTGTCAAACACCCTGTGTGCATGACCAGTTTTGGCATGATTTCACGTTTACATTGTGAGCTTGAGCTCCTCACCTAACCAGCATGTCCTAAGGTTTTGCCCTAGCCCATGACCTATTTCTGCTAACTCTCGTGTAGTTTGGAATTCTCTAGGCTGCCATGGAATATCGTCGAGCACACCCCGGGCGTGCTCTGGGCGCGCCCAGAGCGTGCGTTTGGCACCCGCATGCACCCGAGTCGCCGCTGGCCCCACCTCAAGACTCAAAACCCGGCCCCAGCCATTGTCAGTGTCCCCTCGCACCGCCACACCACCCCGACCAACCTGGCGCCCCACAGCGCCACCGCCAGGATGGCCGTGGTGGCTAGCTGCCGGCCGCTAGCAGGCCCGACCGTGGTCGGCGCCGCCAAAGCCACCCCGGCTCACCACCTGCCCCTGTGAGCAGTGCGTGCTCATCCACAGCTTCGTCCCCTAGCGCTAGTCGCCGCCACGTCGCTCTAGCTACAGCATGGCGGTCCGCCGTCGTTCTTATCTCCGGCCGCCTCGGAACTGACCTCCATCGCCTATTTAAGGGAGCCCCAGCGCCCGAGCCTCAGGTAGCATCACGCCGTCTCACTAGAGCCCCCGTCACCACCAATTGGAGGGGAACAGGTCGTCTTCAACCTCTCCGGTCAGTTCGGCCACCGCCGCCCCCCGACTCCGTTCGGCGCAACCAGAGCTTCCCCCTCTCCAATCTCTTCACCAGAAGCCTTCTCTGCCTCCCCAACACTTCCCTACTCCATTTCGATCGAGAACCACCGCCGAAACCACTTTCCCCGAGTTTTCCTCCATCGCAGAGCTCGCCGACAGCTCACGCCGTCCCGGCCGACCCAGCGACTACCAAGAGGATCGCCCTCGACCATGGATCCATCCCCGCCTCCAGAGGTCCGCGAGGAGCCGCCGGGATTGGTCGCCGGGAGTTCCGCCTCCGCCGGGACAGAAGGAGAAGGAGGAGGGCGGACTAGTCAAACCCGACTAGTGGGCCACCTAGGACTCACTGTCGGTGACCACGCATGGTCCACGCGAGTAAGTGGAAGCGTATTTCCAGATTACGCTTCGACGTGTACGTAATTAATCGAACCGCTTTTCTGCTTTTCGCTTTTATTTTTAAATCAGATTTGACCAGAACTTTGACTGTCTATACCTTTTTAAATACAACTCCAAATGAATTGATTCTTTTTGCTACCTCTCTCAAATATTGTCTAGTTTATTTTAAGATTTATTTGAATTTTTTTTTCAAAACAACTTTTGTGTTGTTTTTGTTTTGTGTGTTAATTCAAATATATTATTTTAAATAGGGTTTTTGAAGATTTCATGATGATTTGGATGCACCCTTCCTTCCCATGACCTGAAGGCAAGCATTCTGAACCCTGGTGAATTTTTGTGTGTGTTGCATAGCACGGTGGCAACACCACCCCGACATATACATGCATCATTTTATGTGAGGATGAGATCCTATTCATGGGTGCATTTTAAAGAGTTTATGCTAATGAAGTTGACATGATTTGGGATGGAAATCACCGTCATACGTCTTTCATGCATACCGGAAGGAAAGACGGGAAGGCCTCTGTCTTGGGTAGACACGGGCTTGCCCCTAGTCCTCCGTCGAGACGGTCGTGTCCGGTATGACATGAGGGGATGTCGCGTGGTGTTTCCATCTGTTGTTTGAGATATATGCATTGTTGTGCTAATCATGCAGGAAATATTACAACCTCCTGAGTCGACCGTAGATTGAGTCTTGTGCCAGTAACCCCCATACTTGCTACGTAATACCACTCGTCTCTACACCAAGTAGGGTACGGTTCAGTAAGTTGTCAACCCTTTCCTAGCACACAGCGTACAGAGAGGCCGTGGTGGAAGATACTGGAGGCATCCGGTAGTCATCCCACCGGGTCCGGGAGCATGGGTGTTTCGGTTGTAGCCGAAAGGGGGTAGCTCCCTAGTTTGCGCGCGGTATAAATTTTGTGATCCCATGTTACGTCGAGGTTGTAGCCTCCCCACTTAGAGTTTTGCTTAACAGGTGTTGTGGGTGATTCAAGACACATGTGAGTTAAGCTGGTGTGTGCAAGTTAGGTGTGTTTTCAACAAAAGACCGTGACAGAATTAGTCTCGATGGACTAAAGAAATCCGTTACTCGTGGGTAAAGAGTACACCCTCTGCAGAGATTAAACCTATTCGAATAGCCGTGTCCATGGTTAAGGATTACAGTTTGGGATGGGTCAAGTGTCGGTCTTAGTGTCGGTCTTCGGAGGTGAAACTATTAAACCTGGAAGTACGATGGTGACTTGTGATAATTTATGATTACTATTTTGGATGTGGACTAACCCGTGATATTTTTCTGGTATTCTTGAATATCCACAGGATGGTTACTCCTCCTGGATATTCATTGTGGCATTTCTTTTAAAGCCCTTTATGTGGTGTCGCTCGACGCCTGATCGTGGCATTTCTTTTAAAGCCCTTTATGTGGTGTCGCCAGACGCCTTCGTGGCATTTCTTTTAAAGCCCTTTATGTGGTGTCGCTCGGGCCTTGACCGTGGCATTTCTTTTAAAGCCCTTTATGTGGTGTCGCTCGACGCCCGACCGTGGCATTTCTTTTAAAGCCCTTTATGTGGTGTCGCTCAGACGCCCGATCGTGGCATTTCTTTTAAAGCCCTTTATGTGGTGTCGCTCGACGCCTTGATCGTGGCATTTCTTTTAAAGCCCTTTATGCGGTGTCGCTCGGGGCCTTGATCTGTGGCATTTCTTTTAAAGCCCTTTATGAGGTGTCGCCAGACGCCTTGATTATGACATTGTTCTTGTTTCTTTATAAGCCCTCTATGTGGTGTCGCCAGACGCCTCGATCGTGGCATTTCTTTTGTGTTATTTACTTCATGATTACTATACTACCATATTATTGTATATCCATAAATAACATGCCCGGACGATCGTAGCTTTACTTACCTCATGTGACTAACATCTTAAGCATGATATATTTTCAATACATCATTGTTAAATCATGCCTGTGTTCATTGTGTTTGCGAGTACATTCAAAGTACTCACTGGCTTGTCCCTGGCTATTGTCTTGGCCAGATTTCATATTTGGAGAGGAGTGTTGCGGTGACTGTCCCAGAACCTAAGCAACGGTGATAGCAGCCACGCGAAGATAGGAGTTAACCTGGTCAGCTGTTCCCGTGGGAAATGGAGTCCCATAGACGAGGATGTTTCATAAATCCGCTTCCGCCATCAACATTTAGAAACCATTTGTTGTATGCACAGGCCAGAATGGTCTTGTACTACACATATTGTATTTTTCCGCTTGGAATTTCTGTATCAAGCTAGTGCCTCATCAGCTAACAGTAATCCTGGGGCTGATGAGCACAAGGACCGTTCTACCTGGGAATTGACTCCCGGAGAACCGGTCGCCACAGCTTTGAAAAAAAATTGATTTTTTTTGAATTTTTTCCCAAATTTTAAATTTCTAAATTATTTTAACCTCTATTCTTTAATCACCCCTCATCGCTGCTCAATTTAATCTCTAATCACCCCTCATCATTCCAAATCATCTAACTCTTGTAATACTCATATCTGCAAGATCAATCAAGCAGGAAGTAGGGTATTACCTCCATCGAGAGGGCCCGAACCTGGGTAAACATCGTGTCCCCCGCCTCCTGTTACCATTAGCCTTAGACGCACAGTTCGGGACCCCCTACCCGAGATCCGCCGATTTTGACACCGACATTGAAAACAAGGAAAAGGGGCCACATAGTGATGACGACGAGGAGCCCCGGCTGCCGAACACAGGAGGACAGAAGAAATTTCCTCCCCTAGTGAAAACGGTAAATATGATATACGCCACCATATTCCCAAGTGAGAGCGGAAGCGCGCACTAAGGGACATCTACGTGATGGAGCCAGTCGCCCCAATGTTCAACCCATGGTCTTCTTGTCCGATCACTTTTGATCATAGGGACCATCCTACCAGTATCCGTCATGGCGGTTTGGCCGCATTGGTCCTCAACCCCATAATTAACGGATTCCACCTCACATGAGTCCTTACAGACGGTGGCAGCAGCCTGAACCTACTCTATCAGGATAAAGTGCGCAAAATGGGCATCGATCCCTCAAGGATCAAACCCACAAAAACCACCTTTAAAGGTGTCATAGTAGGTGTAGAGGCACATTGTGCGGGCTCAATCACACCGGAAGTAGTCTTCGGATCTCCGCACAACTTCCGGGCGAGGAGTTAATCTTCGATATCGTCCCCTTCTGCGGTGGCTATCACGCCTTTGCTCGCATTTAACCGCATTCGCCAGATTCAATGCGGTACCGCATTATGCATACCTCAAGCTCAAAATGCCAGGACCTCGCGGGGTTATAACAGTTAATGGAAACACAGATCGCTCGCTCCGTACAGAGGAGCACACTGCGGCTCTCGCAGCAGAAGTACAGTGCAGCCTTCTTAGGCAGACCTCCAATTCGGCAATAAAGCCGACGGACACCGTGAAGCGAGTCCGGAGTACCCTGCAAGAGGACCATCCGGCACGTCCAGAGCTCGCCTAGCAATTCGGCCTCCGTCCTAGTTCTGGTCAAGCGGTGAAATTTCTGCCGCGCGTACATAGTTACGCACTTAAAATACCATGGGCATGGGCAGAGGCACGGCTACGATGCGGTCCACAATGCGGCTCAACCGCCCCAGGATCCATATACCTTCACACCTTTTATTTTAGGTCCCTATTTTTGGGAGGCTCTTCCGATAGCCCGACTATCAGACCCATAACAGGACGTAAACACCAAGGAGGCAAGAAGCTTTGGCGTACAAGCGAATCCCCAGGTGGTCTGTGCTAACGATCGCTATACCTAATTTACATACCCACACGCAGCTCGCTCTTCGTCAGCATGTGTCAAACAGTCCTATTTTGCTTATCGCAATACTTGTATACATAGGCCTTGACTTATTATTATAACAATGGGAAATAATGTACAACGTCAGCCTATTATCACATTTCTCTATATTTTCCTTGACTGTTTATTTATTACAAATAGCTTCCGTACATTTTGGTACGTTCAGCTCGCCAGGGGCTTCAGTGTACCCCATAACACGGCAAGAAAAGTCCGAACACTTTTGACAGTGCGGCACCCCGAACTTATAGCATTATATGCATCAGCTCCGAATCATGTCTTGGGTCAATAGTTGGGTTTGCCCGGCTCCCATGTTTTGGTGCCTTACGTTCTGCTATATCGGCTAAGGTGGCACAGGGAGAACTAGTGCAATTGTGTCCCGGTTCTTCCGGACGAGCACCCCAACAGAGAAAGCCGAAAACTGACTGTCATGACGCAGCGAGAGCTGGTCGCTGTTCGAGAGGTCACAAATCCCTAAAGATTTTTTCGCTTCGGGCGAGGAATCGGCCTAGTCCGATTTATGCGTGTATAGCACCCCAAGTTTGTCCTTCCGAATACTAGGGGCTTCGCCAAAATTTAAAATTGTAGACTTCTATGGCTAAGTGAGAGTGATAAAGTTGTATAGTCCGATTGCCTTCTTCGCTGCACTAAACACCTCCTTAAAGGACCAAAAATTTGGATAAAGAGTGTTCAAATTTATCCAGAACACCCCGGTACTAGTTACATGGGGGCAGAAGCCGACGACTGGCCAACTCTCATATTTTATAAACAGCCGCACAGAAGGTAAAATTTTAAATCACAAAGCGTTCTATAGCGCAAATGAACTTGTTTTCGTATTACAGGATCAAATGAGTACATTCATTCAAATATTACATCCTTAGCACATTCCTCCGCCACAAGACGGGCGCCCTTCAGGACATTGTCATAATACTTTTTGGGGTGGCGGTGCTCCTTGCCCTTCGGCGCCCCTCCGTCACCAGCTTCTCAGGGTCCATCTTCGCCCAATGCACTTTAGCGCGGGCGAAGGCCCTGCGCGCACCTCAATGCAGACTAAATGCTTTATGACTTCAAGCCGTGGGCAGGCATTTACAAGCCGCTTCACGAGGCCGAAGTAGCTGCTGGGCAAGGGCTCGGAAGGCCACAGCCGGGCTATATGGTCCTTCATGGCCAGTTCGGCCGCCTTGTGCAATTCGACCAGTTGCTTCAGCTGGTCGCTCAAGGGCATCGGATGTTCGGTCCCAATATATTGAGACCAGAACAACTTCTCCGCCGAGTTCCCTTCTTCGGCGCGGTAGAACTCCGCGGCATCCGATATGCTGCGCGGCAGATCTGCGAACGCTCCTGGGTTGCTCTGAACTCGGGTAAGTAAAAGGAAAGTCTCCTTCACATGCTTGCTTTGCATAATGAATGCCTTACCCACCGCTATCTTCTTGACCGACTGAATCTCCTGGAGGGCCCTTTGGGCTTCGGCTTTGGCGTCTCGCACACTCTGGAGGGCCTCAACAAGCTCGGACTCCCGCGCCTTAGGGTCATGCTCCAAGGACTCGTATTTTTTAACGAAATCCTTGAGCTCTTGCTGGACCTCATCGACACGGGCCTATTGCTTCTCGCGCTCGGCGTGTTCCTTGGCCGCTTTGTCTTCGGCCTCGGTCAACGCTTTCTTAAGGGCTTCCACTTTGGTCGAGGCCCCTATTAAAATTCATGACGCTCCTATTAGCATCAACAATTTTTTCGTTATAAATATACAGACGGGATATTGTGTACCTTTATTTTTCTCGAGCTGCCTCTTCATGAGACCGAGCTCTTCCTCGATCCGCTCCAGGTCCCGCTTTAGTTTGGAGACCTCCGCAGTACGAGCGGCAGCGGCCAGCAGGGACGCCTGCTTATTCACATAGACATATTCTGATTAGACTCATGCGGATGTTATTTGATCCTTTGTTCGGCCTTTCTTCCTGAACACCAAACAGAGCATCAGGGGCTACTATCTATACTGTGATACTTTCTTACAATTTTATTACTTACCTCAAAGCTTGTTAGGAGGCTAATGCAGGCTTCGGTCAATCCACTTTTGGCGGACCAAACCTTCTCGATCATCGCACTCATGATGGTATGGTGCTCGTCGTCAATGGAAGCGCCGCGAACCGCTTTTAGCAAGTTGTCTGATGCCTCTGGATGGACAAAGGTCATCAGCACGGGTGGCTCACCCCCCTTAGAAGGAGGTTGCCTTCCTAAATCCGGAACCACTGTAGGTTCCGGCGTAGTATACGGCTGAGGGCCAGACTTGTTGTGGCCCCCGTCATCAGCATCCATGGGGGTCTTCCCTCCGATGTGCTGGCGTCTGGGATTTCGCCTTGGGGCGTCTCCAGAACTGTCTCCCCCTGGTCCGGTATCCTCTAAGAAAACACCTCGGTGTCGTCCGCGGGCCGGGGGGAGGTGGCCGTCGGGATTGAATTGCCGTTCATCACCGACTGGCCCAAAGACCCATCCGAGGAGGATACGTCGATGTGGGCTTTGGCTGGACTGCATGGTCATGTTTGGCATGATAAGAAGCAATAAAGCAGAACATACCGGAAGTATTATAATGTCCGGATACTTACGACTTCACCAGGGGCTTGGCCCTGGGCAACCACTCCTCGCCGCTGTAGGCGGCTGTGGTGGAGTTGTCCGGAGGGAGGGTCTTTCCTTTTTTGGACCCTTCGGCCTCCCCAGACGGGGCAGATTTCCTCTTCTTCCCCCCTATCGGTGTCAAAACCGGCGGATCTCGGGTAGGGGGTCCCGATATGTGTGTCTTAGGCTAATGGTAACAAGAGGCAAGGAACACAATGTTTACCCAGGTTCGGGCCCTCTCGATGGAGGTAAAACCCTACTTCCTGCTTGATTGATATTGATGATATGAGTAGTACAAGAGTTGATCTACCACGAGATCGTAGAGGCTAAACCCTAGAAGCTAGCCTATGATGATTATGGTTGTGATCGTCCCTCTAAGGAGTAAACCCTCCGGTTTATATAGACACCAGAGGGGGCTAGGGTTTACACCGAGTCGGTTACAAATAAGGAAATATAATATCCGGATTGCCAAGCTTGTCTTCCACGCAAAGGAGAGTCCCATCTGGACACGGGACGGAGTCTTGAGTCTTGTATCTTCACGCTCCAACAGTCCGGTCGAAGTATACAATCCGGCTGTCTGGATACCCCCTAATCCAGGACTCCCTCAGTAGCCCCTGAACCAGGCTTCAATGACAATGAGTCCGGCGCGCAGTTTCGTCTTCGGCATTGCAAGGCGGGTTCCATCTCCGAATACTCCAAAGTAATTATCGAACACTTAGACCGTATCCGGATCTGCAAGATGATCTTCATATACCACCGTAGAGAGAATGATATTTCACAAATATAATCTGTTGACAACTTTAGACAAAGCGACATGATACTACGGATGAGTCATTATTCGAACCGTTTTTCCACAACCAGCCTCAGCACATATCGCGAGGCGGTTTCCTTTGCATGTTTTGCCGAAGCTGAGATCGTGTCCCCTTATTGCGGGATTCTCATCAATACGGGTATGGGCAACCCAAACGCACCGCTAATTACGGCGAGTAGAGAACGAGCGGGTTCCACTAGGCAAGTGGGGAGGGGCAAAAGCTTTACCGCCCCTATAAAGAGATAAGATCTCTCCCTCTCTACCCACACCTTTTCCCCCTGCTAGTCCATTCCCTACTGCTCGAGCCCTAGCGCCCAAGCACTCTTCTTCTCCACCGAAGAGAGGTTCTCCGAAGATGTCTGGATCTGAAGCAGAAGCCAAATGGATGGCCTCAACCGTCCAGGAGAAGGATCTCAAGAGGCTCCGAGAGGCCGGGTACCTAGCCAAAAAGATCGGCCACCGTCTTCCGCCGGCGGGACAGATCGTCCCTACTCTGGAGTCTAACAAGAGGGTCGTGTTTCTTCCTCATTTTGTCCACGGGCTCGGGTTTCCCCTCCACCCATTCGTTCACGGTATTATGTATTATTACGGGATTGACTTTCATGATCTGTCTCCCAATTCATTCCTTATCATCTCGACGTTCATCGTCGTGTGTGAGGCTTTTCTCCGAATTTCGCCTCACTTCGGCCTACGGCTGAAGATTTTCAATGTAAAGCCCAAGGTGGTGAGTGGCGAGCACGCCGAGTGCGGCGGCACCATGGTGAGCAAGATGCCCAAGGTTATAGGGCCGATGGGCGCCTTCAATGACTCCGTCAAGGAGTGGCAGCAGCAGTGGTTCTATATCACTGAACCGCGCGGCAAAAGGTGGGCCGAGGCTCCTGAGTTCAGATCCGGAGCCCCACTGCGGCTCACGTCCTCGTCCTATGAGCTGTCCCTGCTCCTGACGCGCGTCTAGAGTGTCTTTGACAAGGACGTCAAACTCGTCGACGTAGTCCAGGTGATGTTAGCTCGCCTTGTTCTCCCTTGCTAGCGTCGAGCCTACAATTTGTGGGAATACGACCCAACCGAGCACCAGACCCTTCGAGAGCTCTATGGTTCCTCCCATAAGGATATCTGGAAGGTGCTCTTTAAGTCCGACAAATCATGGCCGGACTCCACCGAGGACCGTTTGTATCAATTGTCCCATTCTGCAAGTTCGGTAAGTTACTGCTATGCTCTTGTCCATCCATGCTTCAGTTGGCATGTCCTGAGGGGGAAACTTTTATCATGCTTTACCATAACCCCAGGGATGGATAAAAAAGGTGGAGCGGATATATTGTCCTGCCCCTCTGCCGAAGGAACCGGCCGGACCTCTTCTAACAAAGATGCTGGTCCCAGCGCCTTACAAGGCGCCAAAGAAAGAGGCCTCCAAGAAGGTCAAAAAGACCCGGAGCAGCCTCCGTCCCCGCGCTGCTTCTGATGCAAAATCTAAAGACTCCAGCAACCATTCTTATTCCGAAGATGAAGAGGAGGAGGCGGAGGAAGACGACCCTCCCGCAGGGGATGGGAAGAAAAGGACGACTTCCTCATACCTGGAGGCCGAATCGCCGAAGAGGGGGAAAGGTTCCCTCCCGGAGGCACCCACCACGGCTGCTGATAGCAGCCCGGAGTGGGATCCCAGGGTCCAGCCCCTGGAAAAGTCGTAAGTATACGAAATCCAAACATGCATATGCGTCCGGGGTTGTTTGGATATAGTAGTTTTAACTTTCGCCGTATTTCGTATAGCCCGGCGAGGTCCCATGCCGAAGGATCCTCATCGGAGGATTCGCTGAGCTCAGATGCCCTAGCGAGCGAGACGCCTCCAGAGGCCCCTTCCCTGAAGCCTGGGCATGACACCGAGGTGTCGTCTCAGCGGGACCTGGACCAGGGGGGCATATCCCTGGAGCCGGACACACGGGAGCACCAACTCCTATGCGTGTCGATGGCGGGGGTGATCTTCCCTCCGGACCCCAGCCGAACACAGTCCTGGAGACCTTTAAAGCTCCGGGATCGGGTAAGCAGCCGCCTTTCGGGGGCTTGCCTGTTCCGTCAGTGGCCTGTGCCCAAGCAGGGCTGTCGGGCGGCCTATTGACAGCGCTAAGAAGCGCGTCTATCGTCGATGAACATCATGCCCTCATGGGCACGGTGATTGAAAAGATTCAGTCCGCCGAGAGCGGACTGAACGAATCCTGCCTTAGTCTTATAAAGGGTTTTGAGGTATGTTTTCTAAGAAACCTTTGAGGAATTGTCATAATATGAGTAGTAGCCCTTGATACACTATCCGGCGAAAGAGAGCCGAATAGGGGATCAAAATTTTCGGTTTTTTGGAGGAGACTCAGCTAATGACATGTATCCCTTTGTTTGAAAACTGGTGTCTGCAGGAACGTCTGCCGCTCATAGTGCGGAGGTGTCCGAACTAAAGCAGCGTCTGGAACGGGCCGAAGGGGAACTTGGCCACATGAAGAAGCAGTTGGGGGACAAGCAAGGTATGCCGGAACCCTGTGCTAAGTAGAGCACAAATTAGAAGTTGTGCCTAATTAAGATATTTGCGTTGTATGCTCTAGGGGTGTGTGCCGAAATTGAGGCAATTTAGAAGGTTGTGGCCGAGGCCGATAATAAGGCCGTCGCCGAACATGTTCTTCATGAGAAGCACGAGGCCAGGGTCATTGAAGCTGAGCGAGAGCTCCTGGAGGCCGTGAAGAAAAGCGAGGGCTTGGAGCAGAGTCTAGTAGGGAAAGAATCCGAACTCGCCCAAGCTCTCCAAGTCGCGGAGGATGCTCGGGAAGAAGCCTGAGGTGCTTTGCGGGACATTCAGGAGCCCGGAAGGTTGCGGCTGGTAATGCCTTTTGTATTCATGGCCATTTTTAAATGATAATGGGAGGAACTCTAAGCGATAAGCTGAATTCTTGTTTTTCCAGGGGTGTTTGCGGATCTGCCTCGCAGCATATCAGATGCCGCCCAATTCTACCAAAGTCTGCGGAGAGGGATTTCTGGTCGCAGTATTTGGTGCCGAATTATCCGGTGCCCTTTATCGATCAGCTGAAGTAGCTGGTCGAACTGCACCAAGCGGCCGAACTAGCCATGAAGGACTTGGTTGTCCGGCTGTGGCCTGCGGAGCCAATTCCAAGCAGTTACTTCGGACTCGTGAAGCGGATTGTTGGCGCCTGCCCTCGGCTTGATGTCATTAAGCGATCGGTATGTATAGAGGGTGCGCGCATGGCGTTTGCCCGTGCGAAGGTGCATTGGGGGAAGCTTGATGTTGAGAAGCTAATGACTGAGGGGCCTCCGGAGGGTAAGGAGTATCGCAAGCCTGAGTTGTACTATGAAGGCGTACTAAAGGGAGCCTGCCCTGTGGCGGATAAGTGTACCAAAGACATTATATTTCCCTGAAGGCAGTATGCCATTCTTTGTAATGTGGGATTAATGGCACTTTTATTATTTATTACCTGTTTTGTTTGAACGCTTGTTCTTCCTGTGCGGCTGTTTAGTGTATGTGAATCCTAAGAGTTGGCCAGTCGTCGGCTTCTGCCCCCACGTAAAAAGTACGGGGGTGTTCGGGACATACCTGAACACTCTTTATCCCATTGTTGGGTCGTTAGAAGGAGGTGTTCCTCACCACGAACCAGGTAATCAGACTATAGGGCTTTATCACTCTCAGCCATAGGAATTCGAGTATGGTGGGCGCAGCCCCTAGTGTTTGGAAGGCCGAACTGGGGGGCTCTATCGGCGCCTGATTGGAGGACGGATCCGTCGCACTTTGCATTTATAATGGCATTATGCGGAATAAATCTTTAAAGATTTTACAACCTCTCGAACAGCTGACCAGCTCTCGCTGTATCATGACAGTCAGTTTTCGGCTTTCTCTACTGAGGCGCTCGTCCGGAAGAACCGGGACACAATCGCAGTAGTTCTCCCAGCGCTACCTTAGCCGATGGGGCGGAACGTAAGGTACCAAAACATGGGAGCCGGGCAAACACAACTAATGACTCAAGACATTATTCGGAGCTGATGCATATAGTGCTATAAGTTCGGGGTGCCAAGCGACCAAAAAGGTGGTCGGACTTTATTGCCGTACTATGAAGCCCCTGGCATAATCGGGCATAACACAAGGCATGGGTGCCGTTTGTGAAAAAGTGGCGTCAATAAAAAACGCCGGCCGGTAAGTGTTATTTAAGTCTACGTATTGTAGTAAAATGACATGTCTATGCATACGAGTGCGGTTTATGCTTACGAAGAGGAGTATTTTGGGCGGAACCTGTCGTGGCCGGACTGGAGAAGGCTGTGTGTGGATCTGAGGTGTACCCGGACTGCCTACCTTGTGCGTCCGAGCTAATTCCGCGTCGCCAGTCCTGTTCTGCGCCAAAGGTAGTTTGTAAAGACAAATGCTTTAAAGGCAGTTGCATATACTATTGTGGTTCAACCGCGGGTGCCTGGCTGAACCACGCCATAAAGTAGTTCGGATTCCTCGATTGGTGTCCGGATGTTCGGCTGCTGAATCGGAATTTGATAAACGGGCACAACTCGCTATTTCAGCGGCGGTATGATTTCCACTCTAGTGGTGGGGTTCGACCTTGCCCATAGCTGTGACTATGTCACGCGGGACTGGCCTGATGTTGTACCTCGTTGAATCTAACCAACGTGGTTCGTCCCGGTAGTATACGGTAATTACTACTATATAAAGGGGTAATACCGAAGACTTATGCTTCGGTGTGTTATTTGTTTGGTAATCCGAAGACAACCATTAGTATGGTGGGTCAGTTAAAATCTGGCCCTTGCACCTTACATCTTTGAGGAGATGTTATTGATATTTTTATGCCTGTGGGGGCTCGTGTAAAATAGAGCCCCCAAGCTACTGGGTAAATAGTGAGTGCAATAAAATTGCTATGGCTGGTGTTGCACGGACGGTCGATGTGATTAGAGACGATCGGCCGTATTTTTGTGCTGTGAGGGGATTTTCCTCACCATGTTTGACTGGCCCTTTATTGTGTGAGACCTCTCTTGATTGTTTCCGGCGCAAGATCGACCATTCTATTTGGAAGATCCTACATTCTCTATTGGTATGCTTGGCCACCCTTCTTGGGGTACCATGAATTTCACATGGTTGATCGAGTATGATGTCTGGGCCTGAGCTGTTCTTTTTCTGCTGACCGGACTGGTGACCGCTGAATTCGGCACCAACTTCCCTCACTTGACGTTTATGACGATTGCGCCGAGGGTTGAGGATGCCTCCTCGTGTATCATTCGTATGATCTTGGACCTAATGGTATGTTGACGTGTGTGCCCTTTGTCGGGGCGATCGAGTCCGTATTCCTCGGTGGCCAGGACCTTAGTCCATCTATCCACGAGAAAATCTTAGTCAGCTTTGAGCTGCTGTTGCTTCCTTTGCAGGCTCCTTGCAGTGGCCCTGAGTCGTCGCTTGAAATGAACTTGTTCCACGAGATCCTCAGGCACGCCGAATTCAGCATCGCCGAGGCTTACCTCATCTTTGGAGGGGGCATATAGTTATTCCTCTCCAAGTATCCGACCGTGGCCAGTCCGGTCTACTTGAAGGCAGGCTCGTCAGGGTTGTTTTCATCTTTGGCACTATCCGGATTGTTTTTGTCTCCTATGCCAGTAT
Source organism: Aegilops bicornis (assembly GCA_021605145.1). NCBI lineage: Eukaryota > Viridiplantae > Streptophyta > Magnoliopsida > Poales > Poaceae > Aegilops > Aegilops bicornis. The sequence goes on along the minus strand of CM038673.1, from coordinate 474,094,508 downwards.
TGTTGTGGCGAGGCTTGGAACGGCGTTGACGACGTCCATGCTTAGCTTTCTTCCCTGAGGGGTTATCCTCCATTGCCTCATCGCCATTGGTTTCCTTCGGAGTGTCCACCATATATATATCATATGAGGAGGTAGCTGTACACCGCTCCGTGAGCGGTGGTTCCTGTTCTTCCCCTACATCGTCGTCCATACCGTTGATGTCTTCAGAGTCGAAGTCAGGCACGTCGGTTAAATCATCGACCGTGGCAATGAAGTGGGTGGTGGGTGGGAAACGAATTCCTTCGTCGCCTGCTTCCCACTAGAGCCGGATATAGTTCAGCTGAGAGTCTCCTCACAAAGAGAGAGATTTTAACGAGTTCAACACGGCGCGAAAGGGCAAGTGCTGGAAGATATCTGATGCGGTGAACTCCATTACAGGAGCCCAACCAGGTTCGGCGGGCTCAGGAGCGCGCGGACTGGAACCTACAGCCGGATACGAGTCCGGGGGTCCGGTGTCACAGGCTTCTTTGGGGGCGAGGCATGTGTTCGGCTCTACCGCCGATGAGTGTGCGGCCTGCGGGGCGGGGTCCATCCAACCGTCCTTAGGCAACTCGGTCTGCTCCGGATTAAGGTCCGGGGCTAACGCAGGGGCGACATCCCGAGCATTGTCCGACAGCAGGTCTAAGCCATGCTCATCGTGAGTGTCCGCCGCTCCTGGCACAGGCCCGAATCCGTTGAAGATCAAGTCTCCGCAGATATCAGCCATGTAGTTCAGGTTTCTGAACCCGACCTAGTGGCCAGGGGCGTAGCTGTCGATCTGCTCTAGTTGGCCAAGCGAATTGGCCCGCAGCGCGAAGCTGCCGAACGCGAAGATCTGTCCGGGGAGAAAAGTCTCACCCTTTGACCGTGTTGTTGACGATTGAAGGAGCCATCAGGCCTTGCAGCAACGACATAGAGGAACTCTCAATGAAAGCACCAATGTCCGTGTCAAAACCGGCGGATCTCGGGTAGGGGGTCCCGATTTGTGCGTCTTAGGCTAATGGTAACAGGAGGCGAGGAACACAATGTTTGCCCAGGTTCGGGCCCTCTTGATGGAGGTAATACCCTACTTCCTGCTGGATTGATATTGATGATATGAGTAGTACAAGAGTTGATCTACCACGAGATCGTAGAGGTTAAACCCTAGAAGCTAGCCTATGATGATTATGATTGTGATCGTCCCTCTAAGGACTAAACCCTCCGGTTTATATAGACACCGGAGGGGGCTAGGGTTTACACGGAGTCGGTTACAAAGAAGGAAATATAATATCCGGATTGCCAAGCTTGTCTTCCATGCAAAGGAGAGTCCCATCCGGACACGAGACGGAGTCTTGAGTCTTGTATCTTCACGCTCCAACAGTCCGGCCGAAGTATACAGTCCGGCTGTCCAGATACCCCCCTAATCCAGGACTCCCTCACCACCCCCCCCCCCCGGTTGGGGGGGGGGAGGGATTTCCTCTTCCTCCTCCTCGTTTTCATTGGAGGACCGCGCCTTGGTGTCCTCGGATGATGAGTCCGATACAACCTTGTGCCAGAGACCTTTCCTGGTCCCCTTGGCCTTCTTCTCCGGCATCTCATAGGGCGCCGGAAACAGCATCTCTTTCAAGAGAGCTGATGCTGGATCTTCGAGTAATGGAGCTGGACAGTCAATTCGCTCCGCTATCGCTACCAAGTTCTGTTAAATGGGCATGGGGGTTTAGATTCCTCCCGCGGATGTGCTAGTACAAGGCATGTCTTGCAAAATATAAAAACTTACCGGATTGGCAGGGCACCTTGCGTAGAGTCCGCGATCCTCGGTTATGGGCGGTGGTACCTCGGTGGTCTTGAACAACACCTTTCAGACATCTTCGTGTGTTGTGTCGAAGAGCTGTCGCAGCGTCTGGTGTTTGGCCGGATCGAACTCCCACATCTTGAAAGCCCATCTTTGACACGGAAGGATCCGGTGGAAGAGCATTACTTGAACCATATTGACGAGCTTGATTTTCTTGGTTATCATATTTTTGACGCAGGTTTGCAGTCCAGTCAGCTCCACCGATGAACCCCAGGCAAGGCCCTTCTCTTTCCAGGAGGTGAGCCGCATAGGGATGCCGGATTGAAACTCGGGGGCCGCCGCCCAGTTGGTGTTGCGCGGCTCGGTGATGTAGAACCACCCTGATTGCCACCCCTTCACGGTCTCCACAAAGGAGCCTTCGGGCCAGGTGACATTGGGCATCTTGCCCACCATGGCGCCTCCGCACTCCGCTTGCTGGCCAACCACCACTTTCGGCTTCACGTTGAAGGTCTTCAGCCATAGGCCGAAGTGGGGCGTAATGCTGAGGAAGGCCTCGCACATGACGATAAATGCTGAGATGTTGAGGATGAAATTGGGGGTCAGATCATGGAAGTCCAGCCCGTAGTAGAACATCAACCCGCGAACAAATGGGTGGAGGGGGAAACCCAGTCCGCGGACGATGTGAGCAAGAATACAACCCTCTCGTGTGGTTCGGGAGTAGGGACGATCTGCCCTGCGTCCGGTAGCCGGTGCGCGATGTTTGCGGCCAGGTATCTGGCTTCCCGGAGCTTCGTCATGTCCTCCTCCGTAATGGAGGAGACCATCCGCTTGCCTCCTGCTCCGGACATGTTTGGAATGGATGTACGGAGAAGGTGAGAACTTGGGCGCTGGAGCTCGAGCGTGTGAGAATGGATGAGCAGGGGAAGAAGAAGGCGTGGGTGGAAAAGAGGAACCCTTATCTCTTTATAAAGACGGTAGACTGTGCGCCTCCCCACTTGCCCCATAAACTCGCTTATTCCCTAAACGCCATGTTGATGGCGCGGTTGGGTTACCCACACCCGTATTGATGAGAATCCCGTGATAAGGGGAACACGATCTTTGCTTCGACAAGACGTGCCAATAAAACTGCCTCGCAATACATGCAGTAGTAGGCTGGGAAAACTGGTTCATAATGATCGGGCCGCGGTGTGATGTCACGCTACAAAAAGTTGTCAGTAGAGTAGATTTCTAGAATATTGTGCTCTCTACGGTGGTATGTGGAATTTGTTTTGCAGAGTCGGACACGATCCTTGTGTTCAAGATTTTCTATGGAGTATTCAGAGAAGGAACCCGCCTTGCAATGTCGAAGACAATCTGAGCGCCGGACTCATCGTCATTGAAGCCTGGTTCAGGGGCTACTGAGGGAGTCCTGGATTAGGGGGTCCTCGGACAGCCGGACTATATACTTTGGCCGGACTGTTGGACTATGAAGGTACAAGATTGAAGACTTCGTACTGTGTCCGGGTGGGACTCTCCTTTGCGTGGAAGGCAAGCTTGGCAATTCGGATATGTAGATATCCTTCTCCGTAACCGACCCTATGTAACCCTATAGCCCCCTCCGATGTCTATATAAACCGGAGGGTTTAGTCCGTAGGGCAACAACAATCGTAATCATAGGCTAGCTTCTAGGGTTTAGCCTCTACGATCTCGTGGTAGCTCAACTCTTGTAATACTCATATCATCAAGATCAATCAAGCATGAAGTAGGGTATTACCTCCATCGAGAGGGCCCAAACCTGGGTAAACATTGTGTCCCCCGCCTCCTCTTACCATTAGCCTTAGACGCACAGTTCGGGACCCCCTACCCGAGATCCGCCGGTTTTGACACTGACACTCATATAAACTACGAAGACAGTCTTGTGATGAAGTTCATAGGAAAATTTAAGGACTCAAATGAACTAGGCATGCATTTATTTACGATAGTACAACAGGCACTGCTGACATATTGGCCAACTTAGGTATGGCGTAACAAGTAACAAACAAGCATTTGAATCAAGCAATACAGCAAAGCAGACAGCTGAACTATTTGTAATTCTGTAGGATTACATGTTGAGGGCACATGCCAAGAAAGCAGACCACTCGCATTACATTTCACATGTACTAAAACACACTGGCTTACCATATGTTGCTGTGAACCCTCGCTGCTATTGCAATGTTCTTTGAAGATACCGTCAGCATCCCGTGGTTGCAAATCTAGTTGTTGTAGTTTATTCTGCACCCTCTATTTTGGTAAATTAATTTTAATCGCATGCACTGGTTCTAGTTGATCATGAATGGTTCATCTAAACTAATGAAAAAAGGGTGTGTGCATACACGACAATATATCTGCTTCCCTCTATTTTAATGCATGTTCGAGGTGCGAGCCCCAAAAGAACAAATATTTTGCTTGATGGGGTTAGCAGCTCCATAATTAAGAAGCATCAAATTAGTCATGCAACATGGGAAGATCAAGAACACACAAAAAAGTAATGAATAGAAGCTCGGAGCAGTGATGTAATAGCTTGCATCAGAAAATGTAGGGTAAATCAAACAAAAAGCAGCGGAACCACATGCTAGTTTGTTGATGTGTAATTAAGCATAGAGAACATGAAGCAGTCTTATGGAACCAACAGGTGGCATCAGAACAACACCATTATCATATATATAGCATGCAAGAAGTAAAATAGTAGGCAGTGATATCTAGGAAGTACAGTAATACTTAGGACAAAACTAAAGAATATTGACTATATGTGCACTGGTATGTAATTTAGCACATGTAACATGTTCACTGCCAGAAGTATGTCCCTACAGGTGCAAGTAGAATAACGCGTCTCATGAAAAATTGAATGATGCCCTAAAGAAATTCAAAGGTGCGGTGCTTATGCTAACAAAGTGAACGTAGGTGCCTGCCGTTGGATAATAATACCTGATTCCCTGCGGCGTATGGGTATCGTTGTTATACTTGTTAGCTAAGGATCGTCGACGGTGCTCGTGTTGCGGTTGAGTTTGGGCCGGCTGTCGCCGTCGCTGATACGGCTCCGGTGCTTCGGTTGCTGTGCCTGTCGACATACAAGAAAGCTCATATGTGGTAAGTGAACAGTTGCATGATAAAGAAGAGAAAAACCGAAGGAGTAGAAATCGAAATAACCTAATGAGGCTGCGGCGTCGATAAAGCAGGGTCGGTGGAGTCGTATATGGTATCCATGGAGCAGGTCTGGTGCATTGGACAAAGGCTTCGGCGGGCGCGGTGTACAGTGCTTTAGGTGAGGCAGTTCCGTTGCGGCGGACGAGGGCTTCTATGAAGGGCCAGCGATGGGGCTGACGAGGGAGTCAGTGAAGGGCCTACACTGTGGTGGACGAGGGCGCTGGTTAAGAAGATCCGGTGCGGTGGACCATGATGGCGGTCAAGGAGATCTGGAGCGGTGGACAAGCCAGTAGCTGAAGCGGCTCCGGTGAAGTGGTGAGTTGGCATTTGGGGGTTCCAAGGTGCGGAAGGTAGATCCGGCTGGGTGTGAGGTCCACCCCTGCGGCGGAGGAGTAGATTCGGCGGCTTTCCGTGGTTGGGGGGGTCAGGTAGGGGAAGGGAAGGGGCTTTGGGGAAGAATGTTGGGGGCAAAGAGGGGAAAACAATGGAGTTACCAAAGCAGCCCTTTTCCGTTCATGTGGTAGGGGTAAAACAGGAATATCGCAGGGCTAAACTTTCAGGCACGAGATATTTCGATGTGAGCGGGAAGTTTGAAAGCTTTTGGCACCTGAAATTATAAGTGTTCTGCTCTTGTACAACCGTCTATGATATCATGGCCGAGAATTTGTTTGTTTTGCACGCAAAAAAGTGCAAGTTTTGAAAATCAATGTCTCCAACTCGAAACTTGGATTGTCCATTCAATTCAAATATGGATCATTGAGCTAGTACAACCAAATACCATCATACGGTCCAATTCAAATGAAATTCCAAATATCTTTATCCTAAATATGATGACAAAAGCAAAAATGTGTATGTTTATGAATAAAGTGGATGATTATAAAGTTTGAACATGCCCGTATGTGTATATCTCTAGGTTCGATATATGAATTTGCAGTCATGAAAGCTCGGCTTAAAAAATGTACCTCCGTTTAAATGAATTACAAAAGCTAATGATGGAGTCAAATTCCAAAATTCCAACCTTAGGTTTGTAATTCAGGTGCATCAAGGTATATCATGCATGTTCAAAAGTATCGTTATCTCATAGTCCAAGCTGTGAAACAAATTGATCAAGCATGAGTGCACACACAATTGACCATATATATCTCAATTATGCTAAAGTCCCTCAAATATAGACACCTCACTCTTTATCTGAAGCCACCCCCCCCCCCGTCGCACCCCCTCCCCACCCCCAGACACGAACACACGAGCACATTAACACCCCACTCTCTCCTAAAGTCCGGACCCCAATATAGGTCTCTATCACTTTGTCTCTCGGGCACGCACACATCTCTTCCCCCCTCTCTAGGTCTCCCGGCATCTCTCTTTCCCAAGCACACACACTATGTAGAGTGTATCTTTCCCATACACACAAAACGTCACCCCCGAACGTCTATCTCCCTAGTTATGTGGTTATCGCACACTCATCTCACACACCACCCCCACTTCAAACAAGCACACTTTGTCTCCTTGTGCACCACTCTCCTCTTTCTATCTCTCCCACATGCGGACCCGCCCTAGCTCCTTCCCTGTATACATATATGCCGTGACTCTTTCCATAGCTCCCTAATGTACCATCGTTCTCAATCTTGCACGTTGTTCTCTACACCATCTATTCTACATGTCTCATGAAGTCCCTATCACACACACGATGACTCGCTTCCCTTGCGTCTCCGTACATAGGCCAATTTCGAACAACATCAACATTGTGTCCCTATCTATACACCATTTATGGACACAAACAACCGCTCTCTCCCTCTCTCTCTCTCTCTCTCTCTCTCTCTCTCTCTGTCGCTAGCTCTCTCTCTCTCTCTCTCGCTCGCTCCCACACCCCTCTCCACACACACTCGATGTCTCTTCCAAATAGTCTGCTCCCCACCCGCACCCATGCTATCCCGCTACTACACATGTCACACCATTACCCATTCCCTTATACTAGGTTTACATCATTAGTGGTCTCTCTACTGCACATACACGCACTCCCTCTGACACACAAATGTGTGCACAAACACACACAGACACACACAAACACCCATTTATCTGGATCCTCATCTCTCCCCATGTCCGCATGTGTATCTCACACACTCACTCTCTGATTATGTCTATGTGTCTCCATGTTACACAACACAAAGCCCCATGTACATGTCTGTCTCTATCCTCCACACACATAGACACAAAGAATCTCTTATCATTGCCTCAGTCTCTAGACATATCACACACGTACACGGTCTCTCTCTCTCTCTCTCTCTCTCTCTCTCTTGCAAACACGCTCAACAAGGGTTTCACCGTGAATAACTTACCGCCTATTAATCAACAGTCATGGCAGTACGACGAACACGAGACGTGAAAAAGAATAAATCTACACGTGCATAGACCACCTAGTATGACTACTAGGACTAGTCACCCCCTCCTTATCGGCGACGAGAAAACCTTTGTTTTACACAGTCGAGAAGTCATTGTGCTAAGTCCCCACATGTTGAGGCGTTGAATAGAATGTAGATCCTAGTTTACGGAAACAAGTATCGATAATACGTTTGTATCTCCATACTTATATTTCTTCTCTTATAAAAAACAGAGTTGGTGATGATGGTACGCGTGCCATCTTGCAATATAGACCGTCCGATCTATATCTGACGGATGGAAATTAAACTAAAAGATACCCGCACCTCCCTCCACATTAGCAGACAAGGCCTTCCCTCATTCATCCTTATCTCCAACAACCTCATTGTTGAGCCATTAAAAAGGAAGCCTCTGGCACAAACTGGCCTGGTGGCCGCTGCCGGCGTCGTCCATCCCCATGCCCCCCTCAGTCCGACCACCAATCACCACCACGCCCCACTCCTCTTCACCTTATCTCCTATTTCTCGAGATATCATTAGTTTTTACACATGGGATTACTCCCACATGTGTCAATCACAACAAGTGTTTTATAAAAAAATGCATCTTGATGTTCCGTGCAATGCACAGACATCTTGCTAGTACTCCTATAGAAGACTAAGTTGGTGATGATGGTGTGTCTGCCATCCGTCATTTTTGACCATTATATCTACATCTAATGACTGCGGGGTAAGTTGTTGCCTTTTATCACCAACATCCCACTTCTCTACCTATTTGCAGAAAAACCCATAATTAGTATCTTAAAACCAACCACATCCCTCCCTCACCTCACCAAAACAGCCCAAGGAATATATTCTGATTGAAACATAATATATCTCTAGTGATATATATATATATATATATATATCAAGATTAGAGTGTTTTGTATCAAGTTTGTGAATAAGTATTATTCTAACTATGAACCCATGAACAATGCTAGTATTTCCAACCATGCAAAAAAATCCTAGTATTTCCATAGTTTTGAGTTTTCCATCAAGATATTAGTCACTCATGGTTGATATTTACTTTTAATCACGTACACATATGCACTACATAGCTAGACTTGCTTATTGGCTTCCAAAGCTTAACTATCACTCCTACTTACAATATGTAGAGTATTTTAAAAACACCTACCACTTTCAACCAGCCCTAGGAAGAAACTATTGTACAAAAAATAGCAAAAACATACCCAAAATTTCTTAATCCACCCAAAAAGCTACTACCTAGTGCCGATTAGGCTCGTTTAAACCCGTTTATGACAGGGTTGGCCCACACGTCTGTGCTGACGAGGCAGCTTAAACCAACACATTCTGTTTGACCGTTGACACGAGGGACCCACATCTGACCTTCTATCTGGTTATTCCCCCTCAAATAATTATTTTTCCTGAACATTACTTCAAACAGTACTGATGCATGTTCGTCGGTGGCGCCGGTGATGAGCGAGTTGGTCGCCGCTCCGCCGGACGGGCCGGACACCGCGATGGCCTTCGCATGGGTTGGTAGGCTGGCCCGGCGGCGAAAGCAAGCCGTCAGCCTTCGCCGAGCTGGATGGTTGGCCTCAGCTGCGCGCGTGAGCAAGCTGCCGCTACCGCCATGACAATCTAGCTAGCAAACCTTACGCATAAGCATTTGGACAGAGCTATCTTGGCTAGCTAGCGCGAGCGCCGCATGACGGTAGCATCCGGGTTGCCGCTAGATGTGCTCCGCACCGCCGGCGGTTTTGACCTCGCCTTCTGCCGGCGCCGGTAGCTGCGTCCCATGGCCAAGGATGACTAGGTGGACGGGCCGGAGGTAGGAGGTCACTCGGGGATTTTTGTGCAGACTGACATGTAGGTCCCACAAGTCATAAAGCCTAACTTGCTGGTCGAATAGAAGGCATTTACTTAAGGGGCGACATGGGTTGAAACGTTCCTATAACGACACTTTGTAGAGTAGTTGTTTCTTGGTAGGGCTGGTTGGTAAGGGCATGTACAATGGTTCATAAGGTAGTCTTATCTTAAGTCTGCCACTTATGCAAGTGGTAGTAGTTTCTTGGCATTATTAGTGGTTTCTTGACATTATTAGTGGTTTCTTGTAAGGAACAATGTACTACTAGCGACAAAATGCGATTCTAGGTTGCGTTGTACTCCAACGAATATTACTAGTGGTCGCAGGAGTGTATACCTCGTTTTGTGGGTTCGATCCTGACCGAACGCACGGCTGCCTTTTTTTAAATAGTAACTTCACTGCGAGCCAATATTGTACATAGGTAGTTTGAGTTTTGAAGTCGAATGGACGTGTGGCACCACAATCTGGGTGAACTGGATAGCCTAGCCATGTGAACGGGTTTTCCTTCCCATCATCTCATGGCTCGCGTGCTCGCCCTAGCCGCACTTCGGTTGCAGCTTCCTCATCAGCTAGTAGCATATGTAAACTAGCGCCTCCCAATTAAGCCCGAGGAGCTGGAAAAGCCTGGCGCGACATTCGGAACTGTGCAATATGGTTCTGTACATAAAGTGTTACTAGTACTATCGGTGGTTGGGTGCGACATATGCCAAAGGATGGCTTATCATGGTGGGAGCGAGTAGAACGTCACCGGTGCCTGGAAGCGGGATGAGGCGTAGACACGAACGCCGGTGCACTTTACCCAGGTTCGGGGCTCTCCTAGGAGATAACACCCTAGTCCTGCTCTGCGGGGTCTCCGCATGATCACTAAGGCACTAGTGAGTACAATGGTGCTCCTTGAGCTGTATGCTAGAGGTGGAAGGAGCCAGGGCTAGCTCTCGTCTTCCTCAAGGTGTGAGTCTAGTTCTAACAGGTTTTGAACCCTTTGCATGGGCGCCCTGGGGGGTTTATATAGGCCTACCCTCCCAGGGGTACGATGGTAACTTGGCCAGGTGTAGGACCCGGCCGTCAGCGTCGCTGGTCGCCGGCTTCTCCGCCGGCAGCTGGGGCACGCCGCCTGGTGGGCTTCTCCGATTGGTCTGGTACGGAGCCGACATGCCGCTTCCGCCGCTGGCGGGTCTGGTTGGTGGCTGATCACTCCAGCCGTGATGCTAATGACGCAGGCTTGGTTGGGCAAGGCATGGCTACAGTCCCGCCGCCTGGTGGGAGATCACTGTAGCCTCGCCGTGTCTAGTCTGGTTAATGGCACTCAAGTCTTGAGGAAGGATCCGGCTGCCCGCAAGGAGCCGGATCCCCTTGGATCCGACTGGCCAGGCTCGGCCGCGCTCCGGGCCCTCGCTGCCTAGTAGGGCCCGCCGCCTGCGAGCCGTACCGACAGGCCGTCGTGGGAGGAGGCCCCGCCTAACAGGGGTGACGTTGAGGGTGGAGTGGCAACAGTGCCGCGTCGTGCGGAGATCTCCGCATGTACGGGACACTGTGGCCATGCCAAACCTGGGATTCGGGGGTGAGGGACTACACTGTAGCCTCACCCTGTCATGTCCTCTTGATGAGGGGCGCAGACTCTGAGGGAGCTGGGTGGCCGCCTGGAAGCCGGCCCCTATGGAGGCCGTCTGCTAGGAGTCGGCCCGTCTTGGTGCCGTCTGATGGTGCTCGGCCATCTTCGGGCAGCCGGCCATTGAGCCAGCCGACCACAGGAAGGCGGCGCTTCACTCTGGTGTCTCGTGGGGCGAAGCCAGCCCAAAGTCTTGAAAGGCTCATGGACTCGGGTTAGGCTACCCGTGGCCCATTACTCCGACAGTAGTCCTGGAAGCTCGTGAGGCATCGCGGCTGATAGGCCGTGAAGCCTCAGCAGTTTCCTTCCTTGTTGTGCTCTGATTGAACGCTCGGTCCGCCTTGTGACGTGCCGGCTACTGAAGCCGATTTGACAAGGCGGGCTCGCTCGTCGATTTCGAACGCCAAGGCGGGAAACAGATGGCGTGCCTGCTAAGCTTCCCTAGGCCTGCCGCCCGCCACGAGCACGCCATGCGGCGCACGTCAGCCTGGCTAGTCTGCCATCCCACGCTCTTAATGGGACGTGACAGCAGGCTGGGCCCGCCACCACCATGCCTTGGAACGCGGGCGGATCCGCTGCGGCCGAGGCGGGCGGTTGCGATTCCCGTGGGAGTTACTTTGCAGTAATTCTGCGTAGTAATCGGGCGTTCGTGGGTTCGTGGGCGCAGTTAATCCCACAATCCCACGTCCCGCCCCCTTGGCTTCGCAGCCCGAGGGCTATAAGTAGGGGGAGGCAGGGGAGAGGCGGAGCACGCACGCCCTCCTCCCCGCTCTTTCTTCCTCCTCTCTCTGCTGCTGCTGCTGCTCCGTGCCCGCCGTAGCGCCGCCGCAGCTCACCGTCGTCGAGATTCTTCTCCCCACGCAGCCCCGCTCGGACACCATGGCACGCGAAAAGGGAGGAGACTGGGACGGCTTGGTGGTGATCGAGGATCACCTCACCTTTCTCCGGGCCATGCGCCAGATGCCCAACGCAGCCTTCGTCAAGGTGCAGGTGCCGCCGGCGGAGGAGATCTCACCGGTGCCGCAGGGGGACGAGCGGGTCGTCTTCCGCTCGCATTTCCTCTGCGGCTTCGGCCTCCCGGTGAGCGGTTTCTTCCGCTCATTCATGGATTTTTGCCATCTCCAGCCACACCACTTGACGCCCAACACTGTGACGCTGTTGTCCGCCTTCGTCACAGCATGCGAGGGCTACCTTGGCATCCTCCCCACCATCAAGCTGTGGGGAGCTTTCTTCTACGGCAAACAGGGAACCTCGGCCAAGGAGACGGCGACCCAGTGTGGTGCCTTCATTGCCGTGTGCCGGCCGTCGAAGAAGAACGCGTTCCCGGTCATGAAGCTATCACAGTCAGTGAAACTGTGGAAGCAATCGTACTTTTACGTGGAGAACATCGACCCGGCGGTCGACTTCATCAACCTACCACCTTACAAGGCTGCCCCCCCTGTTGGGCCTCGGGCCAACTGAAGCTACAAGCCGAAGCCCTTATCGGCCGACACGGCCGCCGCCATGAACCGGCTCTGGGTGCCGATGGAGGCGGAGGGTCTCGTGGCGTCCGACTTGCTGATCGCCTTTGTCGAGCGCCGGGTTCTCCTGCTCCAAGGCCGTCCTCATCTGATCTTTCGGATGAGCGGGCACCGTGACCCGAGCCGGATGTGCACAAAGGACATGCCAACTACCGAGGTGGAAGGAATGGCGAACGAGATCACCGACCTCAAGGTGTCGGAGGAGTCCTGGCAGTTCGGCAAGCGGCCATACTCCCGCGACAACCTGCCGCCTACCGTAAGTCTCCTAGCTTCCCCTTTTTAGTTCTTGCCTTGGTCTTGGTCTTGTATGAAGTGGTCCTTCTTTGGAGCACAGATCTACATGTCTTCGGCGACGGCCGCCATCGTGGGGCCAGGTGGTAACTACCAGCCGGACCGGGAGGTGAGCAACGTGGACGACCCCGACTTGGGGGCGGCTACCTTGGAGGACGACGCCGTAGCGGCGGCAACGGAGCAGGCGGCTCCGAAGAGGGGGGCGCCGTGGAGACCTGGCCTGACGACGACAAGGAGGAGGACGAGCCGCGCCCTGTGCAGGGCGCCGTTAATACAGGCGCAGGCCCCTCCGCCGGGCCGTCTACTCGAGGCAGCAAGCGCAAGCGGAAATAGGGTGCCGCCCTGTTCGGCAGCGTGCCGAAGAAGCCCAAGAACCCGGCCGCCGCGACCAGGCGGAAAGAGGCCGCGGCGATGGTGGCCAAGTTCCAGAAGCTGCCGAAGGTGCCGCCCATGGTGTTGGCGTAAGTACCTCCCTTGCGCTTTCCCTTGGGCTCTTCCTTGCTGATTAGGCCTGAAATTTCTTTGCTTTATTTTTTTGTCTCAGGGCCCCGCTCTCCCTCAACAAGTCGACCGCCGCTTCTACAATCAGGTCGGCGGAGACCTCCACCACCACCCGGCGAATCGACCCGTCCGCCGACCTCTGGGAGGCGCAGGAGCGAAACACGCGGGAGGTGCGCGAGGAGCAGGAAGCTGCCTGCCTGGAGAAGGCGGAGGCTTACAAGGCGGAGGCGTCCGCGCTGAAGAAGTTGGCGGAGGCGGAAGCTGACGTCGCGGCGAAGGAGCGGCTTGCGGAGGCCGCACGCCACAAGGAGCCGCTGCTCGTCACTCCCCTGAATTCCGCGCCACGTCTACTAGAGTTCGTGGCATCGACTGGGGGAGCCGGCGACGAGAAGCCGACCATGGAGAGGGAGGGCGGCGATGTCGTCATGCTGGATGTTGCCGTGCCTCTGCCACCGCCGACTGGCGGAGCGCAAGACAGGCAGCCGGCCGCCCCGCCGGCGCCACCAGCCAGGAACAAGGTGGTGACAGGCCCAACTCCTAAGGCCCGCACACCCGTGCGTCGTCGTCTCAAGAAGGCGGTCTCGGTACCGCGGCCGCTGGAGGCCGGCACTGCGAGCTCGTCAGTCCCGGACACCGAGGCCACTAGCGCCGCGCCCTCCGGCTGCGTGCGTGGAGGCGGGATGGGAGCCTTGAACCAGGCGGCCCTTGACGTCCAAGCCAAGCTCCGGGCTGAAGCCGATGCCCTCAAGCGGTGCAAAGAGGTGTTCCTGGACTCGTGAGCGGCCATCCAGGTGTGCTTCTCACTCCTTTATTTTTTTATCCTTTTATTTCTTGGTGGGGGCGCGCCAGCGCACCCACTGGGTGTAGTCCCCAAGTTTCGGGCCGGCTGCTGAGCAGGCGGTCCGGAACTTTAACTTGCGAGCATCAAGTGTTAACTCCGTCTGACATCCCTATTTGTAGGATTACCACAACCTTCGCGCGACCACCTTCAACTCCGGAGTCCGGGAGCTGGAGAGGCAGACTGCCAACTTGTCACAGAGCCGGAGTTAGTCTTGGCTTTCTTTCTCCGCGGGGGAGCGCTGGCGCACCCGCGGGCTGTAGTCCCCGAGATTTGGGCCGAATGTTGAGCAGTCGGGCCGGATCTCCCCAGTAACTGTATTTCTCTGGTTGATCATTGATAACTTCTTTCTCTGCGGGGCGTGATAGCACACCCGCGGGCTGTAGTCCCCGAGATTCAGGCCGACTGCTGAGCAGTCGGGATGGATCTCCCTGGCAATTGCATCCCTTCCTTGTTGAATGTTGACGTCCTTTTCCTTCTTCTCTCTTTGTAGAGGCCAACGCCGCCTTGCAGCAGCAGCTGGGCGAAGCCAACACCATGCTGCGCGCCAAGGAGGCAGAGTGCAGTAAGCTGGCCGAGGAGCATGACCCACTGGTCACGCAGCTGGCGGAGCAGACGGAGCGTCTCCAGATGGCTCAGAAGGAGGAGGAGGCGAAAGAGACCGACCTCCTTGCTGAGTTTGAGACTGAGCGCTCCGCCTGGGCCGACAAGGAGGCGCAGCTGACTGCCGGCTTCGGTAACACTGAGGACATGGTCGACGATAGGCTTCATATTTTTTATTTCTTTCAGCTGCCGGCCTCTGCTTAGGCCACCCATTTTGCTTCTAACTTCTGTCTTCTTTGCTTTCCACCCAAACAGACTTCTTCCCAGGCCACTCCGTTGCCGTGAACCAGCCCATTGAGGCTTATCGTGAGGAGCGGAGGGCAAAAGGCGTGCAGATTGCCGCCGACGCTCCCCAGACCCTTAGCGAGCAGCTTCTCAGCATCCAGGCCCGCCTTCGTCCGGCCCACCGGATGCTGCGTCGTCTTCAACGCGTCGGAGCCCAGGCGATCTCTACCTTATGGCCAGGCATGCCGGCTCCGCGCACTCCCAGTCGGACTGCCGACTGGCTGGAGGTGGCGACCGGTCGCCTGGAGGCCTAGAAGGGCTCCTCGGCCCGGGCTGGAGCGCGCCGGGCTCTGGAATTCATCAAGGCGTGGTACCCTGGGCTGGATCTAGCCCAGCTGACCACGTTTCGGCTGGAGGCGCAAGAGGAGCTGGTGGTGGTGGAGGACGACCTTGTCAAGCAGGTGGCGGCGATCGCCGACTACACCGACACCAGCGTCTTGATCCCAGAGCTGGTTGATGACGGCGCCGAGGCGCCACTGGAGTGGTTCGGGATGATTCCGGAGGACAACGAAGAATCGGCCAAGGATATTGACTCCAGCGACGAAGGAGAGGACGCGGAGGACAAAGAAAGCAAAGAGGACAAGCCGGAGGTCGGAGCGGACCGCCAGCCTCAGCCTGACCGTGCCTCGAGCAACAATCTGCGCTTAAGCGCGCCGACTACAGCTGGAGGTGACCAGGCGGAGACCGACCAGCCGTCCGTTCCACAAACTGGCGCTGCCAACTCTACCGTCTAGCCGTCCGCTGCTCCAACCGGCGCCGCCGACTCTGCTGTCCAGCCCTCCGCTGCTCCAACCGGTGCCGCCGACTCCACCGTCCAGCCGGAACCCTCTACTGCTCCTTAGGCTGTTGCCTTTATTTTCCCTGCTTATCGGTCTTGACAAACTTTGGTTAAATTTGCACAATTCCACCCGCGGGGTGTATTTCAAACTCTGTTGAATGCTGGCCGATGGGCCTTTTGCTATGTAAATATTCTTCGTCACAAATTGTGCTTTATTTGCCGATTTCAGACTTTTCTTGCTTTCTGCTGCTTGCTTTTTTCCTTTGCCGCCCTCCCTTGGCTACCCTCTTGCCAACCAAACAACTACTCTGCAGACTGCGGCTGGGTCGAGTATTTAGCTATTTACGGGAGGGCAAGTACTTAGCCGTTTGGAGTGTTGGCAAGGTAAGAAATAGCCGGCGGGCCGGCTGCTCGGCAGTCGGTCGAAGAGGCGGGATGCCGGCCCCGGCTATGTGCACATTTTTCCTTAGGCAATTTTCGTGTGGGCACCGCTTTGCAACCCCTGTCCACCGTACTGTCGCTCTGCGAGCTGCGGCTTCTGACAGGAGAAGTTTCTTGGTGCCTACACACTACTTGTCCAACTGCAGGAAACGACACATAGTAGAAGGCGGCGAGCCTCCGGGCCGACTACTCGAACCCGGTGCCAGGGGAATAATGAAATAACACATTCATAGGCATAATACTTATCATATAGATAAAATAGGGTAGTCCCCGAGCTCTTCCCAGGGGACCCGGAGTCTTTGTACTTAATACAAAAGGTAGCATGATACATACTGCTTTTAACTGTAAAATCTTCGGAGGAGGTTTGCGTTCCATGGCCTCTCCGTCTCCTTTCCTGAGTCATCTCTTTTGCGCGCTCTAGGCTTCTGAGTGTCGATCAGGTAGTAGGAATCGTTGCCCAACACTTTCCTGACGATGAAAGGGCCTTCCACTACAAGGAAAAGGCTTGCTAGTGGCGCACCTATTTAGGCCATTAACGGCGCACTACAGGTGCGCCACTAGCATCACGCCATTAGTAATTAATACTAACGGCGCACCCCTGGTACGCCACTAGTATACCAGAGAGTAGTGGCACACCAGGGAGTGCGCCATTAGTATGTCAAGTGGTGCACCATTACTATCTGACTTAGTAATGGCGCACCACATAAAATTGCGCCATTACTAACAAATTTGTTTCAAAAAAATTTAGAAAAAAATTTCAAATATTTTTTTTTCAATTTTTTTTGTTTTTTACTTAATCTCGGGCCACTATGGCTTAATCTCGGGTCAATATGCTTAATCTCAAGTCAAAACGCACTCCATGGTAAAACTTCACGAAAGGTACTTAATACAAAAGGTAGCGTGAAACATACTGCTTTTAACTGTAAAATCTTCGGAGGAGGTTAGCGTTCCATGGCCTCTCCGTCTCCTTTCCTGAGTCATCTCTTTTGCGTGCTCTAGGCTTCTGAGTGTCGATCAGGTAGTAGGAATCGTTTCTCAACACTTTCCTGACGATGAAAGGGCCTTCCACTACAAGGAAAAGGCTTGCTAGTGGCGCACCTGTTTAGGCCATTAACGGCGCACTACAGGTACACCACTAGCATCACGCCATTAGTAATTAATACTAACGGCGCACACCTGGTACGCCACTAGTATACCAGACAGTAGTGGCGCACCAGGGAGTGCGCCATTAGTATGTCAAGTGGTGCACCATTACTAGCTGACTTAGTAATGGCGCACCACATAGAAGTGCGCCATTACTAAAAAATTTGTTTCAAATTCTTTTTAGCAAAAAAATTCAAATTTTTTTTTTCAATTTTTTTTGTTTTTTACTTAATCTCGGGTCACTATGGCATAATCTCTGGTCAATATGCTTAATCTCAAGTCAAATCACACTCCATGGTAAAACTTCCCGAAAGGTCACCCATCTTCACACTACTCCAGCCCAAGCACGCTTAACTTCAGAGTTCTATCCAACCCCAAAGACCAAATTTCACTTAATGTGCACTTATTGATATATCTATCATATCAATCATATTAAACCTAGTTGATGTCTAGGACTTTGTTCATGTTCATGAGTGTGATCAAATTTTGAAAAAATATTTCAAACTTCCGTTCATATTACGTATCATATTATGAACATTTTTTCAAAAAAAAATTCAAAACTAATTTTTTTTCTGTTACTAGTGGCGCACCTAGTAAATGGTGCGCCACTACTAAGTTTGATATTTTTTCCATTTTCCCCCTCTAGATCTTAAAAGCCCCGTATCTTTTTTTTCTGTTAGGTTTTTGGGGATTCAAAAAATCTTCAACAGGGTTCCCCCGGTTGAATTCGGATGTAACTTTTCGAGTAGATGATTTTTCATATAAAAAACTTTTTATTCCGAGTTTGTATGCAAAAGTTATGCCCATTTTACAAATTCCAGAGAGATTTTGCAAATAAAGTCAAAATCCATATTTGTAAATTTTCCCAACAACTAGACCACATATCACATGGGAAACTTATTTTATTTTATTTTATTGACATTTCCATCATTTTATTTTATTTTTTTTAACTGAAAAGGCGGTCCACGGCGGGGGGGGGGGGGGGGGGGCATTGGGGGGAATTTTTGGGCAAAGTTAGTAATGGCGCACCATGGGTGTGGTGCGCCATTACTAGTTTAACTAGTAATGGCACACCACACCCACGGTGCGCCATTACTAGTTTTGAAAAAAATATTTTAGTAGTGGCGCACCGAGGGTGTGGTGTGCCATTACTAGTTAAAACTAGTAATGGCGCACTATCTCACTGCGCCATTACTAGTTTTGAAAAAAATTGTTAGTAGTGGCGCACCGAGGTGTGGTGCGCCATTACTAGTTTTGAAAAAAATAAAAAAATTGTTACTAGTGGTGCACCATGGATGTGGTGCGCCATTAGTATTTGGACACTACTGGCGTACCAACACATGGTGCGCCACTTCTATATAGCAGTGGCGCACCACATATGTGGTGCGCCATTAATGTCCATATTATCTATAGGCCTTTTCCTAGTAGTGTTCCCAAGGTGCCGAGAGCTTGTGCTGGCCGGCTGTTCGCTGTATCTGCCGGAGCACAGGGTCTCCCTCTTGGAAGGATCTTGGCTTGACCTTGCAATTGTAGTATCGGCGCAGACTCTGCTGGTAGATGGCGGACCGGCTGAGTGGCAACAGCCGGCTCTCTTCCAGCAGATCGACACGGTCCTCTCATGCTTCTTTGGCCTCCTCCTCGGTATACATGGTGACTCGAGGGGATTCAAATTCTATGTCCGTCGGGATGACGGCTTCGGCGCCATAGACGAGGAAGAAGGGCGTGAAGCCGGTTGACGGAGTTGTGCACAGGCTCTAGAGTACGGCTGGTAGCTCATCGAGCCAGCAGCCGGCCGAATGCTCTAGAGGCTCGATTAGTCGGGGCTTGATGCCGGACAAAATGAGGCTGTTTGCTCGATCCACTTGGCCGTTTGACTGCGGACGGGCAACATAAGCTAAGTCCAGTCGGATGCCCTGCGTCACGCAGAAATGAGCCAAGGCTCCTTTGGCGTAGTTTGTGCCATTGTCAGTGATGATGCTGTGTGGTATGCCGTACCGAGTGGTGATGTCGGCAATGAAAGTCACAGCAGTCGGCCCGTTCAGCTTCTTGATTGGCTTTGCTTCTATCCACTTGGTGAACTTGTCCACTGCGACAAGCAAATGAGTCATGCTGCCGCGAGTCGTCTTGAATGGCCCTACCATGTCCAGCCCCCATACAGCAAAGGGCCAGGCAATTGGAATGGTCTTGAGTGCAGAAGCCGGCAGATGTGGCTTGGAGCGGAACTTCTAGCACCCTTTACACTTCTGGACCAAGTCTTTGGCGTCTTCTAGAGCAGTCGGCCAGAAGAAACCATGGCGGAAAGCTTTAGCAACAACTGATCTCGAAGCCGCATGGTGACCACATTCACCTTGGTGGATATCCTTGAGGATTGCTTGGCCCTGGTCCGGCTACACGCGGCGTGCTTCCAGCGTCTCAGCGTCTGCGTCTTCCGGGATGGGCGCTGACAAGTCTCGCAACGCCGCATCGAGTGGGTCTCAAACGCCTCCGTCCGAATGCTCGCCACTGTTGATGACAAGCACCTCCGTGACGATGCTCCTGCCGCTGTGCTCGCGAGGAGGCGGCTCGTCGTAGACCACCACATTGGTGGGGAACGCGTCAAGCGACGCCGTGTCAGAGTCGACGATCATCGGGTCGATGGGGCCAACAGACTCCATGTCCACAGCAGGCTCGGTGGTGTCGTGGAGCTGGTCAAGGAGGCTGATGAGGCGGCTCTCAGGGCAGTCGGTGCCCGCGTCGGACGCGGGCTCGTCGGAGAGGCGGATCTCGCCAACAAGGTCGGCGAGGTAGCTTGCTACGCAGGCGATCTCTGCGTCGTCTGGGCAACAAGGCCGAGGTCGACGCCGAGCGTCTTTGGGCTGCTCATGCCGCTAGGAAGGAACAAGGTTCCTGTCCAGAACAGGTCTCCGGATGACGGTGCACCTCACTCCATGTTGGGCGCCAAATGTGGGGGGTTGGGTGCGACATATGCCAAAGGATGGCTTATCATGGTGGGAGCAAGTAGAACGTCACAGGTGCCTGGAAGCGGGATGAGGCGTAGACACGAACGCCGGCGCACTTTACCCAGGTTCGGGGCTCTCCTAGGAGATAACACCCCTAGTCCTACTCTGCGGGGTCTCCGCACGATCACTAAGGCACTAGTGAGTACAATGGTGCTCCTTGAGCTATATGCTAGAGGTGGAAGGAGGCGGGGCTAGCTCTCGTCTTCCTCTAGGTGTGAGTCTAGTTCTAACAGGTTGGGAACCCTTTGCATGGGTGCCCTGGGGGGTTTATATAGGCCTACCCCCCAGGGTTACAATGGTAACTTGGCCGGGTGTAGGACCCGGCCCTCAGCGTCTCTGGTCGCCGGCTTCTCCGCCGGCAGCTGGGGCCCGCCGCCTGGTGGGCCCCTCCGACTGGTCTAGTACGGAGCCGACAGGCCGCTTCCGCCGCTGGCGGGTCTAGTTGGTGGTTGATCAATTTAGCCGTGATGCTAATGATGCAGGCTTGGTTGGGCAAGGCATTGCTATAGTCCCGCCGCCTGGTGGGAGATCACTGTAGCCTCGCCGTGTCTAGTCAGGTTAATGGCGCTCAGGTCTTGAGGAAGGATCCAGCTGCCTGCCAGGAGGCGGATCCCCTTGGATCCGACTGGCCAGGCTCGGCCGCCCTCCGGGCCCTCGCTGCCTTGTAGGGCCCGCCCCCTGTGAGTCATACCGACAGGCCGTCGTGGGAGCAGGCCCCGCCTTACAGGGGTGACGTCAAGGGTGGAGTGGCAACAGTGCCGCGTCGTGCGGAGATCTCATTACTGCGTCGTGCGGTCCACCCGAGATTCTGCGGGTTCCTGGGATCCGGTGGGGGCGGGGCCGCCGCTTCTCCCCGCGCTGCCGGGTGCGGGATCTGCAACAGGCATCGCTGCTGGCGGGAGCCTCATCTACTTGGCGCTGGGATCAGCCGACTCCATTTTCCTCAAGGGTGTCGCGTCGAGCTCATGGATTTGAGCAGAGTAATGAATGACGAGCCTAGTTGTAGTGCGAGCGAAGAAGAAGGGGAGCTGGGGGTTTTCTGTAGGAGTGAGGAAGAAGGGGAGCTGGGGTTGTTCATAGGAGTGAGGTGAGGAATTTGGGGGTACGAGTGGAGCGAGCTGACGTGAGGTGGGTGTGAGCGAGGAGGAAGAAGAGCACCCAGGATTTTTGGGGGGGGGGCGGTGTGCTGGGTGTGGGTAGCGCCTAGAGAAACAATTACTACTAGTATAGTGGAGACACTCTACAGCTACCCAGAAAAACAATTACTACTAGTACAGTGGAGACACTCTACCGCTTCTGGCTCCTCCTAGGTCATTGAAACGTCTCCCTCTACTGAATGTCATTATACTTTTGTTTGCTGACATGCGGGCCATGCAGCGCGCGGGCCCAAATGCCATCCACCAAATTAGAAGGAAGAATGCAGGCGGAGAGTCACCCCGGTCATAGCGCAGCAGTAATGAGCCGTCGTATCACAAAACCCCACCTCCCCTTGATCTAAGTTTGACGGACGAAGAAACCATCATTTCACTCTTCGCTGAATCCCCTTCTCCCTCACCATCTTCAAGAAAGGCAACACTCGCATCTGCCACTGTTCTTTTCTCCCAACGAAGGGAAGGTAAGCGGATCCGTGATGTTGGTAAATTTTCGTTCAGAGAAAAAAAGAACTTTTGCAAAGCAGTAACAGATCCTCACTCTCTTTTTTGTTTCATTGTCATTGCGATTGTGTTTTCCTTTTAGTGGTCTCCTAGTATTCGTCAGTTTCATGATGGACCAAGGAGAACCATGCACAGATCTGCCGATATTGGAGCAGACGCGGGAGGCTGATCCCCACGAGACAGAGAGCTCCAAGAAGATGGAGGCAACCACTGAGGCGACCCCAGATACGCTCACGGCCACTACTGAGATGGTCAACGCCCCGTTTAACGTTACAGCCCCCGCGGCACTGCAGGAGCATTTTTCCTCCTTCGAGGATGTGTCCCCCCCACTGAGCTGCCCAAGGTGATTTCCTTCTTTGCCGATCTCGATTGTGGTTTTTCATCTAAGTATGTGGTGATTTTTTTCAAAAGGAAGTATGTGGTGATTAATAATGCAAATTTTATTAGCTTCGATGCCATGCTATACATAGTGGTTTAAATAACTTGTGTTTCTTATCTTTGAAAAGTAATTCAGAATTTGTTTACATTTCAATTAGAGCCCGATGCGCATAAGGATTGTGTGGTTGTGCATGTCACTCGCTATGAGGCGGATGACCTGAATATATGAACTGGGAAAACAGAGTTCTTAGGCTGTTGGATCCTGGAAGCCATTTGCGGTTATACCAATGAAGAGGTGTATTCCAGCCTCACTTGTTGTCGCTGTTGTCCAGGTGTCTTGAAGCACAAGAAGTTCAAAGCTACTCCTTCGTTTGTGAGGCATACTGTTCTTGTCAAGCTTACGCAGGAAGATGACATGGCCTGCCTCCACAAACAAGTTTATCAGTGACAAGGCCACAAGGTTGTCTTCATGAAGGTTCACAGGATTGAGCTGCTGTGGGACGTCCTCGATGATGTTCATGGCAAGGTCCATCTTGTGTCCAGCCCAAATTAGATCGAGGCATGAAATAGTTGTCCCACCTAGTGTTTAATAGTAGTTTGGATTGTGTCTAATTATCCAAACCAAGCCTGTTATCGACCCCTCTAGGGCTAGTACTCTGTTTGAATCCGTCTATGGGAACTGTTGCTACTTTTGTGTGCCCGTGAATCATATAAGCAACTATGTATCTTGTTACAGTGGTTCGTGCAGATAATTGAGGCCACAATGTAATAAATTCCAAACGTTCAACGCTAGTCCAGCGCTCATGTGGAACACACACATTAAACTCGTCTTCATAAAAATCTTGAAATGCATAAGTTAAGCAGTTTTATACATCTCAATGATTCATAGAACATAACAAACATATACTAGTTCACAGCAAAAGACAAAGTTGTGAGAAGATTTACAAATCAGGAAAAAACAAGCAAGGCTTCTCTGAGCAAAGGGCCTCCTGGCAGGCTTAAATTTCCTAGAGTTCACTCTGGTTTTTTCTTGTTGCCACCATCCAGGGTTAGGTTCTCTCATTCAGAATAACCAATTATAATTGTGGTTTAGCTAGAATGCTGAACTGAACCATGCAGTGTACTGACCAGGTGAAATTATTATGCATTCCACTAAATTTAAGCACCGCTATTTGCAGAAATAAGCAGACCACAATGCCTCTTGTCCGCAAGACCTGTCTAAAAACCGCCAGGTACTGCGTGCCAGCTAGTCCTCGATCCATGGATGAACTGGTAGAAAGTGCATTCCGGACTAGGATGAAGTTTTTTTCGCTCGTCCCTGCACTGCAAGCAGGAAGTAAAACATACGAATCAACTTCGTTTAGATTGCTTTGGACATTCTACCTTAGTTACTACCAATGTAGGGATACCTTGAAGACGGGAGGTTAGACGACGGCAACGAGGGATAGCCATCTCATTTTTCGCAGTTGTACTAAAAGCGAGGTGTGTGCTTTTGATTGCGCGGATAGAAACGATACGGAGACGTACATCCCGAAACGATATGGAGATGTACATCCCTGTTTTGCGCAAATACGAAATCTGGCTATTTAAACAAAGGATGATATTACTACTTTCCCCCGTTTCCTCTTAGAACCAAGTCCTAGATTCATGCTACAACTTTCCCAGTTTCTTCCCTGTTTGAACCAAGGCTTTGAGCTGACTGTATGAACTTGCTTTACTTCTAATAATAGTAGATGTCTAGTTGGCTTTGGAACAGCGGACGGAAGTGGAAAAGGATCCACACGAAGGGGGAAGAGCTGGGGCAGTAGAGCAAGGCAGGTTTCGAAGGAATATATACTTGAGGGTCGTCGGCATGTGCAAAGACGGCGTCGGGAGGCCGCATCTTGGCCACAATGCCGTAGGGAGGAAGAAGGGGTCAGAGGCCCTCCCGAGCCGGCGCTCTCTCGGAGAGAACGGCACGGCCACCTATCGGGACACGCGGGCAGCCGTTGGTCTCCTCCCTTGCCGCCGACGACAGCGTGAACGATGCACCTACACCCCCTGCCCCCGGTCGAGGTTGTCCGGCCGGATTTGTGACCAGCCGTGAGCTCAGAGAGAGAGAGAGTGCTATGTCTTGCTTAGATCTGGAGAGCATGAGAGAGTGAACGTGAGGAACCCTAGTAAAGCAAGCACTAAGGCTCCTGCTTTTATATATAATGGAGTGATTTTGTTGTACCGGCTTCAAAAAAATGCGCTCCCTCGTGTACCATGAGTGGGTGTGAGAGAACTAGTGCGTGCGTGCACCGCTTCTCTTCGTGAGAGTACAATATATACTATGCCCAAAGAACGTTCGCCGCAAGTGTAATAATATAAGTGTGTGATGTGTGAGCTAAAATAAAATGTGTGCGCCGTCTTTTGTTTTTTAGAAGTTCTGAGGGTAGGTGTGAAGAGCACATATGTGCGTGACGTCTACCTGCAGATAGACGATGGGTGCCACGTCTTGAGTCTGCGAGAGGACTCGGGAGAGTTGTGACTCGTGAGGGTGCGTGTGGATGAGAGAGAGGGGCACGTATCAATGCAATGCATGTGTCCGTAAATCATTATCCGACAAACGTTAATACAAGCCTTTTCTGATTTAACGTCGTAAGAACCGTTAGATCGGCATCTGACAGCGTTAGTTTTGCCATGTCATTTAACAGAACAGCCACTCCTCCTACACACAAATATTCCAGTGAGTGTTAGCAACTGCCGTATGCTCCCTCCGTTCCGAAATGCAGTGCATATAGCTTTATTGAAAATTAGAACCTCGCAAAATTTTTAACGAGTTTTCGTGTACCAAATTGCACATGTAGAATACCCTGTATATATCATTTCATTCATCTTCGAGAGGTAACTATAAAGATGGGTGAGGAGTCTACAAAGAAAGACCATCGTATCACCCACAGCAATTTCAACCATCCTTTAGTGTCGAGGAATATCATAGGAACTCTATATGATATGATTTTTATAGTATTTTTTCCTTTAGAGCCAATTGGTTCATAGGAATAGATTCATATACTCTACATTTCAAAGGAAATAAACATGATATCATTTCTATAGCTTTAGAGCCACTTGGTTCATATGAATGGATTCCTATACTCCCTTAATTTCAAAGGAAAATAAACATTAGTGTATATTCAATAGAAAAGTTCCTATGATATGAACCAAATTACATCTCTTTACTAATCCCTCCTCATAGAACTTGAGATACATGTCATCTCTAGATTCAATAGAAAAGTTCCTATGATGTGAACCAAATGACATCTTTTTTCCAAACCCTACTCATAGGAATTGAGATCCTCCATGTCATCTCTTTCCCTACAACTTCCATGTATACATCTTCTATTCCTAAATAGATAGTACAACCCACTACTAGCTTTTTTCCAAAACATGCAACTATGGCACAAGAACTATATAGTGTGCCAATAAATTGGAAAGATGGTCGCTGGATGAAGCTAACCCGACAGTGCAGAGATGGGCAAATACAAGCACTACTGGCCGTTGGATATCATCAACATTCCACCAGATCTGCCACATGTACAATTTAGAAGACTCCATGGTTGAACTTAAGCATAATGCACAAACCTCAAAACACGGGCACTTCTCCTTTGTTCTAGAATCTTCTGTATCATAATTGATTATTTTTTTCTAAATGAATTGCCATTATTTGTTTTTTACTTTATGATTTACAATGAACAACCCCATGAATCTTAACATTTTATAAAACTAATTGATTTTGAATGAGATGAACTATAAGAACTAAACGAACATCTACATCATGCATATATGACTCAAAGCTTTACATGCTATAGTGTGTATTTATTCATAATTTGGTTTCGAATCTCATGCGTTCAATACATGTGTACCTTACTAGTTCTGAGTAGAGTAGCAAATTTCACGCGGCCGCGGGTATATCAAAATGCAGGGCCCATGCATCATTGCCTTTCAGTCGAACCTACGTCCAAATTTTTTTGTACGTGCTATATCTCCACTGGTCCCCGAACCCAAAATGCTGCCTCGTTCCCGTAAAACCAAGCGGCCCACACATATTTAAGCGCGTCGACTCGAACCCGTTTACTACGACGTGGCCCCGCACGCCGTAGTACTCCTACAAACCCTACCGCCGCACTCATCATCGGTTTTCTTCAAGAGGACGAGGGAGAAGCCGATTTGTAGTGGAGGCGCTTTAAAAAAAAGGATCTGTAGTGGAGACCCCTACCCTAGGGTGCCCAAGGTAGCTGCCGCACACATCATTGTTTTCTCTTTTCTTTATGCTCTTGTGCGCTAGAGTGAAATGATGGTTGCTTCGTCTGGCCCAGCTTAATGCGGGAAAGGTGGGGCTTTGTGATTTGACCCCTCATCGCTCATTTTCTACTATGCGGCGCTTCTGACCGGGGTGCCTCCAATTCCAACCGCTGCTTCGAACTGTGATTTGGTGCGTCGCACGTGGAACAAGACGGTGGATGAGACACATGTCTGCCAAAGGGGTCCTATTAAGTGTCTCGCCATTTCGTGTGCGGACTGGCCCTGCTTGAGTTGCTACGCCAACACGACAGGAGCAGCCTACAACTTGGTTTTGCTCCTTGGTGAATCCTGACTATATTGATCTAAACAGATACGTGCTGAAGTACCCTCTCCGTCTCGGTTTTTTATTTGTAGGCGTCTCGGTTTATAGGGCCTGCACGTAGTTCTAGGTCATCCATTTGACTAACTAAATATGAGTTACTATGTCACAAAATGTATATCATTGGATTCTTATTGGTTGATATGTGAAGAAACAAGAAACGAGGTAGAAGTTAATGCACCGCGCCTTAGTATTTTGAGATTATTTGGTTTTCATAAGATGACTTACTCACCTAGACGGAGGGTGTAGTTGTATTTAAAAGTGGAGGGCGGGTCTTTTCTGCTTGTAGGCGAAGCGATTCCCCTAGTCGGTTCGGCAGAGACGCGAGAAGACGAGGGAGTAGGCTGCTGCAAACGTAGGGCTGTGTGATTTGATAGCGAAGTTATCGCTAGACAGGTGGGGCCCGTGATTTGACTTGCCATTATCATTTTAATCATGCGCGCTATGACCGGGCGTGAGTCTCCCGATTCCTGACCACCTCCATACAGTGCCTCTCCCAATGCTCCACCATGTAGTAGTAGAGGCTGGCTCTTGCACGAGAGCCCACTTCTGCACTTTTCCTTGCCTCTCTTTCCTCCACAAATGCAAAAATGCCATGTAAAGCGCACTATTGTACTTACTTGCTCCCTACAGGTGCTTAAGCTTGCCACATAGGCATAAAGTCTGATGTGGCAAGTTAATCAAGAAGAGAGAGACTAGTTTGGTGACCCAAGGAAGAAACGATGCTAAGCTCGTGTACCTAGGTGAAAAGACAATTTTGAGTCTATAGCTAATTAAATGAAGCAAACTTAGCAATACCATTTGATTGGAAGAGGTCACTCCTTGGGAAATGCAATAAATACTAGTACTCCCTGTGTCCCATTATATAAGAACATTTTTGACACAACACTAGTGTCAAAAACGTTCTTATATTATGGGACGGATGGAGTACGAAGAAAGAGATAGAGAGGAGTAAAAAAATACACTTATAGCCAACCTTGTTGTAGTATGAGTGACTAAGTGATGACTATGTATGACATGCCAACATCAGATAGCCTAACACACCGTGTTAAATCTCCACGGGCACGACCGGTAGGCGCGACCATGATACGGGCTGCTGGCAGCCCTTGGATCTGAGATCAAACGGTCGCATGCTAAGTTGCTGAAAATTTGCAGAATAACCCTCCGTGATAGGATATTCACCCATAGGTCTAGAATCACGCCATGCAACTGTTCGATCTCAGATCCAAGGGCTCTCGGAAGCTTGTATCATGGGAGAATGGAAAGCCACTACCACCTGCCGTTCGCGCAGACGGCGATTCGCTCCTACTGTCCCCTTACGCCCTTTAATACTACGGCGGTTCACTCCTAGTCGTCCCGTCCATTCACATTATGGCAGTTCCACTAATCCTAACCCTCCTCCCAAATCCATGGCGTCCTAAATCTCCCCGATCGGCGGTGAGTACAAGCTTAGAACCATCACCGGCGATGAGTTCGACGTCATCTGCAGATTTCTGCGACGGTGAAAGGATGCCTTTCGCTTCAGACGCATGTTTGAAAACTCACATGATGAGTGGGTCGCTGGGCTAGATGTTGAGTACACCACAGTCGTGGGATGAGAGAAGGATCTAAAGGACGAAGAGAGGAAGAAGCCCGCCGTGATCCAGGTTTGCGTACATAACGTTTGCTTGGTCCACCACATATGCCATGCCGACGTTGAGTGCCGAGATTTTAAGAACTTCCTCGAGGACAAAACAGTCAAATTACATCAGACTTTAAGAACGACAAAGAAGTCCTGCGTCGGATAGGCCTCGTTGTAGGCAACCCCTTCGACCTCCGTAAGAATTGGTGGTGCCCTTTAAATCGACCTTCAATGCCGACCTGGCAGGAGCCATGGTTCATCCTTCGTACGGTAAACTGGAGAAACCTCCATACACGTTTCATCATCATGCATGGCAGCGGAATGTACTAGATATAGACCACAACCAGTATGCTGCAATGGATGGCTACCTTTGTTTCAATATCTACAAGGGTTGTATGAAGAGCAACAACCAAGTTGGCGGTTCAAGCAAAGAAGTATCGGCCAAGAGGAAGAGGGACAAGGATGAAGCCGAGGACGTGGACGAGGACTCCGAGTAAGGTGGCAGTGTCGTTGCTCATTGTGGTTCTAAGGCTGGTCATAGTGGGGAGTAACTTAGACTAGTGTCATATGCATGACACTAGTCTAAGTTACTACCTTCATAATGCAAATTAACATGATAGTGGTGTCATAGATGGCTTCATTTATTAGCTTGTAGACTCATCTTGTCTTGGGAAGCGCTATGTTATAGTAACATATTATGTTACCACCTCACATTAAATACTTGCCACATAAGCAAAAATTTCTTGGAGTGCGCTATGTTACTAGCTAAGTTACTCCCACTATGACTACCCTAATGCAGTGTCTACCACATTAGTTGCATAGTTTAATTTCAGGTGTGCTTAGTTTAATTTGAGGGGTGTGTTGTCTTTGAGCCCCAGCAGAACTATGTTATGTTTCTTCTCGTTACTTTAACTCTTCAAGATGTACATACTAGTACTAGTATTTCTTTAATAGAATTTAGCACCCCAATAAAGCACGTACTAGCTTTTTTAATAGTACTATATGCATAATTTGGCGACGAGCGCTCTCTATATGTACCACCTTTTTTTAAAATTTCAATTTTTGCTCCATGGCGCAATCCATCGATAGTGGAGTACTACTGTACAAAAGGATACATTTTTTAAAAGGCTAGCGTACTGTTCATCACATATATATATAGCCTGTTAAATTCTCAACCTAGAACGACGTGCATGCCATGTAGTAAACCGATACGGAGGAAGTATAGTAAAAATGAGATGATTTTACCGAGCGATCGACGGGGGAGCATGGCCTGTCATGCGGTCCCACATGTCATGATGTACCAAGGCGATCCGCGTGTCCCTCTTGAGGCAGAAGCAATACTGGTACATGGTTTGAGATGATGTCGAACCGAAGTGTGAAATAATGGTTGCTTCGTCCGTCTGGGAAGGTGCGGCATTGTGATTTGACGTCTCATTGCTCATTACTACTACTGGGTCGGTACGAGTGGGGTGCGTCCCCCTGCTGTTCTACACTGTTATTTGGTGCTTGACACGTCGACCCGGTTGCTATATGTCCCACATGTCGGCGACAGGAAGTACAGCATTCATGAAAGGGAGCGTCGACGGAGGAGTATACTACAAAATTCATGAAAGGGAGCGACTTAGTTTTGGAAAAATATGTTTTTACGGAGTCCGTACCCACTAGGGTTTATAGGGCTCATCTAACAAACATTCGTTTTTCCGTTTGATTAGTCTCAATTCTACTGTACTAGTAGTAGTACCATTACATGTTGGATTTCGAGGTGCGTTAGATCACCCGACGCAAGCAGTGTCAACTAACCAATGCATGTACAAGTTCATGGAAATTTAGTGGTCATTCATGCATTCGTTCTAATTAATGGCTCGGTAAACATAACTTCTTGAGAAAAACGAGCGTACTGTGCAAACTACGAAATTAATTCGACCACTCACCGTCTACCTCGGTTGGAGAGATTGTGAAATTGAGCCATAAACTGGAGAGGAGGGAGTAGTAACTTTTGTCTCGATTACTATTTGTGGCCTTGTATAGATGCAAAATGTATTTTTTTATAGTGGCCTTGTATAAGTAAATAGAGGGAGTACTAACCAAAGCCCTCCATTCCTAAATGTAATGCGATAGATAAAAGCCCACATACCAATGCATGTCTTTGGCGATATGTTTTGGACGAGAAAGCCCTGGTCAATTTGTTCCAGGTCCCATGTGTCCAACACAGCAGTAGATTAGAAAATTAGAGGGAAACTACTGCACCCTCCTGCCATCTGGTTCTGTCCCATCTGATGTGTACGAGAGCAAATAATAAAGGGAGGCAGCCTATGCGTTAGAAGTGTTGGTGTAGGGCTAGTTTCTTCCAGAATTGGGTTGAACTCAAACTACGCACTACAATATGGAATTTCTATAGAAAACTAATACGCACTATATTTAGGAATGGAGGGAGTACGTAGTAGGGACGAGGAGTAAACGGAGGAAGTAGTAAAATTTTCTCCTCGTGCTGTGAGCCACCGCGCGCGTGGGCGAGGGAGTGGGCGTAAAGGCGTACAATAGTAGTAAGCTTCACCTCATCCTGCGAGCCACCGCGCCCGTGGGCGGGGGAGACGACGTACAAAGCAAGTTTCTCCTTGTTCTGCGAGTTGACGGGACACATCAAAAGTACTCCAGTGTATAGAGCCTTGCCTCTAAGGTAGGCCCCACATGGTTTGCCTCTTTTTTTAGTTTAACATAACGCGTCAAGTCGCAATTTGTTTGTTCACCCGTGGTAGACGATCCTCCCTCCACCAAGTGGACAACCAGTACATGTGCCAAATTGGCACGTGAGCTGCCTTTTTCATACAGAAATGAGCTCCACCGTGTACCCGCGCGGGTGTGGTTGGGAAAGAGACAGGAGTATGTGCGCCGTGCGTGCACCTCTTCTCTTCGTGCACGTCCGTCACCTATGTGGGCGTGTGTGAGAGAGATACAAACCTAGACATAATGCGCCGTCCATCCCCATGCCTCCGCCCAGTCCGACCACCAGTTACCACCACGGCACCACGCCCCACTCCTCCTCACCTTATCTCTCATATTTCTCCCTCCATTTTTATATACAAGGGGCCACTATCAAAATTACAATTTGCAGATATACAAGGCCACTAACACTAATCGATGCAATATTAATGGTGTTTTCCTCATGGTACTAGCAAATGTGGACATTAATTATCCCTTGCATGCATGCGGGAGTTTTTAAAAAATGCATCTTGATGTTCCGTGCAATGCACGGGCATCTTGCTAGTCCATGAAAACAACACATGGCAAAATTCCACGGCGAACGAGGGATTTGAATGTGTTGGGAGGGGCTGTTTGGATCTTGCCCGGTGTCGGTGTACAAAAAGAGGGGTACGCCTTTTGTACCCCTATAACTGTGCACGGGCAGTCTGAGCCGCGGGTACCACCACACTGAGCAAGGCAAGGGAGGTGAACCAAGGTAAGGCCAAAGCCGAAGAGGAGCAGAACGACGCCAAGACCAAGGCCACAAAGAGCAAGGGGGCGAAGCGGACTCCCCCGGCAAGGTCCTTGCCGGGGAGCGGTTCTAGCAGACCCGGCAAGACCCTTGCCGGGGCAGCTCACCCCACGCCTATGGAGCGAATCACCCTTGAGTCAACTACCCCCATGGGGCAAGGATTCGGGAGATATCCCCGTGGTGGCATGCAGATCTTTGTGAAGACATTCAAGATCAGATGCACACTTGAGAAGATGATGATCCTTGGCGGGATCCCAGCCAAG
Organism: Aegilops bicornis; assembly: GCA_021605145.1. NCBI lineage: Eukaryota > Viridiplantae > Streptophyta > Magnoliopsida > Poales > Poaceae > Aegilops > Aegilops bicornis. The sequence goes on along the minus strand of CM038673.1, from coordinate 474,062,258 downwards.
GAGGACCACAAGGCCCCCGGCAAGACCCTTGCCGGGGATGACAGCAAGCGCCGCGGGAAGACCCTTGTCGGGGCCCCGGCAAGGCCCTTGCCGAGGACACCCGTGGGCCCACCATCAGGCCCGCACCAGTCGCACCTCCACCGCCGTTCGCATGCAACTGCCGACCCTACCAGTTGGGCAGGCACCTGCGTGGCGGCATGCAAATCTTCGTGGAGACCCACCACTGCGCCACCTCAGCTACATCCCTGCCTACATGGCACCACAAGCACCGCTGGCCAGGGCGCGCGTCAACACCAAAGGGAGCGGCGACGGACGGGACGGGGCTCTCTCCCAACCCCGGTAAAGTAAGGACACCGAAGCGGGGCGCAATTAATGCGCCTTGTCATGTAATGCGAGGGATAAGCCCGCATTATCAGAGCCCTTCCACCTCCTGTGCCCGGTGTGGCAGCCCCTTTCCTATAAAAGGAGGCCCAAGGCGACCGGGAGGAGGATTCGCTTTGGAGCTCCTCACGCCCCATAGCTAGCTCAAGAACAGAGATATACAATCCACCAAAGCAGGAGTAGGGTTTACGCACCTCGCGTCCGAACCTGGATAAACGAACCGTGTGCTACCTGTTTGATCCGCTCTTCTCAGATTTCGCGCCACGCAATCAGCGGTAGGGATTCTTGTGATCCCATAGGTGTCGTTTCCACCGACATCTTTGGCGCGCCGGTAGAAGCGCGATTGTGAGAATCTGCTTTAGCAGTTAGTTCGACGCTTCTTCATCATCATGGCGCCCAAGGAGAAGACGACGGTGGCGGTTGGACCGTCGGAGGCCGGGTATCCCGCCCCGACGCGGGCGAGCAGCGGACCGGTCGCTGAAAGGACGCGGGGCGCTGTTCGTGAACACCAACACCGTCCCAGCAGTCGGAGTCTGGGAGGCGGCGATGTTCGTGCGCCTGGCAACGAGCCCCGCGCTGCCAAATCCAATGATGGAGCCGGGCCCTCCGCGGGAGGCGCGGGGCCTTCCAGGCTCACTGCCGCCCCGCCCGAGGGCGGCGCAAGGGCTTCCAAGACTCCCACGGTGGCGCCAACGGCGCGCTCCTCTCAAGCAGCCCACGACGTACGGCGTGGCCACACCGAAGACCCCGGGCATCGCCATGGGAAGAGCCCCGAGCGCCACTCCCGGGATGTAGAAGACGTGCCCGCTTGCCGAGGCGCTGGTGAAGATGGCTTGCGGTCGCGATAGAGCTCCTTCTAACGTGGTCAAAAGTCGGAGCGCGTCGCGATCCGTGCAGGTTTCGCTGCCACCAATGCCGGCAGAAGCCTTGGCGCGCGCACAGTTGCTCCTCGATTTTCCTCCCACTACAGGGAAACTCGACGAATGGAGAGCCACCATCCGAAGTCTTGTTGCGGTGGCCAACAAGGACGAGCTAAGCCCGGCGGAGCCCCCGGGTCGACGTTCTGACGGAGTCCCGCGTACCAGCAGCAGGAAAGCTGGCGGCGCCGCAACCATGGTGCATTCTCCTCCTCCTCGCCCGGTACCACGGACACCTGCCCATCGCGACGTTACGGAAGACGAGATCTCCATAGCGTTGTCCGACCCGCGGACCCACCGGGACCAACGCCAGGTCCTTCGGGATCGGGAACATGAAGACGCTCGGACCACCATCGAGCGCCGGCGTGGAGCACGCCACCAGTCAGATAGGCGAGCAGGGCCCGCTGTGGACCACCCGGCACCGGAGAGCCCTGGGGGCCTGCCTTACGAGGTAGGCTGCCCGGCTTTTACCCGTGAGCTGCGGCAGTTCCAGTGGCCCACTCACCGCACTTTCAAGCCTGACGTGGGCGAGAAGTACGGCGGCAAGAGCCACCCGTCCGAGTTCCTCAGCGTCTACACCATCACGATGTAGGCTGCCGGAGCCCGCGACGACAAGGTGATTGTGAATTAATTTCCGTTGGCTCTTAAACCCAACGCCATGTCATGGTTGATGCACTTGCCGGTAGACTCCATTTCCTCCTGGTCGGATTTGTGCCATGAGTTCGTGGGCGCCTTCACTGGCGGTCACCAGGCTCATGGCCAAGCAAGTGATCTGCACATCATTCCCCAGAAGGGAGGCGAGAGTCTCCGCAAGTACATACAGAGGTTCAGCCGGGTGCAGTACAATATCCCTGATGTTCACCCTGCCGCCATCATCGCCGCGTTCCATCGAGCGTGCGTAATCAGCAAGATGCGCCAAGAGTCTGGCGATGAACAAGGTGAAGGATGTTGCAGAGCTCTATGTTCTTGCCGACAAGTGTGCCCGGGCTGAAGAGGGAAGGAAGTACCCCGGCGAAGACGCCGGCGTGGAAACCGACTCCTCAGATGAGGACACCGCTGCCCCGGCGAAGAAAGGCCGGCGCCGCAACAGGAAGCGCAAAGGGAAAGCCGTGCTTGCCGTCGAGGGGTCTAATGACACCGGCGCCACCAAGAAAACCAAGGCAGATGACCCCGGCAAGGAAATTGCCGGATGTGTCGCCTGCCGGGCCTTGGCGGCTGCCGAGAAGCCAGGCAACTCCGACAAGCGGTACTGCAAGATTCATCGCACCAAAGGCCATGCTCTCCAAGACTGCCGACAGGTTGAGCTCCTTTCTGAGAAGCAGAGGGCTGAATATGAGAGGCGGGACAAGGAGAAGGGCCAAGATGGTGCTGAGGGGTCAGGCAAGAAGCGCGACGGCCAGGCGGGCCGTCGCGGCAAGGAGAAACAACAAGAGAGGCCCTCTCGGGGCCGTGACAGAAAGCCAGAAGATGACGATCACGAAGACGACGACGAGTCCAGCGACCAAGAGTTTCAGAAGGCTACAGAGGCCATGTGCATCGACGGCGGCACTTGGCTGCATACCTCTCGGCGCCAGCTTAAACAGTGGGCGCGAGAGATTACAGCGGCGGAGCTGTCATTTGATGCCCAAAGGCCGCTGAAGTGGTCCAGCACACCTATCATTTTTTACTCTGAGGATCACCCTGATCGCACTACTGCGGTCGGGTGTTTGTTGTTGTTGGTTTCACCAACAATACGCAACCTCAAGGTGACAAAGATGTTAGTCTATGGCGGGGCCGGTCTGAACTTGATCTCGCCTGCCGTGATGGAGAAGCTGCAGATTCCTGATGGAGACCTCGAAGAGACGGGCACGTTTCAAGGGGTCAGCCCGGGAAGAAGCCAACCCAAGGGAAAGGTCACCCTGCCCGTAACTTTCGGAAGCGACCTAAACTTCAGGACGGAGAAGATTGTGTTTGATGTTGCCAAGATCCCCTTGCCCTACAACGGGATCCTTGGCCGCCCAGTGCTGGCCAAGTTCATGGCGGCATCGCACTACGCATACAACACCCTAAAGATGCCGGGGCCCGTGACGATCATCAATATCCCCTCCGACAAGAAAGATGCGCTAATCTGCGCCGACCAACTGTACCAGCAAGCAACCGCGGCGGCCACCGGCGCAGGGGCACTTGCTCCTGCTGCTGGGACCCTGGGAGGGAAGAAGAAGAAGAAGGCCGGCGAGACCTCAGGCACGCACTCCGGCAACGGCACCTCTTTGGAGTGTAGCGCTGTTGTCGAGGACGTACCAGAGAGCTCCGCCGGCGGAAGCAAGAAGTCCAGGGCCACACCGCCGGGAACCAAGAAGGTTTCCGTCAATGAGGACGGCACGGGAGGAGCTTTTACCATAAGCTCCACCCTTGACGACAAATAGGAAGACACGCTCGTCACCTTCCTGTGGGCGAATGTCGATGTGTTTGCATGGCAAGCCCCCGACATCCCCGGCATTCCCAGGGAGGTGATTGAGCACCACCTTGCTGTCTGTCCTCATGCGCGGCCCGTCAAGCAGAAGATCAGGAAGCAAGCTTTGGAACGACAAGGGTTCATCACGGATGAAATCCGGAAACTGGAGGCAGCGGGCCTGGTAAGGGGAGTGCTCCATCCAACGTGGTTGGCCAATCCGGTCGTGGTGCGCAAGGCAAATGGGAAGTGGAGGCTGTGTATTGATTACACAGATATCAATAAGGCTTGTCCTAAAGACCCCTTCCCGCTGCCGCGCATCGACCAGATTGTTGACTCCACGGCTGGATGTGATCTGTTGTCATTCCTTGATGCCTACTCCAGCTACCACCAGATCTTCATGGCAAAGGAAGACGAAGAAAAAACAGCATTCATCACCCCATGTGGTACGTATTGTTTCGTACGGATGCCTTTCGGGTTGAAGAGTGCTGGTTCGACGTTTGCGAGGGCAGTCCAGATTGGTTTTGAACCCCAGCTCCATAGAAATATGGAAGCTTATATGGATGACATAGTGGTCAAAACCAAGGACAGGGCAACCCTCATACTGGATTTGCAAGAGACATTTGCAAACCTGCGCAAGATCAACCTCAAGTTGAACCCTGAGAAGTGTGTCTTTGGCGTCCCATCCGGCAAGCTCCTCGGGTTTTTTGTGTCACAGCGTGGGATACAGGCCAATCCGGACAAGATCAAAGCCATAGAACAGATTGAAGCGCCCAAGCGAATCAAGGATGTGCGCCGGCTTGCTGGTTGTGTCGCTTCCATGGGCAGGTTCATATCCAAGTCTGCCGAGCGCGGCCTTCCCTTTTTTAAGATTCTGAAAAAGGCGGGCCCAGTGGAATGGACGCCAGAAGCCGAAGCAGCACTGCAAGATTTGAAAAAGTACCTCTCCTCCGCGCCAACACTAGTTGCGCCCAGACACCAGGAGTCGTTGCTGCTGTACCTAGCGGCAACGAACTAGGTGGTCAGCGCCGCGCTAGTGGCGCAGAGGGAGGTTGACGACGAGGTAATGGCAGCAACAGAGCCCGACGCCACCAATGCGGAGACGACACAGCTGGTCGAAGTGCCGCCAAAGAAGAAAGTGATACAACGTCCGGTCTACTTTGTTAGCTCACTCTTGCAGGGGGCTAGGTCGAGGTACTCCGGTGTGCAAAAGCTGCTCTTCGGCCTTCTCATGGCCTCGAGGAAGCTGCGTCACTACTTCCAGGCACACGAGATCACTGTCGTCACTCGCCTCCCTCTGCAGCGGATATTGCACAACCCAGATGCGAGAGGGAGGATTGTGGAATGGGCACTAGAGCTGTCCAGCTTTGGCTTCAAGTTTGAGAGTACTTCGACGATTCAGAGCCGAGTCCTGGCGGAGTTCATCGCAGAATGGACCGCAACACCGGACGAAGAAACCCAAGAGACGGCTCTCCCCGGCAAGGAGGGAAGTTGCAATTGGATTATGTACTTTGATGAGGCTTCCTCCCTGCAAGGTGCCGGGGCTGGCGTACTACTCATGGCCCCCACCGGAGAGCACCTCAAGTATGTTATCTAGATGCACTTCCCTAGGGAGGTGTCGACAAATAACACGGCAAAGTACGAAGGCCTGCTTGCCGGTCTTAGGATCGCGGCGGACCTCGGAATAAAAAATCTCATCGTCAGGGGCGACTGCAGCTTGTCATCAAGCAAGTCAATAAGGATTACCAGAGTCAGTTGATGAACGCCTACGTCGATGAAGTGAGGAAGTTGGAAGATCGTTTCGACAGTATACAGGCTGAACACGTTCCCCGAACAGAGAATGATGTCGCCGACTACCTATCGAAGCACGCTTCTCTCAAACTACCTGTGGAACCAGGTACCTTTGTGCTTCAGCTAACTCAGCCATCCGTTGATCATCGACAGAGTAGAACAAGAGAAGGAAATCAGGGCCCGGCAAGTACTTTCCCGCCGAGCTCCCGGAGCCGCCGGGGAAGATGTTGCCGAGGGTACTGAGCCCGCCACAGGACGGCTAGCTCCGGTGGAGCGTCAAGCTCTTGCCGTCGAGACAGCCGCTCCTATAGCGGAGGAAACGCCTTTAGTCCTCGCCGTCGAGCCCTGTGCTCCAAGATGGGCACAAAGATACCGTCAGTTCCTCCAGACAGGGGAACTTCCTGAGGAGCAGGAAGAAGCGGAAAAAGTAGCCCGTCGCTCTGCCATGTACCAGTTCGTCGATGACCTCCAGTACAGGAAGAGAACGAACGGTGCGAAATTGAAGTGCATCCCTCGTGAGGAAGGACTAGAGCCGTTGGCAGAGATACACGGAGGCATATGTGGATCCCACATTGGGTCAAGGGCCCTTGCCGGCAAGGCATTCTGGCAAGGTTTCTTCTCGCCCACCACCCTCCAGGATGCAACGACACTCGTCACCAAGTGTGAAGCATGTGAGTTCCATTCAAGAAAGCTTCATCAACCAGCTCAAGCCCTTCAAACCATTCCTCTCTCCTGGCCCTTCTCGGTCTGGGGGCTCGACATACTCGGCCCTTTCCCCATTGTCGGGGCTTTGAGTACTTGTATGTTGCAATCGACAAGTTCACAAAGTGGCCGGAAGTGGAGGCAGTGAGGAAGGTCACAGCTCAGTCGGCCGTCAAGTTCTTCAATGGGCTAGTGTGCCGTTTCGGGGTACCCAACAGGATCATCACCGACAACGGCACACAGTTCACAAGCCGCACCTTCATGTAATATACTCAAGACCTCGGAAGCAAAAGTTACATTTCGCTTCCGTTGCTCACTGCAAACAGCGGACAAGCTGAGAGCGCAAATGCTGAAGTGTTGCGAGGCTTAAGGACCAAGACCTTTGACAGGCTGCACAAGAGCGGAAGGCGCTGGATTGATGAGTTGTCGGCAGTTCTTTGGTCAATCAGGACGACACCAAATCGAGCCACCGCCGACACCCTTCGCCGGGTATACGAGGCGGAAGCGATTATCCCCACTGAACTCATACACGGGTCACCTCGAGTGCTCGCTTATGATGAGCTTGAGCAAGAGCAATCGCGGCAAGACGCGGACCGCTCCTTGAGGAAGATCGTCTCCGGGTGGCTGTGAGAGCAGCACGCTACCAGCAAGCCTTGCGCCGCTACCATAGCCGCAAGGTTCATGCCCGGAGCTTTGAGGAAGGCGACCTTGTTCTTCAGCACGTTCAGTCGGCCAAGAATTCCAACAAGTTGACGCCAAAGTGGGAAGGCCCTTATCGGGTGTCTGAGTCACCAGGCCCGGCGCAGTCCGCCTGGAGACCGAAGATGCCGTTCCGATGAGTAATTCCTGGAACATTGAGCATCTTCGCAAGTTTTACTCATAAGGCGCGGCTTGCCGGGCCTCTCGGCAAGCCACCTTTTGTACAAGCATTGCCGATGATGCATGTAACCCTTTGTACAAAGCCAGGCGCAGACCCTAAGCATAAATAAATGAAGCGCTGGCGCCCTAAGTTATAGCATGCATGCTAGGTCGAGTCTCGTCCTTGGTTAGGGTTGATAGTGCTTGGCGGCGACTAACCCCTAGCTTAGAGGTCGAGTGTGCGTCCCCTTTGTCGTTCTTTCGTCTTCTTTGGTTCGCAGGACTCACACATATCCTTGCCGGATCACTTAAAGATGAAAAAGAGGTGGAGGATGGACCAGCATCTAGACCCCGGCAAGCCAGTATTATCGAGGGCTGCAAGAGCAAAAGTTCACCCACGGCGAACAAAAGTTGCCGGGGGCTGCAGCTTCAGATAAGTTTTTTTCATCCCTAACCATGCATCCCCTTATGGACTGAGGTATGTGAAACCTCGTTTCTTCCCAAAGCTACCATGCTCCCCTAAAAACTCTAGGCCCCAGGGCTCATTCCTGGGGCCAGGTTTGGTAGTAGGCGCGGCAACAAAAGGATGGAATGAGGGGCTTAAACCCACTTCATCCCTGCCTCCGCCGAACGTGTGAGAAAGGTTGAGTGAAGTGGGAAGACAGCAAGGCCTGTTGCCGGGTAAGGAAATGTTTATCCTAAGGATATCAAGGATTCGCTCCTTGTCGTGGGTTCTACCCGCAAACAAATGATCCAGCAAACATCCCTTTTTCATTGAAAACATTCCGTTCAGGTACAGTCCATAGGGAATGAAAAACATGAATAGTGGGATTACAAGTTCTAAATTCAGCTAAGGCCCAAAGGCTTACAATTTGAAAAAAGATAAGGTGCTTTCAGAACCCCTTTCTTGTCCCTCTCCTCAGGAGGTAGGTCAAGGAGGCGAAAAGGGCAAAAGGAGCGCCTAGGCGAGCTACGGGTGGCAGAAGACACCAAGAGAACATCTCGGTGGCCGTCCAAAGGCTGGATGGTGATGGCGACGCCGGTAGTAGAGTTCGAAGACGAGGCGGCAGGACGTCAGCACGCTATCGAATGCGTCGATGCACGCGTACTCGGACTTGACGGCCTTGCCGCCCGCCCTCTTCCTCTTCCGCAGCCTCCCAACGCCAGCCGCCCAAGGAGACGACCCCGAGAAGTTCAAGGAGCCGGCGACACGGATGATGGGGACGCCGGTGCCGCACTGAGCGACGCCCGACACCTAGTCAGACCCATCATCCTGCCGCCCGCTACCCTCGTCGTCGTTGCCGCTGTCCTCCACGCCACTCCCGCTCGAGGAGGTGTCTTCGCTATCAGAAGAGCTCTCCACCCAGCACCTTGCCCGAGTCCCGAAGCACCCGAAGACCTTGACGGAGAGGAGGCCGCCCTCCATTAGCTTGAAATGGAGGGTGAGCCCCGCCATCAAGTGGTGGATATGGGCGAACGTCTTCCACCCTCGACCAAGATACATCACGTGAGGGCTGGGAAGTCGACGCGGACTCGCGTACCGCTGATCCCGGAGCCCCTCATGTGCAGCCGCAGTGACTCGGGCGGATCCAGCTCCATCTCGCTCGCAAATTGAGTCGGGAGACAGAGGCGACGGCGAAGCGGCCGGCGCAGCCTGACGAAGAACTCGCAAGGGTCATCTCCAACATGGCCCTCCATGGGAGGAGGTGCTGCTGGCGGAGGCGAGACCGGCGCGCCGTCCCGTCCCCCTATTCAACGAGTGCCTCGGCCTCGCCCGCGGCCTCGCCCGCGGCCTCGCCCACGGCCTCGTCCCCTTCCCCACCCCCTCGCAGCTGGCTCCGCCACCGCAGGAGCAGGGGAAGGAAGGATGCGTTGTTGAGCGGCAACCCTCGCTGCCACCGTCGAAGGACCAGAATTCCCTCTCTCCATGGCGAATGGGGGGAGGGGAGCGGAAGCTGAAGCAAGGAGGAGATGAAGGAATGTGGGACGCCATCCCTCCCCTCTCGGTCTTTATAGAGGAACGGTGTGGTGCTTGACCGCCCCGCTCAGCCAATCAAAACACGGAAGGCGCAGGGGACTGGGACCGGCCCGCTGCTCCAGCCCGCTATGGCCCGGTTTCCCGCCTCCACCGTTCGCCACCCCAAGCGCATGAGGGCCACGTGGCGGGCATGCAGGAGCCGAAGCGACGGGTGAGGCGACCTCTCCCCACCCTGTGATCGTGGGGAGTGGACGCCTTGAAGACCCCGCCTCGGCCCCATTCAGTAAAGAGGCCGCGCCTCCACGCCTCCCTCCGCTTATGGGGAGGGCGCACACTGCCTCTTTATTACGACGTGACGCATGCGCACAGAGCTCAGCCCCGCGCATGCCGCCCACGCCATGCCCACGCCTACCCACGCAGCGGGAGCGTGGGAAGCGCAGCGCGTGAAAGAAACTTACCGCGGTAAAACCGCTCCGCCTGCGCGCGCACCGTTTTTGGGCCTAGCCCAACGACACGATTGCGCTTACGTGTGGCCCAGGCCCGGGGGCTCCTGTCGGTGTACAAAAAAGAGGGGTACGCCTTTTGTACCCCTATAACTGTGCACGGGCAGTCTGAGCCGCGGGTACCACCACACTGAGCAAGGCAAGGGAGGTGAACCAAGGTAAGGCCGAAGCCGAAGAGGAGCAGAACGACGCCAAGACCAAGACCACAAAGAGCAGTAGAAAGGACTCCCGGCAAGATCCTTGCCGGGGAGCGGTTCTAGCAGGCCCGACAAGACCCTTGCCGGGGCAGCTCACCCCACGCCTACGAAGCGAATCACCCTTGAGTCCACTACCCCCATGGGGCAAGGATTCGGGAGATATCCTCGTGGTGGCATGCAGATCTTTGCGAAGACATTCAAGATCAGATGCACACTTGAGAAGATGATGATCCTTGGTGGGATCCCAGCCAAGGAGAACCACAAGGCCCCCGGCAAGACCCTTGCCGGGGATGACAGCAAGCGCCACGGCAAGACCCTTGCCGGGGGTGGCAGCAAGCGCCAGGGCAAGACCCTTGTCGGGGCCCCGGCAAGGCCCTTGCCGAGTACACCCGTGGGGCCACCATCAGGCCCGCACCAGTCGCACCTCCACCGCTGTTCGCATGCAACTGCCGACCCTACCAGTTGGGCAGGCACCTGCGTGGCGGCATGCAAATCTTCGTGGAGACCCACCACTGCACCACCTCAGATACATCCCTGCCTACATGGCACCACAAGCACCGCTGGCCAGGGCGCGCGTCAACACCAAAGGGAGCGGCGACGGACGGGACAAGGATCTCTCCCAACCCCGGTAAAGTAAGGACACCTATGCGGGGCGCATTAAATGCGCCTTGTCATGTAATGCGAGGATAAGCCGCATTCGCATGCCCTTCCACCTCCTGTGTGCCACTGTGGCAGCCCCTTTCCTATAAAAGGAGGCCCAAGGCGACCAGGAGGAGGATTCGGCTTTTTGGAGCTCCTCACGCCCCATAGCTAGCTCAAGAACAAAGATATACAACCCACCAAAGCAGGAGTAGGGTTTTATGCACCTCGCGGCCCGAACCTAGATAAATGAACCGTGTGCTACCTGTTTGATCCGCTCTTCTCACGACCCCCGCGCCCCGCAACCGCAGTAGGGATTCTTGTGATCCCGTAGGTGTCGTTTCCCACCGACACCCGGGGTAGCCAAAATATTGGCGACCCTTTTGTCCATCGGTGCCTTTGCCACCGATGAACGAGGAATGGCTCGGGTGCTCATGCTGTCATGCATCCTCCAGCTCACACGTTGGAGACGAGCTTGCACGAGCTGTGTTTTTGTCCCTAACGCCGCTGAGCCGCCCGCAGATCGACCGGCGACCGCAAATTACGCCATCCAACCATAGCCGCACACATTATGACAAAGAACCCAACCAACCGGACGAAATTCACGCAAACACGTAGACAAACTGATATTTCATATAAACAACGACGGAAATCATATAAAATACCGGATTTTCACACAAACATGACGGATTTCATTACATTCAAATGAACTACGCGGTGCTAGTTCTGGACAGCACCGGTATATAATACCTGGCCTAAATGGTCGCCCGCCAATCGATTTGTGTTCCTCATGTCCGGCAAAGACGATCACCGGACTGCCGGAGCCCCAAGGTATATGCTTCAGCGCAAAGGATGGCTTGCTTCCCCACCGCCTAACCGATATCATTGGCTGGTGCGAAGATGATGGTGGCCGCACCGGTTCGAGTTCATCACCGCCACTACTTCTCCATGGCTCGCACCGGCTCGAGTTCATCCTAACATTGACCTCTTCCGTGGAGCCCATGCGGGTCGACGAAGGTCCTCGCAAAAAGGATCCGCAAGACACACTGTTACGCCGCGCCGCGTCGCCTCCGCGGTGGCCTTCATGGGACCCAAACGGCGGCGGCCTCCCGTGTTCTACTTCTCCTCGATGATGGTGGTGGACGCGGAGGCGCTGGCCACCGAATCGTCGCTCTCCGCGCACCCGGCTTCGGTCGCTGCTTGCATGGCGTGGCCGCCGACATGGGAGTCTCGGCCACAGAAACGGGAGACGCGGTACGAGGCGGCGGCATGGACGGCAGCAACGACGCCCGTGCACCGCTCCTCGTCGAGCTAGCCTGGGGCGGCGAGTTGCTGAACCACGCGCCAGCTTGGGGCGGCAACTAGCTCCGTCGGGCGAGGGGAGGGAGGTCGATCAGCGAGCTGCATAGCTCGTATCCGGTGGGCTACCCAGCCGGATTGGATGCAGAATAACTACTCTTTGTAAGCCATTGTAAGAGTGGACAAAATGGTGGAGGAGATAGGGGAGCAGCGGAGGTGTGCGATTCTTGGCTGGCGTTTGGCCTCGTTTAAATAGGAGATTAAATATACGGCGGACGGGAGGAGCTCGGCCGGCATTGCGTTTAACGCCGGCCCGGTCATGAACGGACGTGTGTCTAGAGTGGGTTTCTGGGCTTCCACACGGGCGGGTTTCATGGAGGCGTTTGAATGCGGCACGAAGGCGTGTTCAGTCGGGCGTGCCGCGAGTGGCGCCCTCGACTCTGACCTAGGACACCGCACTGTTCTTCCACTGACGTGTGGGCTCTTTGGGTGCATGGCCTACATGTCAGTGACCTAACGCAGGCAGCGCACAGCAGAGGAACCTTTGGTGGGCCAGGGCGATTAGAAGCGGGCATTTCATGAACCGATGATTGTTCATTGAGTGTGACGTCATATTTTTTCATGTAGTTAAGCCTACTATGTTGATAGCCCGTTCGATACGTTGTGATTCATAAAGACCGATGCAAACATCAATGTTCTGCTTATTACAGGTAAGATTGATTAATACCCGTAACAATCCATGTGCTTAACAAAGGGTGCATGCACGTATAGGTTGAGCGTGTGTCTTGCGTCGTGTGATGTGTGCATGCTGGCGTGCGAGTGTTGCATGCGTGCAAGGGTGCGTTTCAGTGTTGCATGCATGGGTGCGTACGTGCGTGTGTTCGTGAGTGCATGTGTACGTGTCAGTGTTGCAAGCCAGCATGCGTGCGTGTGTACATTATGTGTACGCCTCAGTGTTGCACGCCTACATGCGTGCGTGTCTTGCGTGCGTGCATGTGTACGTGCGGGGTGAGGCTACACGTCAGTCGACTGACATTTTCATCTACATGATCTTGAGATTTTACGAAGTCACCATAGGTGCCTCGTAGTCGAGTGGAACGTCTCCTCCCACTGAACGTACATCACCGAAAAATACTGAAATTAACAAAAGATAAATGCGAGCACCAGGATTTTAACCTTGGTGGGCTCGAGAAACCACTGTCCTCTAACCACCCAACCACATGTTGGTTAGCACGACAAAATGTATGTGGTGACCGTGATGAGCTTATTCTGAAGTCCAGTGACCATATCGTGCTTTTGCTTCAAATACAATGACCGTAAGTGTAAATCAGCAAAATACGGAGCACGCATCAAATGCAAAGTCCGTCAGTGTCATCAACAAAATATGGAGACGCATCGTGAGCTAGATACCGTTGTACTATTGTATATGCTTATTTTCTTAGTGGCCGATTGCGTGTGTGGTGTGGTGGGCACATCATTTCTAGTTGTGGTGGGTCAACATGAAGACTCATGGGTCGGTTCCATCCTGCGCCACATATAGGTTGGACTGAGACGTGTTATATAGAGACCCATGTGGAGGACTCGGCGTACAACACGAAGCTACCAGAGTCGCGGAGGACTCTATCCCCGCTGGTGATAAGCCGACTATATATGATTTGTAACCCTAGGCCCTTAGTATGTTATACAAGCTTGGGGGCTAGTTCGCCGATAGTATACACACACGCACAATGCCTGGTATTCACGTGTACTTTGTACACACCCCTATCACTAATATACAGTACCAGGAGTCGGCTCTTTCTTCAACTGCAAGGGTCTGATCCGAACTAGGGTAAAACTTTGCCTCGTATTACCATCCAGCCTAACAGCCAGGGATATCCTACCGAATGATATGATGAAATTATATCTGCTAACTACTATTTGAGAGGTGTGTCTGGGGGCAATGTGCGAGAGAGGCCTAAAAGATAATGTGTGTGTTGGAGACACGTAGGCACATATATGTGCGTATAGAGGGCTAGTAGAGACCGTGCATGTGTATATATGCATGTGAGAGAAATAGTGTTTTCCAACTGAGATTAGTGAAAAGAGTGCTACATAGTAGTCGAGAAGAGAGAGAGAAAGCAGAGAGAGAGCATGTGCGTGAGACACCCCGACACCCTGAGAGAGATTGTGAGCATGTGTGAAAGAGAAATGTCGAGGAATATAAAGTGTGTGCACTTATGCGTTAGATAGAGAGATCTATAACGCGTTTGTGAGAACGAGGCGAGGCATAGTGTATCTATGTGTAAAAGGGGGTTCTACGCATTAAATTAAAATATAAATGGCATCGTTATTTTTGGATGAGATCATGAATTTTGCAAAATTGCGTATGGACGAAAATCGTTCTATCAGACACCCATACTCTATTGAATTCTAGCATGTGCATGTGTTTATTTCATATTATCAATCCATAGAGTGAGAGCGGTTTGAAATACAGGCAATGGATGCTTTTGCAATTCATATATAAACATTAATTAGTGCACTCCATTTTGTTAGTGTGAAGCACTTTATACATTTGTCACTTGCATGGATACATTCCAAATTTCTAGCTACGAAATAAAATACATGCTCGAATTCAACATAAAGGGGTTTCAAGATTCGAATTCATAGGAAGTGCATTCATCTATTTGAACCCGAGATAATGGCATTTGTAAATCAGTTGTAAAAGGGGGCATCAATCCTTGTTGTGAGTTTGAACATGCTATATATATTCATACGCATATCTAACTTTTTTTTGCAACCAAGGAGATTATACCTGGAACCATGCATGAACTGAGGTAAGTTGCATATTTTTTAATATATACTCGTGTACAATGTATATTAAAATGTACCCTCCATTCCAAAATAATCGTAGCTTTAGGATTTTCAAGAGTAAAGATTTGTGAAGTTTGACAAATCTTGAAAGTTCAATTCAAGAGAACCGAAACGCGTTAATGCTTCGCTCCCAAATATTGAACAAAGCGCCAAATAGGCCTCCTCTGGTCACCGAAACCCGCGAGACTAATGCTTTGGTGGTAGGAAATTACTGTCCTGACTCTGGCCCGTGTAGCCTATCGGCCCGATGTCCAAAGGTCTAAACCGGGGTAGGTTTGTAACTTCACCAAGACGTCAGTCTCAACCGCCTCCGAGAAGCATTCATACGCCGTGGCCGCCTAAACACCTGTCACAGCCCTAGAACTTGATTGCAAATAGTTGCACAAGCATTCATGCATCATGTCTAACTTTAATTGAAATCTTGAAATGGGGATGTTCAAACCCTAGCACCACTTGAATCAACTAGGTTCAGCTAAAATTTGCATTCAATGAAACCAAAATGATCCTTACTGATATTTGGTATTTTTGGCAAGGGCTTTGTTCCAAACCAAAAATAATGAACATTTTTAAGGAATTATTTTGGGCATTGAATTTAAATCAATCTTGTATTTGGATTTGGTTTTATATTCTTAATATGTGGAATATAATTTCAGATAACTCTGAAATAATTGATGTGCCTTTGGATAATCCCATTGTGCAATATAAAATATTCGGAGGAATGTTGTCACTATTTTCAATTTGTTTGGAGTTCAAAACAGTGGCAAAATGAATTATTAATGGAAAACAGAACAGAAATAAAATAGAGCAGGGAAACCTACCTGGCCCAAACCTAACTGGCGGCCACTTACCTGGCCCAGCCCACCAGAGCCGCCACCGTCTCCCACCTCGCGCCAGAAGGACGCGAGGCGTGCTGCCATCGCGCGTCGGCACGTGCCCAAGCCACCTCCTACTTCCGCCGCTTCTGGAACAAGCCCCGAGCGCCACGCGGTCTCCTGCTTCCCTTGCACCTCTCCCCACTCTCCCCGTGCTCTATCCCCTCCCCTGTCTCTCCCCCTCGCGCGCAGTCCGAGCGCTGCCGCCGCCGCCGACGAGCACCACCGCAGCCAACGCCTCTCCCTCGTGCTCCTGAGCAGCCCAGAAGCTCCGCCACTTCGTCCTCGACCCCCTCACCGAGCCACGCCCCGCCAGAAGCCCCCGAATGTCCTCACCAGGCTCGTCTTCAACCTCCCGACGGCGAGATCGACTTTGCCGCCCCGCCAACTCCAATCCTTCACCGAGCCGTTTCTACGCCCTCTGCACTCGACGTGAGCTCCTGCTCCTTCTCCCCCTCCCCGTTTGCTCTGCTGCACGCCGTAGCCGCCACACCGCGCTCGCCCGCACGCGCCGCCGCCTGAGCTCCTCGCTGCCGAGGCCACTTCCACTCGAGCTCGAAACCGAGCGCATCACCGCGCTCAGCGCGTCACCACGGGGCCGTAGCGGCCATATGTTGCTCCTGTTGTGCCCTGCGAAGTTGAATCCGTCGACGTCCGAACTTCGGCGCCGCTCTGTTGGTCGGTGCAGTCGACTCCGACCACCCTGCCCCCTCTCGTGTGTTCCCCTGGATGTAGCTCACGCCCAACAGCCCGTAGAGCCAAACCGCGGGTCGAGAGGATGCCGGACGGTGAATCCCGAGCGCCTCCGCTGCGACATAAGGTCGTCGGCGGCCTAACCTCGGTCGTGCCGACGTGGCACGTCGTGTAGTGGCTAATGACGCCACTAACTAAACCCCAAGGGTCACAGACACATGGGCCCAGGCCCTAATTAGCCTCAGTTTTGTTTTACTTTAGATTAGATTATAACCCAGCGGGACCCACAAACCAGAGTTGACCACGCTAACATGGCAGTTGACCGGGCCCACATGTTAGCGACACAAATGACGCCGGGTGACTGACCAGTGGACCCCACTGGTCAGGTTTGACCTAACTTTGGCGTTGACCCGATATGACGCCAAAGATGACGTCATCTTGTCAAGTATTGATTTTCTGGACCCCACTGCTGCGGCTCCACTGTCGCAACCATCCACCGCACCGGAGCTGTTCCCGCTACGCCGTCGTTCGCCGCCTCGGATCTGCTTCCCCGCTGCCGACAGACCGCCACCGCACCACACTCAACAACTTGGCCATGGGTTCGTCCAAGGCTGCACTGTCCTCCACAACTTCGGTTTCCGCGAACAACAAGATCGTCGGAAAAAACAGAAGGAGGACACAGACCGCCGATGAAAGAGGTACTCCTCTTCCCTTATTCGTGCAAATCTTACGTCTCCGCTCACACCGTATTCATCCCACAAAAGAAACTAGTTGAGCGCTTCATCGCATCTTCTTCGTGATACTAAATGCACAAGTTTTCCTCCCTTTTACTATTTCATCTTTGCTAGAGGTCGAGTAGCCGCTTTGGATTTCAATTCGTGGTCGGTCGAACCGCAATTAAAAGAAGCAGCACCGCTTAGGCGCTAGCGCGGAGCACCTAGTCCGCATGTTCCTCGTGGAAGCAGCGCGCATCGGTGTCTATCATAGGGGTGTGTGGTGCGCAGAGCTGCTGCGCCGATCTGGAGGTCGGTGGGGCTTGAATGGATGGCGGGCGGTGCCAAGCACGGCGGTGCGGTGAGGTTGAGGGAGGCGCGGCAGGGAGGAATATCGGGCCGGTGGTCGCCGGGCGTTTCGAGGAAGATCGTCAACACTGACTGGCTGGAGGTAGATGAAGGCGATCTGCCTGTTCTTTGTACATCGGACGGTGCAGAAAAAATAGAATGACCTATTTGCTTTCAGTCGACTGTTATTTTCATAGAATCCTGTAGTAATTGAGTGTGCCATGCATGTTGTAGAGCTATCATATGTCTTTCGTCATTTATTTCTCACCGACCTGCTATCTGCTACCTTTACACTGTACTAATTGTGCACACTTCACCCATACTCACACTATTGTTTTTTATGCATGGGTATTTCAGACTACGGCGGTGTTGATGAATGCGTAAAAGAAAACACGTAAGTCGCTCAAAGTGTAATTCAAGATAAGCAATAAGCGTTTCGGCGCTCTAATGGGTGCAAGGTCGTGATTGGAGACAATGGCGTAGCTCTGCGATTGATGATCTCAATTGCCACACACAACAATCCCAGTGCTTGCTTTAACTTCGTCTTTGTCAAATGTGGTTGCATGTTGCATATGGTGTCTAGCTTGTATTGCTTCCAATTTGGTTAAATTGCATCTGCTTACTTTACACATTATACCTTTGATAATTACATGCCTTCCTGTTTTTGATACATACTACATATGTCTATTAACCATGTTCGTACATCAAACTAATGCTCTTTTGTATCCCTCGTCAATCACTTATGATGAGACAGTCACCCGGGTGGGTTACTGTGAGACACCCTACTCGTTTAAAGAGTGAGTGTCATCCTCCCCACATGATTCTCAAGAAACAGGAAGGCTAAATGAAGATAGTCAACGTAGCTCTCTAGTTGATCACCACAATTCCCCCACACCACCATCGCAGGTGCTTGCTCTTACTTGGCAGTGTGATATGTGGTTGCATGTTGCATATGGTGTCTACCTTGTAATGCTTCTAATTAGGGTAAATTGCATCTGCTTAGTTAACACATTATACATGAATATGACATGCCTTCCTGCTTTTGGTACATACTACGCCTTTACATTAACCATGTTCTTACATCAAACTACTTTTCTTGTGTATCCCTCATCAATGCTCCTAATTTGTTAAATTGCATCTCCTTAGCTTACACATTATACATGTGAATATGACACGCCTTCCTATTTTTGGCACATACTACATCCGCCTATCACACCATGTTCTTACATCAAACTACTGTTCTTGTGTATCCTGCGTCTATCGCTTATGATGAGACAGTCACGCGCGTGGGTTAATATGAGACGCAATACTCTTATAAAGAATGCAATTTCATCCTCTCCACATGATTCTCAAGAAACAGCAAGCCTAAATGAAGATATTGAACGTTGCTCTGTACCTGAAGACAGCACTTCCCCTACACCACCATCACAGCTGCTTGCTCTAACTTCACAGTTGATATGTGGTTGCATGTTGCATACGTGTCTAGCTTGTAATGCTTCTAATTAGGGTAAATTGCATCTGCTTAGTTTACACACTATACCAGTGAATATGACATGCCTTCCTATTTGAGGTACACACTACATCTATGTGTTAACCTTGTTCTTACATGAAACTACCTCTCTTACATATCCTGCATCAATCACTTACGATGAGTCACCTTTATTCGTTGCATATTGCATATTATTTCTATCCTGTTTCCATGTATTGCTTCTAATTTGGTCAAATACATTTGTTAGGGCACCCTTTTAATTTGGCGAGTGATATTGGTTTCATCTTTCATATGGTTTCTAGCTTGCATCGATTCTAACAAGTTCAAGCACCTTGTGCTTAGTTTACACTTTATACATCATACATGTCAATATGTCACGCCGTCACATTTTCATACATATTCCATCCTCCTATCATGCGGCTGCCTTACATGAAAGTAGTGTTAAATCGGTATCATGCATCAATAAGTTACGAAGAGCAAATTTTATTCCTTTTTCTTGTGGGTTTGACTTGACAAGGCAAAATCAAGAAAGAGGAAGGAAAAAATAAGGAAAGGCGATGATGGTGGTCCTCTGCAGAAGAACGTAAACTGAGCATCTGTGCGATTCTCCTTGTACTAATAGTGCATTACATGGTCCAAGTCTCCGCTCCCTACTCCACCATCCAAGGTGCTTGCTCTAACTTGGCAGTGTGATATCTGGTTGCATGTTGCATATGGTGTCTAGCTCAGATCGCTCCTAATTAGTGTAAAGCGCATCTGCTTAGCTTACACATGATACATGTGAATATGACACGCTTTCTTTTTTGGTACATACTATATCATCTATCACACCATGTTCTTACATGAAACTACTCTTCTTGTGTATCCTGCATCAGTCACTTATGATTGGACACCTTTAAGTTGGCAGTGTGATATTGGTTTCCATCTTGAATATGATTTCTAGCATGTATTGCTTCTAGTTTGATGAACGCCACCTATGATGAGACAGTTTTAACTTGGCAGAGTTATATTGATTGCACCTTCCATATGGTGTCTTGTAGTGTTTCTATTTGTTGAAGTGCCATCTGCTTAGTTACCACATCATAGGTGTGAATATGTCAAGCTGTCCATTTTTTCGTACATATTCCATCCTCGTATCATGACTTTGCCTTTCATCAGAGTAGTGTTAAATCGGTATCATGCATGAATGAGTTCTCAAGAAGCGAATGATATTCCTTTTTCTTGTCGGTATGACCTCACAATGCAAAATCAATAAAGCTGAAGGAAATTGGCAAGGCATTGGATGATGGTGGTCCTTCCGAGAACAACCTAAACGGAGGTTCTCTCTCTGATTCTACTCCGCCATCCTCCCAACAAGATTCGCAAGATAACGCAAGGCTAGACAGTCAACGTAGCTGTGTAAATGATGAGCACATCTCCCCTACTCCACCATCATAGGTGCTTGCTCTAACTTGGCACTATTATATGTGGTTGCATGTTGCATATGATGTCTAGCTTCTATTGCTTATAACTTTGTTGAATTGCATCTTCTTACTTTACACATAATGCCTGTGAATATGACATGTGTTCATGTTTCCTCATCAGACTACTATTCCTGCATATCCCGCATCAGTCACTTATGATAAGGCACCTTTAAGTCGCCACTGTGATATTGGTTGTGTCTTGCATATGATTTCTAGCATATACTGCTTCTAATTTGTTGAAACGCATACATACTTTGAACTTGGCGGAGTGATATTGGTTGCGTCTTTCATATGGTGTCTAGCTTGCAGTGCTTCTAATTTGTTGAACTGCCTTCTGCTTAGTTACCACATCATAGGTGTGAATATGTCACACCATCATATTTTTCATACATATTCCATCCTCGCATCATGTGTTTGCCTTTCATCCGAGTAGTGTTTGTCAGTATCATGCATGAATGAGTTCTGAAGAGCGAATTTTATTCCTTTTTCTTATCGGTTTGACTTCACAATGCCAAATCATTACAGCTGAAGGAAATTAGTCCCAAGAAGGATGATGGTGGTCCTTGAGCAACTCAAACAGGGGTCTCTACAGATTCTACTCCGCCATCCTCCCAACAAGATTCGCAAGACAACACAAGGCTGGAGAGTCAACGTAGTTGTGTAGATGATGAGCACATCTCCCCTACTCCACCATCACAGGTGCTTGCTCTAACTTGACACTATTATATGTGGTTGCATGTTGCGTATGATGTATAGCTTGTATTGCTTCTAACTTGAATTGCATATGCTTACTTTACACATAATGCCTATGAATATGACACGTGTTCCTATTTCTAGAACATACGTGTACATGATGAGCACATCTCCCCTACTCCACCATCACAGGTGCTTGCTCTTACTTGGAACTGTTATACGTGGTTGCATTTTCCTGATGTCTAGTTTGTATTGCTTCTGATTATGTAGAATTGCATCTGCGTAGCTTACAACGTATACCTGCAACAATCACTTACCCATAATACACATTTAACTTGGGACTGTGATGTAGGTTGCATCTTGCATTGTCTTCTAGCTTGTACTGCTTCTAATTTCTTGAAATGGCACTTACGACGAGACACTTTTTACCTGATAGAGTGATATTGGTTGCATGTTCATATGGTGCCTAGCTTTCATTTCTTCTAATTTTGCTGAAATGCCTTCCGCTTACTGTTTTTTCATACATATTCCGTCCTCCTATCGTACGTGTGAATATGAAACGCTGTCTTTTTTTGTCTATATTCCATCCTCCTATCCTACACTTGCCTTACATCAAAGTAGTGTTAAATACGTATCATGCATCAACCAGTTATGCAGAGCTAATTTTATTCATCTTCTTGTGGTTTTGAATTCATAAGGCAATATCAGAAAATAGGAAGGAAAAGTGTAAGTTAGGGGATGTTGGTGGTACTCCGCACGGATGCAAATAGAGACTCTCTAGATTTGCCACTGCTATTGCTAATGAAGTTGAAGTCCCAAGTCTACATGATGAGTTCATCTCCCGCACTCCACCATCGCTGGTGCTTGCTCTAAGTTGACAATGTGATAATTGGTTTCATGTTGCATATGTTGTCTAGCCTGTATTTCTTCTATTTTGATTAAATTGCACCTGCCGAGTTTATACGTTATACATGTGCATATGACATGGCTTTCTGTGTCTAGAATACACTGGATCTATCTATCATACCATGTTCTTACATCAAAGTACTGTTGTTATGTATCCCGCATCAGTAACTCATGATTGGACGCTTTCAACATGGCAGTTAGATAGTGGTTGCATCTTGCATTGATTTCTATGTTGTACTGCTTCTAATTTTTCGAATTGCCACTTATGACAAGACACTTTTATCTTGGCAGAGTAATATTGGTTGCATCTTTCATATGGTGTCTAGCTTGCATTAGTTCTATTTTCTTGAAAATCCTTCTGCTTAGTTTGCACATCGTAGCTGTGAATATGTCATGCCGTCCTATTTTTCTTACATATTCCATCCTCATACGATTGTCTTACATCAAAGTATTGCTTATGCAGATCATGCATCAATGAGTTACGAAGAGTGATTTTATTCTTTTGTGTTGTGGGTACAGCTTGACATGGCAAAGTCAAAAAGAGCAAGGAAAATAATATAGTAGGGAGTCTTGTTACTCGTCGGGTGAAAGCGAAAAGGTTACGCCATCGAGATTCTGCCGGTACTTATAGTGTAGTAGAAGGTCCAAGTCCACCGGCTAAATCTACAAACACAAGATCACCGCCACTCACCGCAGATTCGCTTCAACTGCATTCAAAGATCTCAACCAGCTTACTCGTTCGCTTGCTCCGAATCGCCAGTTCCTAGCTGCCTTCACACCTAACACTACTTCTGAAGCACTGCTGACACAATAGGACTTGGCAAGATCAGATGAACCTCATGAGCATCAACACCAAGGCGGTACCTGACCGAGTCAAGTTGCAGTTGCATGCTCCTTTATATGTACTCTCACAGTTTGATGTACACTAACACTTTCCATATTCATTGTTGAACTAGCACCACGGCGCAAGCAGAAACAGACATCAGGGATAATGCTTGACAGATTAACAAAATCTAAAGGAGGAAGAATGGAGATCCATTTTGAGGCAGGTTTAAAAAGGCCATGTGATGCTACAGAGTCAGCCAAATTAGTATCAGAGGCAGCCGTTACCATTAGGTGTCATGCCCGTATCCTCCCAACGTGGATCCAGTACAGGAATGAGAAAGACAATACCCAGTTTAACACCTTCCTTGACCATTTATCCGTAATTAATGTTATTCATCGCAATTAGTAATATTGTCTTGCTCTGTCCCATACTTTCTAGCTTCCTCCTAATAAGACTCACATTCTTTTTTCAATGATGAGGTTCAAGTTGGATCTGAAAGATGATGCAACTAAACAAGCATGCACTCATGTTTTCGATCTCACCTTTCTGCGGACAAGATCGGTACCACCTTAGAAAATCTCACTTTGAAGGCAAGGCTAACAATGAAATCGCCCAAACATCTCCAAAGGAATATATTACAGATGAAGATTGGACAACCCTCGTTAAACACCGGTCCGATCCAAAGTATCAGGTAGGCTATATGTATTTGATCAGACCACATATTGAACTTGTATTTATGTATGTGCCTTACAAGTGTATCTTCTTCTAGGCTAACTGTTTCAAGAACAAAACCAACCATTCTAAAGTGAAATTCCAACAGACAACAGGATCTCGTAGCTATATTGCACACTGCGAGGCTTATGTAAATAGCTGCTACTTCCTTTTTTTGTGCCATATTATCGTATCTATATTGACTTGTTCCAAATACAGAGGAAAGCACATGCGGACCAAAAGAACCTGAACCGAATGCGGTGCAAATCTTCAAGGGTTGCCACACCAGCAAGATGAAGGGCATGGCGCGCACCAGTTCAAGCCATTTGTTGTAAGTCCTTACTCCTCCTGCCTTGAACTGATTGGTACTGTGATGTGTTCATTTAACTACTTGGTTTGCAGCCAATTTCAGGTACTCTGTTCACTTTTATACACAATTTTCTTAACGTATCATTTCACCTTACATGGTTTAAAAGAGATGAAGGATATTCTTTTGGTCTTGATATGTAATCTAGTTGTTATGTTCACGTGCACACACAATGATAAAATAGCCTGTTTGTTTTATATCAGTTTTCCCATGATATGAATGATGTCATACTATGTTCATCCTACTTTAAACCATGTCTCTTTATCCTTAGATGTCAATGAATGTGAGGAAATAGACAATACAGTAGGCATGCTACATGGACATATGTTCCGAAAGTGATTTTATTATGTAGTTGGCACTATAATACATGCTTATGTATTACAGTTGTTCACCAAAATAAGTTATGTATAAACGTTTAACCTACTTTCTTTGTTTTTGTCTCATTAGTAACTTATCCGGTACACTAATCTACAAGTTCAAACTTTCAGGAAGCTATGGAACAAATGATTGAACAACCACAATCACCTGAAGGTGACGAGGCTACTACAGGCACAATGTCACCTCTTGCTGCGCAGTCAAGATCTCTCCACTAACAGCGCAAAAAGCACCTTCCTGCGTAATTCTGTGTTGGTTGTCAAGGTAACCTTGTCCAAATCGCCTACTGAACAAAATCTTCCTGCTAGACAGAGTGATATATCTGTGCTCCAGACACAAGTCCAATCCCTAATGGACGTTGTTTGGGAAACAAGAATAGTAAATGTCGTCAAGATATGAATGATTTTGAAACCAGACTATCAGACATTTGCTTCGTTGTTGAAGAGCAATGGCGGAAAAAAGGTGGATATCGTGCTGCTCCATCAGATTCTACAGCCTGAAACATTAGCACTCAGGTCAAATGATCTGTGCTTCTATACATCTGATGGTGCTTTTATCTGGAAGGACTGTAAAATTTATGCCAACAGGCCTTTTGTTGTATGATTGGAATTTATTTTGTTGTGATACAACATTTATGATGCTGCCACAGGCTGCAGTAATTACGACGCTATTTTTTATAGTGTAGGTTTATCTTAGTAATGTTCTCGGCCGAAAGCTTCGTAGGATCCCAACATGCCAACATTCGTCGGGCCCATTCCAATTGGGATAAAAATGATTACGGGCCGAAATTGGCATGTAGCCCACTAAAAATATCTGGGCTTAAATTAGCATAAGCTTTCAAAATTTTCTAGTAGGCCTGTGCCCATAGTGGGCCCTTAACATGCCTAAACATAATTTGGGCCCTCAGTAAAAATAGGCCATTTACAGGTGTAAATATCTCGAGCCCATTAAAAACATGGGCCTTTAATAGACCGAAAGTGAGATTGGGCCCTGATTGTGCCAAATAACCCACTGGACTTAGCAGGCCGAAATGGTGGCCCATTTACGATGCGGATATTTGACACGCCAAAATTCGGACGGGCCGTAAATGCACCGACCTAATACACGGGCCTTTAACAGGCCGGAACTTCGGTCGGGATAGATTATCGTCATTTTTATATGGGCCGTTAATGGGCCTGATATGACGTTGGGCCACATATGGCCCATGGTTTACGTCTGGCGTTAACAGGCCGAAAATGACAATAGGCCGAAAGTGGCCCAAATCTTTAGTGGGCCTCTAACAGGCCGAATGATAGACATGGTCGAATATGACCCAAAGCCTTCACGATCGTTTATGGGCCGAAAAGTTTTGATGGCCTGTAAATGGGCCCAAATGAAGCCGGACCTTTAACAGGCCGGAAATACACCGGGTCGTAATTCGGCTCAATTACTTAGCGGTCTGTTAACGGGCCAGAAGTGACCATGGGCCGCATTGATGACAAGTTTAGACCAGGCCATTGACGGGCCGATTTGAAAGAGAATGTTGGGCCTTTAGCTGGGCCGGCCCATTATGGTCTGCAGAATCTTGTGGGCCTTTAGCTGGCCGACCCATTGTGGTCCGCAAAATCTTGTGGGCCTTTAGCTGGAGCCGACCCATTATGGTCTGCTAAATTTTGTGGGCCTTTAGCTGGGCGCCCATTATGGTCCGCTAAATCTTACGGGCCTTGGTTGGGCGGCCCATTTAAACTTTGTGGGCCACTTTTGGGCCGGTCGAGCTAAAGGCCCACAAGATTCTGCAGACCATAATGGGCCGGCCCAGCTAAAGGCCAATGAGAATTTTACACGTGGAAAATCGGTATTGGTCGTGTCGGTTAACGGGTTATCGGATCCAAAATCCGACCCGATAGCTTAACGGTGTTCCGTTACGGTGGATGCCACGTGTCGGTCACCCTTGACGAAAGCACTTACGTGGCCGCGATTTATCGTAATGGAAGTGGACACTTCCGTGATGATAATTTTGGTAATGTCATGGAACACTTCTACGATGCACAGGTATGACTATCTTGATTCTGTCATAAATTTGTCATGGATGTACATGCATGACAAAAAACGCGACCTACTGTGACAAACACGTATCATCATGGAAGTGTATTTTTTTGTAATGCCTGTTCTGATCGTTTGGGGGTACGTAGGTATATATAGGAGGAAGGAGTACGTCGGTGGAGCAACAGGGGGCCCACGAGGTAGGGGGCGCGCCCTAGGGGGGGGCCCACCCTCGTGACCGCCTCTTTTGTTCCTTGGATTAGGGTCCAAGTCTCGTGGATCACGTTCGGTGAGAAAATCACGTTCCCGAAGGTTTCATTCCGTTTGGACTCCGTTTGATATTCCGTTTCTTCGTAACACTGAAATAGGCAAAAAAAACATCAATTCTGGGCTAGGCCTCCGGTTAATAGGTTAGTCCCAAAAATAATATAAAAGTGGAAAATAAAGCCCAATATAGTCCAAAATAGTAGATAAAGTAGCATGGAGCAATCAAAATTATAGATACGTTGGAGACGTATCAGGCATCCCCAAGCTTAATTCCTGCTCGTCCTCGAGTAGGTAAATGATAAAAAGAGAATTTTTGATGCGGAGTGATACTTTGGCATAATTTCAATGTAAATCTTCTTAATTATGGCATGAATATTCAGATCCGAAAGATTCAAGACAAAAGTTCATATTGACATAAAAATAATAATACTTCAAGCACACTAATCAAAGTAATCATGTCTTCTCAAAATAGCATGGAAAAAGAAAGTTCATCCGTACAAAATCATATAGTTAGGCTATGCTTCATTTTCGTCACACAAAGATGTTCCGAACTTCTATACCCCCGATGACAAGCCAAGCAATTGTTTCATACTTAAATAATCTCAAACTTTTTCAACCTTCACGCAATACATGAGCGTGAGCCATGGATATAGCACTATGGGTGGAATAGAATATGATGATGGGGATTGTGTGGAGAAGACAAAAAAGGAGAAAGTCTCACATTGACGAGGATAATCAACGGGCTATGGAGATGCCCATCAATTGATATCAACGTAAGGAGTAAGGATTGCCATGCAACGGATGCACTAGAGCTATGAATGCTCAACAAAAGAAAACTAGTGGGTGTGCATCCAACTTGCTTGCTCATGAAGACCTAGGGCATTTGAGGAAGCCCATCGTAGGAATATACAAGCCAAGTTCTATAATGAAAAATTCCCACTAGTATAAAAAAGACAACTTATGAGACTCACTATATGAAAAACATGGTGCTACTTTGAAGCACAATATATGAGACTCACTACATGAAGAACAAGGTGCTACTTTGAAGCACAATATATGAGACTCACTACATGAAGAACAAGGTACTACTTTGAAGCACAAGTGTGGAAAAAAAGATAGTAACATTGCCCTTTTTATTTTTTTTATTTTTTTGGGCCTTTATTTTTTTTCTTTTTGGCCCTTTTTGGGAAATGCTCTAATCACTACTACAAAAAGGGCTATAGATGGAATGGCTACTAATGGCGCACCTGTGATGTGGTGCGCCATTACTATATTCTAATGGCGCACCATGTCTCGGTGCGCCATTAGTAATATATTACTAATGGCGCACCTGGTGTGTGGTGCGCCATTAGTAGTTTGGAAAAAACATAAAAAATTTGTTACTAATGGCGCGATTGCATAGTGCGCCATTACTAATTGACATAGTAATGGCGCACCACATCCGTATGTGCCATTAGTAGTTTTGAAAAAATGTAAAAATAAATAAAAAAATTTTGTTACTAAAGGCGCACCTTGGAGTGGTGCGCCATTACTAATTTAACTAGTAATGACGCACTTTCCACCAGTGCGCCATTACTAAGTTTTTAAAAAAATCAAAAAAAATATCATTATTTTTTATTTTTTTTTCAAAACTACTAATGGCGTACCGTGGGAGTGGTGCGCCATTAGTAGTTGAACTAGTAATGGCGCACCACGCCACGGTGCGCCATTAGTAACTTGGCCACCTTCCACCGACGACGACAGTGGAACGTGGAAGGTGGCCAAGTTACTAATGGCGCACCGTGGGGTGGTGCGCCATTACTAGTTCAACTACTAATGGCGCACCACTCCCACGGTGCGCCATTAGTAACTTGGCCCCCTTCCACCGAATGCACTTCGTGGATCGCCTTTTCAGTTTAAAAAAATAAAAGAAAATGATGAAAATGTCAAAAAAATAAAAGAAAATAAGTTTCCCATGTGATATGTGGTCTAGTTATTGGGAAAATTTGCAAATATGAATTTCGACTTCATTTGCAAAATCTCTCGAGAATTTGTAAAAATGGGCATAACTTTTGCATACTAACTCGGATGAAAAAGTTTTTTATATGAAAAATCATCTACTCGAAATCCTAACAGAAAAAAGTTACGGTGCTTTCAAGATCTAGCGGCAAAAAAATTCAAAAAATTTCAAACTTACTAGTGGCGCACCACATGAAAAAGTTTTTTATATGAAAAATCATCTACTCGAAATCCTAACAGAAAAAAAGTTACGGTGCTTTCAAGATCTAGCGGCAAAAAAATTCAAAAAATTTCAAACTTACTAGTGGCGCACCGTGGATGTGGTGCGCCACTAGTAACAGAAAAAAATTACTAATTTCAAAATTACTAATTTAAAAAAAAAATTGATTTTTTTTTCAAAAATGATACGTAATATGATCGAGAAGTTTGAAATATTTTTCAAAATTTCATCATAGTCATTAACATGAACAAAGTCCTAGACATCAATAAGGTATAACAGATTGATATGCTAGATATATCAACAAGTGACTGTGAAGTGAGTCGTCTTTGGGGTTGGATAGAACTCTGAAGTTAAGCGTGCTTGGGCTGGAGTAGTGTGAGGATGGCTGACCTTTCGGGAAGTTTGATCACGGAGTGCGATTTGACCTGAGATTAAGCATATTGACACAAGATTAAGCCATAGTGAACTGAGATTAAGAAAAAATTGAAAAAAAAATTAAAAAAATTGAAAAAAAATTGAAAAAAATAAAAAAAAATTGGAAAAATTTAAAAAAAAAATTTGAAAAAAAAAAAGTTACTAATGGCGCACTTCTATGTGGTGCGCCATTAGTATACCAGGTACTAATGGCGCACCTCTGTAGTAGTGCGCCATTAGTATACTAGATACTAATGGCGCACCGTGGGCTATACTAATGGCGCACTACATGGTGCGCCATTAGTATCTCAGATACTAATGGCGCGCACCAGGTGATGCGCCATTAGTAAAAATTACTAATGGCGTGCTATTAATGGCGCACCACAGATGCGCCATTAATAGCCATACTAGGTGCGCCATTAGTAGGGGTTTTTCTAGTAGTGAATAATGATGATCATCACACTTCTATTGATTACAACATAAGGATTACAACTTGAAACTTAGAACAAAATATGACTCTATATGAATGCCTCCGGCGGTGTACCGGGATGGTGCAATGAATCAAGAGTGACATGTATGAAAAATAATGCATGGTGGCTTTGCCACAAATACGATGTCAACTACATGATCATGCAATGGCAATATGACAAAAGTAAAGTATGTCATGATGATGATGATGAACGAAACGGTGGAAAGTTGCATGGCAATATATCTCGGAATGGCTATGGAAATGCCATAATAGGTAGGTATGGTGGCTGTTTTGAGGAAGATATAAGGAGGTTTATGTGTGATAGAGCGTATCATATCACGGGGTTTGGATGCACCGGCGAAGTTTGCTGCAACTCTCAAGGTAAGAAAGGGCAATGCACGGTACCGAAGAGGCTAGCAAAGGCGGAAAGGTAAAAGTGCGTATAATCCATGGACTCAACATTAGTCAAAAGAACTCATATACTTATTGCAAAAATTTAGAAGTCATCAAAATCAAGTACTACGCGCATGCTCCTAGGGGGATAGATTGGTAGGAAAAGACCATCGCTCGTCCCCGACCGCCACTCATAAGGATGCACAAGCCAGGTACACTTCATGTTTCAAATTTGTTACAAAACTTTAACCATACGTGCATGCTAAGGGACTTGCAAACTTCAACACAAGCATTTCTCAAATTCACAACTACTCAACTAGCACGATTTTGATATTATCACCTCCATATCTGAAGAAAATTATCAAGCATCAAACTTTTCTTAGTATTCAACGCACTCAAAAGAGAGTTTCACATATCTTGAATACCAATTATATTAATATTAAGCAAATTACCATGCTATTAACGACTGTCAAAATAATCTAAGTGAAGCATGAGAGATCAATAGTTTCTTTAAAACAAATCCACCATCGTGCTCTAAAAGATCTAAGTGAAGCACTAGAGCAAAAATTATAACGCTCAAAAGATATAAGTGAAGCACTATGAGCAAAACTATCAAGCTCAAAAGATATAAGTGAAGCACATAGAGTATTCTAGCAAATTCCAATTTATGTATGGCTTTCTGAAAAGGTGTGTACAGCAAGGATGATTTTGGTAGACTAACAAGCAAAGACGCAAATAATACACGACGCTCCAAGCAAAACACATATCATGTGGTGAATAAAAATATAGCTCCAAGTAAATTACCGATAGAAGTAGACGAAAGAGGGGATGCCTTCCGGGGCATCCCCAAGCTTTGAATTTTTGGTGTCCTTGGATTATCTTGGGGGTGCCATGGGCATCCCCAAGCTTATGCTCTTGCCACTCCTTGTTCCATAATCCATCAAAAGAATTTACCCAAACTTGAAAACTTCACAACACAAAACTCAATAGAAATCTCGTGAGCTCCGTTAGAGAAAGAAAACAAAAGACTACTTTAAGGTACTGTAATGAACTAATTCTTTATTTATATTGGTGTCAAACCTACTGTATTCCAACTTCTCTATGGATTATAAACTATTTTACTAGCCATAGATTCATCAAAATAAGCAAACAACACACGAAAAACAGAATCTGTCAAAAACAGAATAGTCTGTAGTAATCTGTAACTAACGCAAACTTCTGGAACTCCAAAAAATCTGCCAAAATTAGATGACCTAGACAATTTGTTTATTGATCAGAAGAAATTGGAATAACTATTTTATCACGTTCTGGTGATTTTTAATAATTCGTGCACTGAGCGCAAAGTTTCTGGAAATTACAGCAAGATCAAATAACTATCATCCAAGAAGATCCAATAGGGCTAGCTTGGCACAAACACTAATTAAAACATAAAACCACATCTAAACAGAATATAGATGGATTATTTATTCCTAAACAGAAGCAAAAACAAAAAACTAAAAATAAAATTGGGTTGCCTCCCAACAAGCGCTATCGTTTAACGCCCCTAGCTAGGCATAAAAGCAAGGATAGATCTAGGTATTGCCATCTTTGGTAGGCAATCCATAAGTGGCTCTCATGATAGATTCATATGGTAATTTTATTTTCTTTCTAGGAAAGTGTTCCACGTCTTTCTTTAATGGAAATTGGAATCTAATATTCCCTTCCTTCATATCAATAATTGCACCAATCGTTCTAAGGAAAGGTCTGCCAAGAATAATAGGACATGAAGGATTGCAATCTATATCAAGAACGATAAAATCTACGGGCACATAATTCCTATTTGCAACAATGAGAACATCATTAATTCTTCCCATAGGTTTTTTACTAGTGGAATCCGCAAGATGCAATTTTAGAGAGCAATCATCAAAGTCATGGAAATCTAGCAAATCACACAAAGTTTTGGGGATAGTAAAGACACTAGCACCCAAATCACACAAGGCATGAAACTCATAATTTTTTATTTTCATTTAATAGTTGGTTCCCACTCATCATAGAGTTTTCTAGGGATAGAAACTTTCAACTCAAGTTTTTCTTCATAAGATTGCATCAAGGCATCAACAATGTGTTCGGTAAAGGCCTTATTTTTACTATAAGCATGAGGAGAATTTAGCTTACGGATTGCAACAAGGAAATACAATCAATTAAAGAGCAATTTTCATAATTAAATTCCTTGAGATCCAATATAGTGGGTTTAGCAACATCTAGGTTTTTATTTCTTTCAATCCCACGTTTATCAATTTCATCATCAAGATCTAAAAACTCCGAATTCTTAGAACGCCTTCTAGGTAATGGAAGATCATATTCAGTTTCATCAAGATTCATATTACAAATCAAAGATTTAATGGGGGACACATCAATAACTTTTAGATCTTCATCTTGATTTTCATATGAATTCGGTTTAGCGGCCATCTTATTGACTAAGGTAGCTTGCATATCCAAAATTTCAGCGGTCAACTTTTCAAGACGAGCAATTTGGGATCTTATACCATCAAAATGTTTAGACATATCATCGAGCTCTTTATTCATATAACTCATAAAACCTTTTTGTTCCTTAAGCTCGTTTCTAAAGAAATTATTATGCTCAAATTGCAGAACCATAAACTTCCTGACATTGGTTTCAATCTCTTCTAACCTTTTAAGGTGAAGATCACCAAATCTGGATAGAGCCATCGCGACAAACAAGCAATCCAACACACGAGAAAACAAACAGACGAGGAAAAGGCAACGGGAAAGAGAGGAGGAGATTGGGAAAGAGAGGGCGAATAAAACGACAAGGGTGAAGTGGGGGAGAGGAAAACGAGAGGCAAATGGCAAATAATGTAATGCGGGAGATAGGGATTGTGATGGGTACTTGTTATGGTGCTTGACTTGCTCTTGCGTGAGCCTCCCCGGCAACGGTGCCAGAAATTCTTCTTGCTACCTCTTGAGCACTGCGTTGAATTTCCTCGAAGAGGAGAGGATGATGCAGCAAAGTAGCGTAAGTATTTCCCTCAGTTTTTTAGAACCAAGGTATCAATCCAGTAGGAGGCCACGCACAATTCCCTCGTACCTGCACAAAACAATAGCTACTCGCAACCAACATGATTAGGGGTTGTCAATCCCTTCACGGTCACTTACGAGAGTGAGATCTGAGAGAGATGATAAATAATATTTTTGGTATTTTTGGTATAGAGATGAAAAGTGAAAAGTAAAAGGCAAAGTAAAAACAAAGCAAGTATTAAAGTGATGGAGATTGACATGATGAGAATAGAACCGGGGGCCATAGGTTTCACTAGTGGCTTCTCTCAAGGGCATAAATATTCTACGGTGGGTGAACAAATTACTATTGAGCAATTGACAAAATTGAGCATAGTTATGAGTATATCTAGGTATGATCATGTATATAGGCATCACGTCCAAGATAAGTAGACCGAAACGATTCTACATCTACTACTATTACTCCACTCATCGAACGCTATCCAGCATGCATGTAGAGTATTAAGTTAAAAACAGAGTAACGCCTTAAGCAAGATGACATGATGTAGAGGGATAAATTCATGCAATATGATAAAAACCCCATCTTGTTATCCTCGATGGCAACAATACAATACGTGCCTTGCTGCCCTTCACATCCTTTGGGAAAGGACACCGCTAGATTGAACCCAAAGCTAAGCACTTCTCCCATTGCAAGAACTGCCAATCTAGTTGGCCAAACCAAATGGATAATTCGAAGAGACTTGCAAAGATAACCAATCATACATAAAAGAATTCACAGAAGATTCAAATATTATTCATAGATAAGCTGGATCATAAACCCACAATTCATCGGTCTCAACAAATACACCGCAAAAAGAATATTACATCAAATAGATCTCCACGAGAGAGGGGGGGGGGGAACATTGTATTGAGGTCCAAAAAGAGAGAAGAAGCCATCTAGCTACTAGCTATGGACCCGAAGGTCTGAAGTAAACTACTCACACTTCATCGGAGGGGCTATGGTGATGTAGAAGCCCTCCGTGGTGGATGCCCCTTCATGGAGCTCGGAATAGGCCCCAAGATGGGATCTCGTGGATACGGGAAGTTGGCGGTGGAATTAGGTTTTGGCTCCTGTTACGATCGTTTGGGGGCACGAGGTATATATAGGAGGAAGGAATGCGTCGGTGGAGCAACAGGGGCCCACGAGGCGGCGCGCCCTAGGGCGCCCCCACCCTCGTGACCGCCTCTTTTGTTCCTTGGAGTAGGGTCCAAGTCTCCTGGATCACGTTCGGTGAGAAAATCACGTTCCAGAAGGTTTCATTCCATTTGGACTCTATTTGATATTCCGTTTCTTCGAAACACTGAAATAGGCAAAAACAGCAATTCTGGGCTAAGCCTCCGGTTAATAGGTTAGTACCAAAAATAATATAAAAGTGGAAAATAAAGCCCAATATAGTCCAAAACAGTAGATAAAGTAGCATGGAGCAATCAAAAGTTATAGACACGTTGGAGACGTATCATACACCACCCCGATAGGGCAGGCCCGCCTCGCTGTCACCTTCGGGCAGCGCAACCACTACCGCACTGAGCTCATCGACATCGACGTCACCCACATCCACTTGCCATACAATGCCATCCTCGGATATCCAGCCCTGGCCAAGTTCATGGCGGTGACCCACCACGGCTACAACGTCCTCAAGATGCCGGGAAGCGGTGGGATCATCACGGTCCCCTGCGAAGAAAGGGATGCGGTGTGCTCCCTCGAGCGCGCCTTCCAAGCTGCATCAATCCAGGACCCGGACAGCAGGGGCGAGAATCCTCCTGAGGTAGTCCCCAAGAAGAAGAAGACACCACTTAGCTCAAGGCCTCGGGAGGTTGGATCTCAGGAGGTGCTGCGTCCGGATCAGCGCCTGTGCAAGGGGAGCCTCCCTCCATCACATAGGAAGGCGCGCCCGGCACCCTCCTCGGGCAGGGCTCGGGGGCTCTCTTCTTGAGGGCCTCAGACTTTGCCAACATCACGAGGGATGCGCTCGGGCACCAATTGGAGGCGTGCTTCGCGGCACGTCTCCCTCGGGAGGTTTCAGGGCGTGGAAGGCCCAACATTCAGGAGTTCATCACCAAGGCTACTCAGGAGCTTCAGGAAGCAAGAGCCATGCGCGGCGACCGCCGCTTGCCTGGCATGCCCCCCCCCCCATCCCAGGCGAGGATGGTGGGCTACGCGTCTGCATCGACATCCCAGGGCTCAACCGAGCTGCATCTCGGGAGCGCCTCTGGTCTTCGCGCGTGGGACGCTGCGAGGGTCTGCCTCACAACTACGTTCGCATGCCTTTCGGCCTGCCGAACACGGCTGATACTTGCCAGCGTCTCCTGCAGAGCATTCTGGCAGCTTAGGAGGCCATGCATCACGCGGTCCTAGCGGAGATGGAGACGTTCCTTGAGGAACCGCCTGCACGCCCAGAGCCTCCCTGGGCTCAGGGCTCCGGTGGCTCATGAGGGCCGGCCTCTTCACCACGCATCTTCAGCAACTCCAGCACACCCTCGACAACAGTACCAGGTGACATCTTCCAAGTTCATTTTAGCTGGGAGCGCCCTCAGGGCCGCATCATTCCCAGGCCGTGTGGGTCCGTCCCTGCGGCATGCATCCCTTTTGCTTATTTTTTTAGTTTACCTTGTTGGGGGAGCCCCTCGGGCTGCATAACCCCCAAGCTGCTCGGGCCTGACCCGGTGGCATGTATCCATTATGCGTTTATCTAAGCTGATTTGCCCTTCATGCTTAACCTGCCCATGATTATCATCTGCCGCCTACCACGGGCCTCCTCTCCCTCATAAAAATCGCTTGCGCGTTAAAAGGGGGGCTCCTGAGCATCGCGACTCAGGAGCTCTTACTGGCTCTCCAGCCCTCACCCCCTGGCCTTGACCACGGCATCGTGACCTGGCATACCAGCGGCGGCTGAGCTCGCTCGAGGGCCGGGACCTGAGGACGTAGAGCATTTGTATCTAACTGTCTCGCAGGAACACACAGCTGTCCAAGACTCAAGACCAGGCGCAACCCACCTTGAGGTAGGGCCTCGTGAGTCCCGCGCTGGCTCACGAGTGCAAGCCACGTGTCAGGGCGGGGCTGTACACGCCTCGGGGGATCCTCCGGAGGGGGGCCCCCTTCCCACGCACAAGTGGAAGCACCATGCTCTGTTCTGGCTGTCGACACTGCCGAGGAGCGTCACGCGAGGGGACTGCACACGGTGGCTGTGCCCGGGACACGCTCGAGCGCACGCCACCCAGCCAGGTCCCTTGGACCTGGTCATCGCGCGCCCCTCCCCGAGCGGAGCCAAGGTATGAAGGTCGTTTGAACGTCAAGGGGGACTCCTGAGCATCGCGACTCAGGAGCCTAGTCACGTAGACCCTCACTCCTTACTCCGGTCCTGGTGATCCGGTCGGGGCTAATAGCCGTTGAGGTATGCGCGGGGCCGGGCTCTGCCGACGTAGAACGATAGATCTACTCCTATGTTCCCTCCCTATTTGTTGTTTGTGCATCAAGGGGGACTCCTGAGCATCGCGACTCAGGAGCCTAACTTGTCACGTAGCCCCTCACTCCTTGGTTCCGTCCTGGTGATCCGGTCGGGGCCAACGGCGGTTGAGGTATGCGCAGGGCTGGGCTCTGCCGACGTAAAACATAAAGCAAATAGGAAGGAAGCCGCAAAATCTGGAAGAAAATCCTGGAGCAAATATTACAAACCATAATTGTCTTCACAATACCAAACACAAGTTTAAACGCCTCCACGAGGCATGGTGCACACTGCAGGAGTTAAACCAGGAAAGAAGCCGCGAGAAGATCACCCTTGGACAATGCCGTCATTCGCCAGGGGCTCCACCCCCGTGGTGGTGTTGGCCCCACTAGCTCCACCTCCCGAGGCCGAAGGATCAGCAGCACCTGCCATGGGCGCAGTAGCAAAGGCGTGGAACTTCCCCAACAAAGCTTCCACCTGGCTCTTCACGGCTTCAGCAGCAGCGGCAAAGTGCTCGCTGTCCACGGGCTCCAGCAGCTCGTCAAGATTGGCGTCAGGGTCACGAAGGTGGACGTGGCTGAAGACGCGCGTCAGCGCCGCAGAGGAAAGGACGCGAGCTTCCACCTCGGCCACGGGGCCAACACCGGTCACGACTTCCTCGAGCGCCTCGACCAAGAAGGGAAGCAGGTGGGCGGGGCCGTCCTCGGCGATAGTCAGCGGCTTCTCCAAGCCATTCTCGTAGAGCGTCTTTAGCGCCGCGCGAGACCTCTTCACAAGGAGTGTGAAGGCCACGCGGTCCTTAGCCAGGAACTTCGCCTTGGCCTCCAGCTCGGCCCTCTCCGCCCTCAACTTCTGCTCCGGCGTCTCTAGCCGGTCGCGCTTGATACGTCCATTTTGCATGATGCTTTCACATTGATATTTATTGCATTATGGGTTGTTATTACACGGTATGTTATAATACTTATGGCTATTCTCTCTTATTTTACAAGGTTTATCATGAAGAGGGAGAATGCCGGCAACTGGGATTCTGGCTGGAAAAGGAGCAAATATTGGAAACCTATTACAGACTCAAAAGTCCTGAAACTCCACGAAAGTCATTTTGGGAATTAATAAGAATTATTGAGTGAAGAAAGTACGGAGGGGCCCACACCTGGCCGGGGAGGTGGGGCGCGCCCCTGGGGCGCGCCCCCTGTCTCCTGGGCCCCCTGGTGGCCCTCCGGTGCCCATCTTCTGCTATATGAAGGCTTTCACCCTGGCAAAAATCATAAGCAAGCTTACGGGTCGAAACTCCGCCGCCACGAGGCAGAACCTTGGCGGAACCAATCTAGGGCTCCGGCGGAGCTGTTCTGCCGGGGAAACTTCCCTCCGGGAGGGGGAAATCATCACCATCGTCATCATCAATGATCCTCTCTTCAGGAGGGGGTTAATCTCCATCAACGTCTTCATCAGCACCATCTCCTCTCAAACCCCTACTTCATGTCTTGTATCCTATCTTGTATCAAAATCACAAATTGGTACCTGTGGGTTGCTAGTAGTGTTGATTACTCCTTGTAGTTGATGCTAATTGGTTTACTTGGTGGAAGATCATATGTTCAGATCCTTAATGCATATTAATACTCCTCTAATCATGAACATGAATATGTTTTGTGAGTAGTTATGTTTGTTCCTGAGGACATGGGTGAAGTCTTGCTATTAGTAGTCATGTGAATTTGGTATTCGTTTGATATTTCGATGAGATGTTGTTTTCTCTCCTCTAGTGGTGTTATGTGAACGTCGACTACATGACACTTCACCATTATTTGGGCCTAGAGGAAGGCATTGGGAAGTAATATGTAGATGATGGGTTGCTAGAGTGACAGAAGCTTAAACCGTAGTTTGTGCGTTGCTTCATAAGGGGCTGATTTGGATCCACTAGTTTCATGCTATGGTTAGGTTTACCTTAATACTTCTTTTGTAGTTGCGGATGCTTGAATAGGGGCGAATCATAAGTGGGATGCTTGTCCAAGAAATGGCAGTACCCAAGTGTCAAATTATCAAATTAACGAGCGTGAATCATATGAGCGTGATGAAAACTAGGTTGACGATAATTCCCATGTGTCCTTGGGAGCACTTTTCCCATTATAAGAAATTGTCCAGGCTTGCCCTTTGCTAAAAAAAGGATTGGGCCACCTTGCTGCACTTTATCTACTTTCGTTGCTTGTTACCCGTTACAAATTTGTCAGGACCCCGATTCCAAGTCACATCGATCTAGCCGGTAACACCTCATATCACTTTGCGGCCTCAGGCGTGGTATTCCCACGGGTGTCGCCTTACCATGGCCCGGGACCGTTTGCGCCTTTTGGCTCACATATATGATAGTGTCGCTAGCATCCATATGACAGAGAACCCGGGCCGACATGACTAGTCGTGAACCTAGAGTGGCACTAACTTGTAGGCACAGGCATACATGAATCAATATCGAGCATGTCGGTCAGCAGCGTGCGAATCCGGGCTGTAGCACTGGGCTAACAGGACTCCGGGAACCCGGGCTATAGCAGGCTAGGCAGGACTCCGGATGTCACAGTGACATTTCCCGAAGGAACAGCACAGGAACAAAGTGAATCACACGCCCGGCTAGTCAAGTGTTCGGAGCGATAGTCTTTGAGCTAGCAGGACTCCGGTGAACTGGCTGTAGCGGACTACTATGGCTCATGGAAGCACAAGACTACATTTCCCCATAAGAGAGGCTACCAAGGATAAACAACTAGGTTGTCGGATTCCACACATACCAAGCATTTCAATCATACACACAATATGCTCAATATGTGTAAATACAACATGGCATCACAACATAACTCTCTGACTCAAGTATTTATTCATTAGGCTCGAGGAGCGAGATATTACAAACATGGGTCTCTCGACCCAGCATTGAAAGCACACAAATCACAAGACATGCAGAAGCTAAACATGTCTCGAGTACGTACATCTACAAATGAAAAAAGGTTGGGAAGCTCGACTATCTACGAGATCTGCCGAGGGCACAAGATCGTAGCTGAGGTAACAAGCAAAACGTCGAAGTCCACGCGGAACTACTAGCGAGACGGAAGTCTCTCTGCAAAAACATAAATTAAGCAAACGTGAGTACAAATGTACCCAGCAAGACTTACATCAGAACTAACTACATATGCATCGGTATCAACAAAGGGGGTGGTGGAGTTCGACTGCACCAAGCCAGCTTTGACTCGGTGGCTATCCTGAACTACGCCTGCAAGTAACTTTTTTTGAGGTGGCACACACGAGTCCACATATTCACCATATCAATACACCACTATGGATCCGCTCCCGTCTTCCTACGAGAAGGCCATCCATAGCACTCACACTTATCTTGCGCATTTTAGAGTATCCACTTCAAGTTATCTATGAACTGTTATAGGCAACCCAGAAGTCCTTTACCGCGGACACGTCTATTCGAATAGATGATATTAACCCTGCAGGGGTGTACTTCTTCACACACGCTCTCGCCACATACCACCATGTACACGTCGTGTATCTCGGCAACCTTCAAGCGGAAGCCTGGCGAGGGAGTCGGCCACGACCACTAGTAGAAAAAGGGGCTATCGTTGAGGCCTGTTTTGCCCATTAGTCCCGGTTCAATCCAGAACCGGGACTAATGCGAGCATTTTTATCCCGGTTCGTGAGCCCAGGGGGCCGGCCGGGCCACGTGGGCCATTGGTCCCGGTTTGTCCGGACCTTTTGGTCCCGGTTGGTGGGACGAACCGGGACCAATGGTCCTGCTCTGGCCCACCACTATTGGTCCCGGTTGGTGGCATGAACCGGGACCAAAGGCTTCCCTTTAGTCCGGCTCATGCCACCAACCGGGGCTAATGGTGCTGCCTATATATAGCCCCTCGCGCAGAAGCGAGCACACTGCTCTGCTTTTTTCGGCCGAGGGAGGGGCTTGGTGGTGCTCTAGCTCACCTCCTATGCACACAAGGTGTTCGATGGAATGCCCGAGCCACACTACTTAAGCTTTCTCCTCTCCAAGCTCGACCTCTAACCTCCATTTTCCTCAATATTTGTCTAGGTTTAGCGGTCCGTCACGCCCGTCCCGTCTTCACCGCCGTCGATCACCATGGCGATCTCATCGCCAGCACCACCGTGGTGAGCCTCTTGTTCTTATCTTCTTTACGAAAGGAAAAATATTCTTACTTGTATTATTTTCTTACTTTTATTATTGCATCTTATATAGTGCGATGGTTTTGGTATCCGCCCCGTCGCCCCTAAATCACATCTATGATTCGGATGTGGTATATATTATCTTTTCATAACTATTGGTTCATTTATTGTTTATGAAAATTAAGCCGACCAACGTGGCATAGATTTTATTTATCTAGGAGGTTGTTGAACAGGAAATTCCAACCGACCCTATTGTCGAGAGGTTAAATTTAGTTGAAGAAGAAAACAATTTCTTGAAGGAAAAAATAAAAAAACTTGAGGAGGAGAAGATGATATTGGAGTTGCATGTTGCGGATGTCGTCGATGATCACAAGATCAATATGGATGCAATGCGCTTGAAGATGAGAAAGATTAGAAAATATGCCATTCATACCGAGGCTTGGTATCATTATGCCGTTGGATCAGTTGTTACCTTGGTTGCGATTATGATCGTATTTGTTTTCACATTGAAATGTTTTACATAGTTTCAATGTATGGTTTAATTAATTTAGATGCTCTGCAGAGCTTTATGTTGTTAGATGAGAACTATGTATGTACTTTGGTTTTATGTGATGATGAACTTCTATTAATTTGGTCATTTAATTATCTATTCATGATGTTACGTAATGATTTTTAACACACTTAATTATATATAATGCACGCAGATGAACCGGCAATGGATGTACGGTGACGTATACACCTCCGAGTACATTAAGGGCGTGCATGCTTTTCTCAAGTGGCCGAGGCAAACAAGCAGAATGGTTTTATGTGTTGTCCATGCCCTATATGTGGGAATCTGAAGTCTTACTCTGACGGAAAATCCTTCACACCCACCTGCTTTACAAGGGTTTCATGCCACACTATAATGTTTGGACGAGGCACGGAGAAATAGGGGTTATGATGGAAGACGGCGAGGAAGAAGAGTACGATGACAACTATGTGCCCCCTGAATACGATGATGCTACTGAACATCAAGTTGCACCAGACGATGTGCACGATGGTGCTACAATGGGCGAAGCTGCTGAAGATCAAGATGAACCAGACGATGTGCCCCATGATGATGATCTCCGCCGGGTCATTGTCGATGCAAGGACACAATCACGAAAGTCAAAAGGAGAAGCTGAAGTTCGATCGCATGTTAGAGGATCACAAAAGGGTTGTACCCCAATTGCAAAGATGGCAACACAAAGCTCGGTACCATACTCGAATTGCTGCGGTGGAAGGAAGAGAATGTCTGTGCACGATAAAGGATTTGAGAAGCTCTTGAAAATAATGAAGAAGAAGCTTCCAAAGGATAACGAATTGCCCGACAAGACATACGCAGCAAAGAAGGTGGTATGCCCTCTAGGATTGGAGGTGGAGAAGATACATGCATGCCCTAATGATCGCATCCTCTACCGTGGTGCCTACAAGGATCTGAACGCATGCCCGGTATGCGGTGCATTGAGGTATAAGATCGCACGAGATGACCACAGTGATGTTGACGGCGAGCCTCCGGGAAGAGGGTTCCTGCGAAGGTGATGTGGTATGCTCCTATAATACCACGGTTGAAACGTCTGTTCGTAAATGTAGAGCATGCCAAGTTGATGCGATGGCACAGTGAGGACCATAAGAAAGACGGAAGTTGAGAGCACCCACGACGGGTCGCAGTGGAGAAAAATCGAGAGAAAGTACTGGGATGAGTTTTCAAAGGACCCAAGGAACGTATGGTTTGCTTTAAGCGTGGATGGCATTAATCCTTTCGGGAGTAGCAGCAATCACAGCACTGGCCCGTGACTCTATGTATGTATAACCTTCCTCCTTGGATGTGCATGAAGCGGAAGTTCATTATGATGCCAGTTCTCATCCAAGGCCCTAAGCAACCCGGCAACAACATTGATGTGTACCTAAGGCCATTAGTTGAGGAACTTTTACAGCTGTGGAATGGAAACGGTGTACGTATGTGGGATGAGCACAAAAAGGAGGAATTTGACCTGAAGGCGTTGTTGTTCGTGAAAATCAACGATTGGCCCGCTCTCATTAACCTTTCAGGACAGACAAACAAGGGATACCACGCATGCACGCACTGTTTACTTGACACCGATAGTATATACCTGGGAAGCTGCAGGAAGAATGTGTACACAGGCCATCGTCGATTTCTTCCGACCAACCATCAATGTCGAAAGAAAGGCAATCATTTCAAAGGTGAGGCAGATCACCGTAAGAAGCCCGCCATGCGTACCGGTGATCACGCATTTGCTATGGTCAATGATTTACACGTAATCTTTGGAAAGGGTCCCGGCGGACTAGCTGTTCGAATGACGCCGAGAATCACGCACCCATGTGGAAGAAGAAATCTATATTTTGGGACCTACCCTCTTGGAAAGACCTAGAGGTCCGCTCTTCGATCGACGTGATGCACGTGACGAAGAACCTTTGCGTGAACCTGCTAGGCTTCTTGGGCATGTATGGGAAGACAAAAGATACACCTGAGGCACGAGAGGACCTGCAACGCTTGCACGAAAAAGAGGGCATGCCTCCGAAGCAATATGAAGGTCCTGCCAGCCACGCTCTTCTAAAGAAGAGAAAGAAATATTCTTTCAATGCCTGCTCAAGATGAAGGTCCCGACCGGCTTCTCGTCGAATATAAAGGGAATAATAAATATGTCGAGAAAAAGCTCCGTAACCTAAAGTCTCATGATCTGCACGTGATTATGACGCAATCGCTTTCGGTTGCATTGAGAGGGCTTCTACCGAAAACGTCCGATTAGCCATTGTGAAGCTATGTGCATTCCTCAATGCAATATCTCGTAAGGTGATCGATCCAGAAATCGTAGCAATGTCTTGTCGGTTCGAGCTGGTGTTCCCACCATCCTTCTTCAATATCATGACGCACGCGTCCTAGTTCATCTAGCCGACGAGATTGTCATTACAGGGCCGTATTTCTACACAATATGTACCCCTTTGAGAGGTTCATGGAGTCCTAAATAAATATGTTCGTAATCGTGCTAGGCCGAAGGAAGCATCTCCATGGGCCATCAAACGAGAGGATGTCATCGGGTTTTGTGTT
This sequence comes from Aegilops bicornis, assembly GCA_021605145.1. Taxonomy (NCBI): domain Eukaryota; kingdom Viridiplantae; phylum Streptophyta; class Magnoliopsida; order Poales; family Poaceae; genus Aegilops; species Aegilops bicornis. Next base: position 474,018,733 of record CM038673.1, on the reverse strand, counting down.
GACTTCATTCCTGGCCTTAATAAGATAGGTCTCCCTAAATCGCGGTATGAGGGGAGACTGACCGAAAAACACGCTTGGAAGAGACTCAATAATATGCGAGGGGCGGATATTCTTGGTCTCAAGCACACTACACAGTTCTACGAACTCTACCTTGGTGACCCGTATGTCGATGAACACAAGAATGTCTGCGCTCCAAACACCCGGAGCGGTCTGACGATCGGATTACATGTGAACACATCAGACTTTCAGCAGTTGGTTGGAAACACGTCTCAGAGGTGACAACACTGTTTGTGATGAGTTGTACTTGTTGTCCGAGGACCATCTTCGATCAGTAATGATTTGGAAAGGATACGAGATAAATGGGAATACATTTTACACGATTGACCAAGATGAAAAGAGCACCAACCAAAACAGCGGTGTCCGCTTTGATGCAGCAACCGACAAGGGAAATGACACATATTATGGTTACATAGTAGACATATGGGAACTTGACTACGGAGTAGATTTTAAGGTCCCTTTGTTTAAGTGCAAGAGGGTCAATCTGTCAGCAGGCGGGGTACAGGTAGACCCACAGTACGGAATGACAACAGTGGAGCTGAAAAATCTTGGGTACACTGACGAACCGTTCGTCCTAGCCAATGATGTGGCACAGGTTATCTATGTGAAGGACATGCCTACCAGACCGAGGAAAAGAAAAGATAAGGAAGCGAATACATCATACAATGAGCCAAAGCGCCACATAGTTCTTCCAGGAAAAAGGGACATCCTGGGAGTGGAGGGCAAGACAGACATGTCTGAAGAGTATGAAAAGTTTCATGAAATTCCCCCCTTCAAAGTCAAGGCTGACCTAAGCATCCTGATAAATGATGAAGATTATCCATGGTTACGGCGCAATAAGCAAACGACACAAGCGAAGAAAAAGTGAAGACTTTCTCCATAACTATTATGATGATACCATGCCAACTTTGTAACACACGAGTATGATACCATTGTCCGCTTTGTTCATGAACATACTATGCCAACTTTGAGAACCTCGCCAACCGAAGGGCGCTCACACCGGTTTATAAGCCCGTCCCTCTACGCCTTGTTGAGCTCACAAACTTGTGATTCACACAAATTTCAAAGAATTCAAATTTTATAAAACTAATGGCACAAACAGAAAGTTTATAATTGTTCTAAAACAAATGGCACTAACAGAAAGTTTATAATTTTGCTGACCTAAAAGCAAAAAGAATTAAAAAATAAAGCAAAAACCAAAAGAAAATAAATAATGCAGGAAACAAAACAAAAAACTTGAAAAAAATAATAATAATAGCAACAATAAGCATTTTGTTGTAAGTAGAAAAAAAATAAAATAAATAAAGCAACAAAGAAAACAAAAAAGTGTTTTTGAATTTTAAAACTAATGGCACAAACAAGAAAGTTTATATTTTTCTAAAACTAAAAGCACTAACAGAAAGTTCATAATTTTGCTGACCTAAAAGCAAAAAGAATTAAAAAATAAAGCAAAAAACCAAAAGAAAATAAATAATGCAGAAAACAAAACAAAAAACTTGAAAAAAATAAAAATAGCAACAATAAGTATTTTGTTGTAAGTAGAAACAAAATAAAATAAATAAAGCAACAAAGAAAACAAAAAAGTGTTTTCTAATTTTTAAAATAATGTCACTAATAGAAAGTTTATATTTTTTCTAAAACTAAATGCAAAAAGAAATAAAATATACAGCAAAAAACTACCACCTACTAGGCCCCCACGGCCTGAATACGACTAGAAACCCTACATGGGCCAGATTCAGCCCGCAGAGGCCCAATAGGCCCACAGCAAGTAGCATGATTAGGCCCTAAAGCCTGCATTTGAGAGGAGCTCGAAAGGGGCCTTTTACCAGCGCTTATAAACCAGTGCAGCGCCCTTCAACTAGCGAGGTGGGACTAAACATTTGGCTGGGCAGCACAGTTTGGTCCCGGTTGGTGGCACCAACCGAGACTAAAAGTGGAGTTTAATCGGTTCGTGGCACGACCCGGGACTAATGCCCCCAATTAGTCCCGGTTGGTGCCTCCAACAGGGACCAAAGGCCGCCGCTACCCGCCCTTTGGGCTGCTGAAATTTGGCCTTTGGTCCCGGTTGGTGGCTCAAACCGGGACTAAAGGGGTCATTAGTCCCGAGTCGTGCCACGAACCGGGACCAATGCTCTTTCTATATAAGCAAGACTTGTGAAATTTTCACATCTCCCTCGCCTCCCTAGCCAGTTGCCCCGCCGCTAGGCTGCCCAAATCAAGCTCCTCGTCGCTGCCGTCGCCGCCGCCCACGCCCAGCCCGCCCGCCCGCCTGCCTGCCCGAGCCCACGCCGGCCGCCCGCCCGTGCCCTGCCCGTCCGAAAGCACGCACGGCCCGCGCCCCCACGCCGCCGCCCCCTGCCCCGTCCCCGAGCACCCACGGCCGCGCCCTGCGCTTCCACGCCGCCGCCCGTGCCCTGCCCGTCCACGAGCACGCACGGCGCGCCCTGCGCCCCCCGGCCGCCGCCCGTGCCCTGCGCCCGGCCCGCCCCCACCTCGTCGCCGCCGCCCTTCCGCCCCGCCTCGGCCGCCGCCCCTCCTCCCGTTCGGTCCGCTCCGTGACCCCCCTTTCCTCCCTGTCCCTCGTCCTCTTCATAAAAAAAAATTTCATATAATTTTTTTAGGCAGATTTATGTTCATGTATATATGTTCATTATATGAACATAATATGGATGATGTATGCATGCTTTTTATATGTTCATTATATATGTTCATTATATGGATGGATGGATAATTTTTAGGCAGATTTTTAGATTTTTTAGGCAGATTTTTAGAATTTTTTGTGTATGTATGTTATGTTTATATGTATGTATGTATGTTCATATGTATGTATGTTTATATGCAAACCACACAAGTCTCTAGTCCAGGTTTATCGCCTATTCGGGTTCCGTCCGCGAGGAGATCCGGCCGGGGTGTCGCTCACGGCCCCAAACGATGAGAGCAGGGTTCCCGAGGCACCAAACGGGCGTCCCGGTACACCGTGCCTCGTGTCTCTACCGTAACATAGCCCACCCCTAGGGTCAGCGCTATGCACGGCCCCCAACACATATCCTACAAACACCAGAAACTAATTGCAACTCCTGGACAGAGATCGAGGCGATTAATAAGTCAAGAGGGGTCGAGTTACCGAAACCCAATGTGTGGTAGTAACTGTTCATGGATCACAAACACAGAACTCAGTTCCTGAGGACGGCTGCAATGAGACAACCCACCATGTACTCCTACATGGCCTCTCACCGCTACCTTTACCAAATCGTGTTCACACACTTAGCTCTCAACAGTAGGACATGTTCACCACGTTCCAATTCATTCCCGATGAATCAGACCTGACTCAACTCTAAGCAGTAGCAGGCATGACAACAAGCATGAATGAGTAGGCACATCAAGGCTCAAACAACTCCTACTCATGGTAGTGGGTTTCATCTATTTACTGTGGCAATGACAGGTCATGCAGAGGATAAAGGGGTTCAGCTACTGCAGCAAGTAACAGATGAACCGTTGTTGTTCTAATGCAGTAAAAAAAAGAGCAGGAGCGAGAGAGTGGGATTGTATCGGAATGAACAAGGGGGTTTTGCTTGCCTGGCACTTCTGAAGATATTATAGTTCTTCATCGGTGTCATCGAACAATCGCCGGACCGTCGTCAACTGAGAGGGGACAGTCACCGGCAATAGAGAAGAACGTAATCAATGCAATGCGACAATATGATGCATGATCATTACATGGCAATATGATGTGATTAACTCATCTAACAACGGTTTAAATGAAGTTAGTTTGAACCCAAGGTTCAAATTCAAACTCCATGTAAGGCATTTCAAATGCCATTTATTCAAATTGTCTTATACATCAACTTTAAGTTGTTCAGACATGCATGAAAATGGTACAGATGGATAGATTAGATTTTTCTGATCATTTTTCATATATAACTTGTTTCATTTGGAGTTACGGTTGATTTTATATGATTTTTAGAAGTGTAGGATATTTTCTGAAATAAATAAATAATTTCTGATTTATTTAAAATCCAGAAAACAGATTACTGCGTCAGCATTACATCACCGTGACATCAGCAGGTGAAAGGCGCCAGCCCTGGTCAAACCTGACGGCTGGGACCCACACGTCAGTGAAACAACTAATTAACAGGGTTAAGTTAATACTAACTAAACTGTCAGTGGGGCCTGGGCCCGCATGCGTCAGTGACTTAGTGTGTTAACTAAAAGTTAATTAGTGCTAAACTAAAATTAGCAGGGCTCTGGTCCCACCTTTCATTGACCCAGGGGAGACAAACCCCAGGTCAAACGACGTCAACTCGCCGGCGGTTTGACGCCGGCGACGACAGACGCGGCGGAGGGCTTCGGAAAACGCCCACAGGGCTCGGTTTTGGACGCGGTTTGCGGCTACAGAAAGCTGAGAGTCTTGCGCATCCAACAGTGGCATCGGTTGGAGCTGAGGTGGCCGGAGCTAACGGCGGCGAGCTCTTTTGCGGCCGCCGGAGTTTGGCCATGTATGGCGTTGGGGCTGCGGCGTGCGAACGCGCGAACTGAGGTGCTAGCGAGGCACTACGCGGTGCGGTAAGCATGTTGGGTAGCACGGGAAGACCAAATGGTCGCCGGAGCAACGCCGGCGACAAGCTCGAGCGGAGGCGAGCTTCGGCCATGGTGGAACTATGGCCTAGAGGGTGCAAACGTGTGGGGAGGAAGAGGGGTTCGAAGCAGAATCTCGCAGCAGGGTCGGGGAGCAGGTCAGCAGCTCGGGGAAGGCGTCGACGGCGGGAAATCGACGACGGCGATCCTCGGTGGACGAGGAGGGGAACGGTGGAGCTGGCGGCATCCAGGGCTTCCGGCGCCTTCCGTCTTGGTGAGGAGGAAGAGGGGAACGAGGCGGGGCTTTTGGACGGGTCAGTGAGGCGAGGGAAGCACGATGGTCACGGTGGCGACGAACGGCAGCGATGGCTTCGCTCTGCTTCGGGAGAGAGCGAGAGAGGCGAGGTAGGGAGAGAGTGGGGCGGTCGAGGGGTCCAGGGGTTCATGTGGCAACGCCAGAGGCGTCGAGCCGTCGAAGAGGCAGGCGAGCAGGGTGGAGGTGGCGCGCGCGTGCGCCGTGCCCAGCTTCTCGTCTGCCTACTGGCAAGAGGTAGAAGACGAGGCTGCCCCTGGTGGGCTGGGCCGCCAGGTGGTTTTCTCTCTCTGCTCCATTTCTATTTTATTTCTCTTTTCTATTTTTCTATAGTTGTTTGCGCTTTATTAATATACCAGAGCACTTCTAAAAATCCTAAAAATTATGGTGGCCACCTTATGAAATATTTACGATAGCCCTCAACTGTTTCCAGAATTATTTAGAACTTAATTATAGCATTTAAATGCCCAAAGTCAAATACCTTATGATTTAATTCAAAAAATCCAGAATGGCCTAGAAATATGTTCATCATTTTTGGCAGAGGTTTTGACCTTTAACAAAAACCATGAACTTTTCTAAAGGGCATTTGGGATCATTGAAAATATTTTTATTGAACCTAGTTGAATTTCATTTGGTGTTAGGGTTTCAACTATCCCCATTTCAAGTTTCTTTGGAATTTAAACATGATGGCATGATGAACAAGAAAAGTCAAGCAAGGGCTGAACTGGGGCTGTGACAGCTCACCCCCACTAAACAAGAATCTCGTCCTGAGATCTAAGACGTGAGGTAAGAAGACAGAGGGGGCACAAGACCAACACAATCTTCACGATCCAAGTTGCACTTCATAAGAACATTGATTCGATCACGATCTTGTCTTGATGTCATGCTCTGAGAACTCCAACTATCAGGACAACGAGAGGAAAGGGAAAACTCTAGAAGGATCGATCTTCTCGAAGATCGGACAACCGACGATCAACTCGCGGAATGAGACAACGAACATTTCTCGAGTTGAGACATGAGACATACATCTAGAGGGATGGAGTGTAACAGTTGATGAAGGTTCACTACGTAGACACAATTCCACACTTAAGAAGGTGGTGAACGGTTGTCCACGTAGCGAGGAGTTGAGTTGCCATGATACCATAACGAGACATCTTAAGGAAGGTGACCCGCAGAAATATTCCCTTAAGTGGCAAAAAGAATTACTTTTGATATAGAGATCATTGAGACTCTTTATACCAGCCTAAGGCAATCGCAATCGATCATTTGAAGGAGTTCAAAAGAATGACATACTCGGACTAGAATGGATGATGTGGACTACCTTGTTGAAGACAACGCAATGGATGATTTTGCTTATCATCGGAAATGGATGGGGCCCATGGTACGATGGCACAACGACGGTGCAAGCTGGGGAAAAATGCAAATACTGGGAATGACCCAACCATCATATCTGCCTGAGATTCAGATCTGGTTGGTAACGGGATATTTCAGACAACATGTCTAGAGAAGAAAGTTTGGAACACAAACCGACGAGATGATGTTGCGAGACTCTCAGGAGATGAGCTACGATAGCAAGCTCCAAAACATGAGCTGGTTCTGCTACAAACCTGTGAACACGCTTTCCAAGACAAGCATGACCACATAGTAGTATTATTATAAAACCCTACCGAGTTCAGGTGGGGAACCATCATCGAGGATAACGAAATCTTGTACAAATCCGTCTGGTACCTTCAGGACTAGCACTTAGAACTTATTATCTTTGAACAAATCAACCAGTGGCTTGGTGTGCTAGGAATACGAATGGAGTGGAGGTAATTAATCTACCAAACCATAGAATACTTCGCACGTATGCATGAATGATTTGGGATGATTCCCGAGGAACAAAAACAATCTTTCTCGAACTCACGGCGGCAACTTGCACCAAATGCACATGAATTCGAGGAAGTCACTTCTTCCATCCAATCATAAGCTTCATGAACGGTGCACGAAGGCATTGCTTATAAAATTTTCAACACTAGGTTGATGTTCAGCATGAATCATGGGGGAGACAAAATGCTGCTGATGGGCTCAACGACAACTCATCGGAATTTCCATATCACTGGACTTCCACCATCATGTGAACACGGTGATAGCATTGGTCAGACCCAAAGATGTAATGGTGTATGCTCAAGGGATCAATGTAACGCCCCGGATTCGATGCGCCAGGTGTCCGTCAGACATTCGTCGTCTTTGCCATGTCATGTGCTTGCGTGTTGCACTTTGCCATGTCATCATCTGCATTTCTTATCATGTCATCATGTGCATCGCATTTGCATACGTGTTCGTCTCATGCATCCGAGCATTTTCCCCGTTGTCCGTTTTGCAATCCGGCACTCCTATGTCTCCCGGCGCCCCCTTTTACCTCTTTTCGTGTGCGGGTGTTAAACGGTCTCGGAATGGCCCGAGGTTTGTCAAGCGGCCTTGGTATAGCACCGGTAGACCGCCTGTCAAGTTTCGTGCCATTTGGAGGTCGTTTGGTACTCCAACGGTTAACTGGGTAACCGCAAAAGCCTCTTTTGTGTTGCAGCCCAACACCCCTTTCAAAGTGGCCCAAAACCCAGCAAACTCCCCTCCATGCTCTCGGTCGTTCGATCAGGATCACGTGGCCAAAAACCGCACCTCATTTGGACTCTCCTAGCTCCCTCTACCTATATATATATATATATGTGCTCCCCTCCCAAAAATCGAGGTACAAACCCTAAAAATTTCCCTCCGCGCCGCCGGACACGTCCGGCCCGAGCCGGACAGATCCCGCCGCCGCTCCCAGCGATTCCGGACACGCCATGTGTCGCGCCACCGCCACCCTCCGCTGCCGGCCCACGGGAGGCCCTCCCGGCCCGGTCGGCCGCCGCCGCCCAGCGCCCGCGCCTCCCGGGCCGTCGCTCACGCCTCCGGCCGGCCGAACCCGCCGCCGTCCCCGCCTCGCTCTGCCGCCATGCGCCTCACGCCTGCCACGCGCCGCCGAGCCCCGGCTCCCGTCGCCCAGCATGGCTCTCGCCCTGCCGCCCTGGCGCGCCTCCCGCCTCCGGCGACCAGCGCCTCGCCCTCCAGCGCCTCCGCGCCCGCCCGGCCAGCCGGAGCGTGCCGCCGCGCCCGCCCAGTTCCGCCCCGCCGTCCGCCGCCTTCCCCGCCGGAGTCCGGCCGGATCCGTCCAGATCCGGCCCGGACCCGACCTCCCCGGCCTCGTCGGCGTTCCCCTCCTCTCCGGCGACGCATCTCCGGCGAGATCCCGTCGTGCATCGTAATCCGTGCCGGAGGTTGACTTTTTCCCCTTCTCCGATTCCACCAAGTTCCGAATCTGCTGTTATTATCATGCATTTTCATCGCATCATAACTCTGTGCATGTTGCTCCGTTTTGCGTGTGTAATATGTCAAATTGTTCGCCTCGACGAGTACATCATTGCATGTCATTGTATCATTTTCATTTGAGCTCATCTTGATGCCCGGAATGCTGTTGGAAGAGGGCTATGTGATGTTAGTTTCTGATTCTTAACAGAACATGCACTTTTGTCATTTTTGCCATGATTGATGTGTGCACCCTATGAACTTGAGTCCTACATGTGTTTTGTAATATGCCATGCCATCTTTACAGGGGTGTATGCCATGTATTTTTGTGATCTATTTGGTGACTAGCACAAGCATGCAAACTAGGCTTCATGATGTTGCTGATTTCAGCCCTGTTTTGCTGATATTTTTATGCCATGTTAATTTGATGCTACCGAGAGATCCATGCTTATTTTGAGATACTTCAGTAACGATGTTTTGTTCTACATGTCTTGCTCTATCCATCCATGCCCTTTTTGGAGTGCCATAGCTTGAGTCAATCGAGCTCTACTTTTGCTATAAAATGTTTCCTGGCAGGTTGTTTACATGTTATTCAATTTTGCCAAGGTTGTTGTGCTTGATCCTTGCATGCTATGATGTTGTTCCTGCCATGTATAGCTTCTATGCCATGTCTTCTTACTGTGAGTTTCCTTTCCATGCCATTTATTGCTCTGTGGTAAGTGGTTCAAGCTCACCAACATGCATACTTATTGTTGTTCCTGCCATGTATGAATCTGTAATATAACTTGCCATGTTTACATGGGTTCCATCATATTTTCTGATCCTTTGTGGCTCATGGTCACTAAAGGACTTTTGTTCTATGCAATTAGTAGATTCATGCCATACCTTTGTTTGCCATGATATATTCCTGTAACATGTTGTTTGATAGCTCTAAACATTGCAACCTGATGTTATTTCCTGATAAGTCTGAAACTGTTATTATATGCAATCTTGCCATGTCATTTTGAGCATGTTCTAGTTGTTTCTGGAGATAGCTCAGTGTTCATCTTTTGTCATGCTTTACCTGTTGTTCATGCCCATGACTTCTTTTATTACGTTGAGATGCCGTAGCATGTTGTTTTGGTGCTTGCAATATGCCTAGTTGCTGTTTTGGACAGATTGTTGTTATGCCTTGTATAGTGTGTATGTGTTGAACCGTTGCTCCGTTTTGAGTGTGCTATATATGAAACTTGCTTGATTTTGCATGTAGTTCCATATTATCATGTTGCATCCTTGTTTTGAGGTGTTTTCTTGATGTTTGTATGCATTTTGCATCAATGCCATGCTTAACTTGTTTTGCTCATATCTTCTAGGCCGTAACTCCGAATCTAATGAACTTTATATGTAACTTGACTAGAATTTCGTGTAGATCATCGTGGTGCTTCTTAAATTGCTGTTTAACAACTTGAACTTAAGGTTTATTCAGATCTGTACCTTTCGAAATTTGCATATGAGGACTTACCGGAATTGTTATATGTTGTTTCCGGCCTCATTTAAACTTGTTTTGATGTGTTACTCTTGTTTGCATCATCTCTTGCCATGAGTAGCTTCATGTAGTCTTGTCCTGCATCATGCTTGTTGTGCATCATGTCTTGTTCATGTGTGGTGTGTTTACCTTGTTGTGTGCTTCTTCTTGTTAGTTCCTGTTTCATTGCGATCGTGAGGATTCGTTCGTCTTCGCTTGGTTCGGCTTCACCCGTTCATCTTCTTCATGGACTCGTTCTTCTTCCTTGCGGGATTCCAGGCAAGATGACCGCTACCCTGGATCTCACTACTATCATTGCAATGCTAGTTGCTTCGTTCTATCGCTATGCTGCGCTACCTATTACCTGTTTATCAAGCCATCCCAAATTGCCATGTTCAGCCTCTAACCTTTTGCACCCTTCGTAGCAAACCGTTGTTTGGCCATGTTACCGCTTTGCTCAGCCCCTCTTATAGCGTTGTTAGTTGCAGGTGAAGATGAAGTTTGTTCCTTGTTGGAACATGGAGATGTTGTTCCTTGTTGGAACATGTTTACTTGTTGGGATATCACAATATATCTTATATTATTAATGCATCTATATACTTGGTAAAGGGTGGAAGGCTTGGCCTTATGCCTGGTGTTTTGTTCCACTCTCGCCGCCCTAGTTTCCGTCATATCGATATTATGTTCCCGGATTTTGCGTCCCTAACGCGGTCGGGTGATTTATGGGACCCCCTTGACAGTTCTCTTTGAATAAGACTCCTCCAGCAAGGCCCAACATTGGTTTTACCATTTGCCTCACCACCACCTATTTTTCCCTTGGGAGTCGCTCTCTGGAGGGTCATCTTTATTTAGCCCCCCCCGGGCCAGTGCTTCTCTAAGTGCTGGTTCGAACCGAGTAGACTGCGGGGCCCCCTCGTGGCAACTCGAGGTTTGGTTTTACTCGTAGGATGTCTCATCCGGTGTTGCCCTGAGAACGAGATATGTGCAGCTCCTATCGGGATTGTCGGCGCATCGGGCGGCTTTGCTGGTCTTGTTTTATTGCTGTCGAAATGTCTTGTAGCCGGGATTCCGAGATTGATCGGGTCTTCCCGGGGAGAAGGAATATCCTTCGTTGATCGCGAGAGCTTATCATGGGCTAAGTTGGGACACCCCTGCAGGGTATAAACTTTCGAGAGCCGTGCCCGTGGTTATGTGGCAGATGGGAATTTGTTAATATCCGGTTATAGTAAACTTGAAGCAAACTCTTCTAAAATACACCAACCGTGTGCGTAACCGTGAGTGTCTCTTTTAGGGGTTGACCGAGAGGAGAACACGGTTTCGGGTTATGTCGGCGTAAGTAGGAGTTCAGGATCACTTCTTGATCATTACTAGTTGACGACCGTTCCTTTGTTTCTCTTCTCGCTCCCATTTGCGTATGTTAGCCACCATATATGCTTAGCCGCTGCCGCAACCTCACCACTTTACCCCTTCCTTTCCCAATAAGCTTTGCTAGTCTTGATACCCATGGTAATGGGATTGCTGAGTCCTCGTGGCTCACAGATTACTACACCACCAGTTGCAGGTACAGGTTTGCGATGATCATGACGTGAGAGCGATGTTTGCTTGTGTTGGAGTTCTTCTTCTGCTTCTTCTTTGATCAGGGGATAGGTTCCAGGTCGGCAGCCTGGGCTAGCAGGGTGGATGTCGTTTGAGCCTCTGTTTATGTTTCATCCGTAGTCGGATGTTGATCTTGTATATGATGTTGATGTATTCTGGTGGCATTGTATGCCTTTTGTATGTATCCCCATCTATTATGTAATGTTGATGTAATGATATCCACCTTGCAAAAGCGTTTCAATATGCGGGTCTATCCTTGGTGGGAACGTCGAGTTCCTTTTGGATAGGGTCGCATATTGGGCGTGACAATCAACCACGAGTAAGACAACATTACGAACATCGTTGGTTCTGATTTGACTTGATGATAACCCATACTCAAGTCAAAGTTTTGACAAGACAATAGATCCAACAACTGATCACGAGGACCAATCGATGAAGATATCATCTTTCTTCAACACACACACACACAAGGATATCCTTAGTGACGAACTAAGGTAAGCAAAGCTTTACCTTCCAACTCTCCAAGTTGTTGTCTAGCTCCACCAACTAGCTCAGGGGTATCCAACACAGATTCTTGGAGAAGGGGTGATTTACAAGAAACCAACTTGATCATGAGCTCAACATAACAGTCAGGGAACAACCTAGTAATACTTCCGAGAAGATATTCGGAAAATCACGAACCACCGGTATGTTACTAAGCTCGAGAATAACCTTGCTTTTCAGGGCAAGATGATATGATCAAAAGAGTGAGGGATTGACACAATCCTAACTCATTGATCGAAGGGTGCACCGGAAAAGGACTAGGTAGCACAACCAATCTTAGGATGATGATTTAATAACCAACACACTAAGAATGAGAGTGTTGTCTATTAACTACCATGCCACGGGGTTGCTAGGAGTATTGGTTTCACACATCACGATTCACTTGTCAGCATTCCGGTTACAACAACACGAAACCGAGGAATGAATAATGATAGCGAGAAGTATCACTACGTCAAGAATTCATGAGAAATGGTGCAATTCTCATGACAATCCTGACATAAAGGGGGTAATACTCCGAGGTAAATCAAAAGCTGGATTGGCATTTGATTTGCGGATTACAACTGCTTTGACCTAATCCTGGATATGGATGAGGTACTGGAGTTTGTTTCTCCTAGTCATTCCAGAATAGAATGGTTTGACAGACCACAAGGATAATAGACACCGACGGACACGATGGCATAACTATTCCTGACTATCACTTGATAGACAGAGGTCAGGATACAATTAAAGAGGGAGAACTCAAAGGAACAAATAACTTTCTGAGTTGTGGATTCATGGGTTAGTATGTCAAACGAGTTCAACATATTTCTTCCGGATAACCCATGCAGAATGATAGAACTGGCAGAATCACAGCTATGAATGGAGAACTCCTCAAGAGTACTCTGATTGTGGTATTTGGTTCAAGAACTTCTGCCTTAATGGTTCATGGTATCTGGAAGAAGGAAATACCACGGACCTCGAGGACTATCGCAAAGTTACTAATATCCTAAAGGAACTAGCAAACACTATCAACATGAGGTAAGTAGGGTGAATCTCGGGTTCAAAAACCCAGGAATAGAATACCTACTAGCTAATAACATCACGGGATGCTTTCGAGAATGATGGCCAGAATCATCACACGGGAAATACAAAACATGGCTAGTTTACTAGGTGACTCCCTAAAACACCTAGGTTCGTAATAATAGCTCCAACATATATGTCGAGGCAATAGAATACCTCAACTCAGCAATTACTGTGATTATCCTGGCCAAAGGGACATCGGGAACGGAAAGAAGGGATTTGCAAATGCATCAGATTGTTTGGAAACCTGGGATGACTCGGACAACATAATGGCTCTAAATGCTCAAAATGATTTGAGACGTCCTGCAAAATAGTGGCATGACCACTCAACATCACAATATCAAGGCTATGAACATACAGAAGTAGTAAAAACTGAACTGAGATTTGTAACTATCAATACTATAAGTCTATGGATTAGTAACACGTCATCCTAATAGATAGATGAGAAGGCCTAGTTCTTAATCCCCGTAGAAAAAGAAGAGGATGACTCAGATCAGAGGGCATGAGGTATAAGGAGTAAAAGAGCCTTACGTTCCCTTCCGCAATCAATTCCCTTATATAACGAGAGCATTTCTAGACTCAACTTCGACCAGTTTGGCTTGGTAAACCTACAGGTAGTCAGGCTATGATACCAAAGCTGTCAGGACCCCGATTCTAAGTCACATCGATCTAGCCGGTAACACCTTATATCACTTTGCGGCCTCACACGCAGTATTCCCACGGGTGTCGCCTTACCATGGCCCGGGACCGTTTGGGCCTTTGGGCTCACGTATATGATAGTGTCGCTAGCATCCATATGACAGAGAACCCTGGCCGACATGACTAGTCGTGAACCCAGAGTGGCACTAACTTATAGGGACAGGCATTCATGAATCAACATCGAGCATGTCGGTCAGCAACGTGCGGATCCGGGCTGTAGCACTGGGCTAACAGGACTCCGGGAACCCGGGCTATAGCAGGCTAGGCAGGACTCCGGATGTCACCGCATGACATTTCCCGAAGGGATGCAGACCTGAGAACGAAGTGAATCACATGCCGGCTAGTCAAGTGTTCCGGAGCAGTAGTGCTGGACTAGCAGGACTCCGGTGAACCGGGCTGTAGCGGACTACTATGGCTCATGGACGCACAAGACTACATTTCCCCATAAGAGAGGCTACCAAGGATAAACAACTAGGTTGTCGGATCCCACACATACCAAGCATTTCAATCATACACACAATATGCTCAATATGTGTAAATGCAACATGGCATCACAACATAACTCTACGACTCAAGTATTTATTCATTAGGCTCCGAGGAGCGAGATATTACAAACATGGGTCTCTCGACCCAGCATTCAGAGCACACAAATCACAGTACATGCAGAAGCTAAACATGTCTGAGTACAGACATCTACAAATGAAAAAGGCTGGGAAGCCTAACTATCTACCAGATCCTGCCGAGGGCACAAGATCGTAGCTGAGGTAACAAGCAAAACGTCGAAGTCCACGTGGAACTACTAGCGAGACGGAAGTCTCTCTGCAAAAACATAAATTAAGCAAACGTGAGTACAAATGTACCCAGCAAGACTTACATCAGAACTAACTACATATGCATCAGTATCAACAAAGGGAGTGGTGGAGTTTGACTGCAGCAAGCCAGCTTTGACTCGGTGGTTGTCGGCGTTCTGGGAACGGGGGTCCCCAGACTTTCCTTCCTGCGGCCTGCTGCGTGGCTCAAGGAGGGGCCCAGCACGGTGCATCTTCACCAACACGAGCCCAAGACCCTCGCGAGGGGCCAAGCCTCACGGGGCGGACGACACGGTGCCTCCTCAGGCACGGCCTCATCAGGCTGGCTCGCGAGGAGGCGGAGAGATCAAGGCGGGGTACCTCGCGAGGTGCCCATGACGTGAGCCATGACGACCAAGGGCGCCCAGGCCGGGCGCCGGCCAGAGTGTCCTCTCTTTCCTCTTTGGTGCAAAGGGAGCAAGCGCAGGCGAGAGCATCAAGCAAAGGTACCCGTTTTGGTGCAACGAGACCAAGACCAGCCCAACGGCAGGAAGGATGTCATCGTGGAGCCCAAGCAGGCGTCACCACCAGAGCCTTTGGCAGGCGAGGACCAACTTTAGGCAGGATAAGTGTACTAGGTGTTCCCCTTCAAAATGGCCGATTGTTGGCGCCCTTCCCGCTCAATATTTGGGGAGAGGCCCAGGGCCTTTGCCTATAAATAGGACTAGCCACCCATAGAGTAGAGGCATCTAGCATCGAGGGAGACATCTAGAAGGCAGCTGGAATCCAGAGAGAGAGAGAGAAGGGTGATTGAACTCCTCCTAGCAGTTCATCGCCCCAGCCAAGAACAGACCCTCGCGAGGCCGTTCTTCCTTGTATTTTTCATCATCGTCAGCCCAAGAGGCTATCCACCACACCACAAACTAGAGTAGGGTATTACACCACAATGGTGGCCCGAACTAGTATAAACCACAATGCCTCTCATGTTGTTCTTCCCATAGCTTAGATCCTAGCGAGGCGGTGGGGTGCAGGTAGGTAGAAGGCGAGATCTCCGCGCGCACCCCAGAGTTCGAACCTCAAGGGTCTGCCGGAACCCGAGATCCGACATTTGGCGCGCCAGGTAGGGGTGCACCGGGGTTCTCCCTTCTGCCACCACCACGACCTGCCTCACGATGAGCGGCGCGTCGCCCGCTCCGGCCGCCGGCGCCTGCACGGGGTCCAGGGGGCTCCGAGCCCTAGCCCCGGCCCTACAACGGGTACGGTGGCCGAGCAAGTTCAAGCCAACGACGCCGCCGCGCTACAACGGCGCGACTGATCCGCTAGCTTTCTTGCTGGCGTACGAGGAGGCCATCCTCGAAGCTGGAGGTGACGACAGGGTCATGGCCAACTGGCTTCCCATGGCCCTCACTGGCGCTCCGCGCGCATGGCTGCTACACCTGCCGGTGGCCTCTGTGGCCTCTTGGGAAGAGCTGCGCGGCCTCTTGGGAAGAGCTGCGCGGCCTCTTCCTCGCCCACCACGCTACGCCAACACCCCCGGTCGTCGCGGCCCTCCTGGGCGGCTCGCAGGCGCCGCCTACGAGTCGCCATGTCAAGCTGTTCATCCGCCGGATCAGCGCCGCTTCCGCGCAGCAGGGGGCCCTCCCGGGTCAGGTGGCGCCCAAGGCCGGCCTGACCTTCAGCTCGGAGGACCATCCCTCCAACTCGGCCTGCTCGGGTGCGCTCCCCATGCTGTGCACCCCCACCATCTGCCAGGTGGTCGTCACCAAAACTCTCATCGATGGCGGCGCAGGCCTCAGCGTGCTCTCAGTTGAAGCCTTCAACCTCCTCTGTATACCCTTGGAGCGACTGCAACCCAGCCGGCCCTTCTCAGGCGTCAGGGGAGGGTCATCTAGCTCCTTGGGACAGATTCGGCTCCCAGTGACCTTCGGCACTTACGACAACTTCCGCATGGAGCTGATTGACTTCAACATCGCCCCCATCGGCCTCCCCTACAACGCCATCCTCGGCTATCCAGCGCTGGCCCAATTCATGGCCGCGACGCACCCGGCGTACAACCTCATGAAGATGCATGGGAGCAACGGGGTCCTCACCATGCACGGGGACAACGGAGACGCGCTGCGAGCGCTCAAGCTCGCCTTCAAGACGGCGGCATCGGCACAACCCGCCGACTTGGAGACCCCCGAGCCCCAGGGGGCTGCACCCGCCAAGAAGAAGCATTGTTCACCCAAGACAAGGCGGAAACAAAGCAGGTACCCGTCGATGAGGACGGGTCCACTGACGCCACTTTCACCATAGGCGCCAACCTCAAGCCCGAGCAGGAGGAGGCCTTGGTCAAGTTTCTGCGTGCGAACAAGAAGGTATTCGCCTGGGAGCCTGACCAGTTGGCGGGGATCCCTAGGGGTGTGATCGAGCACCACCTCAACGTGTGCCCCAACGTGCGCCCTGTGAAGCAGAAGGCAAGGCGGCAGTCCACGGAAAAGCAGGCCTTCATCGTCCAAGAGACCCGCAAACTAGAAGCCGCTGGGGTCATTCGCGAGGTCCGATACCCGGATTGGTTGGCCAACCCTGTTGTGGTGCCGAAGAAGGGAGGGAAGGAGTGCATGTGTGTCGACTTCACCAACCTCAACAAGGCATGCCCGCAAGATCCGTTCCTGCTCCCCCACATCGACCAGATCGTCGATTCCACCGCAGAGTGCGACCTGCTGTGCTTCTTGGACGCCTTTTCCGGGTATCACCAGATCAAGATGGCAGTAGAAGAGTCGAAAAGACAGCCTTCCTAACCCCCGTGTGGGGTGTACTGCTACACATGCATGCCGTTTGGGCTGTGCAACGCAGGGGCGACCTTTCAGCGGCTGATGCACATCACCTTGGGCCCGCAGCTCGGGAAGAATGTCGAGGCTTACGTCGACGACATTGTTGTGAAGTCTCGGGAGGCCAGAACCCTGATACAAGACCTGGAGGAAACCTTCGCGAGCCTCGATGCAGTAAACCTGCGGCTCAACCCGGAGAAGTGTGTGTTCGGGGTTCCCTCGGGCAAGCTCTTGGGTTTCCTCGTGTCTCACCGAGGTATCGAGGCTAACCCAGAGAAGGTCAAGGCGGTCGAGGACATGAGCCCGCCAAAGACCCTCAGGGAAATGCAGAAGCTCACTGGGCGCGTGACTGCGCTAGGACGCTTTATCTCCAAGCTGGGGGAACGAGCGCTGCCCTTCTTTCAGCTGATGAAGAAGAAGGGGCCCTTTGAATGGACTGAAGAGGCCGACAAGGCGTTTCAAGATCTCAAGAGGTACCTAACCAGCCCGCCGGTCATGGAGGCTCCGCGCCCGCAAGAACCCCTGGTACTCTATCTTGCCGCCACTCCCTACTCCGCCAGCGCAACTCTGGTAGCGGTTAGGGAGGAGCGTTAAACCAAAGCCACAGCAGCAGCCCGGGTCAAGGCAAAGCAGGAGCGAGGAAGGCCCACGGAAACCACCACTATGGCTGAAGAGGACCATCCGCCGCAGAAGAGCACACTGGGAGCAGAAGAGGCCCCTCCCGCAGATGGCGCGCCTCCGGAGGTCTCACCGCCTCAGGAGGCGCCACCGTCTCCGGATGGCGCCGTCAGCTCCGACACTCCCAATCTCGTTGAGCACCTAGTATACTTTGTCAGCACGGTATTGCGGGATGCAAGGGCGCGGTACCCCATGCCTCAGAAGCTCCTCCTCGCGCTACTGGTGGCCTCGTGCAAGCTGCGGCACTACTTTCAGGGTCACCCCATCAAGGTCATCTCATCTTACCCCTTGGAAAGGGTGCTCAGGAGCCCTAACTCAGCTGGAAGGGTCGCTGAGTGGAGCATAGAGCTGCAAGCGTTTCAACTTGAATTCAGCACAACCAGAGTCATCAAAGGAGAAGCATTAGCGGATTTTGTGGCAGAATGGACGGAGGCACCAGGCCTCAAGGATGGCGAGGATCGGTCCCTCTCCCGGGAAGCGAGGCGCCGGAATGCTGGGTCATGTACTTCGATGGGGCGTTCTCCAGACATGGTGCTGGGGCTGGGGAGGTGCTTATATCGCCTACTTAGGACAAGCTCTACTACGCCGTACAACTCTATTTCCAGCAAGGTGAAAAGGTCTGCAACAACATAGCAGAGTATGAACGCCTAATAGCGGGCTTGAAGGCCGCAGCTGCCCTGGGGGTGAAACGCCTCACCATCAAGGGCGATTCGCAGCTCCTCGTCAATTTCTCCAACAAGGTGTACGAGCCAAAAGATGATCACATGGAAGCCTACCTTGCGGAGGTCCGCAGGATGGAGATGCAGTTCTAGGGGTTGGAGTTGCAGCATGTGCCCCGCGGCACCAATCAAGAGGCCGACGACATCGCCAAACGAGCGTCTAGGCGGTTCCCTCAGGAGCCCGGCATCTTTGAGGAGCGGCTCTTCAAGCCCTCAGCCCTACCATCGTTATCAAACACGGCCCAGCCTCGGGAGGAGCTCCCTCAGCCACCTACGTCAGGAGCCCCAGTCTGTGGCCCGGCCTCAGGAGCACGGCTGCTCCTGACGATGGCCAGGCCGAGCGGGCCAATGCAGAGGTCCTGAGGGGCCTCAAGACCAGGATGTTCAAGAAGAAGCTGGAGGCCTGCGGCAGAGGTTGGTACGACGAGCTTCAGTCCGTGTTGTGGTCCATCCGCACCACCGCCACCAAGCCAACAGGAGAGACCCCGTTCTTCCTGGTCTATGGAGCCGAAGTGGTCCTCCCTCACGAGGTCAGACGCCTCTCCGCACGGGTCCTGGCGTTTGACGAGGCTCAGGAGGACGCCATGCGGGGGACGGACCTCGTGCTGGGGGAGGAGCGTCGCCGAGAAGCCGCGCTGCAAGCGGCAAAGTACCAACAAGCACTGCGACGGTACCACTGCCGCAACATCCGCCTCAGAACTCTTGAGGTAGGAGACCTCGTGCTCAGACGGGTCCTCTCCAGGGAGGGGTTGCACAAGCTCTCTCCCATGTGGGAGGGCCCGTTCAAGGTTGTTCATGTTTCCAGGACCTGTTCCGCGCGCTTGGAGACTCAGGAGGGGGTGCCAATCCAGAATGCATGGAACATCCAGCACCTCCGGAGGATTTACCCCTGAAAAGGCCCAGAGCCTGTGAAGAAGGCGAATGCCTGTGAAGAAGGCGAATGCCTGTGAAGACTATCCTTTTTGGGAAAGGCCCAGAGCCTGTGAAGAAGGCGAATGCCTGTGAAGACTATCCTTTTTGGAAAAGGCCCAGAGCCTGTGAAGAAGGCGAATGCCTGTGAAGACTATCCTTTTTGGAAAAGGCCCAGAGCCTGTGAAGAAGGCGAATGCTTGTGAAGACTATCCTTTTTGGAAAAGGCCCAGAGCGTGTGAAGAAGGCAAATGCCTGTGAAGACTATCCTTTTTGGAAAAGGCCCAGAGCCTGTGAAGAGGGCAAATGCCCGTGAAGCTTGTTCCAACAAGAAAGGCCCAGAGCCTGTGAAGAAGGCCAACGCCTGTGAAGCTCGCCGCCTGTGACACTCTCACGTAATAATGAGTTGGGGCTGTACACGCCCAGAGTCTCGTGAGCGCCTGCCCTCGGTCCCTGTGGGCTCCTCCCACGCCCAAAGGGCAGCACTTAGCTCCGCGCTGGTGAGAAGACGTCGAAGACTAGATTAGGTGCCGAACACGGCTTTTTCATTTGCTTTCCGCAGTTGACTTGTTCATTCTCGTTTGAGGATTTATCGAAGTTGTTGCCGTCTTTGATTTGGAGATCTTCGACTTTTCACTCCCCTGCCTCGATTTCTCTCACGCACGGTCTCGTGAGGGGGGCAGCCCGAGCGCTCTCGTGAGTGTTTCTTGTCCCTATCATTCAAAGGTTCCGCGACCTGGGTCCATTACAGGAGCACCCCTCCAGTCCGTGCCCCACGGGCACCGCGACACGAACACAGGACCCGGGTCGGTCACCACCACGGCTGAGGCCGGGAGCTACTCTCGCGCAGGCGCACAGCCTGAAAGAACAGTAACGAAAACAAAGCGGTGATTAACAGCAATAACCCAAACACGCCCCCGCGGGGCACCACACTACTGTCTTTTTACGCAGGAAAAAGGAAAAGAGAAGACAAATCAGGTGCGGCTCGCCTCACACCGGCCCGCAGGGGAGACTCATGCTGCCTCCAGAGCTCAGGCGGACTCCCTCTCGCGCTTCACCGGGGCGCGACGGCGAGCGGACGCGCTACCACCCTCCAGGCAGGCACGACGGCGTGGGGGCTGACCGCGGCCACTGCTAGAAGAGTCACCGCCCGAAGAAGAGCCAGTGAAGCTTGAGGAACCCTGAGCGCCGCCAACCACGCGAGTGCCGTCATCTCCGTCATCGCCGGGGCTGGGTCCCCGGCCGTGGTCGTCGTCTTCAGGACAGCACCCTGCGCGGCGACCATCTTCCCCAAACACCCTCACGTAGAGGGTGGCATCACCATCGAACTTGAAGTGCAGGGTGCACCGACGGCCCAGGCCACGCACACGGGCAAACGTCTGCCAGCCGCGGGTCAAGGCCAGGCTACCGGTTGCGGAGACCTCCAGCGAAGCCCATGAGGCCCGGCTACAGCAGCCATCTGCCTGGAGCTAGAGGCCGACCGGGGCGCCGGCTGGGAGCTCACCAAGGAGGAAGCGAGGAAGTCGAAGCCGGGTGCCAGCCGGCTCTGCAGACCACATGACGAATTCCGGCAGTACCTCTGCAGCACGGAAGCGCGGCCTAGGTGGACGAGCGACCGAAGCGTCCCCCCCCCCCCCGGGCCTCGGCAGTCCGCCCGTCACCGCGCCGGAAATCATCCAAACGGCCGCGGGGAGCCACCATGGTGGCCACAGGATGTTTGCAAGGGCGACCTCGGCCGCGCTTGGGCGGGGGAGAGGCAGGCTCAACCTGGCGGGCCTTTCCCTTCTCTGCGGCCGAGAACTTCTTCGATGGAGCCATGGAGAAGAAGGGGAAGCGAGGGGAGACGGACTGGAAGAACGCGTGACGCCTCGTACTTATGGTCGACGAAGGCCAACCGTCGACCTCCACGATCGCAGGTAATCATGACTCGTTTTGCATGCGGGGACTTGTCCAATCCACGCAATTGCCGAGGCGTCATGGGGAAGTGGAGACGCCCACGTCCAATCAACCGCCACGCGGCGCCCAAAACCGCGGCGAGCTATTAGGGCTCATGGCCGCCCTGCCCTTTCGCCTCTCTACACAGCCAAGCCCGGGCGCGCCTTGGGCCCGGGGGCTACTGTCGGCGTTTTGGGAACGGAGGTCCCCAGACTTGCCTGCCTGCGGCCTGCGACGTGGCTCAAGGAGGGGCCCAGCACGGCCCATCTTCACCAACACGAGCCCAAGTCTCACGGGGCGTACGACATGGAGCCTCCTCAGGCACGGCCTCATCAGGCTGGCTCGCAAGGAGGTGGAGAGATCAAGGTGGGGTACCTCGCGAGGTGCCCATGACATGAGCCATGACGACCAAGGGCGCCAGGCGGGCGCCAGCCGCGCAGTGTCCTCTCTTTCCTCTTTGGTGCAAAGGGAGCAAGCGCAGGCGAGAGCATCAAGCAAAGGTACCCGTTTTGGTGCAACGAGACCAAGACCAGCTCAACGGCAGGAAGGATGTCATCGTGGAGCCCAAGCAGGCGTCACCACGAGCCTTTGGCGGCGAGGACCAACTTTAGGCGAGATAAGTGTACTAGGTGTTCCCCTTCAAAATGGCCGATTGTTGGCGCCCTTCCTGCTCAATATTTGGGGAGAGGCCCAGGGCCTTTGCCTATAAATAGGACTAGCCACCCACAGAGTAGAGGAATCTAGCATCGAGGGTGACATCTGGAAGGCAGCTGGAATCCAGAGAGAGAGAGAGAGAGAAGGGTAATTGAACTCCTCCTAGCAGTTCATCGCCCCAGCCAAGAACAGACCCTCGCGAGGCTGTTCTTCCTTGTATTGTTCATCATCGTCAGCCCAAGAGGCAATCCACCACACCACAAACTAGAGTAGGGTATTACACCACAATGGTGGCCCGAACTAGTATAAACCCTGTGCCTCTCGTGTTGTTCTTCCCATAGCTTAGATCCTAGCGAGGCGGTGGGGTGCAGGTAGGTAGAAGGCGAGATCTCCGCGCGCACCCCAGAGTTCGAACCTCAAGGGTCTGCCGGAACCCGAGATCCGACAGTGGCTATCCTGAACTACGACTGCAAGTAACTTTTTTTGAGGTGGCACACACGGGTCCACATATTCACCATATCAATACACCACTATGGATCTGCTCCCGTCTTCCTACGAGAAGGCCATCCATAGCACTCACACTTATCTTGCGCATTTTAGAGTATCCACTTCAAGTTATCTATGAACTGTTACAGGCAACCCAGAAGTCCTTTACCGTGAACACGGCTATTCGAATAGATGATATTAACCCTGCAGGGGTGTACTTCTTCACACACGCTCTCGCCACATACCACCATGTACACGTCGTGTATCTCGGCAACCTTCAAGCGGAAGCTTTGGCGAGGAGTCGGCCACGACCTGACTAACCACACAAGTCACTAGTCCAGTTTTATAGCCTATTCTGGTTCCATCCGCAAGGAGATCCGGCCGGGTGTCGCCACGGCCCCAAACGATGAGAGCAGGGTTCCGAGGCACCAAACGGCGTCTCAAGAGACTGCAAGGTCGTGTATCTACCGCAACATAGCCCACCCCTAGGGTCAGCGCTACGCACGGCCCCCAACACATATCCTACAAACACCAGAAACTAGTTGCAAATCCTGGACAGAGATCGAGGCAATTAATATGTCGAGAGGGGTCGAGTTACCGAAACCCAATGTGTGGTAGTAACTGTTCATGGATCACAAACACATAACTCAGTTCACGAGGGATTTACGCAATGACACAACCCACCATGTACTCCTACATGGCCTCTCACCGCTACCTTTACAAAATCGTGTTCACACACTTAGCTCTCAACAGTAGGACATGTTCACCATGTTCCAATTCATTCCCGATGAATCAGACCTGACTCAACTCTAAGCGGTAGCGTGCATGACAACAAGCATGAATGAGTAGGCACATCAGGCTCAAACAACTCCTACTCATGCTAGTGGGTTTCATCTATTTATCGTGGCAATGACAGTCATGCAGAGGATAAAGGGGTTCAGCTACATAAGCAAATGTGAGATGAACCGTTGTTGTTCTAATGCAGTAAAAAAAGAGCAGGAGCGAGAGAGTGGGATTGTATCGAAATGAACAAGGGGGTTTTGCTTGCCTGGCACTTCTGAAGATATTATAGTTCTTCATCGGTGTCATCAAACAATCGCCGGAACGTCGTCAACTGAGAGGGGACAGTCACCGGCAACAGAGAAGAACACAATCAATGCAATGCGACAATATGATGCATGATCATGACATGGCAATATTATGTGAGTTGAGTTAATGCATCTAACAACGGTTTAAATGAAGTTGGTTTGAACCCAAGGTTCAAATTCAAACTCCATGTAAGGCATTTCAAATGCCATTTATTCAAATTGTCTTATACAGCAACTTTAAGTTGTTCAAATATGCATGATAATGGTACAGATCGATAGATTAGATTTTTCTGATCATTTTTCATATATAACTTGTTTCATTTGGACTTACGGTTGATTTTATATGATTATTAGAAGTTTAGGATATTTTCTGAAATAAATAAATCATTTCTGATTTATCTAAAATCCAAAAAACAAATTACTGCGTCAGCATTACGTCACTGTGACATCAGCAGGTCAAAGGCACCAGCCCATGTCAAACCTGACGGCTGGGACCCACACGTCAGTGAAACAACTAATTAACAGGGTTAAGTTAATACTAACTAAACTGTCAGTGGGGCCTGGGCCCGCATGTCAGTAACTTAGTGTGTTAACTAAAAGTTAATTTGTGCTAAACTAAAATTAGCAGGGCTCTGGTCCCACCTTTCGTTGACCTAGGGGAGACAAACCCCAGGTCAAACGGGGTCAACTCGCCGGTGGTTTGACGCCGGCGACGACAGACGCGGCGGAGGGCTTCGGAAAATGCCCACAGGGCTCGGTTTTGGATGCGGTTTGCGGCTACAGAAAGCTGAGAGTCTTGCGCATCCAACAGTGGCATCGGCTGGAGCTGAGGTGGCCGGAGCTAATGGCGGCGAGATCTTTTGCGGCCACCGGAGTTCGGCCATGTACGGGGTTGGGCCTGCGGCGTGCGAACGCGAGAACTGAGGCGCTAGCGAGGCACTACGCGATGCGGTAAGCATGTTGGGTAGCACGGGATGACCAAATGGTCGTCGGAGCAACGCCGGTGACAAGCTCGAGCGAAGGCGAGCTTCGGCCATGGTGGAACTACGACCTAGAGGGTGCAAACGCGTGGGGAGGAAGAGGGGTTCGAAGCAGAATCTCACAGCGGGGTCGGGGAGCAGGTCAGCAGCTCGGGGAAGTCGTCGACGGCGGCAAATCGACGGCGGCGATCCTCGATGGCCGAGGAGGGGAACGGCGGAGCTGGCGGTATCTAGGGCTTCCGGCACCTTCCATCTTGGTGAGGAGGAAGAGGGGAACGAGGCGGGGCTTTTGGACGGGTCAGTGAGGCGAGGGAAGCACGGTGGTCACGGTGGCGACGAACGGCGGCGACGGCTTCGCTCTGCTTCGGGAGAGAGAGCGAGAGAGGCGAGGCTGGGAGAGAGTGGGGCGGTCGAGGGTTCCAAGGGGTCTGCGTGGCAAAGCCAGAGGCGTCCAGGCCGTCGAAGAGGCAGGCGAGCAGGGTGGAGGTGGCGCGCGCGTGCGCCGTGCCCAGCTTCTCCTCTGCCTACTGGCAAGAGGTAGAAGACGAGGCTGCCCCTGGTGGGCTGGCCAGCTGGGCTGTAACAGTGCCAGGCCAGGTAAGCCAGGTGGTTTTCTCTCTCTGCTCCATTTCTATTTTATTTCTCTTTTCTATTTTTCTGTAGTTGTTTGGGCTTTATTAAAAATACCAGAGCACTTCTAAAAATCCTGAAAATAATTGTGGCCACCTTATGAAATATTTACGATAGCCCTCAACTGTTTCCAGAATTATTTGAGCATTTAAGTTAATTATAGCATTTAAATGCCCAAAGTCAAATACCTTATGATTTAATTCAAAAAATCCAAAATGGCCTAGAAATATGTTCATCATTTTTGGCAGAGGTTTTGACCTTTAACAAAAACCATGAACTTTTCTAAAGGGCATTTGGGATCATTGAAAATATTTTTATTGAACCTAGGTGAATTTCATTTGGTGCTAGGGTTTCAACAATCCCCATTTCAAGTTTATTTGGAATTTAAACATGATGGCATGATGAACAAGCAAAGTCAAGCAAGGGCTGAACTGGGGCTGTGACAAAATTGTCCTATCACAAAACTATCTGTTACCTACAATTTCAGTGCTTGCAGAGAATACCTTACTAAAAACCGCTTGTCATTTCCTTCTGCTCCTCGTTGGGTTCAACACTCTTACTTATCGAAAGGACTACGATAGACCCCCTATACTTGTGGGTCATCAGGACTCTTTCCTGGTGCCTTTGCCGGGGAGTGAAGCGCCTTTGGTGAGTGGAACTTGGTAAGGAAACATTTATATAGTGTGCTGAAATTTTCTGTCACTTGTTACTATGGAAACTAATCCTTTGAGGGGCTTGTTCGGGGCATCTTCACCCCGACCAGTAGATCAAAGAGATGCCCCTAAACCTACTGAACCTACTAAAAATGTTTACTTTGAGATTCCTTCGGGTATGATAGAGAAACTGCTAGCTAATCTCTTTGTAGGAGATGGAACATTGCATCCAAATTTACACCTTATCTTTGTGGATTATTTAAGCTTGCAGGTATTCCGGATGATGTTGTTAAGAGGAAGGTCTTCCCTTTATCTTTGAAGGGAGATGCATTGACATGGTATAGGCTATGTGATGATACGGGATCTTGGAACAATAAACAATTGAAGTTGGAATTTCACCAGAAGTTCTATCCTATGCATCTTGTTCATCGTGATCGTAATTACATATATAATTTCTGGCCTCACGAAGGAGAAAGCATCGCTCAATCTTGGGGGAGGCTTAAGTCAATGTTATATTCATGCCCCAATCATGAGCTCTCAAGAGAAATGATTATTCAAAAATTTTATGCTCGGTTTTCTCTCAATGATCGCACCATGCTCGATACTTCCTGTGCTGGTTCTTATATGCTGAAGACTACTGAATTCAAGTGGGATTTATTGGAAAGAATTAAAAAGGACTCTGAAGATTGGGGTTCCGACGATGGTAAGGAGTCGGGTATGACACCTAAATTTGATTGTGTTAAATCTTTTATGGATACCGATGATTTTCGTGGATTTAGCGCTAAATATGGACTTGACTATGAGATAGTAGCTGCTTTTTGTGAATCTTTTGCTACTAACGTTGATCTCCCTAAGGAGAAGTGGTTTAAATATAATCCTCCCACTGAAGTAAAGGTAGTTACACCTATTATAGTTGAAGAAAAGATTATTACTTATAATGATCCTATTGTTGCTACTACTTATGTTGAGAAACCACCCTTCCCTATTAGGATAAAGGATCATGCTAAAGCTTCAACTGTTGTTCGTAAGAGTAATACTAGAACATATACACCTCCTGAGCAAATTAAAGTTGAACCTAGTATTGCTATGGTTAAAGATATCTTGGATGATAATATAGATGGGCATGTTATTTACTTCTGTGAACAGGCTGCTAATATTGCTAGACCCGATGCTAAGATACATAGACCTGTTGTAGGCATGCCTGTTATTTCTGGTAAAATAGGAGATCATTGTTACCATGGCTTATGTGATATGGGTCCTAGTGCTAGTGCAATACCTCATTCCTTATATGATGAAATTATGCATGATATCGCACCCGCTGAAATAGAAGGTATTGATGTTACTATTAAGCTTGCCAATAGAGATACTATTTCACTAGTTGGGATTGTTAGAGATGTTGAAGTCTTGTGTGGGAAAGTCAAATATCCTGCTGATTTTCTTGTTCTAGGTTCCCCACAAGATGGCTTTTGTCCCATTATATTTGGTAGACCCTTCTTGAATACTGTTAATGCTAAGATTGATTATGAAAGGGATGTTGTTACAATTGGCTTGGGAGATATGAAACATGAGTTTAATTTTGCTAAATTTCGTAGACAACCCCGTGATAAAGAATTGCCTATTAAGTGAAAGGGCTAGTTATCGACTAGAGGGGGGGGGGGGTGAATAGGTGATTTTTATGAAAGTCTTCAAAACATGGGAGTTTCAAAGACAAACAATAGAAACGGCACAATTCGAATGCAGCGGAAGGTAGACTACACTAGACAAGCCATAGTCAAGTATTAAATGAAGTGAAAGCACAAAGACTATTAGCAGCTAGGTAGTAAAGATCAAGATGGAAGATAGTATGAAGTCAATCAGAACAGGTGTCACACAGTGAAGTCAAACAGATAATGCAAGCAGGCAATGACTTCACAAAGACAAACTGTAAGTAGAGAGAAGTGAGAGATACAACCAGTAGCTTCAAGAGGACAGGGATTTGTTTGACTAGTTCCAGTTGCTGTGACAACTGTACGTCTGGTTAGGGAGGCTGAGATTCAACTCAGAAGACCGCGTCTTCACCTTATTCCCCTTGTGCTAAGGACACCTAGTCCCTGCCAATCACTCTGGTAAGTCTTCAAGGTAGACTTCCGAACCTTCACAGACTTTGTTCACCGGCAATCCACAATGACTCTTGGATGCTCAGAACGTGACGCCTAACCGGCTGGAGGATTCACAGTCCTCAAGTGTAACAAGTCTTCAGATCACGCGGACAGAAAGACTTCAGTGATGCCTAACTCTTTTTGGGCTCTTGGTGGTTTGGGCTTTTTCCTCGCAAGGATTCTCTCTCAAAAGCTTTGGCAGTGGGTTGCTCTCAAACGACAAAAGCCGTGTACTAACTCTGAGCAGCCACCAATTTATGGTGTAGGGGGTGGGCTATTTATAGCCACCGGGCAACCCAACCTGATTTGTCCGAAATGACCCTGGGTCACTAAGGAACTGACATATGTCACAACGGTCAGATTTCAAACACACGCGGCAGCTTGACTTGGGCTACAAGTAAAGATGACTCATCCGACTCTGGATAAGATTTGCTCTCATTGTCTTCGCTCGAAGACATAGGATTTGGTTGAGCATCACTTTAGTCACTCTAACTTTGTTCACTTGGACCCCACCTAACAGTACGGTGGTTCCTATGACTCAACAAAGAAGAAAAGGAACACGACGAAACAACTAAGTCTTCGTGCTCCATAGTCTTCACTCGATGTCTTCTCGTATCATAGTCTTCAACGTGAATAGCTTCACAGATCACCATTGTCTTCAATGTCTTCACACATTTTTAGTGGTCATATCCGGTAGGTAAACCGAATCAATGAGGGACTACTACCTGTGTTATCCTGCAATTCTCACAAATACATTAGTCCCTCAACCAGGCTTGTCGTCAATACTCCAAAACCAACTAGGGGTAGCACTAGATGCACTTACAATCTCCCCCTTTTTGGTGATTGATGACAAACTGGTTGAAGTTTTCAACGGGGATAAAGGTATGTGAAATTGTAAAGGATTAAGATATTGTCTTCATAGGTGGCAAAAAGGCTCCCCCTGAAGATGTGCATATTAATGTTTTGCGTTGCAATGCAAATGCACATGACAAGTTGTACTTGTGGGGATCCTCTTCACAATATGAAGACAATACATCATGCATGAACAGATATACAAGAATAATGACATGCATAATGAAAAATGGACGTCTGCGAAATGAATTCATGCGGGATTTATCATCGCACATGCGGAATTTATCGTCCCATCACAGAATAGCAGAAAAAGTAGCAGACAACAATCAAGTTTAAGTGTTACAACTCAAAGAACCAAATGTATCAAAAGCGAGAGTTGTAAGCACTAGGCAAAAGTATAGCAACCACCCATATGGACCCGCTTGAAGACTATCAACATATGCTTCTCCCTCTTTTGTCAGTGAGGACCAAAAAGGTTTGAAGACATAGTTTCTACTAGTTCCCATGAGGAGTAGGTGAGGTAGCAGGGTCATCGTTGAGGTGTGGTGGTGCATACGAACTTGGTGCAGTGTCGATACGCGCTGAGGTTGGAGGTGGTGAAGTAGCATCATCAGTGTCATCAAGGACTCTGGAATTAACAGTTGCCGCGGAGGACGAGTATTTTGAATCTTCAAGGGACGAAGTTCGACGCAAAACAGCATTCCTGGGAGGAGTGGTGTCGAACTTGAATCTCTCTGCGAAACCATCGTCTTGAAGATCAGCTTCAGCACTGAGCAATGTCAAACTCTTCCAAGACCTCCGACAGGTTTCATTAGTGACAAAGGCATTCTTGGTAGCAAGATTGCGAATGCGACTAACATCCACCAAGAGGATTTGCATCTGACGCTTTAGCCAGTAATGATGCTTGTCATGTTTCTGATGCAAGGCCGCGAGAAGCTCTCGGTCATTGAGCACACGAGATCGCTTCCGAGGCCTTGGAGCAATATTGCATTTTGTGGCTTCAGTAAGTGTGTCGGCGTTCTGGGAACGGGGGTCCCCAGACTTGCCTGCCTGCGGCCTGCGGCGTGGCTCAAAGGAGGCCCAGGACAGCCCATCTTCATCAACGCAAGATCAAGACCCTCGCGAGGGGCCAATCCTGGCGGGGCGGACGACCAGGAGCTTCCTCAGGCGCGGCCTCGTCAGGCTGCCTCATGAGGGGGCGGAGAGTTCAAGGCAGGGTACCTCGCGAGGTGCCCATGACGCAAGCCATGACGACCAAGGGAGCCAGTCGGGCGCCAGCCCGCGCAGCGTCCTCCTTTCCTATTTGGTGCAAAGGGGGAAAGCGCAGGCGAGAGCATCAAGCAAAGGCATCCGTTTCGGTGCAACAAGACCAAGACCAGCCCCAACGGCTGGAAGGGAGTCATCGTGGAGCCCAAGCAGGCGTCATCACCAGACCCTTTGGCAGGCGAGGACCAACTTTAGTCAGGATAAGTGTACCCGCTGTTCCCCTTCAAAATAGCCAATTGTTGGCGCCCTTCCCGCTCAATATTTGGGAAGAGGCCCAGGGCCTTCGTCTATATAAGTAGAGCTAGCCACCATAGGAGTGAACACACGGAGACACACGGGGGGACGAAGGATCCGCCATTCGGAATCCACAGAGAGAGATAGAAACCCGATCCTCAAGCTAGAGCAACGGGATACCACTTAGCAGTTCATCACACCCACCAAGAACAGACCCTCGCGAGGCTGTTCTTCCCTGTACTGTTCCTCAATAGCCCCAGAGGCAATCCACCACACCACAAACTAGAGTAGGGTATTACACCACAATGGTGGCCCGAACTAGTATAAATCTCGTGTCTCTTGTGCTGTTCTTTCGAATAGTTCTAGGTCCTTGCGATTCGGCGAGGTACGAGACGACGGAGGGTTGGATCTCCGCGCGCACCCCAGAGTTTGAACCTTAAGGGTGTGCCGGAACCTGAAATCCGACATTTGGCGCGCCAGGTAGGGGTGCGCCGGAATCTGCCTTTCGTCGCCTCGTTCTTCCCCGACCACCGCAACAATGTCTGACGCTAGTCGGGCCCGCGCCGAGCGCCGAGCCGCCCTCGCCTCCCATGTCGCCCAGACGGCTCCCGTCGGCGGGCGTCCTCGTCGTTCCCCGTCGCCCTTGTCAACGCCGCCACCGGCCCAGCGGGGAACGAGCAGCAAGCGTCGTCCCAGCACCCGTCCATGAGGCGGGACGGCCGCACCGCCACGCCTTCGCTCACCCCCACTGGTTCTTCGTCACGCGCGCCCCGCGCGGCCATGGAGGCCCGAGCTGCACTCATCGCGGCCAACGAGCTCCTGCGCTACCGCCCTGTCGACGACGTCTACGAAGAATGGCTCGACCGAGTCGCCGAGCTCGTCCGCGCTGCAGGAGGCGGCCCCGTGTCGTCCGTCTCGCTGCACCGCACCCCGCCCTGGGCGGCGAAGCTCCCGGGTGCCTCGGCCGCCTCCTCCTCAAGACGGTGCCACAGCCTCAAGCGCGCGGCCTGGCGGAACCCGTTCCGCCAGGCGCCGGCGCGGCAAGAGCAGAGCTGCCAAGAAGTTCCTTGCCCGCAAGAAGCTTCCCGAGCGCTCCCCGCTCTAGCACGTCAAGACCCTGCGCTGCCCCCAGCCGCGACGCAGGGAGGCCTGCAAGACCAAGCTCTCTGCCGTCTGAGGCCCCCCGCGGCCATGGCGGGCTGCCGCGCCTGCACCACCGAGCTGCGCAGCGTCGCGTGGCCCGCCAAGTTCAAGCCGGACCTGCCTCCACGCTACGACGGCATGACTGACCCTATGGAGTTCCTCCAGCTCTACTAGCTGGGCATCGAGGCTGCCAACGGGGATGAAAAGGTCATGGCGAACTGGTTTCCCATGGCGCTCAAAGACGGAGCCCGCACTGGCTCTGAATCGGCCCCAGGCACGATCTCTTCCTGGGCCGAGATGCGCACCCGCTTCATCGCCAACTTCCAAGGTACTCGCGACCGGCCACCCGCCGTGAGCGACATGCGCCGGATCAAGCAGAAGCCAGGAGAAACCCTGCAAAAATACATCCAGCGCTTCAACAACGCACGCCTCAAGATCCCCAGGGTAACGGAGGAGGCCATCATCTCTGCCTTCTCCGACGGCGTGCGCGACGTCAAGATGGAGGAGTTGGCGATGCATGAAGATCTATGCACCTCCCTGGAGCTGTTCAACTTGGCGACCAAGTGCGCCAGGGCTGAGGAGGGGCGCCTCTCCCTCCTCGAGCTGCCTGCCGCGGATCCCGAAGAGAAGAAGTCCAAGGCGAAGGACGTGAAGCGCAAGGGGGCTGCCGTGCTCGCGGCCGAACCAGACACCAAGCGAGGCAGAGATCAGCCCGAGTCCTCTAAGGGCAGCCGGTACTGCGTGTACCACGACCTCCACACCCACAACACCAATGAATGTCAAGAGCTCTGGGCCGTGCGCGAAGGAAGGGTCGGCAGACGCCCGGCGCAGCGACAGGCTACGGCCGAGGAGGATGAAGGAATGCAGGACGCTGGGAAGACCGCGCCCGCGCCAAGGGTGGCGCGACCAACCTCGCGAGGACCGCTGGGAAGACCCACCTCGCGAGGGGGGCTGGAGGGATCGGCCTCGTGAGGATTGTCCGCAGGGGAACGCAGGCCTCCCTCCGCTGCCGCCGCCACCAAGGAGAGTCGAAGACCGTCATCAGGACGAGGGGGCTGGGGGCTTCCAGGAAGCGCGTGCGATCGCCTGCATCCTGGCCGGAGCTCAAGCCCCATCCTCTCACCGCATCTTCAAGCAGTGAGCTCAAGAAGTGAATGCAGTCCTCCCCAAGCTCGAGTCCACGCGCCCTCTCAGGTGGTCGGCGTGCGCCATCACGTTCAGCTCAGCGGATCAGCTCAAGTGCGCGGCGACAGCCGGAGTCCTCCCGATGCTTTGCTCCCCAATCATCAGCAACATGCTGGTCACCAAAACCCTCATCGACGGCGGAGCAGGGCTCAACGTCCTTTACGCGGAAACATTCAACAATCTTCAAGTGCCTTACAGTCAGCTTTAGCCAACCAAGCCCTTCTCCGGAGTCACCGATGGCTCCACGGTCCTGATCGAACAGGTCCGCCTTCCTGTCACCTTCGGGGCCCGCGACAACTACCACACCGAGCTCATCGACTTCGACGTCGCCCACATGCGCCTGCCGTACAACGCCATCCTCGGGGACCCTGCGTTGGCCAAGTTCATGGCCGTAACCCACCATGGCTACAACATCCTCAAGATGCCAGGAAGCGGCGGGGTCATCGCGGTGCCCTGTGAAGAGAGAGATGCAGTGTGCTCCCTGGAGCAAGCTTTTCAGGCCGCATCGCTAGAAAACCCAGACCATAGCAGCAGGATGCCTCCCGAGGCGGCACCCAAGAAGAAGAAGACATCGACCGGCCCGACTCTTCAAGAGACAGGCCCCTCAGGGCCCGCACCGGGCCAGGGGAGCCTCCTTCCATTGCATAGGAAAGCGCGCCTGGCTCCCTCCTCAGGCAGGGCTCGGGGGCTCTCCCCTGGAGGGCCGCCGACCTTGCCAAGGTCTCGAGGGAGGCGCTTCGGCACCACATGGAGGCGTGTTTCGAAGCACGTTTCCCGCAAGCAGGATCAAGACAAGGAGGACAGGACCCTCAAAGTTCATCAGCAAGGCCATTCAGGAGTTACAGGAGTCAAAGGTCATGAGGGGCAGCCGCCGCCTACCCGCTGTGGCCCCCCATCCAGGCGAGGATGGTGGGCTGCGCGTCTGCATCGACATACCAAGGCTCAACCGAGCCGCATCTCAAGAGCGCCTCTAGCCCTCGCGAGTGGGACGTTCGAGGTCCGCCCCACAACCTTGCAGACGTGTCTTATGGCCTGCCAAACGCGGCTGCTGCGCACCAGCGTCTCATGAGGACCATCCTAGAGGCTCAAGAGGTCAGGCATGCCGCAGCCCTGGCGGAGATGGAGATGGCCCGTGAGGATCGGCTCCCGCAGCTCACCGAGTCTGCTACATCAACAACCCTTTATCCCCAACATCATCAGGTGACATCTTTAAGTTTTATTTACGGCTGGGAGCGCCTTCAGGGCCACATTATTCCCAGGCCGCGTGGGTCCGTCCCTGCGGCATGTATCCCTTTTATTTCATGTCTTTAGCTTATCCTGTTGGGGCGCCTCGGGCTGCATCATCCCCAAGCCGCTCGGGCGATCCAGTGACATGTATCCTTCATGCGTTTTCCTTAGGATTATGCTCTCGTTCCACCATGCTTGTTATTTGGTGCCTTCTCCTGGGTGGCGATCTCTTGCACGTTAAAGGTGGGGTGCCTGAGCATCGTGACTCAGGGCTCCTACCGGCTCTCCGGCCCTCACCCTCTGGTCTTGTCCATGGCATCGCGACATGGCTTGCTAGCGACGGCTGAGACCAGCCCGAGAGCCGGGACCCGAGGGCGTGAAGTTCGTCATCCAATCCAGCTTATGCGTTAAAGGGGGTGCCTGAGCATCGCGACTCAGGGCTCCTACCGGCTCTCCTACCCTCACCCTCTGGTCTTGTCCATGGCATCGCGACCTGGCTTGCCGGCTGACGGTGAGACCAGCCCGAGAGCCGGGACCGAGGACGTAGAGTTGCTGCGTCGACACGACTTGGCGTTAAAGGGGGGGTGCCTGAGCATCGCGACTCAGGGCTCCTACCGGCTCTCCGGCCCTCATCCTCTGGTCTTGTCCATGGCATCGCGACCTGGCTTGCCAGCGACGGCTGGGACCAGCCCGAGAGCCGGGACCCGAGGACGTAGAGTTGTGTGCGCGTTAAAGGGGGGGTGCCTGAGCATCGCGACTCAGGGCTCCTACCGGCTCTCCGGCCCTCACCCTCTGGTCTTGTCCATGGCATCGCGACCTGGCTTGCCAGCGACGGTAGAGACCAGCCCGAGAGCCGGGACCAAGACATAGAGCACCGACATCCGCCAAATTTGTAGGAACACACTCGAAGATAAGGCCCGAGCCAGCGCAACCCGCCTTGAGGTAGGGCCTCGTGAGTCCATGGCTGGCTCACGGGTGCCTAGATACACCTCGTCCAGCCTACCGTGCCAGCCACGTGTCGTGGTGGGGCTGTCGTCCCGGGCTCCTCCGGGGGAGCCCTCCCACGTTCGATGGAAGCACCATGCTCAGCTGGTGGCGACAACCGCCGAGGAGCGGCTATGCCCGTCACGCAAGGAAGCGCTATGCTCCAGCGCTGGTGATAAACAAGCGAGGATGGCCTCCGGGTCGCATCAACCTCGTGGAGCCCAGAGCTCGGTGTCCGCCTCGTCGCAACGCCTCTCCTCGGGAGCGGCTGTGCGAGGGCTGGGCACGAGGCTGCGCACTGGTCACGCCCAGACGCCGCCACCCAGCCAGGCCCCTCCGGCCTGGTTCGTCAGACGTCACTCCCGGCCGGAGCCAAGGTACGCATGCCGTTCGGCGTCAAGGGGACTCCTGAGCATCGCGACTCAGGAGCCTAACTGGTCACGTAGCCCCTCACCCCTTAGTTCCGAAAGGCTAACGGCGGTAGAGGTATTCGCGGGGCCAGGCTCTGCAGACGTAGAACATAAGGAAGTAGGAAGCACAAATTTCAAGGAATTCAAAAGCAAATATTACAGTCCACACTGTTATCGCAATACCGAACGCAAGTCTAAATGACTCCCCGAGGCATGATACACGTGCAGGAATTAAAAGCAAGACAGGAGCCACAACGGAGTCACTTGTCGGCGGTGGAGCAGCGCGAGTGGGCTCGCCTCGTGAATTAGCGAGGGCAGCGCGCCTCGCCCGGCTTGGTGCTGAAGGCCGGAACTTCCCCAATAGAGCCTCCATGACCCTTCACAGCCTCGGCAGCGGTAGCTGCGTGCTCGCCGCTTGCCCGGCTCCAGTGCTGTCCATGTCGACACTGGGATCGCGAAGATAGATGTGGGTGAGGATCCGCGTCAGTGCCGCAGAAGACAAGACACGCGCCTCGGCCTCAGCCGTGGGGCCAAGACCAAGGGAGACATCTTCAAGAGCGCGAATTAGGAAGGGAAGCAGCTTGGCGGGGCTGTCCTCTACGCCGGCCAGTGGGCTCTCCAGGCCGCTATCATAAAGCTCCCTCAGCAAGGCACGAGCCTTCACCTCCATATCCATGAAGGCCACGTGATCTTCGGCAAGAACCTGCGCCTTGGCGTCCAGCTCGACCTTCCTCGCCTCCAGTTCCTGCTCCAGCGCGTCAAGGCGGTCACGACGCTTCTTCAGCTTGGCCTCCCGGTCCTTGGCGGCTTCCTCGCGAGCCTTCATGCTCACCTCCTGCTCCTGGCGGAGACGGGCCTCCTCGGCGAGCTGGTTCTGCAGCCCCTCAGCTCGCCCTCCAGCGCCTCACAGCGACCTTGGATGCTGGCTGCCTCCCCCAGGGCAGCATCGCGGGCTACCTTCGCCTCACGAACAGCCTGCTTCTCCTCATCGCAAGTCGTCGAGGCCTGGACCAGCGTCGCCCGAATCGAAGCGTCGGCGCGAATCCAGCCAGAGGCCAGCTCCAAGCGCCCGGCCACCAAGCGAGGGTCGGCGCCCAGAACATCATGCCGCAGCCGGTCCAATTCAACGGCAGCACGATCCAGGACAGCAGGGGGAGTCGAAGAAACAGCAGTCGGCGGAGTCGGAGGAGATGGCGGCGGTGCAGCCACTGCGCCTTGAGGTGGAACCAGCGGCGCCACCGCAACGGTGGAGGACGCGCCCAGCAAGGCCACCTCGGGAGTCGCCTGGGCCAAGGGGGCTGAGCTCGCCCCAGCAGGCTCAGCCAGGCCTCGCGAGGACGCCCGGGCAGGAGAGGCCTGGGCGTCGGGATCATCTTCCTTTTCGGGTGAAGGCACCGCCACGGATGGGGCCTCAGGAGCCCCCTTCAGCTTCTTCACCGCGGGCGCTAGCCTGGCCGAAGAACATGGACATCAGACCTCGTCGACAGAGCAATAATCAAGACGGGAAGCAGACACTTACAGGTCGTCCCCGGTGGACTCGAGCAGCCTCCGGCCATACTTGAAGCCCGAGAGCCGGCTGCAGGGATCAGCTTCAAGGGGACCAGGACCGGGAGGCGCGTCTGCGGATTGCCCCGGGGCCGGGGCGGACCCGCGGGGGACCAGCCCAGTCCGGTCCTTCTTCGGGATCGGGGGCAGGCTTCTACCTCCCCGCTCACCCTCATCCTCGTCGTCGTCACTCTCGGGGAGGCGGAGAACGCGGGGCCTGCGCCGCAGGGGAGGAGCCCTTGAATCCGCTCCCGAATCAACCCCCTCTCCTGGCTCTCTTTCCTCCACCTCTTCGCCGGAGTCAGAAGAGGACACGTCCACCAGGTCCTCCGGTGTCACATCCTAGCTAGTACATGCATTAGTGTGTTGCATCATGTCTAACTTTCATCAGAAATTTGAAATGGGGAAGACAAAACCCCCAGAACCCCTTTTGAATCCAACTAGGGCTTACTAAAATTATTTTCAATGAACCTGAAATGCCCTTCTAAAATGCTCATCACCTTTGCTTTGGTTCAGAGCCTCTGCCAAAAGTGGTGCACAATTTTCTAGGTCATCCTAAGGTTTTTGTATTAAATCATAGGTATTTGAGTTTGGGCATTTAAATTATATAAAATATTTCAAAGGCCCAAATAATCCCAAACTAAAATGTTCCATGCTGGAAATATTCCAACTAAGGACCAGTTGCAGTTTGGTGAATTTTGGAGTTGTTTAGGTATTTTTAGAAAGTCCACAAAGTTACAGAAAATAGGAAAAAGAAACAGAAATGAAAAAACCTTACCTGGTGCCACCCAACCGGCCCACCTGCCGGCCCAGCCGCTGGCCAGCCAGCTAGCTTGGTTTGGCC
The DNA here is from genome assembly GCA_021605145.1 of Aegilops bicornis. NCBI lineage: Eukaryota > Viridiplantae > Streptophyta > Magnoliopsida > Poales > Poaceae > Aegilops > Aegilops bicornis. The sequence goes on along the minus strand of CM038673.1, from coordinate 473,980,905 downwards.
AGTAGCAGCAGGTGCTCGACGGCGAGCACAAAGATGCGTGCACGCAGCTGGCCGCCGCCTCTGCCGCTTCCCTCACCGAGCTGCCGACGCCAACGCCCACTCTCTCTCCCCAAGCCCTCGACACCTCTCCTCCTCCCGGCTCCTCCCCTCGCTCTCCCACGCCATGGCCGACGCCACCGTGCCGCACTGTCGCCGTGGTCGCGCTCTCCGTCGTCTTGCGCCCATCCCGTCGTGTCTAGGAGCTCCGCCGCCCTCCTCTTCTTCGAGCTAGCCGAGCCTCGAAGCGCCAAGGTGGCCCGAGGCCTTCCAGACCGACTCGCCTGACCCCCGCTGCCGCCGGAGATCCCCTTCGACGTCACCGCCGCACAACTCGTCCCCGGCCGCACCGTTTGCCTCCTCGAGTTCTCCGTGAGCTTAGCTACCTCCCCCTCCTTCCCTTTCTCGCTCCCGAGCCTCGTAGTGACTGCACGGAGCTCACTCGCACGCGCCGCCGCGGAGCTCGTCGCCGACGTGCTCCCGGCCATCGACCGGTCACCCCTCGGTGTCTAACATGTTCACTGCATCGCGTAGAGCCTAACCCACCACTTCACGCACCTCACCGCACACCGTAGCCACGAGTTCGTCATCACCCGAACTCCGGCGGCCGCCAAGGTCGTCGCCGGCGCCGTTTCCGGCCACCCCGAGCCCAGCCAACGCCACCAAGAGCTGCGGGTTGTTCCCAGCTACACATAGACGCCCTCCGCGGCTCATTTGGTTGCCGGAACGGCCAAAACCACTCTCGCCGCTGCATCTGGCTCGTCGGCGGCTAAACGCCAGCGTAGTTGACCCTGACTTTGACCAGGGCGGGCCCTGGTTGACTCTCCTGAGTCCATGACAGGTGGACCACCCCCCGGCTAATTAACCTAGCTAGTTTAAACTAATTTTAATTAGTTAAATTAATTGCTGACATGCGGGACCCATCGTCAGTTTGACACTGGGCGTCCCCTTGACCTATGACGTCATCCTGACGCATTCTTGTATGATAAATGAATTATCGAATTATTCTGTTAAAGGAAATTCCAGAAAATAGTTCAAACTTAAAAATTCATAGAAATTAATCTGTAACTCCAAATGCAAAGATTTATATATGAAAAATGATCATAAAAATCCATTCTATCCATTGGTAAAGGTTTCATGCATGATAGAACAAGTTAACCTTACTATTTAAGCAGATTAAGATAATGCACCTTTATGGCTATGTTAAATGAGCTAACATTTGAATCTTTGATTCAAATGAGTTCATCCCTTTTTGTTCCAAATTGCATTAGGCCAACACACATTCATATTGCCATGTCATAGCATGCATCATATTGTTGCATATTGCCATGTGTGTTTATTTTCGGTGTGTCTTTCGTGATAGGTTCTGCCTCCGAGGATAATCCCGAATATCGGTCTGAAGGGCAGTATCCTACCTCCACTACATCGTGCAAGCAACCCATTGATCATTCCGATACAAACCCATGTTCTCGCTTCGCTCTTGTTTCATCGCATTAAGACAACGCGATTCAAACTGTTGTGTACTGCGGTAGCTGAACCCACTTCCTTTGCATGACCTGTCATTGCCACAGTAACTAGATGAAACCCACTAGTATGCGTAGGAGTTGGTTGAGCCATGTTTGTGATTCCTACCATGCTATGCTTGCTATGCTTAGAGTTGTGTATGGTCTGGCTCATCGGGATGATGAACTGGAGTGAAAGGTTATGTCGGGTTCGAGAGTGAAAGTGTTGAACACGTTTTGGTAAAGGTATCGATGAGAGGCCATGTAGGAGTACATGGTGGGTTGTTTCATTGAAGCAGTCCCTAAGAACTGAGATCTGTGTGTGTGATATAAGACTTAGCTACTACCATGCATTGGGATCCTTAATTGACCCTCTCGACTTATTAACCACTCTTGTCCTCAGTCCGGGAGTTGCAAGTAGTTTCTGGTGTTTGTAGCATGCTGGGGGCCGCACGCAGCGCTGACCTTAGGGGTGGGCTGTGTTGCGGTAGGCACGTGGCCCGGTGTACCGATTCGCCCGTTTGGTGTCTCGGGAACCCTGCACACATCGTTCGGGGCCGTTAGTGGAAACCTCGGCCGGACTCCCTGCGGATGGAACCCGAATAGGCGATAAACCTGGACTCGGGACTCATGTGTTTAGTCAGGTCGTGGCCGACACCCACGTTGGGCTTCCGGTTGAAGGTTGCCGAGTACATGTCGTGTAAACGGCGGTAAGTGGTGAGAGCGTGTGTGAAGAAGTACACCCATGCAGGGTATAGAACTATTCGAATAGCCGCGTCCACGGTAAAGGACTACTTGGTCACCTATACAGTTCATAGACAAGTAAATGGATAATACTAAAAGCCTCAAGATAAGTGTGAGTGCCGCGGATGGCCCTCTCGTGGGTTAACGAGAGAGGATCCATGGTGGAGTATTGTGATGGTGATTAGTGGACTCGTGTGCGACAAATGCTTTTCAAGTGGTGTCACGTAGGATAGCTTAGCCAAGAATCAAAGCTGGCTTGCTGCAATAACTCCACCACCTTCTTGACAATGTGCATGTATGATAGGATTCTGTTGTAAGACTTGCTGAGTACCTCCGTACTCATGTTTGCTTAATTAATGTTTTCAGACGACAACACCGCCCCCTCCGATGGGTTTTATGTAGACCTTGACATCGACGAGTGAACTAGCCACCCAGGTGGTGATCCAAGGCTTGTGAAGGGCCACTGTAGATAGAAGGGCTTCAACAAGCTTTCTTTCTTTTTAGAGTCTGTACTCAGACTAGTTTGCTTCTGCATGTGCTTGTATGTTTGTATGACTTGAGTGTTGGGTCATGTGACCCCTATCTGTATGGATATGTTATGTATGGCTCCTCGGAGCCTCTTAAATAAAGTACTTTGAGTTGTAGAGTTTTGTTGTGATGCCATGTTGTATGTACTCATATCGGGCATATTGCGTGTATGATTGAAATGCTTGGTATGAGTGGGATCCGACAATCTAGTTGTTTATCCTTGGCAGCCTCTCATGTGGGGAAATGTAGTCTCGTGTACGGCGATAGTAGTCCGCTACAGCCCGGTTCACCGGAGTCCTGCTAGCCCGGCACTACTACTTGGACACTTGACTGGCGGCATGTGTTTCACTTCGTTCCTATATGTCTCCCTTAGGGAAATGTCACGGTGATATTCGAGTCCTGCCTAGCCTGCTACAGCCCGGGATACTGGAGTCCTGTTAGCCCAGTGCTATAGCCCGAATTCATACGTTGATGACCGACATGCTCGATGTGATTCATGTATGCCTGTCCCCATGGGTTAGCGCCGCTTTGGGTTCACGACCAGCCATGTCGGCTCGGGTTCTTTGTCATATGTATGCTAGCGACACTATCATATACGTGAGCCAAAAGGCGCAAACGGTTCTGGGCCATGGTAAGGAGACACCCGTGGGAATACCGTGCGTGAGGCCGCAAAGTGATATGAGGTGTTACCGGCTAGGTCGATGTGACTTGGAATCGGGGTCCTGACAGGGTTGGCATCAGAGCCGGACTGCCTGTAGGTTCGCTAAGCCAAACTGGTCGATGTTGAGTCTAGAAATGCTTTAGTTATATGTAGGGGAATTGATTGTGGGAGGGAACGTAAGGCTCTTTTTACTCCTTTACCTTTTGCCCTCTGATCTGAGTCATCCTCTTCTCATCCTCTTCTCTCTATCAGGTTCACGTGTTACTAATCCGTAGTAACTTATAGGATTGTTGGTTACAGCCTCAGTTCAGTTTCTACTACTTTTAGTATGCTATCAGTTGAACTGGAACCTTGATATGATGTTGTTGAGTGGTTTTGCAATATGATTTTGAATGTCTCAAATCTGTTCTTGAGCATTTACAGATGTTATGCTTGTAACGCCCTCGATGCGGCTATATCTCCCACGTGTCGAGGCACGACTTAGAGGCATAACCGCATTGAAAGCAATGTCGCAAGTGAGGTAATCTTCACACAACCCATGTAATACATAAGGGTAAGAGATACATAGTTGCCTTCTGATGCCACTTCGGACAATACATAAATAAACATCCATCATTCGAGTACACTCAAGGTCCGACTACGGAACCAAAATAAAAGAAGATACCCCAAATGCTACACATATCCCCGATCGTCCCAACTGGGCACCACTCACGATCATCGAGGAAAAAGACACATAGTAATCGACCACGTTCCTCGTCGAACTCCCACTTGAGCTCGGTTGCGTCACCTGCACATGCATCGTCGGCACTGCAACTGTTTACAGAGAATCTGTGAGTCACGGGACTCAGCAATCTCACACCAGCGAGATCAAGACTATTTAAGCTTATAGGAAGGACAGAGTTGTAAGGTGGAGCTGCAGCAAGCGACTAGCATATATGGTGGCTACTTCAAAAAGAGAGCGACAAGAGGAGCAAAGCACGGTCGTGAAACTAGTAGCGATCAAGAAGTGATCCTGAACTACTTACGCCGACATAATCGCAACACCGTGTTCACTTCCCGGACTCCGAGAAGAGACCATCACGGATACACACGCGGTTGATGTGAAATTTATTTGAGGTCAACTTCGGGTTTTCTACAACCGGACATTGACAAATTCCCATCTGACTCATAACCGCGGTCACGGCTTTCGAAAGATAATACCCTGCAGGGTGTCCCAACTTAGCCCATTATAAGCTGTCACGGTCAACGAAGGATATTGCTTCTACCGGGAAGACCCGATCAATCTCGGAATCCCGGACTACAAGACATTTCGACAATAAAACAAGACCAGCAAAACCACCCGAATGTGCCGACAAATCCCGATAGGAGCTGCACATATCTCATTCTCAGGGCACACCAGATAAGCAAAACGTACAGGAACCGACGTAATCCAAGTTGCCGAGGAATGGTCCCGCACGGTGCTCTAGTTTGGACCAACGCTCGAAGGAGCACTGGCCCGGGGGTTTAAAATAAGATGACCCTCGGGCTCGCGAAAACCCGGGGGAAAAAGGCTTAGGCGGCAAATGGTAAAACCAAAGTTGGGCCTTGCTGGAGGAGTCTTATTCAAAGCGAACTGTCAAGGGGGTCCCATAAATCACCCAACCGTAAGGAACGCGAAATCAAGGAACATAACACGGTATGACGGAAACTAGGGTGGCAAGAGTGGAACAAAACACCGGGCATAAGGCCGAGCCTTCCACCCTTTACCAAGTATATAGATGCATTAAATTATAGCAGATATATATTGTGATATCCCCAACAAGTAAACATGTTCCAACAAGGAACAACATCTCCATGTTCCAACAAGGAACAAACTTCACCTTCACCTGCAACTAGCAACGCTATAAGAGGGGCTGAGCAAAGCGGTAACATAGCCAAACAACGGTTTGCTAGGAAAAGGATGGTTAGGGGCTGACATAGCAATATGGGTGGCATGATATAGCAAGTGATAGGCATCGTAGCATAGGCATAGCAAAAGAGCGAGCAACTAGCATAGCAAAGATAGAAGTGATTTCGAGGGTATGGTCATCTTGCCTGCAATGTTCTCAGAGTTGTCGAAAGCTTGATCCTCGTGGCGTTCTCAACAGGTTCCTCGTTCACGTACTCGTCTCCGGCTCTACCCAAAGCAAGAACACAAACAAAGGAACCACAATAAATCACGGTGCAATGCACAAGCAACATGATGCAAAACATGACATGATATGCGGGATGTGATATGCAATGCGTATCTGGCGCTCGGAAGGAAAATGATGAACTAGGCATCAACTTGGCAAACCAAGTATGCCACTGGAAAGATGAGATG